>OY979716.1:97460875-98135875 GCA_963855995.1 Muricea muricata | reverse complement strand
TCCTAATATAGGACTCATTAACATCGATCGCTAAAATAATCTTCTAATTTCTTCATCTCTTCTCACTGGCTAAGGCTATAACGGTTCAGTCAGATTTCCTATAAACTCCCGGTAACTGCTGCCGCAGTGAGCAAGCCTGGAGTGAGCGAGAGCGAGAAATGAAGCAATCCTAATGGATGAAAATATCGTCCGTGACGGTATGAATAAATGAATATGAATGAATATATAATTGATCATTCCCATGAAGGGGCTTTTGAGAATCAATATTCTACAGTAGTTACAAGAACATAATATAACATTAAGATAATGATTAATTACAACTATTATACTAAAACTGTATTTTCATTTGACTATTTAGAAACCTAGAGTACATATACTTATCGATTAGCAGAAAACTGTCTGAATAACTCTTTCTTCAAATTATCGATAGCGTACAGGCTAAAATTATACCGGCAATCGTCTTTCATCTATTCCCGGTTTTTGCTTTGATCGGGGAATAAGCTTTTTAGCTTTGACAACCCTTGGCAACTTGACGCAGGTCTACTTCCGGATAAATTGTTGATCATGACAATGCTGAAACTCGCTGGTCCATCTGTGGCAGCTTTATTAATAAACATTCGGACCAACCACACAATTATTACCCGTAAGGAACATTAACTTTTTACTATGACAAAGTATCATTTGACAAAGTTTAACTAAACGTCAAAGAGGTGTTTTTTTTTGTGATGTTGTGGGCTCAGAAAAGTGTTGTGTCACAGCTAGTGTCAGACAATGATTCCCACAGGAGCGCAACGAGGTTACGAGAAACTTATCACGGCCAGTAAGTAAGAATAAGAAAAGTATGGAGGAGAATGTTGTTGATAATTGTCCTTCTCACAACCCTAATCCAGTCTGAGTGAAATGTTAAAACTTAAAATGAAAACAGTTTAAGAATAAAGTCTCGAGCGAGCCACTGTCAAATATAGCATTTCAGAAAATGAACAAATTGTTATTAATATGATGAATTGTGAATAAATTGTTATTAAAGAAATTTCACAAATTGACGAGCTCACATAGCATGGACTACATTTAAGGCTGTTGCACACAAGACCTATCGATAGCTCAACATGCGCAGGTGGATTTTGCTGAGTTTTATGCTTTCTGCAACCTTTTCTCAGGCATAAAACATGTTTGATGTAGTAAGTTACCTGCATATGTCCGAAGGTTTCACCACTTAGTGTGGGTTTCTCCCCAGAGCATTAGATATGAAGTAAATTATATGTCTAAAGAAAGTGGGGTCACCACTTAATGTGCATGGTATTTCCACAGAAAATAAGGTATGAAGTAAGTTATATGTCTAAATAAAGTGGGGTCACTACTTAATAATGTGCAGTGGGTATCTCCTCAAAGCATTAGATATATGAAGTAAATTATATAATTATGTGAAAAAACTTAGGTCATCACCTAATGTGGCTATCTCTTCAGGGCATCAGGTATGAAGTAAGTTATATAATTATGTGAAGGAAATGGGGTCATCACTTAATGTCGGCATCTCCCCAGAACATTAGGTTGAAGTAAGTTATTTGTCTGAAGGAAATGGGGTCACCACTTATTCAGATTTATTACATAAACAAGTTTGTTTCCGTGCACAATCTTGGAATAAGTATCAAGTCGTGAATTGAAAATAGAATATTTCAACTATTCGACTATTTATGACTTAGAAAACCTGCAAAAAGAAATCCTTTTATTATTCCAATATTAAATAATGCAATGGCAACAGATTTAAATATTTACTGACCCTAAAATAGAATAAATACAATATCATATATAACGAAAGACTAGCCGTCTAGATTTTCCTACAAACTTTTTAACAACTTCATCATGGAAAACATTGGAATTGAGTTTCACAATATCTTTATGAATTGAAATGCTACAAAGAGAACTGCGTTGACCCTGACCCATTCTGTTCCTTAGGTAGCTTCTTACCCTTTTCAAGCAAGAAAATGATCTTTCAACTGAAGCACTAGCCACACCCAAGACACTATTCACTTTGAATCACTTTACAGCTTTCTGCTAAACTATAGATTGAATTTAAATATGTACTTCAATACCCAATTACTAGAATCTTTGTGAAAGTCCTTATCATTATAAACAAGACGCCTGCTAAGGCATTCACTCCACTTGCCGAAACATAAATGGACGCCAAGGCCAGGCAGGGCTGTAACCAGAGAGTTCATTGGGGGTGGGGTATATTCACTTATTTCTGTTCTGCCCAACTAATTCCTTTTTAAATCGATTATTATTAGGGTAACTTCCAAGGCATTTTACCAGTAGCACATCTTATGTAATCACTAAAATAACCAAAAATCAATGTGTGAGTGAGTTGCCAGGCAGTCTGTCCAGAGCCCTAGTAGGATTGCATTTTTAAGAATTTAATTAAAATTAGAGACTTTCATAGTACATATGTTAAGCAAGATTCTTTTGTCATAATACCACCTACATATAGCTGTTTTATTTTGCAAGTGAAGAAAATTGTACTATAAGTATATACATTACATGAATATATTAACCTGATAGCATCATTTAAATCTATTCTGTAGCACACTGCATGAGTTCTCCATGATATAATTTGCTGGGAACTTTTGACTAACATATGTATTTCTGGAATTGGAATGTAAAATGTCTCTTACCTTTTATAATTATATGAGATCCCATAAGCAAAATGTATTTCAATTCGTTGTGGCTGGCTCATGCATCTCGCCCACGCGAGATCTCATTGTGTTTGGTCAGTAAAAAACTACGCTCCAACGATATTCTGCACTTGACGCCACTCAGCATCTCCAGTGAGTCTACATGGCCGATTCTGTTACTAAAGCTGACCTCGACGAGTTTTGTAGCTTTCTACTTAAGGAGCTTAACGATCACAAAGATCAATTGGCTGATCAAGTAACAGGCTCTTGCAATAAAGCGGAAAGTGCCTTGGCCTTATCGAAGCAACTTAAAACCGACGCCGATATCAAGTTTATACATTCTGGTAACGAAAGAAATTTTAAGTTCAATACTGAGCTTAGGGAAATTTTAGCTACTGCTCTCGAGCTTCTAGAGAGTACAGAGCTTGATCAAGTTAAGGACACGCTCGACAACGCTTTGGCTCTGATTAACGAGAGAAATCGGAAAATTAGGATTGCTGATACCTCCGAAACCGGTTGGCTCACTGTAAAACATTACGAAGCTTCGGCTGTTGCATTAGATCCGGACGACGACAAGAAAATCCGACAAACTGAGCGTGAGGCTTTAAGAGAAAAAGCAAAAGTTTCCAAACCTCGTCGACAGTATGGACTTCCTTTCACAGTTGAAACAAGACGTCGCGGCGGCGCTACATTCGCCTTCGGCCGCTCCTACGACCGGTACTCCTCCAGTGGTTTCCCCACCTGGAGTCGTACACCAAATACCCGTTCGTCGCGCGGATCCTGTCGATTCTGTGGGGCATATGGACATTGGTGGCGGGAGTGCCCTGTTCGACTCGCCAGAAACAACAACGGCAACACCTATTCCCCTACCCACAATCGGGATCGTACAGCACCAACACATCCAGATAGGGATTCTAGACTTTTTTACAGTGCCTAGCTACTGATGTGGTTTCTAGTTTTAATGGCGGGGATGCTGCTGGTTCGGATTTGCAGAGTTATAAATCATCGGTGCGCTCTCCTTTGGTGGATGATGAGTTCACACACTGTCTTAAAGATAAGTATTTTTCACAAGGTGTATCTGATAGTGAATTAGTTCAATTTTATGCAAATAATTTATACGAATATGAGTGTGGTAAATCAGTCCCTATTGTCGAAGAGCGGTTAAGAGCCCACGTAAAATTTTGGGAAAATATTTGTGCCCCTGATTGGGTAATTAATACTATTACAAACGGCTATGTGATTCCTTTTGATTCGTTACCTGCCTCTGCACAGTTTCGCAATAACCATTCAGCCATGGACAACAATGTGTTTGTGTTACAAGCCATTAGTGATTTACTTAAACTGGGATTGATTGTTGAGTGTCCCCAGCCACCGACGGTAATTAATCCTTTACCCGTTTCATTTAACGCAAAAGGAGCACCCAGACTTATTTTAGATTTACGCCATGTTAATAAGCACATCCCCAAACCTAAGTTCCGCATGGACGACTGGAAAGTATTTGCCAACTATTTTGTACCGGAGGGTTTCCTATTTAAGTTCGACATGAAGTCAGGTTATCATCATGTGGATATCTGGCCTGAACACCAACAGTTTTTGGGTTTTCAGTGGCCCCTTAATTCTACAAAAAGGCGTTATTTCTGTTTTACTGTTCTCCCTTTTGGGCTATCATCAGCTCCCTATTTGTTCACGAAGCTGTTTCGACCATTAGTCGCTCACTGGCGTTCGTTAGGTTTTTGTATCGTTCTCTTTTTATATGACGGGGCTGGGTGCGAGCACACCTACGATGCCGCTTGCTCTGTCTCCGCATTCGTTCGCCAAGACTTAATTAGCGCAGGAATTGTCCCCAATGTCGAAAAATCTGTATTGGACCCCGTACAAATACTCGAGTGGTTAGGGTTGATATGGAATTTCGCTGAGGGTTATATTGCTGTAGCTCACTCAAGGATAACGAATTTTACGACTGCTCTTCAGAAATTTAATGATAATTTGCCTTTTGTCTCCCCTCGTTTTATCGCTTCTATCGTCGGCAAAGTTATATCCATGTCGCTAGTCATTGGTAATGTAACCCTAATAATGTCACGATTTTTACAATCAGCAGTGGCTTTGTCGGACCAGTGGGATTTTGTAATAGATCTTAGCAAATTTCAGTATTATCAGCAATGCCTCACTGGGGTAAAGTTTTGGTCAAGCAACATTGTCTCTCTTAATAACCGTAATTTGCTTCGACACCATGCCCCTACCGCGATTTTTTATTCGGATGCTAGTGCTTACGCATGTGTTGGTCATGTATTCTTTATAGACCGGACTGAGTTCGACTTATATTTTACTGCCTTTTCTTCCCGAGAGACAGAATTAGATAGCAACAGTCGTGAGCTCCTAGGAATCCTTTATGGCCTTCGAGCATTCAAAAGACATTTACAGAACAGCGTTGTACAATTTCTTACTGACAACCTTAATGCAGCAATTATTTCCGGGAAAGGTTCGACCTCACTACGCTTACGTCAAATCGCGTTAGATATTTTTTGCTTCTGCTTACAGAACAACATCGTTCTCCAGGTGCAGTGGATCCCTAGGTCCCTAAATGTGTATGCAGACAATATTAGTCGCATCGTCGATCATGACGACTGGAGTATTACGTCTGAATTTTATAATCATTTAAATTCCATGTATGGCCCATTTACGCTTGACTGTTTTGCTTCCTCGAACACTGCTAAATGCAGAAAATTTTATTCGAAATTCTGGTGTCCGGGTACTTCCGGCGTTGATGCTTTCAGCTTTGATTGGTCTAATGAGAACTGCTGGTTAGTGCCCCCTGTTTATTTAGTGATTCGCACAGTTTATCACCTCGAATATTGCAAAACCCGAGGAATTCTCATAGTACCTATGTGGAAGTCCGCATCTTTTTGGCCCATTTTGTTTCCCAGTTCAGGGCTGAGAACATCTGTTAAACAAGTTTGGGAATTTAGTGATCCTCACAATATTTTCGGGAGGCCCCCACACGGAGTGACTACAGTATTCTGCGACGGATGTTTTAAATCCTCTGTTTTAGCCATTTGCTTGGATGCTTCACGGAAGCATTAAAATCGTCTTGATGGAGTGTTTATTGACATAGACGCATTCCGATATGCAATGGCTTTATAGCCCATTTATAATTACCAGTTGTATAGCCGAGCACAATTTATATTGCAATATGGCATGTATTTGGTTAATGCGCCTTATGGCGGTACTCCAACGAACTATTGCCTATTGGTTCGCATTCCGATATGCAATGGCTTTATAGCCCATTTATAATTACCAGTTGTATAGCCGAACACAGTTTATGCTGCAATATGGCATGTATTTGGTTAATGCGCCTTATGGCGGTATTCTAATGAACTATTGGTTCAACATAGTGTCCTAGACATTTATTTGGTTTGTTTCCATTAGCTTTATACCCTTATCCTCACAACCATTTAGCTTGGAATTTGACCTGTTTGTATGTTTTTTGTAATTTAATATGATTTGCCCTCATGGGCTGTTATGTGTGTTCTTATTGGTTCCCTTATGGGCTGTTAGAATTTGCCTTATGGCACTGGAATGTTGGAATTTGCCTTATGGCGCCGTACACGTCTATTAGCACCGAGTCATGGGTTATTTGCAAAGGCTTATATGTGCCAATTTATTTAGGCTCCAATTATTAAATATTTAGTGGAAACTCGGAAGTAATTTTCGACTATTATGTTCTTTACAGATCTACTACCTCAAATACAAAGTCCGGAACTCGTACATCTCGTGCCTGGTGTGACTAATGCTCTTGGAAGTTCTACGGCGGCATCCACTTCCAAGTTATGTGTGTCTCAGTTCAAGAAATGGAAGTTATGGTGTGCCCAATTTCCTGAAGTGAATGATTTTCCTGCACAGGATTGTTACGTTGCTTTATACTTTATGCTTGTGAATTTATTACAGTCTGGATTTACATTTAGTACTATTAATTCGGCATTTTACGCCATAAATTTTTTTCACAACGCATGTGGGGTCATGAACCCCTGTGTCAGTGGTTTTGTTAAAGCTGTTCTCAAAGGTTGTAAGCGTCTAGACATCGCTAAGGCTCGTGTTCCCAAGCAGAAGTCCCCTATTCTTCCAGAGCATCTACTTGCTCTCGTGTCGCGTTTTGCAGGACCATCTGCCTCTCTTTCCGACATTCGTGATGTCACTTTATGTTTAATAGGTTTTGCTGGCTTTCTTCGTTTTAACGAAATTTGCAACCTCAAAAGGTGTCACATCACATTTCACGAGTATCATTTGTCGGTTTTCCTCCCCCACAGCAAGACAGATCAGTTACACGTAGGCTCTACCATCTGGATTGCTAAGACAGCAACTCCTACATGTCCGTACAACATGCTCCGTCGATACGCCTCCATGGCTCGGGCAGACACCTCTTCCAATATTTTTGTCTTTGGAAAATTGGTTTTCCACCGTCTCAGTAATTCTTATACTATTCGAACCGGCTCACAGCTCTCCTATTCACGCACTCGAGAGGTTATACTTCACAAATTTAAGGAAATCGGATTGCCCTCATCTTCTTTTGGATTACATTCCTTACGCATTGGTGGCGCAACGGCGGCAGCGAATCGGGATGTGTCACCCCAAGCCATCAAAGAGCACGGAAGGTGGAAATCTGACAAAAGTAAAGAATTGTACTGCCGTTCAGATTTTAAACATCAATTGGCAGTGTCATTAAATCTAGGTCTCTGATCCTGACTTGCTTTTCCTCTTGATATTTGCCCACATGCTGGGTGGTCACCTCCATTCTCGTTTCTTACACTTAGATTTGAAATATTTTCTATTCGGCTGAGCGCAGCGAAAGAGAATAGAAATGTATTTCAATTCGTTGTGGCTCATGCATCTCGCCCACGCGAGATCTCATTGTGTTTGCGTCAGTATAAAACCCACGCTCCAACGATATTCTGCACTTGACGCCACTCAGCATCTCCAGCGGAACCGGCTTTACTTTCTCAATTCGCTTCGCGAATTTACACTAGTCAATTCCAATCATCGAAACCACCAGTATATATCGTTTTTTTTGTAATAGCAGTAACATTGTTACCTTTGTAATTAATATTAAACTTTTTTGTTCGTCAACGGATACTTAATTAAATGCATTAGTATACCATTATATAGTACATCAATTACCTATGTATACGCATTGACCATTTATTGTCAATAAATGTTTGACTCGCGCACACATGCTGGGCGGTCACCTCTATTCTCGTTTCCTACACATAGATTTGAAATATTTTCTATTCGGCTGAGCGCAGCGAAAGAGAATAGAATAAATCATTTTGCACGAAATATTAGCATCTCTATATAGGTAGAAATAGAAAACCAAGGAAAGAAATCGCAACGTGTTTAGAATTAGGATTAACACATTTCCCAGACTCACTCCTTAATTCGTGGAATGATGGAGTCTATCAAAATTTGCCGTCTTAAAACATTTCTGGAGCAGCAGCTGGGCAATTTGTCCGAGTATGCGCCAGATAAGCCTGCGTGAACGCGTGGAAATTGCGTGATTTACGCGTGATATTTAAAAATCATATAACAAACATGGATCACAAGCATTTTCAGTGGACTAAACGACCTTTTAGCGTAATTTTTAAGAGTACGCTAACAAATCAGGCGAGTAGATATAAACATGAGGGCCAAGTTTTTAAAATTCGACACAAACTAGTCAACGCTCGTACTCGAACAACAATACAAAAATGTCACTGAAATCGATCGACTAAACGCAATAGTCAATTGAAAAATATCTTTACCATTTGTACAAAAACATTTATACAGTATCAAAGACATCATTGCACTGACGGCCTTCGTGATTGTGGATGTTTTATCACTTTCACGACCATTTCAACAACAGCTGTAATTTAAAGTACTTTTCCGGTAGCGAGTTTCACAACAAACTATTGGCCATGAGCGGAATTTATCAAACAAAAAAATTGGTTTCGAAAGGAACATAAACATATTGGCAGTAACAGCAAACAAATAATATCTTTTTGGAGCATAAGCTAAATTTTTCAGTATTAAGTCAAACGTAAATTCAACATCGCTGATTCTTGGCAACCCACTCACATGTCAAAGTTTGGAAATTTGCTTCAACAGACGATGTCATCACTTCAAAATATGACTAACTGACAGCTATATCAGTCCTTTACTGAAATCAATAAAAAAACGTGAACAAAATTATAACTGGCTCGTCAAAGAAACTAAATTCCGAGCACCTCTGAAACCAATCTGTATTTTGCAAATAATATGCCAATTACATTTTGTGTTCAGCCGCCAACAATATTTTTGCACAGCGGTGGCAAATTTCCCAGCTGTTTTCTGGAGCAATGTTTTGATAACGAACCTTCCTGTCCCTCTTTGTTAACTATTACTTGTTAAAAATTGTGTTTTGTATGTAGATGTTTCAGTAGAATTTGCGTTTGATTCTTGCGTAGAAGTTTCCAAATTTCCTTAAAAGTAGGAATACAACGGAAAATGACGGAAACACGCTCTCAAAACTTCACCGTGATAGATCATTCCTCGGTAAAGTTTCGCGGTGGAATTTGTCATTTTAAAACATTTTGCATGAGAATCTTTGCACATAAACCTTCCTGGTAGTCCGGTCGCTTAGCGGCAAAAATTGGCAAGATCTGTACAAAGCAGACAAAGTCAGTATTTCTTTCCCCGCGACGCCTAAGTCAAATTGAAATGTTTTTGGGGGTGTAATGAAGATATTCACAAAATTTATCATCCCGGGGGGGCGGAAGTTCCGTTTTTGAAATAACGGTTCGGGATGTTTGTTCATGTTTTACTCAATCATTGTATTTAATTATAAGGTGTTGGGATATTGTTCAAAGACATGGACTTGACAACAGATAAATGGGCATATAAAATTTCCTGTTTGATGTTCTCACATTAAATATCATTGACTGGCAGAGAAACATTGCCAACCGTTAACGTACCACCTCACTGTGGTAACACCCCCCTAACTTGAAAATTTTAGGCACCCGTTCTTAAATTGATTAGGAGGCATAGTTAATCAATTGTAGAGGGGGTGCTCAAGTTTGTACACGCCAGTACAGATCGTTTGGTTAAGCGACTTCACTATGGGGTTTAGATGTTCTAGCATACATGTTAAAATGCGTGTTTTGTTGACATATTCCGCTAGAAATTGAGTTTAAACGCCGTGTTTAGGTCGGCTCGCGCGGCTTGTGCCCTGCGGTATCACCCATGACCGCTGCGCCAACTTGCGATACCGAAAAAAAAAATAAACAAAAAACAGAAACAAGGTGAATTTAAAACTCCGCCTCGCCTACGGCAGGCGGAGTAAGAAAAGCAAATTGACTCTTAAGCATTGGGATGTCAAAGAAGTTAGCATACATTTCTTAGAGAAGGTTGGATTTTTTCAGGAGGCACTACCACATATCAAGTTGCAAATACGAAGGGGCTGAGTCCCGAAACGTAAATATGTTATCATTAAAAGTATAAAGTTTTGGTATTGCATGGTTTCAGTTTCCAGACTTTATCCATGGGGAAGTATACAATTATTATCGAAAATCAAAATTAATTCTACATATTCTTTCAAGAAGGACTATGCAATTACCATACTTCCATGGAGTTTCTATTTCAGTTTCCAGTGTATTTGTTTGAAGTGAGACAAATATATTGTTTTTATTATGACACAATGCAAATATGACTTTTATTAACTTATGCATAATAGCTCTCATCGAATATTCGATACTTTTATTAAAATGTTTTTAAAGCAAAATAAAATTTAATTTTAGAATCACTTGTTTTGCCTTTTCAAATTATATATAGATATTAATTTCGAGATTGTATGATTATTTCATGACTTCAAAAATGTAAAAAAAATTATGACATAGCCTAATAACAATCATGTTAACGACTAACAATATGCTTGCTTCTTTTTTAGAATAAAAAAAGTACAAGCTGGGTATTGAACATCAATCTGAAGTCGATCAACATTTCAAAATGTGACTTTTATTAAGTTATGCATAATTGCACATAGCTATCAAATAACCGACACTTTCATTAAACAGTAGAATCACCTGTCTTGCCATTCAAATTATATATATTAGAATCGAAATAGTATGATATATCATTTTTATGACAACAAAAACATCTTGCCGAAGTCAATGAACATTGAACACTGGGGAGATATCATGAATAACTCAAGTACGAACAATTCAGCAATAGACGTTTCGGTGCAAACTTTTCCAGTATATCTTTTGGTACTTCTGTTTTTAACTTTTCTCACTGGAATTGTTGGGAATTTCCTTCTGATTATTTCTCATATAAAAGATCCTTTGAAAGTCATAAAATCTTCATCATCATATTTCATCATTAATATTTCTGTCGGCGACCTTTTGTCTTCGTGTGGTTTGTTTCTTGCATTCTCTTTCAGCAACACTACTATAATCGTAGAAATAGCAGGTTCCCTAATTGCTTTCCTTTACACTGTGTCGTTTGCTTTATATCTAAACCTTGCTATTCAACAGTTTTGTTCCGTGGCATTTCCTTTGTGGCATCGAGTAAAAATTACAACACGGGTGTGTCGGTATTGGGCAACAGGAATATGGCTAGCAAACATTGTCTTGAAAGGTGGGATGATCGTTATAGAGTCCAAGACAGAATTCAAGATACAGATGGATTTAACGGTTTTAATAATGAAATGGTTCATGTTTTCAATCACGCAATTTTTGCAAATTGCTTCCTGTGTATCAATACGAAAACAAAATAGACGACTTCGAAAAAGGAGCGAATTGAATGCAGCGACTGAAAGGGCGATAATAATTCACCTGAAAAATGAAAGAAACTTTGTTGTAACAATTGCAACAGCTTGCTTTGTTCAAGGTGTGACAATATTGCCATTTTTGAGCATGGCCTTCATCGCTATTGTCAATGCCACGAAAAACTCAGAAAAAGATTATGAAACTACTCCGTCATTTTATTACATCTTGGGTGTACTGGGAATCGGATTTAATTCTGCCATTAACGTGTTTATATACATTTGGCGACTTCCAAAATACCGAGAGACGTTCAAAAAACTTTATTGTGATTGTTGAAATTAACATACATACTGCAGTATATATGACTACGTTAACATAACCAGTTCAGGTTCTGTACAAATCTGGAAACCTGCAAATCTGACTCTATAAATCTGAATGTAAAATATAAAAAATAAAAGCTATTTTCAAAACGTTTAGCTTGCAATACAACATTAATTCTTAACTTTGGTCTAAGAGACTGCAAAACGTATATAGAGAGAGGCATTTACCTTGTTATAATTCTAACAAGACTTTGATCGTTATAAAAACGAGAATAAAAGAGGAAAATGATCATATTGTAGTCTAAAATATGAGTGGATGTTTCTTTCTTTATTATCCAGTAACTGCCGCATGAGAAAATTGGTAAAAGTTGTGACCCTAAAATATAAGCTAGCACTTTTCTTCTGTTTCAACAGGAAAACAAGAAGTCATTAGGTCTTACCACAGAAGATTAACGCAACAGTCCAAGTATTGAATTATTATCCGATATATACATGCGGAGACCAAGTGAAAACACGTTTGTTGTATGTATTGATATAAAAAAATGTTGAATGCTTATGAGAGGGTGCATAAAGCTGACGAACGTTTTAAAATACAAGAATACAGGAAAGCAAAGAATAATTCCAGCAACGCTCAACGGAGTGCTGCAAGTATAGCATCTTCATCTTTTTGTTTCAGGATGTTGTCTTCAGTCCGAACGTTGTAACCCATGCAATAAGATGATTGTACCCAAAAAAATATTGGGATAACTACGGTTTGGGTCGTGGTTTGGGTCGACCATTAATGTACATGAAATTACGGTTCTATACATAAATGTTAAATGTTGTCACCAATAATGTTATTAGATAACAACGCGAGAATCCAGTGTAGAATGGGATTACTTCTTGGGTTTTTTTAAATATGGCATACATAACACTATTTAAAACACGAGCAGGAGTGCTTTATCAGATGTAAAAGGAAAGGCACAGCCTAGCATTTTGCATCTGATAAAGCACAAATTGCGAGTGTTTTTATATTCATCTTGTCAGTTTGTTTGCGAGAGAATTTACCATATAGGGAAAATCGAAGCAAAATGGGAAAATCTATATGTGTGTTTATCATATATAAAAAATCCTTCACAGATATGATTTCCTCTGTGTTTTGTTCGTGGATTATTAATGCTTTTTTGAATATTATTAATTCACTGGTAACTTTTGCAAGAAACATTCCAGATTATATAGCGGAAAACGGTTTGTAATATACAAAAATATTTTGTTGAATGATATAATATTACATGCGTGAACTCAAATTATAAAAAGCATCCTCATTTAACGCATGGCTGATTTTTCATTAATTCTTGAAGCAATTTTATAAACTTTCTAAAAGATTAACTTTCATTCACTATATTTAGTATTGCTGTCCAGCTTACTTAAATATGAAGAATTGTAGGCAATTTTGTTGAGTAAGTTTAATCTGTATGTTTACGATATCCATCCGACACATTTACTATTAATTTTTAAACATAGAGTAAATGTCATCGTTATAATTACATATGTCTGCACTAATTAAGTTTGTGCTTTTAGAATGAAATTATAACATGCACGTTGTCGCAAATATTATTTTATGACATTCAGTAGCAGATGTAAAGTTATCGTCAACTCTACACAGAAACCGACAGTTGGAAACACTTGATTAATGACTCACTTTTCTGTATACGGCGTGCTGATTTTACTTATAATATGTCTTACTGAAATAATTGGAAATTTCTTGCTGATGATTGCTTATACGAAGGTTCCTTTAAAACTTATAGAATATTCGTCTTCGTACTTTATTTTCAACATCGCCATCGTTGATTTGCTGTCTTCATGTGCCTTATTGTGTAACACAATATTATCTTTCGGAAACATTAGTATTCCAGAGGTTGCAAAGTCAATAACTGTAGTGCTTTATACGCCTTCATTTTCATTGCATCTAAGCCTCGCTATCCCGCGGTCTCTCTCGGTAGCTTTTCCATTTTGGAGTCGTGTCAACATTACAAACCGTGCATGCCGTTGGTGGGTAACTTTTATTTGGCTGGCAAACATTGTTCTGGAGGTCGTGAGAGTAATTGTGTCATCTACGACACGTATCAAAACTCAATTAGACTTAGCTACTTCGGTGTTGGTGTGGACGATCTTTTTCACAACACAGTGTGTCTACATTGAACCCTGAGTATTATTACGAAAACGAACTTGTTCGGCAAGACGTGAATGCAACAACTGAAAGAACGGTTAGAATTGAAATGAAAAGGTCAAAGTAACTTTATTCTGACAATCGCGATGGTACCAAACTACCGCAAAATATTCAAATTGCGATTGGTGATAGAAACCATGGCGCGCATTATGTTCATGTTTTAAGTACAGCCCACGTTGCTATAGAAGATGGCGTGTGTGCATGAATAAAAGCCTAAGGTCTCTCAAAAGGAATTTATTAATAAATCATTCATGATAAAAATTAATCAGCTCCGTGAGATTAAAAAATGATTATTTGACTTCATTCCGTTAAAGGGCTTTCGCACGCAAAAATAGCCTTGCTCATCAAAATTTATCACCAGAATTTTTTTCCTGGATTCTTTGAGGTATTTTTGCCCCAACATGTGATCTGTCAGCTCAAAAGATAAATGTTCTACTGTATTATACATGACGTTACAATTGGATCAAGCTAAATGAAACCTTATCAAAACCTCTATTTAAATGTGCGATGTAATAATATAATGCATTAAGCAGAAATGAGTTTCTGGTTTGTTCTGACACAGCTTGTCAACATCAAAGCATAAGTAAAACCTGTGTAATAGTATAACATGCAAAAAATATTTTTTGGGGACTGCGTGTAATTGAAAATCACAGCGCGAGTATTTCGCTCAATGATATGGACTAAGCATAATAGTGCATCGTAATGCAAAGCCCAAATTTAAACGTGAAATACGTCATAATTTGAGAACGCGGCGGCTACTGTATGTTGAATAGCGTGAACAAAGGAATGAATGATTCAATCAACTGTTAGCTATTTTACTAAATTAGTCCGTGATGATTTTTTGTGCCGAATGGCTGTCTCGCCTACACGAAATAATAATATATTGGATTTGATTCTCACCAATATCCCTGAAAAAGTTCGAGATGACTTGCATGTTTTGACGATATTATAAACACCGATCATAAACTTATAAGCTTCGCTTTGCATTTAAATATTCCAAAGCGCTACAAAGTGCTTTGTCTACAACTACAAAGAAGCCAATTGGGACGGACTTAACTGGGCTCTTAATAACACCCTTGGGACAAGCCTTTTGTTGAAAACGACATCGATGACTCGTTATCTAATTGGTGTGATCTTTTTTGCCTGCCGTTTCTGACAATGTGCGAACTCGTTGAGTTCGGAACACTTCCCGATCTGATCATCCATGGCTCGATTCCGAACTGTTGCACCTGACAAAAAAGAAAAATCGTCAAAGGAAGAAAGCCCGTAAAACAGGAAAACCTTAGAATATCGCAAAATTCAAGGATCTGCGCCGCAAGGCAAAAAACTAATGTTCCAGAAGAAAAAACCTCACAGAAGCTTAGTAACATGGTTGGCGGTATCGCCAAACGTTTTTGGTCGTTGGTTAAATCTCTAACTATTTTGAAACCAACACCAAACTTCCTATGGGACAATCAAAGAGTTAACGGACACAGCTAGCAGATGTATAACTTAATTTGTGATTCTTTCTTTCAATCTGTATCTATATCTGAAAGAAATGTGCACATTGACATCAAGCACTCCAATTCTTGTCAATTACTATGAGATATTGTTTTGTCTGTTTCTGACGTGCAAGAGGTTCTATCAAACCTAAATCCAAACAAGGCAAGCCAACCTGATAACATCCCCGGTAGACTTTTAAAGATTACAGCCGCTGCAGATCCCCCTGCTTGTCTTTTGTTTAATACGCCTTTTTCCATAAGGGTAATGATCCATCACTTCCTGTTAATTATAGATCAATATCGCTTTTTGCATATTGTGGAAAGTACTGGAGCGGTGTGTGTTTAACCGTTGCTTTTTCTCACATTTCCAAGTCCTTACACTACCTGCAGTATGGATTTCGTTCAGGAAGGTCAACCGAAACCCAACTTTTTGTGGTTTACCATGATATGTTGGACTCTATGGCCAGCGGTAAGGAGATCGACGTCATCTATCTGGATTTGTCGAAGGCTTTTGACAAATTCATTCACCACCTGCTGCTATACAAGCTTTCAAATTTTGGGATTTCTGGTTTCTTCCTCAAATGGTACCAATGTTACTTATCCAACAGATATCAACGTGTTGATTTGAATGGCACTTACTCGGACTGGTTACCAATTACATCAGGAGTCCCACAAGGATCCATACTCGGCCAACTGTTGTTCCTGGATTTACGTCCAAACTGGTTCAACCATGGCTTTATTTGCTGACGACTCAAAGCTATATAAAACTCTTGACTCTTCTGATTCAACACTTACCTCCAACAAGATCTGGTTGGGCTATGAAAATGGACCTCTGATAACTGTATGGCCTTCAATGCCTCCAAATGTAAGACTCTCCATATCTCTAGAAAGAAAACCCCCAGCTTTGCTGCAACCTACGACCTTGGAGGACAGCACCTTGAGGATGTACTAATACTGTTTCGTGCAATCTCCATTGGGGTAGGCATATAAAACAAATTACCGCTAGAGTCAATAGGACTCTTGGGTGAATCAAGCATGTCTGCCGTTAAGACAAAGAAATTACTATAGTACCTCCTGGTGAGACCTCATCTTGGGTATTGCTCCTGTCTGTGGTCGCCTTATACCATCAAACACCGTGCATTAATTGGGAATGTCCAAAGGCGTCCAACCAACTTGACAATGGCACTAAAAACTATTCTCAATGGTAACTCAAAACGTGAAAAGGATTATGAAGGATTGTTGGGACTTGGAGTAAATACTTCTATTAATATATTTGTTTATATCTAGCGATTCCAGAAATACCGCAAGACGTTAAAATCTTTATTGTGAATGTTCTTAACACCCTTCAAGAACATATATTACGTTGTTATTAGTTCTCAAGTGTTCTAATAGTTCAAGGCGATGCATGAAAATTACTCAAGCAACAACACCACAGTAATATGCAACACGAAGAAATTCAATTTACTTCAAGTGGAGACAAATTCATTTCGCCGGTTTAATTTAGCCACGTCCAGTTTACAGATAATAAAAATGTCTGCCATACAGACACAAGTTGCATCTTCTAGATGTATTGCTGTACGATTTCTTCTGTTTAAGGATTCTCCATCTAATTAATTACGTACTCAATATCCCGTAGCTTTAGATCATAGGGATATTTACTTAGTTCAGTTCAGTTCTGTCTTTGAATGCTGCGAAACGTATTTTGTGATTAGCGTATCGGGATTTCAATCTATTCTCCGTTACTCCTCATATGTGTCGGGGTCTCGTAACTGTCGTTTATCAGAAATTCCCTGTGGCTTGATATACAATGGATTCCGTCAGACAATTCTTAAGGATAGGGCATTCGATTGAGTTTCTTTTACTGGTTTGGGTGTTAGTTTAGATTTGTTGTGGCCGTCTATAATACCGTTTATTTATGGGTAGCAGTATGTTTTCTAGTGTTTTTGAAGGATGGTTTGACTTGTTGTGGACATATGCAGGAACGTTATTAGGTTTAGTGTAAGGTTGGTATTTGCAGTGGATAGATTTAGAGTGACGTCAAGAAAGTCTGCAACTTTCTTATTGTCTTGGATGGTGATTTTCAAACCTTGTATGCTGAAGATAAAGTAGCGATCTTTCTTTAACATGTCAATTTCAGGTGTTGTTCGAGGTGTTTGCAAAGAAAGATTTATTCAGCTAACTGCATCAGAAGTGCTCGCGGTACAGGTGTTATTGGGAATACCAGTAAGCAATAATCGCGATCATTTCCTTACGATTCGTTGCGTCAAACAATATATTGTCGAGTTTAGACAACACAAAATCCAAACGACATAAACCACAATGTGTCATTCGAGTTATTACAAGTTTCCTTGTAATCAAACCAGTCGAGAATGTTCATGTATTATAGCAGAGCTTCAGTTCTGCAATTGCAGGTCTTATGTTGTACGAATTCGACCATTGACAGTCACATCCAGTCAATTATATAGAGATCTAGATATCAATGTAAACATCTTCTTTTTACTAGCAGTAGAGCATGCGAGGATTCAAGTTGCAATTTATTATCCCCAGATCAAGAGAAAGTGCGTTACTGTAGCTGTGGATAGAAACAGTATTTTTGTCTGCTTCCGTACCACATAAATGGTAATTAATATTGATTGCAAAGACCGTGATAATGTAAAAATTAGACAATAGAAATAAACACATCTTATATAGTTGAAATACCATCATTCATCTTTCTAAAGATACACAGAGAGAAAAGGTAGTATAGTATATGACTAACCGTTTTGCATGTGCTGATACAGTTGAACTCTGAAACATAACAATTAATGTTATTTGTACAGTAAAGCTGTGGTAGAGTTTTTTAGTAACCGTTACAATTTTTACATGATTTCAAATGCTTGAGAAAAACCGTACAGCCAATCAAAATGTAGAAACGATATTTTTAACTAGGAAAAAAACGTACGGCCAATGAAAACGCTTATTCGCTTCTTCACAGTGAGAATACGATTTTTATTTCACACGTTTACATCACGTATATATCTCTATATGTATGTATGGCATAAATCGCCCATTGTGCCCACTTTCCTCCCACCCCCCTCTTGAAAAAGGGGTCAATCAGGCCCAGCCTACTATACTAAACTAACCTCGCGTAAACCTGTACTATAAATTAGAATGCTTGGCACGTTACACTTGCCTAATTCTTTTGCTAAGCTTCAATCGAAAACACAAAGAGTTGAACAAGAGAGAGCAGATTATTCGGCATAGTAAATACCCGTTTTCAAAATCTTGCGACAGCGCCGACCGACCATACAGTTTTGTCTACATTTAATAACGTTGAAATCGTTTGAAATTTTAAGTTTATTGATTTGTTATCGATTCATGTACTTTGTGTGTTATGTATTCAATGATATTTTTAAAACAAAATTAAATCTTGAATACCAAGAAAATATGTAAAGATAAAGTGCTGAAGTATATTTAAAGTTAAGTTACAGGGTTTCAAAGTATAGCATATCAGGCCGTATCACGGATGTCGCGTCAGCAACATTGACACTTTAGCTTGCGTTTCCAGTCCATTCTTTTGATTGTCTATGATTAAACCAATAATGTTGTAGTGCAGCCCAATTTAGTTATTAAATCATGTAAAATAATCCCAGCTATTATCTCCATTGCTATATATCAAGAAAAAGCGCAAGTAAAAAGCACATATTAAAGAAGGAATTGTAGCCATTACTTATCGCCCCACAAAAAGTCTTCCTTTTTGATTGCGATTGCTGAAGTTGTTATTTCTTGTACACATGTAGTAGTAACGACCAGGTGCAAACTTCAGTAGCATACCACGATAAGATGCTGGGGCGTTGTCTAACTCATTGTTAAGGGCTTCTTTCTTTGCATACTGTTTTACATTGCTGTAGTACCCAGAGGAAGCCATACTTAAAACAAGATCTTCGTTGGTCTTTGTTCCTTCGTCACTTGACCAGATGATTTCTGCGTTAGCAAACAATCCTAACGATTTTCCTGAAACTAATGGATAGTTCACCGAAGGTAGATCCATTTCCACCATATTGTTTCGATCTGTGCCTGTATTGAAAAAATGGAGAAGAAATAGCTTACATAATAGTGTAGACTATCATTAATAAGCAATGCATTTTTAGTGTCCTCACAAGAAAAAATAAACCTCATAATTAAAGCAATTCCTCCCAGTTATCAAACACTGATGTGTTTAAAATGTTTGCTTTATGATTGTCAAAATTTTCAATTTTTCCAGTTCTTCAATCTCCGTACTCTTACTTCGTATTTCAAAACGGCGAAGAAACCGGTATTTAACAGCATTTTATAGGCCTGTGAGCACTTATGAGCTGGTAATTGTCAACGGATTTCCCTTCCAAGAAAGCAAATGCGCGTGCGCATACAAGACAATCAAAGACGGTGGACATCAAAACACGAGTCAAAAAATTCGAACTTTCGAGGGCTTTAACTAAAAAAAAAACAGCAGGACTTATGGCTGTCAACAAGCATATTAATATTTTGTATTAAGTAAGTAAAAATCTACAAATTTAAGTTGTTTTTATATGTAGACCCCATAAAGTTTATATTTTTTGAACGATAATCGATTTCAGGATAAGGCCGAATGCAAGTTTGGGGCAGTTTCATTGCATTTTTATTGAAAAATCTACTAGGCCTTCTATTCGCTCCAATCTAAAATTGTTCGCCTCTCCCCTGCCGGGCGACACTATCAAGGCACCTAGCTGCTCAAGGCGGCGTGCGTGCATATCTACTTATAGAATCTCTACAAAACGCGGGCTATTGCACAACTTGGTGAATTACACAGTTGCATGGGTAGTGTTTGGGTGATATTGCCTGCTTTGTGGGAAAATAGATATTCAAACAATGAGCAAAATAGTTTTAAAGCAGATGATTCTAATTTAAAGTTCTTGTCGGCAACTTAGGTTTGAATGCCATACACCTTGAAAGCAAAGATTTGATGCTTTAAAAGTACAATAGATTTCCAACGTCCTAAATATTACGGAACAAGTATTCTTTTGTTAAGGCTACCAATATAGTGGTTTGGGTCGACATAGAAACAAAACTTTGAAAAGCTTCAGATGCGTCACGCATTTTCAAGATGGCTTGAAAGTAACCCCACCTCCGTGAAACATTTCAGCAATGCGAGTAAAAAGATTTAAACATATTTTTTGATTTAAATGTTTTAACATGATTTAAACATGTTTAAATGTGCGCTGAATTAGATAACGTTTTTACAATTATTTTATTACGACAAGCTATAGAGAGGAGGGGGGATTATTGCTTCACCAAACGTATGACTAATGGGGCAATAATACTCCCCATTCTACTTGTTGTCCAAGCTTTGCAAAAACGTTATTATTTTAGTGCAAAGACACGCTTTTATCTTCTTGATAGCACTGCTTATATCTATGGTAGAGAAAGAGCGTTTATCTCTAGCCAGTCTTTAAAAAATGTCTTGACTGTTTAAAAGTTTTGAAGATTTAGCAGTACTTAAGGTGCATATGACACGAAATCGATCATTGAGATTCATAGGATTCTTTTTACGGTGATTATCGCAAAGTATTCTATTTTTGAAAAATATGACGCTACCGGCTCGACCATTTGAACGTTTTATATGTGGCCGTGGCGGGAAAATGGTCTAATTCACGGGCACGAATTTACTCCAAATGACCTCATAAAGTAAAATTAAGTCAAAGAACAACAAATGCATGTAATCACTGACGTCACTTGAGTGAAATTTTGTTTCCAGACACAGGATAGTCTTGTAACTCACGACTACGTTTTTTAACGATAAAATAGTCCTCTTATAATCTTGTTTTTTAAAAAGAAATTACGCTTTGATAATCAACCCACGAAGAATTATGTAATTCTGAAAAAAAAAACATCTCGGTCGTTTGCACTTTGAAGACTTTTGCGTTTCCTTCACTTAGTTTAGTTTTTTGGGAATGCATTTGTATAGCTATATCGCATATACATCGCTATTTTAAATGAGAACATGGGAAAGTGCAATTCATCACAAAAAAAATTATAATTATTTAAATGAATATATACCTGCTTTTCCTTGTCCGGCATTGCCCTGAGGGTTCGTGTTTGATCCTGTTAATACAAGATATTAGATAAGCGTAATTAGTTAAAATATGCACGCGGAGCAAGCTTTTTATGACTTGTCAAGATGCGATAAAAACATACATTCAACAAAAAAACCCAAGAAATTATTCCAAGTCCCCCTACAACATTGCACTTTTTAAAATGTCACTATTTGTGTACTGATATAATTTATTTCTTTCATTGTCATTTCTAGTGCATGAGCGTGTAATATGTTGTGACGTCTTTTATGATACATTAATGTTTGTTTGAAACTACTTTTCTGAAACGTTTTTAGCACGTAGGAATTGTAAGGCGCAAGAGAGTTTAATTTCAGAGCTAGTATCAATAATCGCTGTTCAAAAAAGTTGGTTATAGTGAGATTTCTTAGTAATAAAACCACCAGAACAACACCATGATGAATATCGCTTCTTAAAGCTTGTCAATCATCTAATTTTGGTGATTTTAATGAAATAAAAACCGTAGAGTGACATATCAGTAGGGAAAAAATCGAAGGAGGGATTCCTCTAAGATATCAGTAAGAATGAATGAATGAATGAAAAGTGTTTGCAAAAATATCAGCAATAATGAATTATTTATCAGCTGTCCTAACTCACCAGTCCATTGGACATGTATTAGTTCATTATTTCTGCGGGAAATAGTCCTTCTTTTTGGGAAAAAGTCATATTCTACCGCAGGGTAAGCTTGCACGATATTGCCACGTTTGCCACGAACATTCAAATTGTAGATCACGCTTTGACTTGGCACCGACTTAGGTCTTGGTACGAGTTTAAATAGATGAGATCGGTCTTGGAAAGTACGCCCGAATTGAGCTGTATTAATGGCAAGTTGCAGTGGCAGCTGAACATTACCAACTTTTACTTCAGGATTGTTTTGAACCGGAGATTTTGCTTCATCGCCTCTGTTAACAAAGAAATCCTGTTACAAAATCTGAACGCCACTTGATAGCATCAATAGTACCCATAATTAAGACATATTACAACAATGATAAATATAAATTGAATGAAATCAAATTTGAAAGCCTCTATAACGGTAAAAAAGCTGCTCATTATAATGATGGCCACAAAATTGTATCAAGTAATGAAATATGCAAGAATGGCGCCTTTACTTCCACAGTAGTTTATCAAATCACTGCAAACAACATTTATCAATTGTTATAATGGTTTCTATTTTCAATGAAAACAAATGCATCAAACATTGATTAATAATCTCTCATTATGTAGGTAACATCAATGCGATGGCACACTTCATTGGAAAGCCTTTTTTTATTTGTTGAATGACACACAATGTCCATAATTAGATACGCAATGTCTTCAGTTTTCAACGAATTATCATCAGTTAAGACCTGGTCTATGGCCATATTGTGTGCGTAACAACAACGTGTTTCTTTCTTGATATTCCCCGAGCCAACGGCGCGAAGCGCCGTTCCGGGCGTAAGCCCGGGGCGAGGGTTACTAATTTCGTATTAGCGGAGTTCAAAGTCGTTGCTCGTGATGGGTAGTAAAAGTGGTATGTCCTCACTGATCTCAACAATATGGCGGACTATCATGAATGGCTAACACTGATTGGCCGGATTTAAAATTTATTGTTGATTGATTAATCACGAATTCAACTGACAGCAAGCAAATATCTAAATTTGCTTTTTGCTCTACAATATTTTGTATTTTTGCAAAAAGATTTGGCAACTTTCACAACCAACGAAGGGTGGTCATTTATGATCTCAAGAGTATGGCGGAATATCAGGAGTAGCAAACACTTAAGGCTTTCAAAAAGGCGAGAACTGAGACGAAAACGACTGCGACAAGACTCTTGAAGAGAGATTAACTCTGGGAAAATACACAGAAGCGCCAAGAATTGACTACGGCGTGAAACACAAGGCAAGTTTGTTGATAATGCGTATTTATACTTGTGTTTTAATGCTTTATAAGGGCCGGCGTAGCCGTACTCCTCCAGTCTATTCACTGTTTAAATTCCAGAGTAAGTTTATGTTTTGTATTAAAATGCAAGACTGTCTTCTTATTACTGTATTTCAAAATATTGACGAAGTTTACATGTAAAAGAATATGAGCGAAGATACAAAATTGGCTTGAAACGGTTTTATTTCAAACTCAAAGTTTATGTAGATAAAAATTTAGTTTCATAGATATTGCAAAACGTCTAATATATGCAATTAATAGGTCGTATTTTATACCAAATTTAAGCTTACATTAGGCGTAATAACATACCGATGACAAATGTTGTGCCATTTTAAAAAAATGTCAATAAAACAAGGATTAAAAACTCAATATTTTGTCATTTTGAAAAAATATACAGAAAGAATAACAATTGCCGTGTTGCTATGACAACAACCTACAACAGTACTTCATGTAATTCCGTAAATATAGTTGCATGCTCTTAGTTAGTGGCGAGGGGTTGCTGCATGCATGTATTTCTAGTATAATTATATTTAAGCTCATGGTCAGCCTACAATTAAAGCTGCAAATTTAATTGTACTCCTAAAATCTAACTGTAATGGAATTAGGTTGATGACACTTGCAGTATGCGGATGCTAACTGAAAAATTGAAAGGTGCTGAACTTTTCTCTTGCCTGCTTTCCGTTACTGTCTGGCGTGCAGTTCTTACAACCAATAATTGTGCGCAAGCTATTAAAATACCGGATTAGGGCTCCTACATGTACGCAGCACGCGAGAGGCCCACTTTCAAAAACCTAGCGGGCCAAAAAGGTTATGTTGGCAAAACAAGAGACTTGTCGGAAATGTAATGGAGTGGAATATAATGGGGAATGGTCTAAAGTATTGACAGTTTTATTATTAAGACAATTTATCGCTCATAATTCACAGAATTTACAAAATCGATCTTCTAACATGTAAATGTGTACATGTATACATCATCGCAAGTGTATATATCATACAAGTTTATAATATTATTATATTTTCTGACACATTTGAATCACACGCTTACATACACATGTTTAAAGTACTTACCGATCATTTTTATCAGCAAACGTTTTAAATGGTGGATAATCTCCAGTAGAAATATTGTATCTAAGAAGGAAAAGAGAAGGTACTGTCTTGCACAAGCCAATTCTTACATATAAATATAGATATGAATATATATATAAAAAGTTATTATGTTTAAGTCTCGCTCGAGTTTTTAAATTTGTATTATTTACGCGATCATGTAGCGTTACTTATTCTCTAAAACCACGTCCCCTAAGGAATAAGCTTTTTTTGATGAATAAATAATGTGCAACTAAACAACCTACCTAAACCTAACTACGTCACTATCTATCTACTACCTATCTACCCGTACCTATTTACCCATAAATATATACATAGTGATAAAGCCTACCCGAAAATTTGGTCATGCTTTTTAAATTTTGAAGCATTATCATTGTTCATTTCTGCTGGAATTATTCGTTCCATGACTATATGGACGAAAACAAGACAGGCTTCGCTAATGTATGCACCATCTTCTACCTACATATAGCTACCTATCTAATCATACATGTGTATCTATGTACTTACTACCAATCTAAATACCTACCTACCTTAATTTGATTTACATAATAAAGTAAATAATATATTTTTATATTGAGAATTTGAAAAATGCGAAATAACCTCAGTCTTAGCACACATCTTTGTTGATGGCCTGATGGGAAATACGGAATTTCCCAAGTGTAACGGAGAGGAATGACGCCTAGACCATTTCCTAAATGATTCGTTCGTGTGCGAGGAGTTTTCTTGCAATCTGGAGGATCGAGAGCCACTAAGCAACGTTTCAATGATTCCACATTTCCACCTGTCATTTTCAAGTTATCAATATCCTCAGATCGGTAAGGAACAGCCCAAATAAGGCGAAGTTTACTCGAACTTGCCGCTTTACATGCTTGTTCGGTTTTAGACGAAGGATATTCTTCTAAATAGTTGTTGAATGAAACCCAGAATCCTTGGTTATTTTCACAGTCAGCTTTATTGTTGTGAACAGATGCATGGCGGAAACCATCCTTTTTTTTGGAATCATAATATTCAAGGCATTCCTCTGTAAACAACGAAATAGAAAAAAATATATAATTATGTTATACAGTGTGTATAAAAATAGTAGACAAATCGGAAATCGCTCTCTGTTTCGCGAAGCGCCTCAATGTACGTTGTTCTTTTTTATCAAAATCGGTTGTTTTGGTAATTGTAATCTAGAAAAAACCGAAAAAATGAGAAATTTAAAACTTCAATACCGGGGAGGGGTATCTTTTACGATAAGTGAAATATGTCTCGCGCGCAAAACTTAAACGTTTAAAAATAATTTTGACTTGTAGATCGAAAAATTCTCCAGTGTTGTATTGCTGTAGAAAATTTCTGAAATTTTGCTCGAGTCTAAGCCGTTCAAAACGTCGCGCAAACTTTCGTGTTTTTAGCAAAATTAGCTTTGTGCATGTTCAATTTGTGTACTTACCTAATTTGCACACAACCCCACGAGACATTTAATCAAAATTTGAGCATTTCTCCAGAAAAGCGATTCTTTTAAAGAAAAATATACGTTCGCATGACGTTTTGAATAGCTTGAACAGAAATAGAACACTTGACATATCTTTTACCAACCAACTAAAAATTACTTTTGGGCATTCAAATGTTGCGCGCAAGCCATTATTTTTACACTGTTTCAAGATACGCACACCCCTGGGTTTGAAACATTTCAATTTCAATTATATTTGGTGTATTTGTAATTATTCTACACTGTAGGTACTCAACCAATGTATATTAATAAAAAAGCCTCATACTTCAAGCCGCTTCGCGAGGCAAGTTGAAAGCCGTTGCAAAATTGTCTACTTTTTTACGCACCATGTATAATGATTTTTAAAATAGCCTTTTGAAAACATGGTACAAAACTAGAAAAAACCGTGTTTCTAGAACTCTATGAAAACACGAGACATTTCCACGCGAGTTGCCTGGATTTAACGAGAATTCAGAAATAAGTTCACATTCGATGAAAATGAGGGAATACGTTTAGTGACTACAGTATATATAAAACAAAAAGGAGATATTTTTGCCAAATTTTGTTTTGAAATTAACAAGTAAAGTAAGTTTTAATTTTTGCAAAAATTAATCGATAAAAAAAGTTGCATTTTTTATTATTTTTGAAAGAGCAAAGTAAATTATGGAAAAATATTTGAATAAATGTACTTAAAATCGATGCATTTACCCCTTTCGTTTTCAAAGGGCTATTTAATAAAGGAAATAGAAAACATTTTTCCGTGTTCCTATCGATTTATAGAAACACTTAAAAAGCATGTACGAAAATTACCATTTTCTCCTCCAAAAATGGTGGTAACCAGAGGAGCTGAACGATATATGAATGAACATGAACGGATAAATAGGTCTGGAGATATCTGCGTTGAAACAGGGCGAAAAGTAGCTTTTTAGAAATCTCGGCCGGGAGAAAAGAGTCTGAGCACGAAAGACGCGCGTGACGTCATACCGGGAAGACATATTTCCCACATGTCTTGTTTTCTACAAGCTTTTATATACGCTGTGGGTTTATATTGCGAGCGGAAGCTAAATGCCTTCGCACTGTTGTATATGGTTGTTCAAACTCCCTGATATAGAAAATGGAATTTTATTACATAAGATACCTTACGACCAAGATTTACGACCGGAGGTAATAAAGAGATGAAAACGCTTTGTCGATTTTGTAAAATGCAAACGTGCAAATTGGGAGCCCACTAACTCGACCTGTATTTGTTCAACACACTTCGCGCCAGACGCCTTTGAAAGGATGCTGAATTTGCCTGGACTGGATAAGACATAAAGACCATTGCTCAAACGAGACGCAATAGGAATCACGGCATTTCCAACTGTGTATGCTGCTGATGAAACTGAAGACAAGCTGTCTGGTAGAGCAGTCAAAGCTACAGGTATCAAACGCAAGGTGAGAAAAATATTGATATTCGTCTTAGGTTTTCGTGAACTTCACCTAGTCTTATTCACAATTTTAGATTATTACTGGGGAAGACGAACCATTAATCATTGACCCAAAGAACCGAAAGCAAGCAGCTCATCAGATTATTAATACGAACCTGAGCCGAAAAGCGCTAGTCAACAAGAGATCGAATGTCATCTGAGTAATTTGCATTTCTTTGCGGTTTGCTCCTTTACAAAATTCAGACTTCCGTAGCACCTTAATAGATAAAAAAGCAACGCCGGATTTACTTCATTTTGTATTTTTTTATTTTTTAGGAAATGGAAATTGTTCAAGCCAGTGAGAACGACAAGTTCAGGCGAACGATGGCAGACGCGAATGTGTGCTCACAGTGTCTCCTACTGCAAGAGAAGAACCGAGTATTGCGCAACAAAATAATTGATTTACAGCAGAAGTTAGAAAAAAAAAACTCGATATAAAGAACTTGAAACAGAGTAAGTGATTTAATGTTGTATCAAAAAACGCAAATAATTAAATAAATATAATTTGCATGATCATTTTCGAGAATGTGTTGAAGACACTCAATTGTGTAAATGCACCCATCTGATATTTTATCTGATTCTTTTTACAGGTCTTAAAATCCCTGCCACATCTGTGTCGTCCGAACTGCGCGAGACAGAAATAGTTTCCCCTGAAGTAATAGATCCATGCAGCGAAATCAGCGAAGAGCAAATTGAATTCGGAGTATCCTCAGACATTGAATTACACACTGACCGGCCCAGTTCAAACTGACACAACGACAGAAACAGAAAGTAGTGACACTGATACACAGTATTATGAAAGTAATAAAAATGCGGAAAGACGGTGAGTAGATGCCTTTATTACAGATTGTAGCCCATTACAGGCTGTGATGTGTCCAGGTGTATGCCACATTTTATTACTTTACTTTGTTTAACAAAAGATGATTTTCTATGTGAAGTAAAGCGCTCTGCGGCTTATGGGTTAACAGTTTTCCAACATTTTTTCTCTCAGAAAATACATGAAAGATGATAATTTACGGACAGAACCAAAATTCATGGTTTTTCTCTCATAGCTGATGCTTCTCTTTCAATTTTGTCCATCATGCCAGAGTGCAAATCCCCTAGTTGAAATTAGTGTACCTGGTACCAAGGTGATTGTCCATACCCACTGTGGCAACCCAGTTGCAAGCAGAAAGAATTTGTTTGGCATAGCCAACCTAATATAGAGGGCACCAAACTAGCAGCAGGAGATTTCCTACTAAGCTTTGCAATATATTGGCTGGAACACCTATTAGCAAAGTCCAGCGTGTGTTCAATCACATCGGGATGGTATGCATTTCTCTCTCAACATTCTTTACACACCGGAGGTACTGTATATTGTTTCGATGCCCCATGTAGACGAAAGATTTATAAATTACAGTATATAAAGTGTTAGCATAATTTTCTATTTTATCACCTACCAGGGTAGTGCATATATATAGTAAGTATGCTTAAATTGATTTGTTCCATTTTTTTCTGACAGGAAAAATAAATTCCAGCAATTAGATTATACTGGAAAAACTACCAAAAGCAGTTTGTTGACCAAATTTGCAAAGATCATAAAGAGCCTGTGGTCATAGTTGGCGACGGAAGGCACGACAGCATGGGACATAGTGCCAAATATTGTGCATACACGATATCCTGCATTCTGCAAAATGAATAACATCTTTTGTGTATGATTGACTTATTGACAAAAGGAATCCAACAAACATCTCCCTTGGCTCAAATTAGCTGTGTGAAGGGATTTCATTCAGTGTTGAACCAATTTGCACCAAAAGTGATTGCTTTTAGTTATCCTGGGATGAATATTAGGTAACTACTTGATCATACATGGTACATGAATCAAGACCCCCAAAAAGCCTTAGTGTATAGCATCTAATGCATTGGTTGGTATAAACATATATCACCACACCCCATTAATATGTTGGGATTTGGTGTAGCGTAATCGAAAGTGGGGGAGGGCGGTAAAGTACACTAAGCAAATATTTTCTAGTTTCTGCTTAAATCTTATTTACTTATTACATGTGGCTCCCCAAAAGTGGGGGCATAGTCCCCCCCCCGCTCCACTCCCTCTTTGGTGCCTGCTGGTTCTTCACGGAACAACCACGATTCCAACATCTGCTTCAGTGCAAGAGTCCCTTTCATCATGACAAGCTTCTGTTGGCGACTCATATTCTTCGACTTCGACATCATCATCTTCAACCTCGTCGAAACAGACTCCAATGAAGATGTGCTGTCATCAGAGCACGATTCAGATGCCGACATTCTCAAAATCAATCACAAAATACATTGAATCTTCGTCGCAGTCATTAGAAAACAACACATGTGTGAAATATGTCTTCCCGGTATGACGTCACATGCGTCTTTCGTACTCAGACTGTTTTCTCCCGGCTGCGATTTCTAGAAAGCTACTTCTCGCCCTGTCTGAACGCAAATGTCTCCAGACCTCTTTATCCGTTCACGTTAATTCATATATCGTTCAGCTCCTGTGATTACCGCCATTTTTTTGAGGAAAAAATTGTAATTTACCTATGCACTTTAAGGAGCGAGCAAGAAACTCGAAATTGCGTGCAATTGCATGAAACTGCACGCAACTTCTCGTTTATCGTGGGTTTCTCTGGTGTTTCTATAACTCTATAGAAAAAAGAAAAATGTTTTCTATTTCTTAAATATAATTATTGAAAGAAAAGACTGCCAGGAGTGCGCGGATAGATAAAAGTCTCACTATACAAGCCTTGCTGGTACAGGTATAAAAAGGTTGCTATAAGTAGTGCTACCTTTTGCTTTGACATTGAAACTTTCTTGTTTATAGCATGCGCACATCTTGGTGTCATCCGTAAGCACTGCTATGTCAATCCAATCAGTTGGGTACCAGTAGGGATAGTAATCTCGTTCCTCAGGGCATTCATAACCACTTCGTGCTCCATTTGGATTTTGACGGGTGTGAATAGTCGTCTTTCCATTTAGGTTCTGATCAGCTGTAAATAGTCCTTCTAAAGTCCATAAAAAATAAAAAGTTATGGTTCGATCGGCCATAGCAAGAGCTACTATATCTTATTCAAGCTCAAGAGGAGTTGCCTGTCGAATTGAAATATCTTTTACCTGTCTAACTTTACTCGTAACTATTTTTCTTTAACTGTGGTTTAAGACGTCTTCGTTACGTTGCCTACGTTGTTGTTATGTAGAGTGACCGCAGATTTGTACTCTCTTTTTAATTACATCGCGTTCCTGCATGCAAGTCCTTTGAATTTTTATTTTATTTCAATAATGTTTATTCGTCGTATTTTGGTATTTTGACACACAAAGAACTCCAGAGAAGTAGCATAGACTACCAGACACATGCTAACTAGGAAAAATGCATAGCATGTTACTATTTAAACAACAGTAAATTACTTTGCATATGTACCTTTTTGCAATAATTTTAGAACTGTATGTAATTCTACACTCATACTATGTTTTAAGCTAAACCACATAATTTCACTAGCATCATTTAGGCCCTTAAGCCTATAATCTGATACTCGAAAGCTCGTAATGAAATAAATATTTTTAAAGACATAGAGCGTTTTCAATTTGAATGGATCAAAAACGTTTACTGAAGCAGTTTCAAATATTTTCGTTTCACAATGGCAAAAGTAAAAGCGACACAACATTAATGATTTTTGGCTGTTGTTCAAGATAGCTATGTAAAAAGGTTACAGCAATTATTGGGGTTCATATGGTGTAGAAACAAAATATATGGTTACTTAAGTGTTATCTTCAGCATTTGGTTAACAACAGTAATAATTAATTAACCCTAGAAAGAGTTAAATAAAACGCTAATTACTTACCAAAACGATTTCTTTTAGCGCACTTATCATACCATTCCCAGGATTCATGAAGGCCTCGAGCAAAGTTAGATGAATCAGTTTTCAGTCTATCGTTTTTCTGTGAACGTTTGCTGAATGCTTGTTTTCTATACGCCGGTGTTGCAGTTTCTTTACCTAATGAGAGTATCAGGTGTTGAGTGTGAGGTTTTTAATTTATTGCTAACATTTATTTTCACTCTGAGCCACTTAGTAATATTTCATTTCTGCAGTATTAATATATTAGATATTTATAGTGAGAGGTACCATTTGTGAAGAGAGAGGAGGAATGAAGGATCTGAAGAATAGGCTGTCCAAGACGAGAAGTGCATTTCCCAAGCTCAAAAGAACATGGAACTCCAAGAGCATTGCAAAGGGAACCAAGCTTAGATTATTTGAAACCCTATGGTTGTATTCTGCGGCGTAAATTTAGGTGCCTTAGGCGCCTTTTTGGTGTAAAAAAACCACCAATGGGTAAATATACACCTTTTTTGTGTTTCTACAGAGGCAGTAATTTACACTTTTTTTGGTGTTGGCACAACACTCTGAAATTTAGAGCGTTAACCTAGGGCAGTTGCAGGAAACAGCAAGAGGTGGAGGCACTCCGTGGAATCAAGGCTTGTATGCCACTAGACATGAAAAATAATGATTATTTAAATATTGCATTCACGTACAATAGCCATATTTAATCTACTAAAATAGAACCACGACTCACAATTTTTGTTCTTGCAGGAGGTAGCTGCGTGTTTTGGTGCAACAGCACATTACGGTTTTTTTATTATAATATACATGGAGAATAATACATGAGAGCACAGAAATGTCAAATCTATTTTGAATGTTGAACATAATATGTCAGGAGTGAACGCAGGGATCAAGTTGGTACTCCTCAAAAAATATGCATTTACACTGTTTGCATACTAACGAGATTAATCCACCGTAGATTAAAAAAAGCATCAACGTATGGCTGAAGAGCGATTTCACATTGAGAAATTATCATAAATAATTTAACATTTGTGATGATTATTGTGATACAAGTGCCCGAACTCTCTATAAAGCACATAAAAGGAAATAATTCTTAACTTTTATGTGTAATTGATAATTCAGGTAATTAATCCCAAAATGGCAAGGCGAAAAGTGTAAAAACAGTGAAATTATATGGGACAACAACTAATTCTTGAACACCCACAAAACATTCGTGCTCATTTTTTTGCATTCGGCACGAGAAGCCTGTATTAACACGTATCTGTCCGTACTGAAAAAATATTTTGTCAACATCTCAAAAACGGGCCTGGGACCGACCTTAACGGACGACCTAAAAGGTAAATAACTTATTTCTGTTTTTCGAAATTTTACAGTTAATTTCTGTAGCTACGGAAAGCAAATATATAGCTTCTATGGTTATGTTTCAAAATTTCCAATAATATCAATAACAACAACGCATTAAACAGCGGTACACGTAAAAGCATTCATAATTTATAGTAACTTACTTGAACAATATTACATTTTAAATAACTCGCATAATTACAATAAGATCAATAATTATTTATTTATCAACTAGCTCACCTGATTTTGAAATTAAAACTGTCTGCCTTTTTTAAAACTAATCAATGCATGGTAATGCGACCACATAACAAGTCAACAATCCATATTTGCAAAAAAAAAATAAGTAAAAAAATAGTCCATGCAAGTGCTTTAATCGGAGTCAGACTCGTCACTAATCAACATTCCTCGGCTTTTACTTGTTGTTGGTTTTACTTGTTGATCGCTATTTACGTACTGAATGTTGAAAGTATACACATCCCTTAAATTTACTGATGGAAGCGCCAGAAAACATCCCTAAAACCTATGAATGCACACCAGCATTAGCTTCCATATTAATTGTACCATGACTAATGGTGGAAGAACTCAACGAATGCGATTTTTCAGAGAAATTTGCCGCCTGTATATGCCGTTGTTTCCATGATGCGGAAAAGATGACCTGCTCAAAACATTGAATATTTTACGTTGTTGAACACGAGAAGCTGTTTGGCACGAATCTAGGCTTTTGATATTTTTATGACCGCTTAATTGGGCGACATAGTTGGTGGGGATATCTGTATCAAACAAAAAGGAAATGCAGGATTTTCTGACGCTGTGGTTAGTAATGTTACCTTCGATGCTTGAATTTGTAGCTGCTTTCGAGAAAAATTTGTCGATCTCGTTATTGCCAAAGGGAACTCATCGATGTCATACAGGATTGTGTGTTTTTCTTTATTGGTTAATTGCGAGAAAAAATAGGGACTCAGGAGTTTTCATTTCACTCGGTCGATATTTCACAAACTTTTTGCCGAATCTTGCTGGGCAGCGCTGGGTATTTCATGCTTCTGCAACTGGAGTGATGCTCGTTGTTGGCCATTCCTATTCTGTGTTTTTGACCTAATTCCAACTTCCAAACTAGAAAATCACCGCCGGTTGCTTCGTCTTTGCACAGCTTTACATCAGACGTCTACTTTCGTCTCTGGCATGAAAACTGAAAATTTTCTAGGAGCCCCCATACAGCTGCGCTAAAGGGCTTCAGAAATGGTGCTACCGAACTGAATAACACGAAAAAGTTCATCCTCTTTAGCTTCAGTTAGTGCGCGAGCAGCTTGATGTCGATTTCCTTTGGCATGTTCCCTCACCTCTTCTTTTCGCCTGGCGGACAGCACTTCTCTGGCTGTGTTAAAAGCTTGGTCATTAAAAATATTTCTTGGTGAATTTTGGTCGTTAAGATAGCGATGAAAACTTCTCAGGAAGCATGTCAAAGCCTTTGATTCATACGCCGTGATATTCATCTTTTTCGCTTGCATCAAGAATTGACAAATATGCACATTCAGGTGCTCGGGAGGTATGTTTTCAATGTATCTTGTAGTTTATTTTTAGTTTCAAAGTATCTTTTCCAGATGGTCATATCATGTCATATTTGATCTTTTTCAATGGGTTTTTGGATCGCTTTGATAGCATAAAATCTTGAATGATGCTTGTAATTTCTCCGCTGTTGTTGACAATCTTAAAACTATTGTGGCTTGTTGAAGCTTACACTAGCTTGTTTTTAAGAAAATTTAATTAATCTGGATAATAAAACTCACCCTCACTAGGAGAACATTTTTACTTTTACATTGTCATTAAGTTGCTTAAAAAAATTAATACTCCTTTGTAAACAAAAAAGTTTTCGCTGAAATAATTCATTTGGCCCGCGGGCAAAGATTTTGTAAAAAGCCACCAACTCGTGCTGCAAATCAAATTGCAGAAAATCACAAAATAACTTTAATCGTTCACAAACAAAAGTATAAACAGCCATGTATATTTTATTCTATCTTACCATTTCTCATTGAATGAGCATTTAAAGTCTCGTGTTTCGTATCGTCTTGACATCGATATTGAAGAACAAAGTTGCAATTCAAGTCTTGATCACCACAACCATGTTGGTTGGTCCATTCAAATGTTAGTAGAGATTTTCCTGCATTCCGTCGACGACTAAAACGAAACCAGCCAAAACGACGCCTGCTAAAAGAAGGCCTGCTACTCTGGAAATAATGCTGAAAAAAAATTACAAAAGTATATGACAAAACTCCTAATAATCATTGTACATTGCCGATCTACAAAATAGACTTAAGATGTGATGATCACTCCAATATCCGTCTGGGCGTGGGTTCTCTTAATGGGAGTGTCGTCCTTAAGATGGTAGCTGTAGTATACAGGGTTCAGGTTTCTGGTCACCGAAAGGACTCCACATTTTGATTGGTTCAGATCCATCAGTCACGATTGACACCAGCTGTTAATATGTTGGAGGTCTTGTTGAAGATACTGTGCAACCTGATGGAATTTAATTGGACGATAGCATTTGGTATCATCAGCATACAATGCGATAGAGAAACATCTACATCCTCTATTGCATTCTACGCTGACGATCCTAAATGCTATCGTTCAGTTAAATCCCATCAGTATGCGCAGTATCTTCAACAAGACCTCCAACATATTAACAATTGGTTTTATTCGTGGCGGATAATCTGAACCAATCAAAATGTGGAGTCCTTTCGGTGACCAGAAACCTGAACCCTGTGTACTTCAGTTACCATCTTAAGAACGACATTCCCATCAAGATAACCAACGCCCAGAAGGATTTTGGAGTGATCATCACATCCAACTTGAAGTGGAATCAGCACGTGTTTATGATAGGTGCTAAAGCAAACAAAATACTGGGCTTCATCAAAGATCGTCAATGGACGTTCGTAACGAAAAAACCCGCCTTACACTATACAAAACAATGTCGCGAAGTCAGTTATCGTATCGTACAGTACAGTCGGTATCACTGATTATGCAAGTTGAAAATGTCCAACGTCGCGCCACAAAATGCATTTTATCTCTACCATTTATGTCAGGAACAACATACAAGGACAGACTTTTAAAAACTAGTTTGTTACCATCATCATATTGGCATGAATACCTAGACATGGTCTATTTTTTAAGGCATTAGTTTTATTTAATGACAATAACATCAAAGTAAAGACAACACATCGGCTGACGAGAGCAAACAGTGAAACAGGAAAAATTTTTTTCAAAGTTCCTCAATTGAATGCTATAACATTTCAGAACAATTATTATGCAGTTCTTCCAGGACATTTAACTGTCTACCATCAAATCTACGCCTGCCAACCTCTCAATTGGTCAATCTAAATGCGGCATATTTTAATATTATCGAAACCTTTTTGAAGAAGTCTATGAAATTGATATTCCTCAAACGTTTAAAACAGTGTGTGTAAAATGCCGTTCGTGTCGTCCTTTATCCAGTCTTTTAGTTAAATTTTGTTGTCATTAATACAAGTGTGTTAAAGGTAACCCGCAAAGGAGCAGCTAGCTCTGTGGATTTTACCAGTCTTATGATGAAGTTTGTAAAATGATTAAAATAAAACAAAATATAGGAGCTCATGCTCTCGTTGTTTTTTGTTCTTGTAACTAAAAAAGTCTGTATAGTCAGGAAGTCTTGACCATACATTCGACTAGAGTAGAGCATAGGCAAGTAACATCATCTTATTATTTTAATTATACATGCTACATTGGGGGAGTCGTTCCTGTAGTTACCTAGAGTGCAAACATTATGTCTGTCAACGTAAGAAGCATCGTAAAAACCACTAATAGGAGATTTTTCATGCAGGATTCTACGTACCATGTTAAATTGCGTGTCCTCGCTGTCTGACGGTTTGTCCGTTTTGTCACCTACATTGTATCCTCCCTTGGCGTTGTTCTAAAAACATTAAAAAAGCAAATGTATTTGTTGCTTGGATCAAGACAAATACGGAAGTGTATCATGATTTGTTCCTCTTTTCTAAAACTACAGTGGCTTTTTTCGAAGCATATACATCTGAGAAGATTTTGCAAATATGTTTTTTGACGTTCTCGTATTGTTTTGTTGACTTGTTGAATGCTGCCAGTCCATCATCTCGATACATATATGTTATTTACCGGATGGTAGGTCCGTACTGGAAAAATATTTTTCAATACGGACCGACCTAAACGGTAAATAAGGTTTTTATTTTTTTCTGCGTGATGCATGATTAAACCCTTACGAAAATCCAGTGTTGCGAACATGCTTTGAGATCAGCTAGTTTGTTACTTTACTTCAATATTTATTCAAGCATGGCTGACAAACAGCTAAAACGAAGACTATACTTTCTGTGCTACTGATGTTTTTATACTCAATACGGCAATGAAAAAGGTGAGTTAATACGATTTTTTATTTTATCGTTCGTTTTACGAAACAAACAGGGTTGAAATATGCGTTTTGACACAGAAAGTTTGATTTTCGATTAGCGAAAATCAGATTTAGTTTTTGACAACATTTAATAATAGAATTTTAAGTCCAGGAATCAACTTTAAACTGCAGGTTAGTTGTCAAAGTGTTACTAAACAGTATTATATTATTTTTGGGTTTTTGTATGTTTCACTGTTTATTTCAATGTGTGCTTTTTACTTTTGGATGAGTACCGTGTATAATATGTACGCCGGCTTTTACATGTACGGCTTTGCTCGACTTTGTTTGTAAAATTTTGTTATAGATTCTGCCGTTTTTTTCGTTGTTTCAAGTAAACTTTAATCTTCAAAAGACATCTGCTGAAGTCAATTCAGCCTATTTCCTATCTTTAATTTTGTTAGATTGTTTTTTGGCTTTTAGACACTTTTATTCAAGTTCAACAATCAGCTCCACTCCTTGGTCTGTTTTAAAAAAATAACTCTTGGCCCGCGGGCCAAGATATCGTAAAAAGCCGCCCACTCGTGCAGCCAATCAAATTGCAGGAAATCATAAAATAACTCTAGTCGTACACAAATAAAAAAATAAAGACCGTTATCCTTGCTATATTCTGGGGTTAACTTTGATAAGAGATATGAACCTACTAACTCGCATGTCTCGGCGACAGCTTCAAACCTGCCTATTGTAACGTCAAGTAACAATTTCGATGTTTTCTTACTCCATGTTGTGTTGTCGTTAAAAAGCAGCGACTTCTTGGCTTGCATGATAGTATGTTTCTCGTTGTGCGTTAGGTTCCCGTATTGTGAGGCAAACGTTAGGACTTCATATAGTTCCTCTCATATTGTGTACAAATGGATATACTTTGTCTTCGACTGTAGTAGTTGCTAATTGTTCTTACTATAATAAGCTATTGTTCTACGCGTTGCCATGGAGCCTTTGCGTTATATCACATAAAGTAAGCACTCTTGACAAGAGAATGCTTAAAAGGCTTAAAAGCAAGTTGCTCAGCAACTTGGAATTATGTCTACTTCACATATAAATTTACACTCACTTGAGAATCAAACAATCTGTTGTTATTTTGTCTGTTAGCATCCGTTCCATTGAGACGGTTGTTAGAACCTCTGGGGTTGTGTATATACACATCTGCTTCACACAAGTTTAACAGCAGTCCTATTAATTCAAGAAATATTCTCCGCTCAATTTCTTCGGTAGGTTAGTCACGTGCAGTTACCCCCACCCCATTCGCGAACACTTGATTGATAATTTCGTCTGCTTAAAAACGATTAACGATTTTTTAACTGAAAAACGATTTTCGTGTTTTCTTGCTTGAAATGTTCTCCAAGAAACTATATCATTCTGGCACGCTAGGATCTGAAACCCTTTCAGTCCGTATGCTCTCGTGCTGCTTAACAATCACCCAGAGCGTTTGGCCCCTCGTGGCTGTTAAGTTGATTTTTAGCTGATATAATTTAGAATACATAGATCGAGAGTAAGCGCTCCGAGAATGAAGGACGGAAAAATTAGATATAGTGCCCTAGTCATAAAATATTAGTATTTAGGCATATAGATTAACCACGCCTATATCTTAAAAGCAGAAACTCTCTTATCACAATGAAAATAGTTGCTTTAAGAGCCAGCAATCCTAAGCTTTACGAAGATGCTTTAATTACTAAATGAAATTATATCAATAGGTTATTTTAATCGTGTGCTTCTTTTTTGAGACACCCGGTATGTTGTAGGTGGTCCTCGTTGTTGAGACACCACAAATAGTTATATACAATGTGGCTCAAACAATGTGGCTAATATAGACAAAGACTCTCTTTGAAGTCAAGCCTTTGTCGGCATGTTGAATGCTTTAAGGGGCTTGTCATAATTTAGTAGTAAATTTGGATGTTGAGGTGAAATTCGAAATTTTGAGGAATGATAATTTGCCGCGACGAGTAAAAGTACCCCCAGTCGTGTTCATAAAAATGCCCTCCCTCTCTTCTCAACTAACCACTAAACCGTAATTGAGAAACTATAGTGTAGTCTGTATGTCATCAATTCAAAAGATTCAGTTATTTCTTTAAATTTAAAAAATAGAGTTGATGTACTTAATTTTCATTTTATATTTAGTAATCGATTTTTTGCAACTCAAATAGAATCAAAGAAGGCAGAAAAAATAGAATTAATTGCCGCAATATCGAAACACAATCTCTCATCTTTGTATGAATACTGTAATATTTTAGGGACCTCTTTTACTCAGGTCAAAAATATACAAAATCTTCCCACTGTTTCCACTCCCGCCTTCCCCCTTCTATTTTCTGACATGTCCCTAACTCTATTATAATTAGGCCAAGAACGTGTAAAATCTGCCGCACAAGGCAGGTTGAATCGACGAAGTCTCCTCGTGTGCGGCTTCATTTACGCAATTTTCGTCATTTGAGACAGGTTTACATGTCACGAATGACGAAAATACGTAAAGGCCCGTTCATGCGATGCAAGATGTTGCATGCGATTGACATTCTGGCGTATGAAAACGATTTCTAGCGCCATTTTTCTGTTTATAAGCTACAGAGAAAACTTAAAACGAGAAAGATTTTCGCGCAATTACTCAATTAAACACCAAAGTAAAAATGACATGCAACACATCACACGGAGTGAGCAGGTCTTAAATATTGTCCGCACACGAGGAGATTTTGTCGCTCGTGTATGGGCGGCTTTATTGCAGAGAACTTCCATGCATCATGTATTGCAAATTAGCTGTAATGCGTTCCGAAAAAACCCCTCATAATATGCCCACTAGTTTAGCACCAGATACTTTATTTACAGCCTATATAAGTTGTATAAAAACTTAGCCCTATCAAATTCAAAAATGGGCTATACGCGTATTGTATCGTATTGTAGTAATTTGACAGCTCTAATCCTTCGTAGATTCCCAAGATTTTCTACAGTTTTGTCACACGGGTGCAAGACCATGTGTTCTTAAGGCGGATTTTCATTCAGTGCAAAATTTCGTGCGATTGATTTTTAGCGATCGCTTCCTTTTGAAATGTGTGAAGTCAACCACAGCTAATGAGATTCGTTCCGCTTTACTGTTTGTAATTCAAAGGAAAGCGCTCGCTAAAAGTCAATCGCGCAACATTTTGCACTGAATGGAAATCCGCCTTTACCATAGATATCTCATATACATTAGATAGCGCATCTGCATATTAAAGTGAAGCCCAAAACCTCAGCGGTATCCCCTCATAACAATAGGCAGCGGCCATTTTGGTCGTTCCCACTCATAAAAAAAATGCAACAGAGATCACTATACTTTCTGCATTTGTGTATTAAATACTTTTTAGCTTCATAAAAGATGACTTATTGTCAACTTTGTTCATTTCCGCAATGCAAAATACACAAATTATCACGTTCCGTGTAAACTCCGTGGGAACGACCAGCGCCTGCGATCTGGCTTCAACTTTCGCCTGCCTACATTGTGTGATGCACCATGTAGTGCATATGAGTTATCGATGGTTCTTATCCGACCATCACGCCAAAGCAAATGAAGCTGTCAAATTACTACCATACTTAATTTGAATTTGAAATGTTCGGTTTTTCATACACCCTGTAGCTATATTAATTTTGTACTTTGAAATGCATCGTCTTAACGGTGATTTATAGGTCGATAAGCTAAACCCTTTATTCATTTCATACCTGCTAACACCAAAGAGGTTGCCAATACCAAAAGTTTCAATGCCATCTAATAATAAAGCAAAATGTTACAAAACTCTTCTGTATAGTTACTTTTCTTATCGCTGTGAGATAAAACTCAAAAATGATGTTACCAATATTAGTGACATGTTGAATTATTTATATTGAGCAGAAATGAGGACTTTTTATGGCGGCTTTTACCCTGTTCAAAAATATATGCATATAATTATTAGTTCTCAATCTCATGCAAAGAAGCTTGCTTCAAACCACTTCATTGATTGCTAAGATTTAGATAAACTTTATAATTGATACATTATTCTTAATGTCCCGTGGTTTTCTCAGGGTCCATAATATCGATTGATTATTGGAACCTGGCAGAATTCAGGGCATAAACTGTATTTACTTAAATTGACATAAATTCAGTCAAAAAATTTTTGCATTTAAAATTTTGAAGTAATTTTGTCTGTCCATTTCTATGGTAATACATATTGGAATTTTCCAGTTTGGCACGTAGAGATTTTAAATATATAATCATACAACTATGATGTTTGTACAGTTATGTGTAAGTAAATTCCTCATACTGTATGTGTACTTAATAGGAGTGTCAACCATTGAACTTGCCAAATTTTCAACCCTCCCTTTACATCTAATAAAGTTCTGCAATGGACCAATCAGTGTAAACCCCTGCTCACTTAAGGCTTTAGAAATAATTTGCTATGCCATAAATGACAGGGCTTTTTTTTAAAAGGACACAGATCGAAGTTAAATAAATTATCACCGAAGCGGAAAAACGGTTTTTGGATCAAGAAATTATGCAAAACAAGAACAACAGTCATGCTATTTGAAAAATTGTCCGGCGTTATATATCAAATTAAAAAAAAGGGATCTAGAAAACCAGCATATCCTAAGATACTTGCAAATGAGTTCAACTCTTATTTTGACATTTTAATCGTTTTTTTCTCAGCCAAATAACCAGAGAGCAACTTGTATCTGCGGTAAGGAATATACCCTCAAATAATTCTTCTGGTATTGACAAAGTGAACATAAGGTTATAAAAGATTGCTTATCAATCGTTTCAAACCCTCTGACCAATATCATTAACTTATCCCAAAGCTCTAACATATTTTCAACAATCTGGAAAACTGCTGAAGTAATACATCATGTTAGAGATGGGGACTGTGAAATTGCGAGCAATATTGACCGAATTCCCTATTTAGTCGCTAATTCTGAAATTTGTGGGAGAATACTTTTCAATCAGTTATCAGTTTACCTCGAAAAATACAACCAACTTACAAGTAATCAAAGTGGAAATAGGAAAAAACATTCGACTGAATCAGTGCATTAGTTGGTGACTGACCACATTCTCAAAGCTATTGACTAAAAGAAAGTAACTGTTCTCGTATTGCTTGACCTCAGCAAAGCTTTTGATAGTATTGATCATGATCATCTCTTTCATAAGTTGCAGAACGTTGAAATCTCCTCAAATGCTATGAAACAGTTTCAGAGCTACCTTACTGGTAGAATGCAATCAGTTCGAATTGGTGCTGAAAAATCAAATTTACTAACTATAACGAAAGGAGTTCCCCCAGGTTAGCATATTAGGACCGTTATTGCTCATAATTATGATCTTTCTTTGATCTTTCTGAACAGTAAATTGGAAAGTTATGTAGATGAATCCAAACTATTTCTGTCGTTTTGTCTTGAAAAGCTACAACAAGTAATCACCGCGGTAAATAATGACCTTTCTACTCTTGCCGCTTATGTATTTTTGTAACTGCTTGCTATTTTGCAAATGCTTGCTACTGCTTTTGATATTTCATTACTTTTCTCAGGAAAACTATTCAATCAGTGCAATACGCCAAGGTTCTTATGTAGGTTAATTATGGGCTCAAACCTATCATTTGATGAACAGTTCAAGCACACGGTATCATCTTGTATGAAGAATTTACATAAGATCAACAGAATCAAAAACTTGTTTAATGGAGTAACTCTAGACATGGTTATTCAGACACAAGTGTTTTCCAAGCAGTTTTATTGTTCTACTGTTTGGTCCTTAACAACTTTGAAGAACATTTGCCAACTCCAAACGGTACAAAACTTTGCTGCGCGCATAATTACAGGCTCTCGCAAGTCAATGACCATGTAACACCTGTACTAAGGCAACTGCAATGGCTTCCTGTAAATAAAATTCTGTATTTCTAGGAATGTGTAGTGACTTATAAATGTGTGAACAAATTAGTACCTAATTATCTATGCCAAAAGTTTGTTACTTGATATCGGAGATAAGTAACCGTGTAGCAAGGCAAAGCAAACAATTACATAAGCCTCTTTATAGAACTTCTAAGTCTCAGAAGTCTTTTTTGTATAGGGCTTCAGCTATTTGGAATAATTTTGACGATTCGTTAAAATTTAGTACAACAGTCCAAATAATTTAAAGAAGAAACTTCTTATGCAATTAATATTAGATTGATCTCAATTAAACTAATCTATTTATAGCAACAACATTAACTGTAATATAGTAAAATAGTTATATTAACATAGTAATAAAAAATAATAAAATTAACTGTAATATAGTAATATAGTAATATAGTGTAATATATATTAAAGCTGAAAAGCTTCTAAAGAATTATGTAACTACAGGTGTATGTGTATCTAAATTAGGAGACATTAAGCTAGCTGACTAATCCCAACTAACCCTGCATAGACTTAGGTTGTGGGAGCAGTGTTTTACAGTGACTAGAACACATTACACTAATTGTAGATATATGCATGCTTTGCTATTTAAAGCCAATTTTATTAAGCTGTTAGCTATTAATAAAATGAAGTTAATGAGGAAAAGTTATGATTAGATTACGGTTCATAATGTCTTAGTTTTGGCAAAACCAAACAAGCATCCTGCATGCGGAACTGAAGAACTGTCCAACTGTGTATAAAGTTGGTCTGATAGGTATTGAGAGTATAGCTATCTCCTTGGTATGCGCGTGTGCGCATATTTAACGTTCTGTCGCGTGTGCGCTTAACGGAATGGAACTGTGTGTACAGTTGCATAGCTATCTCCTTTGATGTATAACAATCTAATGAACAATCTACTATAATGTAACATGAGTCTTTGGGATGACGTCTTTGACCATATTTTGTAACCAAGACCAGGAGTGTTTCACCCCGAAACCCCTTCTCCCACAAAAGCTTGCGTGTGTGTATTTCTTATGTTATCGCGCATCATTGCGAGCCTTGACCACAGAACAGCTTTAATCATTAACTGCTAATCAGTACAGCTTGGCACGATATAATGTAAGTTTTATTCTAAATATTTTGTAATTGCACATTCTAAATTAGATAACACTCCATACAACTTTGGTGGACAATTTCAAAATTGAGGGAAAAATCTCTGTTAGCAGTGTTGTTCAGCATCATTATCTCAACTCAAAATGTTGAGCACCACAGAGATAGGGGCAGGTGAATTTATAAACGAGTACTATGTGCAAAATTAATAAACTAAATTTAGTATCAAATACACCAAATATTACAAATATTATGACTTGGACAACTATACACCGATAATATTGGCCTATTTATGCCGTAGTATTTGCCAACCTTCCTCCCCCGGCCCTGAGTGTACAGCACATGTAAAAATTTGCACAATAACAGCTCAGGCACATGACCACACTACCAATAATATTGAATGGCAACAAATCTTTGGAAACATAAAATATGATAACTCAATAAAACAATGAAATTGAAATTAGAAACTTTTAATTATATATTTGGTGACCTTGCTTTTTCAGCAATAGTATTCTGGGCATAGAGACTATAAAATAACATTGTGTTACTTACAATCTCTGTGACACTGGGAGAGGACTGAAAATATCTCACAAATATTCAAGGGTTTTTTACTTCATCAAAACACTAAGTCTGTGATATGAAAGTAAGCTTTTTATAACAATTTTTATTCAACGCGCTGTTTAAATTTTAAGCATCATAGATATTTGGTACGATTTGTCAAACTTTGATGTCATACGTGATTATTCAAGTAGAAATTCATTCATTTTGGTTCTTGTTCCCTCAATTGTCAAATTTTAATTATCTGCTATGAAAGTCTTATGCAGAAATCTGAATACCACCATCATATCAAAAATATTTTCATGCTGCTTATGGCGAAGTGGAGAAGTCAAATACGAGCGCAAAAGGCTTGCTTGGACATTAGACATAAAACATAAGAATAGTAATGACTGTATCCCACAAATTAAAGGTTAGAAACTTACTTGGGCAAATGTGGAAAATGAGACAGTTGTTTATTAAGCATTAACAAGAGGCTGGCGAGATTTACATAAGTTTAAAAAAGTCACAACAATGTTTTGTTTGTTTCTTTGCTTAACAAATGACAAATTTGTACTAATTCAATGAAATATTAGCTATCTATCTACAATATCTTTTACAAAGCCTCGTGCAATGGCCTGCAATTGGTATATTTTCGCGTGCACAAAGATGATGCCCCAAAAAATTTCGTGTTTGCACTGGCCCTGGCCAGTGTCCATTTTCTGCCGACTGGATTTTGTTGCAACAATTGTGACGTAATTGAAAAACACCTGTAAGCTGGGCTTCCTGTGTTTTAAGTAAACATTTATATACCGCATGGAATCATATTTTTTTGTAAAATTGTGGTAATTACAGTACCTTTTTTCTCTCGACCAGAGCTCTGTATACGATTAATACAATTCCCTTGGTCCATGGTGGATAACATTCGAAAATCGGATAACATTCTTTAATACACGAGGGGCCAGTTGTTCAAAGCTGGGTTAGCACTAATCCTGGTTTAAAATTTACCCTACTGTTTAAGTTTCTGTATTTCTACACATCTGTGTATTTTAAAAATTTGAGACCTTAAACTACCATCGATTCAGACAACACTTCTGATGAAATATTTCCAAATTTGTGAACAAACTTCAAGGGAAATTTAATTTTAACTTTACGTCAACCCAGGGTTGAGCGAAACGGCTTCTGAGCAACTGGCCACCGTGTTAGGTTGGGTTAATTTCCACTCAAATGATAACTTAAGACATCAAAATCTGATAGATCGTGTCACTTTAAAACAGATGCCTAAAATTTAAATGACATTTCCAGATAAACGCGTTTTGAAAAGCTGACTTTGTGTGACCACAAACACACGCTTTGTTTTGAAATGCTTTGTTAACCCCCCCCCCCCCCCCCAACTCAAATCAGTTTGTTAATGCATTTTTATTTTCAGTCTCTCCATGCCGCGTTGCCATGGGTCTTGTTTGGAAATCAAGCATCAAGTTGCTTGAGTATATGAATGAGATAGTTCCCGTTTCAAGACAGATGCCAGCAGAACATGCAATGTAAGTTATATTTTGTGACTTTGCGCTTTACAGTATTAATACGTTTTTACTCCTAATTTGGTACTCTAATCTTAAGAACTACAAGACGACGTGTAAACGTGTTTCTATTGTAATTGTTAAACGCGAACTCCATGCCAATTCTTGCAGCCGGAGCATATTCGAGTATAAAAAGTTCCATATTTAAAATAATTTGCCTATATTTAAATAATAATTATGACCCGATTGTTGATCCGATCATTCTCATTTTGCTGTAATTTTCATCATTTTGGCTGCTGCATGTTTCGCTTTTAAAGTTAGTAATAGTATATAGATGTATAGTAATGTATCGTAGAAAATATGTCCCGTGTATGGCAGTCGTTTATAAACACGCTTTAATATCCATAATTTTACTACGTTTCATATGACTATTGCGTTTCATATAACTTCTCATATAACTTCGATATGTACAAGTTATCTGAGCCTTTTGACTCGCAAGCACTCGAAAGTTTCGAGTCGCGAGTGCTTGCCAGTGAGACGAAATTCGAGTACTCGCGAGTAGCGAGTCGGAACGCGTACTCACTTTGACTCGCGCGCACTCGCGAGTACTCCCTGCGCGCGAGTGGAGTACCCTTACTCGCGGTTGGTACTGTACATATAACGTGTAGAAACATAAATGTTTTAATGTTATTTAGCTACGCATCATATGCAGTTGGGGTAAATCAAGTTGTCTATAAGCAGTAGCCTGCGAGCAGTTCGGAATCTCTGCAATTATAAGGCCTTGGTGCATCGCAATCTAGATATTGCGTAATATATTGCTTTAAATTAAGAAATTGTTGTTACCGTGTAGGATTACCACCAATCCGTATAATAACAAACATACGGTGATCAATGCAACCATAGTAAAATGTAGTTAAATGCTTGATCCTGCAGACCATAAACATATAGTTCAGGCAACCATATAAAGAATTTGAATGTATTTTGACGGCGCATAATTTTGGCATCTTAAGGCTAGGCATTTCTATTTAAATCTTTAATATATATCGTTTATCACGAGCAAATATTTTATAAAGTATGCGCCAGGCTTATTACTGTGGAAAGACTTGAAAATAAAATAAATGCATTATATGCCGCAGTATCAACAAACCTTTTGCCTGATTGCGTCAGCTAATTAGCGTAGTCTCACGATTATATGGACATCATGTAAGCGATTTAAATTAAACCGTATTAATCTGACCAAGAAAACGGATTGCAGCAAAATGGTCGAAGTAGTTTTTTCACGGTTGGAAAAAAATCATGGATTCGGCTCAAAGAGTTTTCACGGATAGCTAAAATGTTTACACGGACAGCTCAAAATGTTTTCACGGATAGTTCATAGCGTTTTTACGGATAGCTCAAAGTGTTTTTACGGATAGTTCAAGTGTTTTAATTCATGGATAGTTTAAGTGTTTTCACGGATAGTTCAAAGTGTTTTCACAGTTTTTAAAAAACGTTATCACGGTCATCCTAACCTTTATCGCGGTTAGCGCTTCCCATATTTACGGCTAAAGAACGGTTTGAAATGGGATTTTACAACATTTTTTCAAAGCGTTAACGTATGTTTTACCGTAGATCGAAGGTCACAAATAACTATTTATCAGAATATAATTATATACTTACTATTTTAAGGAGATCCTTGTTTCAACACTGACTTGCACCTATGTGCTTGCCTGTGACTTGCAAAATACTTATGTATATCCATAAAACGTGTCGCTGATGTCCATGACTAATTTTTTGCCAAATATAGAGGCCGTACGTGCTGTTATGGAATGATTAAATTCTTAATGGTTAGTTTTTTTGTAATTGACTTAAGCTTATCACTCAGAGGTGGGTTTTGAAACAACGCGTGTGCAATTAGCAAAGGTTGGTCGCGATGGGTAGTGTAGTTTTTTTACCAATTCTCCTATATTATCATGTAAGTTGTCAATAATAAAAGGAACACAACTGTTTATTAATAACTCTTTCGAAAAGAATGGATCAAATGAATTTTTTAACCAAAGGGTCAAGGGCATGCATATACACATACACGTTACTATGATTGCTTTCATACTTCTGAAAAAAATGGTACCGCTAATATATTAATAATATAAGAAAATGAAATATATTCTACGAAAAAATTGGTTTTTAAGATAGATAGATTAAATATACCGCCCATAAGTTAAAATTGCTTTCAACCATCAAGTCAGGTTTATCATTGCTTTCTTCACCCAGAACCTTTATAATCATTTTCTGATATTACAGTTATCTCTGGAGTATCTATACACTTCTGCGTGATATCTCATGTTCAAATCTACTATCATTTTTTATCTCGTGCTTTAAAAATGAATTGTTTTCACAATTAAAACTGAAATATTCACATAGGTCTGGCTACCTATACGCTACAGATGGATAAGCTATTTGCTATTTATGCCTAACATTTTATGCAATTGGTGTGGATTCAATTTGGTTTAGTCCAAATCATAATTAGACTTAACTTGGGGTAATACCTTAAAAATCAATAGCTTTAATGCAAGCAAAACCCAAAATATGCTAGTGCAATATGATACCCCTTGGAAGGCTGCTTTGTACAAACCACACGCTATCGGTATCGCACCCGCGTGTTTTGGTTACTATCTCTGTAAACGTTGATGGTAGACTGTTTTCCACGCAGAGAATCACTCAATATATTATAATATGCGTAAGTAGAATAATTTTTGGAAAATGTTTCTTTCAACCTTGACTTATGTCTTGTACTTGCCTATTATCCACTTAAAGATATTGGACCAAACGACTAGCCTGCTATATTATCTGTTAATCTCTTCTATTTTATCTATCAATCTAGTCGTCTGTGGTGTTAGGGAGGTAGTTCTTGCCAAAAATCGCATGTAGACAAATGCAAATTGCGGCTGGAAAAAAATCACAGGTATACATGCTATGCATGGTATTTCACTACGCTGTACTTTTTGCAATACGCAGTACTTTTTGCAATACGCAATGCACTCGATCTAATTTGAATGAAACTTATCAAAATGCGTCCATGTTTTACAACCACGTTTAGGATTTGCGAAGGATTGTGAAGTTTTTTGCCCATCTCCCGTAAAATGTTTCAATTACTTTAATGCAGCTCAGCTGCTCTATTAATAAAAAGTTTTTGTTGAAACAAAGGGGTCACGCGCATATACATGTAAGATCTAGAAACGTTTGATTCATAAGCTGTCTCAACGACATTCAAAAAAATGAATAAAGAGTTTTTGTTAAAACAAACAGGTCACGCATATACATGTAAAGATCCCAAGACATTTAATTCATAAGCTATTTTAACGACCTAAAATTCCATTCTAATTTCCTTCTATTCCAATTATTTATAGCTCTCTAAAAATACGTGCTGCCATCTACATAGTTTGCTTCTATTTAATAAAAATATTCCATAATTAGCTTTTAAGGTACTTGAATAGATAAGAGATACATAGTCAAAAAAAGTTCCTTGTATGTTTGCATGGTTTAATTGACAAAGGTAATTGGACTGAGTGGAGTGTAATGTGATCTGAAATCATCACAAGGCGAGAGTGCGATTTGTGATCACAAGTTTGATTTCAGATCAACATTGCAATTTTCATTTCATTGTTAATATTGTATTTATTCTACAAGCGGCAACATTAGTTTTTTAAAAAACGCTATTTGCATGGTATTTTAAGTATTTATCAGCTACAAACTAGAAATACATGCAAGCAGCAACCCCTCGCCACTAAGAGCATGCAACTATATTTTCGGAATTACATGAAGTACTTTCATAGGTTGTTGTCATAGCAACACGGCAATTGTTATTTTTTTCTGTATATTTTTCAAAATGACAAAATATTGAGTTTTTAATCATTGTTTTATTGACAATTTTTTAAAATGGCACAACATTTGTCATCGGTATGTTATTACGCCTAATGTAAGCTTGGTATAAAATACGACCTATTAATTACATATATTAGACGTTTTGAAATATTTATGAAACTAAATTTTTATCTGCATAAATTTTGAGTTTGAAATAAAACCGTTTCAAGCCAATTTTGTATCTACGCTCATAATATTCTTTTACATGTAAAGTCCGTCAATATTTTGAAACACAGTAAAAAGAAGACAGTCTTGCATTTACAAAACATAAACTTACTCTGGAATTTAAACAGTGAATAGACTGGAAGAGTACGGCTACGCCGGCCTATATAAAGCATTAAAATACAAGTATAAATACTCATTATAAATAAACTTGCCTTGTGTTTCACGCCGTAGTCAATTCTTGGCGCTTCTCTGTATTTTCCTAGAATTAATCTCTCTTCAAGAGTCTTGTCGCCTTAAGTGTTTGCTACTCCTGATATTTCGCCATATTCTTGAGATCATAAATGACCACCATTCGTTGGTTGTGAAAGTTGCCAAATCTTTTCGCAAAAGTACGAAATATTGCTGAGCAAAAAGCAAATTTAGATATTTGCTGTCAGTTAAATTCGTGATTAATCAATCAACAATAAATTTTAAATCTGGCAAATCAGTGTTAGCCATTCATGATAGTCCGCCATATTGTTGGTATCAGTGAAGATGACGTCATGACATACCACTTTTACTACTTATCACGAGCAACGACTTTGAACTCCACGAATACGAAATTAGTAAGTAATTGGTCTTTTATCTGAAGTATTTTGAAAAAATCGTTTGGCTAGCTAGTTTATATGATTGGTTGACTCAAATGCATTTGGCTTAAAAATGATGCGATTAATGATTCAAAATAGTGCGATTTCGGAATCAGTCGCACTATTTTCACAAATGATTTAAAGATAAATGCAATAAGGATTTGAAACAAGCAAGTATACGGTAACCGTAAATTGCAGAACTTTATCTCTAGGGTATAATGGTGTAAATTTAAATTAGTCGAATAATAAGCACAGATTAAGATTGGAGCTTACATATCGAAAGTTTCTCAATAGTAAATTTACATGTTGTTCCAAAAAAATTATACGTTGCTTAATTACAAAATACTTTCCATCATGTTGTATTGCATTGCCTTTTCTGCAAAAAATCTTCTTTATCATCTCTTTAGAATTATAGTAAGCAATTTTCCATTTATGGCTACAATAGCTTCCACAATTGGTCAGAATTTTATATGGTCGGCAATGCTACAAGACCTTCACTACACTGTATAGACGGTTTGACATGATATATTCGATTTTGTTAGTGGTTGAAGCAGCCTTAAAATAACTTGCCTGATCTCAAAATTATGTTCGTTAATATTTTCAATATCTATGACCATCAAAATGACGTTACCGTCATCAGGACTAAACAATGCAAGCCTGGAAAGTGCGCAATTTCTTACAAACACTCTATCATTCGTGTGAGTTCGTATGTATTATCAGCGCACTCTGTCCACAAAATATTTAGTAGGTCTATATGCATATAGTTATGCAGTAAGTACATAATTTTAATGATAGCACCAACTTAGCTTTTGTCTAGTACTTATCTATAGCTATTTGAAAAAGAATTGTGTACACGGATGTTGTAAGATTACGCCCACCATATTATCTATTGATCTCATCAATTTGTCTATCTATTTATTCTCTGCATTTTATGTAGACAAACCTGTCGCTGATGTGCAATCAGTCTGTTCTTGCCATTTAATTAAAAAATCACAAAGCCACGTATGGTGACACAGCGCCTAGTTTTTTATATTATGATCAGGCGAGTTACTGGACCCTGCATGGGCAGACGATCGACAGTCCACAACATACGGTACTTTAAAATCATATCAGAGATGGTTGGGAGGGATACGGTGAAGAATTTTGCAATCTGTATCTAAATCCCCATAAATATCAGGCTGCGAACTTTTAAAATGAATTCAGTCCCTTAGCGTTATTACCCATGGGGTACTCAAACGCTCATTCATTAGCGCTCTACTGGAACCTCAAATAGTATTGTTTACATTGATAAGAATCCGTGCTTCTTAAGTAGTTTGATAAAAAGTCCTTTTTTATGAACTTTAAACTATCTTCTTGCTATATCAAGGTCAGGGAATTGGTCTATTTCGATTATTTAAGTTATTTTAAGCATTTTAGTCCTTGTGTTCTGGCTAGCTGACTTGGCAAACTTTCTTGTGCACATCTTAGAACTATAATCTTTCAACACGACTTACTATTTTCCACTATGCTCATTTCAAATCCGATGAGTTCCTATAGTCACAAGGCGTAGTTTTTTTCATATTTTTCGCTTAAACTTTGTAATTTACAACGATCGCTAAGCGCCATCTTGTTAACCTTTTTGTAATATACGCATATGTAGTATCATTCGGCTTCCAACACAAGAATAGATTTCAGGTGAAACAGCCTAAACAAAGAAAGGAGTGCATGCTACTGAAACACCCACGCACCCAAGTTTCTTCCTTGAGAACAAAAGAAGCTCGCATGTTTTCGAAATTTGTCTACAACATGAAGATTCATTTTCGATAAAATACACTGTAGTGGTTAATTTTTGAGGTATTTTTGCACGATTATGCATTTCGCCCTGTCTATATTTCATTCAGCACTCTTTTGTATTTCGTAAACCAAAACATATATATATATATATATATATATATTTATATATATATATATATATATATATATATATATATATATATATATATATATATATATATATATATATATATATATATATATATATATAAATATATATATATATATATATATATATATATATATATATATATATATATATATATATATATATATATATATATATATATATATATATATATATATATATATATATATATATATATATATATATATATATATATATACATATTACAATAAGCTAGCAAAAACGTTGGTTCAAAAAAGCGAGTTCTCTAACATTTGTGGGGGCTCGTATGTATTATCAGCGCACCCTGTCTACAAAACATTTGGTATGAAAATATGAGTACTTATGTAATTTTTTATAATGGAACTCTAGTGCCTATCTAGATCTGTTGAAAAAGAATTGTGTCTATAGATATCGTAAGATTACGCCCACCATATTATGTATTGATCTCGTCTACTTGGGGGGCGGTCATTACTTGTGGCAGGAGATGATATGGCACGGAGGAGGAAAAAAGTTTAAAATTTGCTTTTTCAACCAAAAAAAAGTCACTTTTTCACCACACATCAAATACTAGCAAAGAATTTATTACCAACCAATTACTGAATGTTTCACAAAAATTTCGTTTACCCAACCGTTTTCTCTTTAGTGCCACCCCCAGTTAGAATGATGACAAGTCCGTATCTACTTATCCTATCTATTGTCTATAGACAAACCTGTCGCTAATGTGCATCAGTAAAAAATCACAACGGCACGTAGTGTGCTCGATTGTTTCAATAGACTATACCTACACTTTTATGCTATGATATATCAGGCAATTAATTGGACCCTGAGAAGATGAAAACCAGAAACTAGCGTACTTTGCAACGATATTGGAATTGGTTGGAATTATGGTAGTATTGGAATCTTTATCTAATTTAACACCAACGCTGCTACATGCTCTATTTAATAGCTGTTTGGGAGGGATACGGTGAAGAATTTTGCAATCTGTATCTAAATCCCCATAAATATCAGGCTGCGAACTTTTAAAATGAATTCAGTCCCTTAGCGTTATTACCCATGGGGTACTCAAACGCTCATTCATTAGCGCTCTACTGGAACCTCAAATAGTATTGTTTACATTGATAAGAATCCGTGCTTCTTAAGTAGTTTGATAAAAAGTCCTTTTTTATGAACTTTAAACTATCTTCTTGCTATATCAAGGTCAGGGAATTGGTCTATTTCGATTATTTAAGTTATTTTAAGCATTTTAGTCCTTGTGTTCTGGCTAGCTGACTTGGCAAACTTTCTTGTGCACATCTTAGAACTATAATCTTTCAACACGACTTACTATTTTCCACTATGCTCATTTCAAATCCGATGAGTTCCTATAGTCACAAGGCGTAGTTTTTTTCATATTTTTCGCTTAAACTTTGTAATTTACAACGATCGCTAAGCGCCATCTTGTTAACCTTTTTGTAATATACGCATATGTAGTATCATTCGGCTTCCAACACAAGAATAGATTTCAGGTGAAACAGCCTAAACAAAGAAAGGAGTGCATGCTACTGAAACACCCACGCACCCAAGTTTCTTCCTTGAGAACAAAAGAAGCTCGCATGTTTTCGAAATTTGTCTACAACATGAAGATTCATTTTCGATAAAATACACTGTAGTGGTTAATTTTTGAGGTATTTTTGCACGATTATGCATTTCGCCCTGTCTATATTTCATTCAGCACTCTTTTGTATTTCGTAAACCAAAACATATATATATATATATATATATATATATATATATATATATATATATATATATATATATATATATATATATATATATATATATATATATATATATATATATATATATATATATATATATATAAATATATATATATATATATATATATATATATATATATATATATATATATATATATATATATATATATATATATATATATATATATATATATATATATATATATATATATATATATATATATATATATATATATATATATACATATTACAATAAGCTAGCAAAAACGTTGGTTCAAAAAAGCGAGTTCTCTAACATTTGTGGGGGCTCGTATGTATTATCAGCGCACCCTGTCTACAAAACATTTGGTATGAAAATATGAGTACTTATGTAATTTTTTATAATGGAACTCTAGTGCCTATCTAGATCTGTTGAAAAAGAATTGTGTCTATAGATATCGTAAGATTACGCCCACCATATTATGTATTGATCTCGTCTACTTGGGGGGCGGTCATTACTTGTGGCAGGAGATGATATGGCACGGAGGAGGAAAAAAGTTTAAAATTTGCTTTTTCAACCAAAAAAAAGTCACTTTTTCACCACACATCAAATACTAGCAAAGAATTTATTACCAACCAATTACTGAATGTTTCACAAAAATTTCGTTTACCCAACCGTTTTCTCTTTAGTGCCACCCCCAGTTAGAATGATGACAAGTCCGTATCTACTTATCCTATCTATTGTCTATAGACAAACCTGTCGCTAATGTGCATCAGTAAAAAATCACAACGGCACGTAGTGTGCTCGATTGTTTCAATAGACTATACCTACACTTTTATGCTATGATATATCAGGCAATTAATTGGACCCTGAGAAGATGAAAACCAGAAACTAGCGTACTTTGCAACGATATTGGAATTGGTTGGAATTATGGTAGTATTGGAATCTTTATCTAATTTAACACCAACGCTGCTACATGCTCTATTTAATAGCTGTTTCGATGAGAAACAAAGAACTTTTGTTCAATCAAAGCGCTCAAAGATCAACATACGCATTATAGTTTTTATTAAGCATTTATTGAATGAAGTCGAGCAGGATATGAGAAATTATTTACGGAGGCCTTAATAATCCCTGATATCCAGCGAGAACCAAATTCAATAATTGTTTTATTATTTTTTGAAAATATTTTAAGCTCTGATTATTATAGCTAGTTTCTGATTTTATTACAAGCATTTAATTAGACTTTTGTTATTTTACATTTTCCAAAAAATAGTGCCACCATAATCGAAGTCCAATGTGCTCCTATTTTACGAAAATATTTAGTAATTTAATTTGCTTTAAAACAGATGGATCGATAACAAAATGTTAGGTAGTTTAAAATGAATCCCCTCTACCGTCACCAGTGTTTATTAAACGCACGCCTGGCATTTTTGCATGCGAAAACGCTAGTTTAAAGTGTAACAATTTTTTTGCCACCGCGCGTCAAAATTCGAGAGCTTGGTAGCGAATTTAATTCTTGAAAAATGCCTTGAATTCATCGAGTTATTCCTCATGCGCGTTTTCCTGGAGGGTTATCTGATGGTAATAGGGAGATAGATGGTTTTTCGAGGATCAAAATGATATCAATATTGCCATGGTTACACGCAATGCTTTTCTACTGGAAGGCTTCTTGTTCGAGGCATTTTGCGCAATGGCGACTTTTTGTACGATGTTGTAAAAATGTGACAACTTCGGCTTGTATAGGCTTCTTCGTTCCGGCTTCTTTTCATTTAATTTTTGTTGCCTATACAAGTTAAGACATCTATAAATATTTGTATGTTTTTTGTTTTTCGAAAAATGTTAGTAAAACAGAGAAAATGGCTTTTACAAAGGCATGAATTTTGGCGAATTTCGAATTGTGAATACAGGCGCAGGAAAAGGTTCGGCACGTTCACGGTTAAACAGAAGGATTAAAAAGCAAAAAATACAACTCAGAAGCCTAAGTGATTGCTCCAAAAGGTAGGAAACGTGTAATAGATTTTGTATTTCTTGTGATAACGTTGTTGATTTTAATATTGTTTTTCCATAAAATTTCAAGTAAACATATCACAATATATTATTCATCAAAGGAGAACTCACATATATTTTTGTGTTCATGAATTTTTTTTCGCCTGTTAAAGTGCCTAGGTTTGTTTAAGTTCAGAAAATCTGCTTTCTAAAAGTAGATTTAATATATATATGCTATATTTTGTGCATATATATATATATATATATATATATATATATATATATATATAGTGTTCATATGCCACATTGGGTTTTAGTATATTAACCACTACACCAAGCTCAATGACATGGCCCAGGTCAATGATCATTAAAAATTTCTGCCAGACTAAAATTAAGAACTTTCTGAAAGAAAATAAAAATAGATGTAGTTGGTTATGATATGTTTGTGCTATGTTGGTGATTTATAGGGCTATAACATTTTGCACTAATCCACTTGACAGGCAAGCTATAAGTACTACATGGCCCAACCCAGAGTAATGAATTTATTATAAATTGATAGATTGTTATTAGCAAAGAGAAATTGATGGTTGATGATTGCCGGGAGAGACTTTGTTATTAGTGAACAATATGGGCTATATATTTATCGAGAGTTATATATTACTAGTGGTACACCTGTTGTAGACATCTGCATTTGAAAGGACTGTTTAGTAGACATCTGCATTTGAAAGGACTGTTTAGTAGACATCTACATTTGAAAGGACTGTTTAGTAGACATCTACATTTGAAAGGACTGTTTAATAGTCAGCAATTAAAGGTGATTTTGTATAAAGCTTGACATAGTACAGAATATATTTGCATTCAACTAGGCCTGCACCATTGTATATATTGATATTTTTCTGCTATTTATACAATTTCTTATATCATTGTGCTATGTGAGCCAAATTAGTAATTCAAGAATTATAAGAAAAATTGTGCACAGCAAATTTCTTTTCAAAATATATGATTAAAGTTCTGATTTCTAATAATCTTGTCTTTGCCAAATTTTAGTGGGTTGAACAAAACACCTGAAACATGATATATTTGATAGGTTGGTGACATATATGCTATAACATTTATCATGTGACCAAACTAACATTCTGCTTGTGTTATTTAGATTGTTTCCACCTGCCTGTATCAGCTGACATGACAAGTCATAAATCATAATTAGGGCAGACATTGTGTGCTCTTCCCCAAGCAGATATTTGGTAGATTTTAACTATATTATTACCCACCTATATAAGGTTTATTATACAAACAAGTTATAAGTTTTCACAGGAAGGTCAGGGTTTTGCACGTCAAACGATTAATGAACCTATATGTGTCACGTTGTATTGGGGTGTAATTGGTCAAATTAGTTGAAACTTTTTTGTAGTTTGCCTAAGCCATTGAGCAACAAATTCCCCTTGGCAAGTAAAATTGGTTTCATAGTGGGTAATACTGAACATGTCCCCACTACTTCATTACACATAACTGAATTATAAATAATAGACTATTACTTTTACTTGTCAAGGGAAGCCTATGTATACTAACTGTTTGAAACATTGAGTCCAAAGCAAACTATGACAATATATGAGTTTAAGACAATTTATTCAGTATTTAATTTTAAATTTACAAAGCTTGTAACAATTGTGTACATTACAGTAATTAACTATATAAAATAAAAATCAATTTTGCTTTTTATCTTTTGCTGGTCTAATTCAAACCAATGATATAGAGTATTATACATGGCTGCGCAGAAATACCAGATGTATTTCGAGTGTTGAACATGATATATCATGAGAAATACCATGTTCAATATGAGAAATAAATCTGGTATTTCCAAGCACCCATGTATTTTTCTGTTTATTATATAAACTACAGGTTTTCCACCAATATAAAATGTACAGAAGCTATGATTGGTGATTGTTTGAAAAGCGATAATTTTCACATGTGAAATCATCATAAATAATCTCACAGATTAATCACACAATAATGTGAGATTACCAGTTTTATCAGTGCCCGAATTCCTTATAAAGCACTGTACTTTATATAGTAAACTATAATAATATATGTACACCCTAACTAACAAAGCATCAGTTGTTGTATGACGAAACTGTTGAGACTTACACGATGAGAATGTCTTTCATAAAATCTTTCTGCTTTTATATTGTGTATTGCTATGGCCATACTGTTTGATACAAATTCATTCTTGCACTAGTTTAGTAGCAAATGTATTACAAGACAGAATATTGTTTTCATATTTCTTGTGATCACTTCCTGACGAGTAAAAACTTGTAAACAAAGTATCCAATTGTGTACTGTGACACGACAAGAAGATTTTGGCAAAATTTGCCAGCATTCAGCCATTCACTGCAATTGTGACTGTCCACTACTCCACTCTCCAATATATAATCGAAGAAGCCTTTACAGAGAAGAAAACGTGGCATGGAAAATTGTCCTGCTGTAGCATTTGTACAATACTTTCTTAAAAACTTAAATCCCTTCATCTTCCTTGCCATAGTATTGTGCTTCTCTTTTCTTATTGTAATTTGCGATTTCGTGCAAATAAAATTTGTTCGCCATTTTGAATCATTAAGGAGGAATACTTGGTGTAAGCTGAAGTTATTGGATATTTTTTGCGGAATAACCGCTGGATTTGCGTACAGGCGAACTAGCGATTTCGCATTCAAAAATGCCAGGCGTGACGTAAGTACGGAAATGCGTAAGTATTTAAGTACGTAAAATCATTGTACTTGGGTTACTTTCAATGTAAGAATTTGAGTTTACTATGCTTTCAAACATTCTTTGTCATTGTGTTTTGCACATAATCGTAAAGTTTGATGTTTCTGATTGAAAGACCATTGGGAAAACCAAAGACGCTGAAATATCGTGGAATATGTCGAGGTATTACGCAACTCCTTCGAAATATGCCGTAACTTACAAATTCATACAAAATACACCAAAAATATCAAATTTCAAGTACAGAAGACAATGGTCTGCCTGTGGATTTTAAATTTAGTGCGTTGATTCGCGCAAAATATAAATGTTACAAGTGAATCAGGTATAAATATTAAATGGAGAACTCATTTCCAAACACCATCTCCATTAAACCATCATAAGGCATAATTTCGATGGTCCATGAACCCATCATCAAATATGCACATTTTAAAGAGCCAAATGGATATAACATTGGTTCTGTTAGGCCAATAATCTCCAGGTCAAAATTCATCTTTAGACTTGATTCTCGATGCCTACTAATACATAGCTGTATATAAAACATCTGGAACACAGCTATTGCGTTTTTCTTATTAAGGCCTATTTACATAATACATATAGGTTATTTGCCAGTTAAGAGGTCCGTATATGGAAATATTTCCCTATACGGACCGACCAAGCCGGCAAATAATTGGTTTTTTTTTTTCTAATTCCTTACGCTACCCCTCCCCTACCCCATACGCGCAAGCGGGCTTACAAAAAACGAATACAAATTCAGAAGCTCAAGCAAACTAATCTTATAGTTGTGTCAATACATAAATATCCATGGAAAGTTTGTTATAAAGCAAGATAGGTAATATTTAGTCTGATTCACTGTCATGGCTCAAGGTAACACGTCTTTTTTGGTACGATTTGCTCCTCTGATCGGACTCTTGCTCGCGTTGAAGTAAAAGTTGAAATTACAGCCTTCGATCTTTTGAATAATTGTTGCTCCCGAAAACATGCCTTCGACTGCAGAGATGCGACTCTCTGGCGTGTTGCTGGACGATTCTATAGCGGATGAGCTTGTGATTTCCGTCCACATGCCACAGATATGGTGGACACGGTACGCTGTATTCTCGGTTTTTCAGAGCCCTTCTGCGTCTATCTTCTACCCCTTCTAGATCTACTTCGCGGATGACTTCCCGAACCTTTTCGCGCTGCGCTTGAAGACCAAGTGAACGAAGGTGACCAGACACAACTTTTTCTTCTCAATTCGAATGGTTTTTCTTAATAATCTGTATGCGGCTTGTCAAACTTGCTCTGGTAACATTGGAATATTTGGGTGGTTCTATTCCAATATCTTTCCTCTTGTCGAACGAGAAACGCTTAAGCTTTTGCAACTGTAGATAGTGGGACTCGAAGATCCAGTAAATTAATGCTTGATATCATCAGCCTCTACAGCGTTATTGCAAGGCCTTCCAGCACGTCTGCTACAAAGAGGTCGAATATTTAAGGTAGATGTTTTCCCCAGTATGAAATTATTCAAAACTAAAATTTTGTTGCCCTCCCCCCCCCCCCCCCCCTTAAAGTCTGGGTTAAAATATTGCGAAGCACAAGTCAAAAATTTAATTAGATGAAGCTCTTACATATTGTAGGATAAAAATGCTTTTTTCAACACAAGTTAATATCTTATACCTTTGTGTCTCGGATTCTGATTGTTCCTCGGATTGCTGACTGTCACTAGCTGACTGTTAAATTAAGAAAAAAACTAAAATTTTTACAAATGCAATGTTCACCATGTGCGAAAATACACAATTATATTACAATATACCTACACAGTTAGTAGCTTTTATAAAAAAGTTAATTTATGCTTTGCCCCCCCCCCCCCTCAGTTTTTGCAATCAATTCTTGGGTGCTCTTGGGGGACAACCCATATCATTTCTTACAACACATACAGAGATTTATAATGATTTTTATTCATTTATTTGCGCAGACCCGGAGCTGGAAGAATTTCCTGATTGGCTTTTTACCGCAGCCGATATAAATCCCCACATCCCCAGGGTCAGTTCTAGTGGGGTGTTAACTGGGGATTGTGCCCTTATTGGTAAACTAGGTCATAAGCAAAACAGCAGAGTGCTATACCCCTGCCTTAGGTCTGCAGGGATTTATATCGACTGGCGCATTATCCCCCCCCCCTCTTTAGGGTTTTGATCATTTATCATGTCAAAGATCGAATCCTTATTCTGATACATGCAATGATGTATTTTCTGACAACAATACACGGCTCTTCACATATTGCTTTATGGTGTACATAATACTAACTCATTCTCTTACCCGAGGTAGTTCACACCTCGTAGAAGGTCATGTGTAACTGATTTGTTCAAATTCTTACTGTTTTCCCGCTTAAAGAATGAGAATGGGGAGTATTTTTTTGAAACAGCAAAGTTCTTCTTTTGTTTTCCAAATGTAAGAATGGTCAAGGTGTTCAAGTTGGTCTCTGTAACCTAACTGTAACACACCCCTCCCTCCCAAACCATATGTTTTCAAAATTTCACATGAAATCAAGCATTCTGATTGGAGAAAGCCAAGACTAGTACTAATCCTTATCAACAGACCAATTGAAAGTAAGAGGTGCAACTCACCACACGATCCAAACGTTGCATCCCAATAAAATTATTGTATCCAAGAAATTATTGGGATTATTACGGTTAGGGTTAGGATTGGAGATTTGGTCAGGGTTCATTTAGTATGCATGAAATCACAGTTCCAATAAGTTTTTGGAATTGTTAAACGTTGTCGCCAGTAATCTTGTTGAATTACAACGTGCAGATAGATCGGCTGAACTCACCAGTCGTTTGTACGCTAGCATTGTTTGACTCAACGCTCTGTTGGCGCTATTTCGTTCCCGCGTGGTGTTGTCAACACCTTTATGCAAAATAAGTACATAGACATTGTGCTGTTAGGCTGTACGTAGATTAGGGATATTTGCGTATACGGCTGTAAATGTACCTACCTGATTAATAATATTAGGCGTTGAAGTTGTACCAGTACTTGTGCTTGTATTCGTGCGCGACGACGGCGTGCTGTTTAAAACATTCCTAACTGCATGCCCCATCTACGGCTCTACCAAGAGCCTCTTTGAATGGTAGTCTGGTACCGCTAGATATTTTGAAATTACTTATTCCTCGCGTTGATAAAATCTGCTGACTGTTATTATGGCGCCTTAAAGTCTCGCACACTGAGCTCAGTGACGCAAAAGAGCGAAGACGGAATGAGGAAGTCCACCCGTGGAAGTCAACCCGTGGGAAGTATTGCAACAGGATGTAACATGTTTAATAGTGTGTTTGCACAAATGGCGTATAATTATGAAGCGTATTTCATGATTTGATATAATGACTTTTCGCTACTTTACATTAAATGATATCTCGAAAATAACAAACAGCATGATATCATACCATGAACTTACGGAATTTTTATAATATAACATAATTTTTATAACAAATAGCATGCAGGTATCAAATAAGGATTCTATCGCAGCGTCATGATATCATGTTATGTTATTAACAAACAACATTATATCATATAATGGCAAGAACAAGTTATTCGTTATTTGATAAAATAACGCGTCGTTCGCAAATTATTTACATATAATGACACATTTAGTCATGATTTCAAATAAAGAACGCTAAACAACTTTTGGACACATGGCGCTCCATATTGGACACTCTGCTAGTAGGGTAACATTTTGAAATCGAGAAAATAAAATGTATGACAACGTGGGCTCAAGTATATGTCAGCGCCCATAAAAAAGCCGTGCGCATCAAAACCTGTAAAACACGAAATAAACTGGTTTATCTCGCCCAAGCTCTTGGCCGAAGTGTGGCCGAAGGCAGCTTCAAAGATAGTACGCAATTTCGGCAGAGTGTCTTTTCTCTCCGCCGTCAAAAGCTTGGACACTCTGCTAGCAGGGTAAAAAGGGGCTTGATTTTTAACACAGGAAAGGTAAGATATTTTGACTTTTATTCATGTATCACATTTACATTTTTTATTTGTTTATAGTGTTTGAGAAGGTCAGCAATGACTATGAACGGAAGTTCCCTTTAGTTCAGTGACGCGTCTGAACTTGCAGTTTCTTTGTATTTCACGACTAAAATATTGAGTTTTCAACTGGGAATTGGGAAATATGGTGTGAAGTACATTTCTTACAGTTACAGTGGGCACCAGGGAAATAATATGTCACGTGAACATCAAATTTATTTTGGAACATAACATGGATATATTATGTGGCGTCTAAGGCGTCTTTACTTCGTTAGAAATATCAAAGCCCAGACAACAGCTTTAAATAGAGCCATAACATAACTGAACAAAACAAATTTTTGAAAGTATTTAATGAAGCTAACGTTTCGTTGCTATACTTGCAACATCTTCAGAGCAATTAAGGTATTATAATATGTACAAAAGCTTATATATAAAGCACAAAATTCTAAGGTTACCAAAAACGGTTACAGATTTAAAATGGGCAAACCATAGTGATTTAACAATAACAAAACTAAGGACATATAATATTACAGTTTACTATACAAAGGTCATGGAAGGTAGGATTAATTATACAAGGTTAAAGGTACTGAACTAAGATTGGCATTAAGTGAAGGCTTAAGTTTAGAGATAAGCAAACTTTCCCTTAACAAATTTTACTAAATCTTTAAACTTAAGCCTTCACTTAATGCCAATCTTAGTTCTGTACCTTTAACCTTGTATAATTAATCCTATCTTTCATGACCTTTGTATTGTAAACTGTAATATTATATGTCCTTAGTTTTGTTATTGTTAAATCACTATGATTTGCCTGTTTTCAAATCTGTAACCGTTTTTTGTGACCTTGGAATTTTGTGCTTTATTTATAAGCTTTTGTATATATTACAATACCTTAATTGCTCTGAAGATGTTGCAAGTATAGCAACGAAACGTTAGCTTCATTGAATATTTTTCAAAAATTTGTTTTGTTCAGTTATGTTATGGCTCTATTTAAAGCTGTTGTCTCGGCTTTGATATTTCTAACGAAGTTAAGATTTCCGCTCGAGTATCTATTGCAATTGTTTTTAAGGCGTCTTTGTTTAACTGTGGTTTTCAGTTGACTATTAGCGCAAACAGTAAGCTTGGAGTATTATCATCGTCAAAACAAACCCGCCATTTGCGTTTGTTTATAATTTCACAGACGCGATACTATAATACATGACGCCCAATTTAAATTCCACTGCAATTTACTACGAGATATAATATTAATTGTCGTGCGAATAACAAACTCGTTTTAAATTTCGTGACGCCATTTAGCACGCCAAGTGTCTAAAAATCATTTGGTTATTTGTAAATAACCAAATCTGAACTGGCTTTTAAAAGTGGTTATTTATTAAATAACCAGTTTTGGATTAGTTGGTTATTTAATAAAAACTGAATACACCTTTCCGGAAAGCATATGTCAACAAACACGAAGACGAGGCTCTATAGCCAAAGTCCTAATTCATGCGAAATTACATGTAAAATTCAAAGTATCATCTTTGAATTTTACATGTAATTTCCCATAAATTAGGACTTTGGCTGTAGAGCCTCGTTTTCGTGTTTGTTGACGTATGATTTCCGGAAAGGTGTATTACTCTGAGCACAATAAATGGTTGTTTATTAAATTACCAGTTCGCCGTTCTTGGTTATTTCAAATGACCAAAGTACCAGAGTTGGTTATGTCAAATAATGAAACAAGAAATGATAAAAGAAAGAAAAATTAGCTAAATAATAAAAAGATATTTGGCGCCCCATGGTATAAGCCAGCTTGAGACGTGATATCTTCTGGCAGACAAACCGGATCAAGCTACTCCGCAGCAAACTCTTTGTCAAAACTTGGCGAAATTATAATTTTTTTACCGAATGATCTCTAACAATCTCTAACTTCAAATCAATTCTTCTTTTAAATTAGAATTCACTGTTTTTATTTTTGCCATATTTTGCCAAAGAGTTGCCAGCGGAGAAGGCTAGACTTGCTACGAACTGACTCGTATTATTTACCTGCGCAGTTGAGCTAAAATTTCTCAGGTTTTTAATGCGGATTTAAGCTGCGCGCGGTAGCTAAAACGTGCCCGCTCGCATTATTCGCTCACTTGTTTATAATTACTTCAGTAATGTGGGTCGACTTGTAGCACGCTTGTAACAATCCCACTAAATATATTTTGGATTGCATACAGGGATTAGCCCACTGGGCTATCGGGCGATGCTTCGCTGCTTTTGTACAATAAGGAGGCCCTTATAGACGAGCAAGTTTTCTACGTGAATTTTTCATGTGGCAAGGTTTATTTGCTCGTCTGTACGCGCCACTTTGCCAAAATCTTCTATGACTATAGCCTTTCAACAAGTTCATTTGTAATAAAAAATTGGCAAAGCGAAAACTTCTTCATCTTTACGGTAAACAAAGAAAGCTTGCCAAAGTAAATTGAGCCATATGTATGTTAGCCAGCGGTGTATTGAACACTTTATGTAAGGATTCATCAACGTTTAAACTTGTCAAAGACAAACTTGTGATAAAAAAATTGTTGTGCATATATACATACCTACACTTGGCAAAGTAAATCTGTCACAAAAAACGTGTCATAGAAAACTTGCTCGTCTGTAAAGGGCTTAAGGAAGCTCTGGGTCTTGCCCCAAGTGTTCTTTGCGAGTACTTTTGACAAAGTATAATTTGCATTCTGCTGCAAGGCCGTAGTGAAGGGGATCGGCAGAATCGTCTCACATTAAAGAATAAAACATTTCTGAGGAAATATAAAAAGGACAGCATTCGTTTACATTGTCCACAAATCGAAGTCAGTGAGATTTTGTCTATGTTCGAAGTGTTAAAGTTCTATATTCAGAAGCCTGTAGCTCCGATTGATTGAATCGCTTTCTAAAACTGCAATGAAGTTGAAATAAAGCAGCTTTATAAAAGTACTAGTTGTCCAATAAGTGCGCAGTCCTGCTCATGTATATTGCGATGCTGATAATTTTCAAGAGTAAATAAAAATTATCCCAGAATGCAGGAAATGCTATTCGGAGGAATCTATATTCTAAAATTTTTCTTGCGCAAAAGGGGCAATGAATTCGCAGGATGTAGGTTACCCTGAAGTAAAGACTCGAATCACACCAGATTGACCAGAATGTTATAAATTCAAAGATACTCCAGCTTAGTTCTGATTTTCAAAAACAATGCTCAATCGCGCACTCCTCGGTAGGGTATTCTTTTTTAAGATAAGCTGGTTAATGGTGTTTTCTCGTTGTACAGGATTTTTAGCATTGATCATCGGCCCTCATGTATATTGCCGTTAATTAACTTTGAAATGTTATCCATTCCTAAATGACCGAAACGACAGTGCCAAAGGCTCAGATCAGACTCTGCTTTTGCAACATTGATTATTATACTCTTTGCTAGGGATAACTTTCAATATAGAGCTTTCCACAAAATTTTCCCAATTACTAGCAATTTGAATTTCTTGTAATTTTAAACAGATCACCTTTAAAACCAACAAATGTACCCAACTTTACAATTGCTCAAACAAATAATAAGTTCCCACATCAGGAAGATAGAGAACTTCACGAAGAGAAATATTTTTAGGTATGACCATCAAGATCAGCGACAAGATTATAAGTCCCTTTCCTATAAACCAAAATCGTACGATAGTCACCAAAGTTTACATTGCGTGCACGGTTACTTGAATTCCACATAATCAGTTAATTTTAACCGGTTTCTTTCAAGTGTCATATGCTGTGTTGAACACGAGTCAATAATCCAACCAGACTTATTTGCAACGCCAGAGGTAAACAAAGCTTCTTGGTTAATTACATCATCGCCTTTCTCATACTCCGCACAATGAGTAAACCTTTTTCCTTTACCTCGTGTTGTGAGTTAAATTTGCCTTACGTTTAGATAGTCTCTAGCAAAATTGTCCTCGGCTCTTGGCAAAAGTGACAAGTTATCTCAGAAGATTTCACTTCAGAGTTTCCACCACTTTCCGCTTGACCTTGCGAGTGGTTTTCTTTCTTACTTACCAGTGTATGCATATCCAACAGAAATATTATCCTCAAACTTCTTTTCATCATACATTCGACCAGTATCAGACCTAGAAAAAGTGTTCAATGCTCCTTGGATCTTGAATTTGCCTTTTTTAAATGTTCCTCAAGTAAACAAATTCGGTTCAAAAGTGCGTAGAAACAGTGAACAATTTGACGGTGCGTTTTGTGTGTCAATGTAAAAATAAAGTGTATTTGACTGTATATTGTTTTGACTTGATTTCCAGCTAGTTTTCGTGCAAAGATTGCATAAGCACTTTCCAAACAACGTAAGTGAAGTTCCATGCTGCATTTTCATGTTGCCGACTGCATAATTCTTCAAAAGCTTCTTTACAAGATATAAGGAGGTTCCTGACCAAAATATGTTCCTCACAGCGTAAGTCGGGCTCTAGATCTGTACGACTGTATTATGTTATGTAATACACTGTCACACTGATAGCCAGAGCACAAATCCTCAGTCAGAGAATAGAGGAACAACATTCTTCTCGCTTCTCGCGCCGAGTAGAATCTGGAACTCAATTATATTGGTTGCAAAATTCCTGGGGAAACAAAACAATCTTCAAATTCTATTAACAGGATATGAAAAACACTTCGCAATCTCAAAATAGATTTAACTGACAGATAACTAAATATGATTCCTTTCTCCTCCGAACAATTCTTAGATAATTGATGAGCTTTACACTTCGCTTATGCTTTCTTTTCTTTTGGTGTAAATAAGTCTGTCGAATAGACAACTTTGGCTAACGCTGTTAACAATTCACAACTTTAGATACTCACATGCGCTGTTACTATACTGTCCTAGTTCACCGGAACCATAGAATAGAACAAAGGTAACTGAGCATTAGAGTTGTATAAAAGATTTCTTCACTCATGTAGATATAATCCAAATGTTTAGTCACTTTTATTCTATTTTATGTAAACTAGAACAATAGCATGACTAGGCATGTGAGATTGTGTGAAATTTTGAATTGGGAATAAACAAACCAGGAGCGCGTGAGCCAGGGGGAAGTGAGAGCAGCTGCCCCTGTTGCCTCAACATCGCGGGGACAGTACGGGGGCAGCAGGTTGGTTTTTTTTACAGAGCTGAACTTCAAAGATTGTGTGTTTTTCACATGAATTGAAATTGAAAAACTGTTTTTAGCAATTTATCTCATACTTGGATCTAAAATTCCTCTCAGAAACGTTACCAATGTTTCCAAAAAAGTAAAAAAAGCCTTCCTAAGTAACCGACAAGCTCTCATGTTGCTTTACAGTACATTTTAGTCTTTGGTGTCATGCAACGAGTAAAATATTCAAATCAATGCCGAAATTTGTCTAACTGTATCAGCTAAAAGTAATGAAGTATCGGTTGTACAGCAAAATTTTAACGAACAATGCCGCCCACAAAAATTACGGCTCAAGAGTAAGTGTGCTTTTTATGGGGCTACCCTGCCGCTTCAGGTTGTTTCCAGCGCCCCTGAAACAAACATTAGCCAAGTTTGTCTATTGGCACCCTCGACCTAGGCTAACTTCCGGAATTGTATAATACACATTGCATTATCTTGAATTATTTCAGAATCACTGGCCATAGCAAAATATCGTCGTCAGTAATGGGTTGTTTCCACTCAAAACATGCAAAATTAGCAGATGCGAATCATGAGACACAGATCAATAGAGTTAAACCAAGCAGTCTTGAAGACGCCGTTCGTCACCTGCGAGACACCTACCAGGAAGGCGAGAATCGCGTCAAAATACTAGTAGATGAAATTGAACTGATGCGAAAGGAGCCTCAAAATGCCTTAGACAGCTTGGCGAAAGACTTTGCGGGTGCATCTGGTACTGACGAACAAGATACACCTCCTCGGTCAACTGGTACGTATACACTACATTGAGAAATGCAGAAACACTAAGGCACTAATTACAGTAAAACGTCTTGATTTTCAAAGCGGAGAAAGAAAACAGATTACAAATTTGAGTTTGTATTTGGATGTTGAAAATATGAAGGACAAAATAAAAATGGATAAATGGCGAAAGTGCATGAGACATAAAAAGCTAGATGGAAAAGATTTATTAGACCGGAGAAAAGTCCAGATATAACAGCCAGTGTTGAACGTAGCCATAGGAATTAATGATTGCATTATTCAAACCATTAGAAATGTACAGTCTTTAATCTATTTAGATACAGGTTTACTAGCCATATAGCATGGCCTCTAGCGGCTTTGAATAACATACTAAAGGCTTTCAATTATCTAAATTAATTACTGTTTAAAGAATGCGATATAATTTAACGGTTGACTTAATTTTGAAGAAATACTCTCCTCGGTGCAATACAGTTTTAATTTCACAGAAAAATGCAAGGATGATAAAGTAATACAATACAAATAGTGACGAAATGATAATGTGAACACGACCTTACGAGTAAGATAAGGACTGATACAAATATATAATAGTAATACACGAAGTAAATATGAACCAACTTACAATTATAAGGCTAGAAGTCTGTTTAATTACGACGTGAACTGAGAAACAACGTAGCTCAAACGATAACAAACAAAATGGCTGACTCACTTGAGCCGGTCAGTGGTTTAACTAGTTACTAGGCCCTTGCAGCCAAGTCAGTGTCTCTTTATCCCCCCTCCCAGTCCAGCAAGCTATGGTGGGTTGCTGGACTTAACGTTCTATCCATTTGCCTGTCTTGGGCTCAAAGTGTTTGGGTGGTCGCCTGATCCTGCTAGGGCAGCGCTGTGGTGGTTTTTGGGATGGCAAATTTGATTAGTAGGTGTCTGGCATCGAGGTGTCTGTGTTAGTGTTGGTGCCTCAGATGGATGGCAAGCCGGGGTTGTCTGACTGTTGGTTGGTCGGTAGTGGTAGTCGACTGTGGGCTGAGGTTTTCAGGGTTGTTTGCACTGGGTCGGCCTGTTGCGTCCTGACTGGTCCGGAGCACCGTTGAGTCTGTCATAGGTGACAAAAGCTGTTGCTGATGGCTATATGGAGGGACTGGTGGGGTTTCTGGTCGCTGCTTGCTGGATGCTCTCAAGAAGCGACGGTTTCGCAGTGTCAATCGCCCTGACCCGTCTATCTTGACCCTGTATTGGTCGTTCCCCGCTGACTATGCGACTAGCCCTGACCTATTCCACCTGTTGGGGTTTGGTCCTCTTTGGTTCTGCACGAACACTCGGTTGCCAATGGCCAGTGGGTGAAGTGGTCTGGAGTGAGCCTTTAGATTCTCTGTTGTACGTGAGGTCCTGGTTTGCAGAGCTTCTTCTTTGGCTGTCCATGCATCGCGCCAGAGTGGTCGGATGTGAGGATCTGTGAACTTTTCGAGGCAGTTGACGAAAGATAGCGAGTCACGGAGAGGACGACAAAAAATTTTTTCCTCTGATGAGAGGTTGCAGTCACGGTCTGGCCTGTTACGCAGCTGTATGATGGCTCAGAGAAAGCGGTCCTGGTCTAGGTTTTCCATGAGGCCAGTGTTAGACATCAGGAGTCTTTTAACGGCCTTGACTGCTACTTCTGCTCTCCCATTCGATTGAGGGAAGCTGACGGATGATACACGGTGTTTGACTGTCCATGTTCGGAGAAACCTTTCCGTGATGCTGGACATGATCTCGGGGCCACCATCGCTCGATAGTTCTTCAGGAATGCCGAATGTGGCGAACAAGGTGCGTAGATGGCGGGTGAGGCCTTCAGACCCTCCTAGATTTGTGCCTGCCGTAGAGGATAGCATTTCCACCTAGCTTGAGAGACGGTCTCCAACGATTAGGTAGTGATGTCCACCGTGGTCAAAGAAGTCGGCGAAGATGCTCTCGAAGATGGTGGACGATGGAGTTGAAGGTAGTTCGGGTGTGGCTGCTTGTGACGGTGCATTGCGATTGCAGTCGGCACATCGGTCTCTTGTCTCGTGAATGTCTTGAGACATTCCTGGCCAGTAGATGATGTTCCGTGCATGCTGCTCCATTGTGGTCACGCTTTGGTGAGCAGAGCGGAGGTGCTGAAGGACTCTATGGCGTAGGGATGAGGGGACTATGACGCGATCGTGGTACATGAGTATTCTGTCTTGTGCGTAGAGTGAGTCACAGATCTGTGACAGCCCAGCGAGGGCCGAGTTGGAGATCTCCACATTTCCTCGTATTTCAAGCGTGTTCAAGATGCGGTTGAGAGAATAGTCTTCTGCAGTTGCTTGAGCGATAAGAGACCAGAGGATTACCATCACTTCCTCAGCGTCGCTTCGTATAACTTAGTGCTATCAGTGCAGACTCTGCAACGTCATGTTCGCTGAGGGGTCTTGGATGGAGACGGGTGCCTGAAGGTTTTATCGGCGGCATTGTTGGTCCGTTCAGGACAGTTTCCGATGTCAAAGCACCAGGGCAGGGTTCGTTGCTTCAGTCTGAACAAGCGTGAGTTTGAAATTTCGTCTAGGGTTTGATCACCGAAAATATTTACCAGTGGCTTGTGGTCCATGACCACGACAAGGTTGTCGCAACCTTGGGTAAAGTATCGATTTTGCTCCAGGCCCTAGGCGAGGGCGAGGGCTTCACCTTCAATAGCTGCATATCTCTGCTTGGCGGGGGAGAGGAACCTTGATCCTCGGTGAATATGTAATGATCTAGGTGGGCCGTTATGGAGCCGTTCACTGTGTAGGTAGCATTCTTATTCTTCTTTCTGCAACGACGGCGTTGCCCTCGGAGGCCAGTGTGGGTGTCTGAGTGGTGTGCAACTAACATTTTTAGTGATGGGCTCTAATTCAAACGCCTGGACATAGGCTGGTTGTTGGTTCTTATTCTGTCTTTGGGCTCTGTAGCAACTAATGCATACTTGATAAGGTTTCTTGTTCCATCCCAAAGCTCCCTTGGTGAAAACTTTAAACGAGACTTTGCAGTCAGGACATGTAGCCTCCCTGGCTTGATCCATTGCAGTTAAGGCGTTTTTATGGCTTCGCTGTGTCTTCTTGAGCCGCTGGAAGGTTGACATTGCTGATAGGTTTGATGACAGGAGCGCGTTGCGCACCATTTCTTTTTGCACAAGTAGTGCTATGACGTCATTAAAGGGCTTGTCCAGAATGTTCGTCGTCCCGAGGATTTCTCGACGTATGTCGGGGTCGTAGATGCCGTTCAGTAGGACGTCACGTATGATATGGTCAGTGTAGTCTAAGGTCTGGCCGCATTCGCAGTTAGCACTGTAGCAGCGTGTCTCCGCTTTGCCTCGTACCCGTGCGAAGAAGGCGCGGAAGGCTTCGTCTCGTTCTTGTCTCAATTCGAGTAGTTCTGCCCGTAACACGCAGGTGGCTACTGGAATTACCGCAACTAGTGAACGCATGACGGAGAGGAGGTTCTCCGGAAAATGTTACCAATAAAACAACAACAACTACAAGTCCTGTTTCGATCCCACCACCACAGTTACCTAAGACCTAATTATTAACGTTATTAATATTAATCCTTTACACCACTTCCTTCATAAATGGATATATATTCTGTCTGGTGGTCTTTTTCTTCGCTCAGGACATCTCCGATCATTGTTATTTCTGATGTTATTTCATTGCAATTTCGCTGTGGTCACAACTTTCTGAAAGAGGGTCGTTCTTGAGAAAACTTCGTGGATTCTTCTTCGGCTTTCGGACATCTTCTGGAGGCGCATGATATGGCTTTAAGTGATTATAGTGAACAATTTCTTCTTTCTGCCACTTTTTAACTGGATAACATATGTGGTCCAGTCATTTAGGTAGGTTTAATCCTTACGTACGCACGCACCCAACAATTTGCAAACGTTTTCGCTCTCCTGTTGCGTTTCCGTACTTGTGAGCCTATTGAAATGGCTTAAATGAACATTTCTTGTTATATACGTACGCCTTGAGATCTGATTGTACCGCTCGTCTAAACTCAGCTGCCTCGCCTTTTATCTGATTGTTTTTTCTTCCATTGTCGTTGGTGATACTTTTTCTGTTAACATTTCAAACTTAGAACGGGCATGTTCCTTATAAACCAGTTAAATTGGCGAACTTGCGATACTTGCATGTTCCACTGAATTACACGCTAATTACACATCAGGCAGATTTCCAGACTATTTCTTTGGGTGTTTATTCACTTACTTGGCTAACGCTTCTCCCATTGTACCATTAATTCTCTCCACTTCCTCATTTGCTTATGGTCGGCGGACTCAAGGTAGCTATTACGATATTATTAGCGATTACTCTACACACAAACTTCACTCACTTGCCCTCGAATATGATGCAACTCAGCATACTTTGTGGTCGGATCTGTTATCACTACTATGTCAAAATGACCTTCTTTTGTCCTGGACCTTTTAGATCTACCTCTATCAATTGGTCGTTGATGTATTGGTGATTTTTATGGCTTTATGCAAGCGTGGCACTGGCACCACATCGTTTACAACTTTAGCGTAGTTCTCTATTTCCGCTCATAGGCTCATAACGAAGTTTGATTCATGCTAACATCTTTTTGAGACCTTGATGTGCTGTTGTGCTGGGTTTCAAGATATTGAAACCCATATGTGCCAATGATATGATAGTTGGGATGAAAGGAGCAGGAACAAGCACTTCACCTTAAATATTGCTCGTCCTACCTCATTTTCTGTAAATACGTACCGGTTCTTCTTCCCGATCGGTATCCAACTCATTAAGGGGGAGGAGGGACGTTCCTCTGGTTTTCGAGACTCCAGGCATGAATTCTTATACATGGTTCAAATTCACTTATGTCGCGTATCATTGTTGCTCTTCGGCCAAATGGGTCCTTCTGCAGAGTTTTAGGAGTCGCTTATGATCAGTTTTTAAAACAATACTTGCACCTAAAAGGTCATATCTGAAATGTTTCTAGGTGTCTCGCAATCACCTTTCTGTTACAAGTTGGATATGACTGCCCTCATTTTGTTAATGCCCGACTAAGCTACCATGAAATAAGCTACCGGATGGATTTGTCCTTGAGAATCATCTGCTGAAAAGTCCAAAGGAAATAGACAGTTTAATTGTGTTCCCAAGTTAGTCCAAATCTATATCTTATACATGTCGTTTTCATATCAGTCTATTTTTTTCAACCTCGTACCCAGGATCTTTCATATTACCACCTGCTTGTGCTTTATACCTGCCCTTTTGTATCTGGCGTTACACATCTCGCCATTTGTACTTTGGCTTTCCTATATTGCATTATATACCAAGTATTTTCCCATTCCCGTTCTTAGAGATTTTTCTTTTAACCCCAAAGTAGCTATAGCTCTTTTTACCCCTAAATATGTAGGTTTATTCTTTGATTGTTCAACTTTCATTTTCTATTTGTTATGTTTATAAGAGATCATTTTTTTCCTATTGGTTTACGAGTTAGCACTTTAAAACATGAACCGATTATTCCTTTTAACTTTATTTTATACAAGTCTCGGAACCATGAGATGTACAGATAAACAAGTCAGCCCGTTTAGCCGGGCTATTTCGACTAAAGTCCCTGAAAAGCAAGCTTTTCTTATCTCATTTGTGTGTCTGTATTAAAAAAAATTTTCGCCTGATTTGTGTGTCTGTATTAAAAAGAATATAGTGGTTAATAATAATTATAATCATATAAAACATTTTATTCATTACAAAGTTTAGATATATTTGACTAAAATTAGTCCAGAAGTTGCATTTAAACTTCTCCTTAAGGCATTTCTCTGAGATATTACATCTGAGGATAAGTTATGTGTTTTAATATTTATATTTCAAGGTGCATTTTTCTGAATATATGCTGAAGCATGTAACACAGCTTTTTCGAATGTTTATTTCAAAGAATAGTATTTTTTCGCACTTTGGTCACAGTAAAGTAAATTTTAGGCTTTACACGGACTCACTTGAGCTTAATTTAGTTTATTTTCCTATCTTTAGTATCATTAGGGCGAGTTTTTTAACTTTTTAGGTGGTTTTATAAGTTTGAAAATTGTCTTTACTCCTCGGCTTGATTTGCCGCGAAAGGCGAGACTCCGTAACCTAACTATAGGCTGTATTTACGTTACGGACCTGGAATTACAGACTTTAAAAAAAGAAATATTGTTTGTTCTGAGAATCGTTTCATTGACCCTTGTTGGCTGTGATTGTAAGCCGGGAAGAAAATAGATCGGAGAGTTTATGTAAATCAACACAACTTTTTATCCGATGTACAACACATCATTAATAAAAGCTTAAATCGCGCTCTAAATATATCATTAAATAATTTTCTACTTTTAAGATGATGGTTTTCAGGCAGAACCTCCACAGCCTTTTGATAATGTCACTTTGTTTGACCGTATGCCACCGGGCTACACAATCAAGCAGCCACAGGATTTAAGTGATCTGGTCAAAATTGTGCAAGATGCCGTTGATCAAAGCAAGACGGTCAAAGCTGTGGGCACCTGCTATGCTTTCTCGGATGTGTCTTTCACAACTGGAACTATCATAGAGATGAACAGGTGACGACGATTTATTCTATCAGTTTAAATCTTCGTTAAGGAAAAAAGTGCATCATACATCATTAGATATTCATAGCATTTCGGCCAATGACATGGTGTAATTGACATCACGTGTACGTATATGGATTTCCCGTCCAGACCAGGAGTTTAATTACTTCAAGTGGGAAGTGCTTTGAAGAATAGGGAAATTGAGGGGTAAACAAAAGACTATGCAAATACATTTAATTGCTATGTTTAGAATTATTTCTAAACACAGTAAGCTGTGTTTAGAAACAACTTCTAAATACAAAAACATTCAATCACACTTCAAACAACAAAAATATGATCATAGTATAATTCCGACATAATATTTACATATATAATGATTTCTGAATGTTACCTTTTAAATCACACTAACTAACACACATGCAGTTTACTTAACATTACTTATTTCCAGCAAACGAAATGTTAAAAGAACAGTTAGTGAATGTACTGTTCGACACACCAAACTGTTCGGCAATAGTACGTTGCTGCAAATCATTGATTAAAAACTGAAAAAATTCAACTTACCAGTGATTATTGGCATTTAACATGTTAGCTTCAGCCCGGCCGTTTTCTTCCAGATGTCGCTTCAACGAGCATATAATTTGGTATACTGCACGCCCTGGATATGGCTCGCCGTCCTTGTCGCAAACTTCTTGAACAAATTTGATTAACCAGAAGTTTAACGTTCTTGCCGTCATTGAACACAAATGTGTGTCCAAATTTTGCAAATTCTGAAGATCTAAGCTGAAAGGGTGGTTCTCACATATGACTGCTTTATTTTCTCGCCCGCTTTGCCAATCTTCAAATATACGAAGTCCCCAACAATTTTTATAACGCGTCGTTAGTAGAATTGCCTTTCTGACGTTGTCAATACTTGTTTCCACGCTTTGAGGATCTCTGAATCTCCTCTTTTTGCAAGCAGAGGCCATACTTCCTTCGAAGGCGAACAAATACTAACTGTGGCCTGAACAACAACGCCTTAATTCGTTCCTTCGTTATGCATTCGATTGATGGAACAACTTAATTCCCTATTGTTATTGCCTCAATGCTATGAATATCTAATGATGTGTGATAAGCCATTTCAAATCCTCGTTAGTGTTTTAGACCTGGCTTCCAAATCCCAAAGTGCCACGAACAATGACGAGGCGCAGCCGAGGCGCAACCTTGGATTTAGAAACCACGTCTAAAACACCAACTCGGATTTGAAATATTACTTAAAAGCACCTCAAGGATCTTTCTTGTTAGAAAGAGAAGAAGCACAGAATGGGGATACAGATGCATGATATTAGGAAAAGAGATGATAACATTCAACATAATGTTTGATTTTTCCATCTGCCATTTGAGCACAGCTGTACTTTTTTTAATGTATCATTATGTAGTCTGAAATGCGTATACATATTATCTAAGATGTTTACATTTCCAAGCAAGGGCAACAATCGCTTCTTGGAAGTGGGGGAGTGACAGAGCTGGCTAGGGATGGATAATACTTTGATCGGGGCGGGCTAAGGGCTCATTTAATATCTCTTTCTGAGAACTATTTATTATAATAGTAATAAAGTGATTAAACCTTAATCTGAGAATCATTTATTTTAGGTACTTGCATAAAATTCTCACCATAGACAAGAATGTATTGAAGGATGCCTCAGATAATCATGTGTTGACCCTTTTAAAAGCAGAGGCTGGGGCTATGATAGAATCTGTTAACGAAAATCTATGGCCATCCTCCGCGCGAGATAACCCTGATGGTTACCGTACCCTCCCAAACTATACTGGCTATCAAGGTCTGTCCCTGGCTGGAACTATCGGGACTGGTGCTCACGGATCAGGTCTCAATAAACCACCAATGTCCAACATTGTCGAGTCAATGCATCTCATAACAGTTGGTGAAGACCGGAAAGTTAAACAATACTGGATTGAGCCAAAAAATGGTATAACTGACACTGAGAAGTTCAAAGATGAGTATGGACCAAGTGGCTGGGAACTCATTCAGGATGATGACACGTTTTATTCCGCTCTCGTTCATATTGGTTGTTTTGGAGTCGTGTATTCTTATACCATTCGCGTCCAACCTGCATTTTATCTGCAAGAAGAACGGTCGCTCAAAACGTGGGACGAAACCAAAAAGCAATTACCAGACCTGTATGCAGCCAATTTGAAACCTCGCGGCGAAAACGGGAGTCTACATAGTTTTGAAATCTGGATTAACCCATATCCTGTACTAGATATAAAAACTTTGGAGCTGGAAGTTTATTCTGTCATAACTACGTACAAGTGGGCAGAGCCACCTCGTGAAAACCACCGTCCACCAGCCTTCAGTGCTTCTCCTCAATTCAATGAAAAGCTCAGGAAATTTGTTGTGGGCACTACCAAACTTGCGCCATGGCTCATTCCCGAAATCCTCCATATAGCTTTGATGGCAACCGTAGAAAAGCAGCCAGTAACCATGCCTTGCACAGAAGCCTTGGATTTTGGGGCCCAAAATTCAATGAAAGTAGTGGTTAGTGACATGGGTATTGACGCAGATGATCCGAACAACGTCATCCAGGCAACAGACAAACTCATTGAACTGTTCCAAGCGATCAGAAAAGAAAACCCGCATCAGTTCGACACATCCCCTTTCTCTCTTCGTTTCACGGCTCCCGCGACTGCATATGTTGGTCCACAGTATGGACACAAAACCTGCATGATAGAGACGCCAATTTTGAGCGGAAGTCCAGGTGCTCTCGATACGTTGACCCAGTTCCGGAATTTACTTGGGGCACAATTCAGTGGCAGGCCGCACTGGGGGCAAATTAACGAGATGGATATGGCCAAATTGAAAGATCTTTATCCAGCAACTTGGTCGAAGTTTATGGAGAAGTACAACAAGTTTAACAAGTTTGGGACATTCAGCAACAAGTTCACCGCAAGCATGGGATTTGAGTAAATTGGATCACAAAGAAAATGAAGTTGTAATAATAGTAATAATAACAATTAATATAACTGTAGTTTATTGTTGTTATATGATACGGAACTATCTCTGGAGTTGTTTCTCTATAGTTTTTTTTTAAAATGTTTCTTCAGATTACCTTGATCTAGTTTTAATTGTATATCATTCATAGTTTTACGTAGCTTAATTAATTTACCTTTACCAGGCCGTCACAAACAAATCATATGCAACCAGCTTCAAAGCTTGTAGCCTGAGAAAGCAGTTTAGGGTATTTGCCCTGGCTAAATTAATTATATCCACAAAATAAGCCCATAGTTAGAATATAATATGTAATATTAAAAACAAGTAATATTTTTCGAAGTACATCTTTGCATGTTTTAGACTTAGTCTTGTCACTAAAGTCACTAATTTTTGACGGATAGGAGAGGCTATGATAGGATGTTTGGGTGTTATATATCTGGTACTTTTCCGTTTAAGGGCCTCTCTGTATCAATTTTTGGACACAAAAATAAATAAATTATTTTAGCAAATCAAGGATCAGCTAAAAATGGCTTTTACGAATTGAAACAAAAGCTTTTTATGGAAATTGAAGGACAGAAACTGCGTGTCTTGTTAACCCACTAAGCAGCAATGCTCCAATGTCACTCTACTTTATTCTTCACTTCTGACTCTCGTCAAGGAGAAAGACTCGCTCTTTAATGCGTTATAATATTTAACGAGTCGACTCATTGTCTGTATTAACTACTTTTACTGCAAGTACTACTATTCATCGTCAAAAACAATATTGATGACGTACACAAAAAGTTGAAGATTTTATTTATTTCACCGACGATTAAGCCGTTTGAAAGTGATCTGAAATTAAATCAGTGCAAAATGTAATGCTAAAATAGTTTGCAATTATTTTTGGTCATACTTTTAGATATAGTAGGAGAAAATCAGGCATTAATAATTAACCAACTGAACCATATAATAAACACGACCATGATATTTTTATACAATGGAATACCTATGTTTTAAGAAATAGCTGTAAATGATGTTGCTTAATTGTTGCTAGGTTTAAGTACTTCTAATTAAGCACGACAGTCCAGCTGATAAGGTTTCTTGTTAAAAATGTGGTAAACTATTGTTTTCATTCATCACATCAAAGAACTAAATGCAACATGGATCTTTCGACAGACGCCATAAAGCATAAACTTTAGTGATTATAATGCGATTCATATCGATACGATATGTTATTTTTCTAACATACCGAATTTCTTCTTGAGGAATTTTACATACGACTGAGCATTCATCTTTACTCCATCAGGGACAGCAAAGGAGCTCGAGCCCACAATGGACTATTTTCATGTTAGACTAACTTTCAGTCTAGCCAAGACAAACAAAATCTTTTACCACAGTTAAAAAGAGCATCCTAAAATTAGCAGAATTGCCAAGTTTGGTGGCGAAATGTTGTAAAGCATGGAAAATATGGCGTCGCAAAGTTTGCAAATTTGTATACATTTGTATTACGCGAGGAAAAAGTTACCACTTTTCAGCTAAAATTGTATCAAAATCATATTGTATCAAAATCATATTTTCCATGTTTTACAACATTTCGCCACCAAACTTGGCAATTCTACTAATTTTAGGATGCTCTTTTTAACTATAGTAAAAGGTTTTGTTCGTCTTGCCTAGATTGAAAGTTAGTCTAACATGCAAATCGTCTATTACACCATCAATGATTCCTGCTCAAATCATGACTGCACCACCACTACAATCTCCTAATCTTATTCTGAGGAGTTGGGCCATTCAGCAACCAGCCACTCATCCAACCATCTGGATTATCAAGAGTTTCCCGCGACTCATCAGCGAACAAAGCATGTTCAAAGTTCGTTTTCATATAGGTTTTAGCCCATTTTAAACGAGCCAGCTTGTGTCTTGCATTTGATAGAGGTGAAATTGTCGGTTTTGTTACTTTCCCTATGCATTCTAAAATCGTACACCATCTTGCTCTTGATCTTGTAGCAACTCCAGCCTCATCACATATCTTAAAGCTTGTTGACTGCGGCTTTTTTGCAAGAGCTCTCTTTACAGAACTGATTTACTGGCGAGAAGTCTTTCGAAACTTGCCTTTATCTGACCGCTGCCTCACCTTGTTGCTGTTTGCAATAAACGTCTTTACTGTAAGATGATCTCGATGCATTATTTTACAAATATCTTCACTGGTTTGGCCTTAGTTTAGTAATTGTATTATTTTATTCTTCTCTTCAGGTTTAATCTAAGATCTGATTGTTGCCCCATATTATTAACTTACAACTGAATAAGTGGTGTTTTTGCCTGTTTGTTTAGGTGTTGTATAATAATAATTTGCATAAATTTTGAGATATTTATGCAAAATATCTGCAATAACTTTCAAAGCAACAGTCCATGCTCCCCCGCAAAAATTATAAAGTGGCACTGTTGTGTAAACTTCATCTTCTACTTTTTTTTTCTGATATTGTAATTTCTCTCAAACACATCAAATATTCTTTTATTTTCATAATAATAATTAATGGTGTAGCTGTAAGCAAAGCAGTACTAGCTTATGCACTTTTATTAATTTCATTCGTTAGAAATTGCTTGCGTTAGAAAAGACTTTTTACACGCTGTTAAAAAAACTTTACTTCGTATTTGGCGACACAGCAGCTTCGTTTACTAGTTACCAACAAGCATTTGTCCGTCTATATTCGAAACAGGAAGCCATTTTGGTTTTATCGGAATTCCTGCTTACTTGAAAATAGTATTTGAGGTTGCTCTCTCAACTTTTCAATAAAATCGAATGCTGCATAGTTTAAAATAAATATCTGAACAATAATTATTATTTGGAGTAATCAAATAAGCGGATTTGAATCGAGGAAGATGTCAAGTATCTAACTATGGTTAAAGACTAAAATCAGCTTTAAACTGGAATAGCTTGTAAAAAAGCACGGTGACAAATTACATTGGTCAATTTAATTCCCTAATGGAAGTAGATTTCAACTGATTTTTAACCAGTTCTCTATAGTGCATGAAATATCTGCGACTTCGACCAGCAATATTTATCTGATTCGTATTTACTCAAATTTCCTTCTATATAATTTTACAAAAACTGTGGCATCCAAAAGCAATAAGCTGTCGATTAAATAATTAGCAGGCTAGGTCTGTGTTTACAGCTTAGCAAACTCGCAAAAAGTTTTCGTTACTCGGACAATTATTTTTTTCCGTTTGGAAAGGAAATAGCGCGATTTGAATGTGTGGAGGAAATTACAACTTAATGATAAGTAACAGCTGTAGACTTGTAACTGTCTCTGATATAATCAGCGGAACATATAGACCATTCCGAAGGAAGGCTTATATAGCGATCTGGCTTCGTCTTAAAGAACACTACAACTTAGCTCATTCTCAATCTGAGAAATTGCGATTTGTGCCCTCGCCTGACCGGGCAAAACATGCAATGTTAACAGTAACATGATGTGTTTGATAACTTTACAGTTTATCATTCATGTATAAGTTGACTGATCAATGCCAAGGAAAAAGTAGCCTGCGTGCAGACCCTAACCACGTTTCGTGATTATTAGGGTCTGCACGCAGGCTAAGGAAAAAACGTTGGGGATCGAATCAGTACTAAAAGTATAAGTGTGTAGAGAGTACTGTAAAACATAATAAGTCTTATCTTTATCCATGAACAGGGCCGAAACTAAAGCGTTAATTGGGGGGGGGGGGTGCATATTCATATATTCGCGTTCTGCCCGACGAATTTCTTTTGAAATCAACGCTAATGACAACTGATTTCAAAAGAAATTCGTCTTGCAGAACGTGAATATATGAATATACACCCCCCCCCCCAATTAACGCTTTAGTTTCGGCCCTGTCCATGAAAATGTAAACTATGTCAACTTAAGCTTCTTTATTTCTGGTTGAGTTGGATTCGAAAAAATCACCAACGCACGGCTTATACTTTATTATGACTAACAGTATGTACTGTTTACTAACTGTTTAACTGACCAGCGGCATACTGTCGATATGAGGTTGTCGAGTATACAAATATAATAGTAAAACATCCAAAAGAAAACAAAACAATAATACGGGTTATTTGTAGTGGCCTTGTAAGTAAAGGTTGCACATTAAGCAGATACTTGAATTTAAATTGCTGGCAGTTTAAGTGGATTAATTTTTTCTCAAGAGTTATTTGACACGCACGTGCACGCAATCATGCACAACACCATTATCGAATATACAGAACGGCGAATAGATAGCAAAATAGCTACAGTAGACTGATTCTGAAACGTTCGTTGGTTGTCTAGTCATCTTGCATCGAACGCTCCCTTTGTTATTTGGGTCTTTAAACATGTTCTTACATCCGAATCGAATACACATGAACACGATTGGCGATCATGGTAGCAAAACTGTACAATTACTTCGGTAAATTTTTACTGTGTTCTTATTAATGAATGATTTGATCATGCACTAGCCGGTACTGAAGTTTAATTTTAGAACTCTACTGATTTAAAAATCATTTGAGGACAAATTTGAAACTTTAGCGTGCGTCAAGCAGAATCCCATGCATAAACCCATTAACTGTAAGCCGAAATACCTGTATGTATTAATTAATTCGTGTATGTTTTGTAATACATTCCTGACTGCTAGCTTAGGAGTTTGTGCGAACGGGACCTTGAATATTTCCTATAAAGTATGTGATGTAGCTGGTTTATAGTTGAACATATATTGCACTATACAAAATTTCTGTTTTATGTGATGGTTTATTTTGGCCAATAAAAGAACACTGTTTAGCCATTAAAGAACATACAGGCTACATCACAGACACAAGTATAAAGACATCGCAAGGTAATTGAAAGGTTTCCAGTCATAACTTGTGCATAATCGTAAAAATATATAAACAGTTCAGAAAGATTATAATGAAAGAGTTGTATTCAGTGGCTTTAAATGCAGCCATATATACTGATTTAAAGGGCAAATACAGTGTGTGTTTCGCTACCTAGATAGTGCGAGTAGAGTTCAGATTTGAAGTTTCCAGCCAAGGCCCGAGCCGGAAGATATTAATAATAGAAATTAACTACTACACACAGATATGCGTAGTTACGCTATTTGCGCGGTATATCTATATTTTTCTATATTTTTGCGCGGTATATCTATATTTTTGACTCATCTATATTTTTACGCATATAAATCATATTAGAAAGATGTAAACATAAAAAATTGTAATTGGGAAGCAGAATTCCATGTATGATCCACTTACACAAAGACATTGCGTGAATGGAGCATTGATAAAGATCCTAGACAGTAAAACTTCATCATCTAATCAGAAATCCAGTCAAAATTAATCACACATGCACGGACGGAAATACTCTGCTCGACTCGGTTGGGTAGAAAGTTGCTGGGTTAATCCCTGAAGGCGTGAATCAAAAATTCTGAAACGATGAATAACATTCATCTGTGAAAACGGATGGTTCTATCTGTAAAAACAGGCAGTTCATCGTGTGAAAACACAAACCAAAGTGTGAAAAAATATTATGGTACCGTGCTCACACTTTGGAAGGCCGTGATCACGCCTTGAGCAAACCGTCCGTGTCCGTTTCGAGTCCGTTCTTTTTCTCATTTTCACGCTAAACCGTTAACGTATGTTTTTCCAAAGAGGGTCACAAATATCTAACATATCGAATAATGTTCAATTACGAAGAAATGGTGTTTAATTTAAATTTATATATCGAAATGCAATCGTTAGAAGGCGATTTTTTTACGGAGGACAAAATTCTTAAACTAAAGGAAAGGCAAAGTTTCTAAAAGGTGGGGACGAATATCCTAAAAATTTTGCCCCCTGGGAGAGCTAATGGGGAAGGGGGGGGGGCAAAATTCCTGGACACTAGACTACACCCCTCCCCCGTAAAGCATCAAAACGTTTATACCCTCAATCCTCTCCAGTTAAAGCATTGGTAGTACTAAATCAAAAAGCGCCCTTATTTATGCTTTCACAACCTATGTATGTGGGCTCCATTCTTGCACTGATAGCCATGGCCTCTCCGAGATAACCAGTCCGCCCATAGTCATGAGTTTTTAAACGTTACTACAAAAAAATTGCAAGGGTTTTGGCAAGCAGGTAAGCATTTCAAAAAACGTCAGGATTATCCCATCTTTACGCAGCTGTGCCCTGCTGCAGGAGCATCAAAGCTAAACTTTAACAAACTGTCGCTTATTTTTACACGACGTTTATATTTATATTTATTGTAAAAAATATGACAGTAATGTTCATTATCGATGTTATTTTAGAGTTAACTATCAATATTCGAACCCAATAATTATGTTTGTTAAAGGTGCTGTCAAGTCCGTAATGTAAACAAATGTTTTCTTCACATTTCGAACTAATATATTAGTAAAATATGATATACTAAACCAGAGTTTCAATTCAGAAAAAGTTCGAAAGATGCGAAATTTGGGCAATGTTTATATCTGCTTGTCCCTCTTTGTAATGAGCAGATACCCTTAAATGTACTAGTTTCTCCACATTAAACCCTTTTTTCTATGGACTATATATATACCATCACCTTTGCTGAGTGGTGATTGATACCAAACAAAAGTAGATGTGCATGGCCTCGCATCAACAAATCCGCCCTGTGAAAATCGATTTTAAGAAAGTAAATGTGATCCTAGTGGCTAGTGCAGACCTGTATGGTCAGGGTAAAGATAACTTCCCATATTCAAGACCGTGCATGATGACGAATTTGGATGTACTAGTTTAAATTGCTAAACATTAAAATTATGTGCAAATAGATGCTAATGTTTACGGCTGAATAAACTTGTAAAGAGATGCCCAATGACTTTTACCACAGCAAATAAGATGGTTTGAGATTGAAATCACGTGACATAGTTTAGTGCATGGGTGTGAAGCGTGAGACAAAATAATACGCGTTGTAATTACTGCGCTGTTAAGCAAACTAAAAATTAAAAATAAGAAAAAATATTTTGTCTGAGATACCCGTGACTAGGCTGCGCTGCCCATTGATTTGGGCAGAACAACAATGGTAGTTCCAGAAAAAGAGTAACTTATGTTGCAAGATGCAAGCAAAGTATACATAACATTACGTCGAAATATATTTATGGACACGAAGGATAAAAGTATAGAGACAAAGGGTAAAAGTAAGCTTTCATTAGTTAGCTATTCTTAAGTTTTTTCTATCCAATTTTTATTGTTTGTTGTTTCAATAATCACTATAATGATCAAACGAAAAATATAAAAAATTGAATTCCCCAAGGAATTATTTTGCTACTCCAACATTATCCATAGCATCCTTGAAAGCTCTTATAATACGATCGACATTATCACTCGTGCTGTTTATTCCCATCAACCCAATTCGCCAAATCTGTAAAAGAATTGAGTTTACATATTATAGTTCAAGCAACATGAAGTATGAATTAGTAATTACCACGTAAAATTGCAGAACATACTAGGTGCATCAAAAAAGTTTTACAGCTGGAAACAATCTGCTAATACAAAGAGCACTTAATGCTGTGAAATAAAACCAATATCAGGAGTTCACATGAGTTACATTCTATCACTTATTTATTAGTATTACGAAAGGTGGCACTTAAGTTGTTATTGCAATTGTTATTGTGGATTTGAGTCCGAGAAAGCGAGTCCATAGAATTAAGGTGCAATTTGAAATTAAAGGGCAGTGTAACAGCATGAGTCGCATCAAAAATATCATCAAAAATATCAAAATACGACAAGGTCATAGAGATTATCTTACAAAAAAATTTGACAATGCGAAAGGAATCGCCGAAAATTACGATGTAAATGAACAAAAAAATTGAACCACATCAAAATAACTCTAAATGAACGTCTCGACACATTAAATACACTGGAATAAGAGTTTTTAGAGCTTGAATAATTGAGCTTGAGTAAAAATGATATTCAACAAATGTTTTCAGTTCACTGAGCTCAGACGATGACAGTTCTTCCTTTCTCTGCGGTCTATTGACATGCAGTGCAGCTTCACTTGCGATACAAGAATGGATTAAATTGACGTCTAGTTCTGCTTTTCTTTTAATATTTCGGTTTTCTGCTTCATGGAGCTCGTCAATGTCTTTTTCTTTAATTTGGTTGAATCGTTTGCTCATGGCTTCCAGTCTTTATACATTGTAAAACTTTGTACAAAACAATTTAAAAGATGAAAAATGGCTGATGAAAATTTTTGAGTTTCATACTCAGCATGACGAAAGAGTATGAGCAAAATTGCAACGAACTCCAGATGCTGGTCTGACCACGAATAAGAAGCAATGCAAGTTCAGTAAAATGCCGATCAAGCTCTTAGCGCAAATGATTGAGTGTCATTGCATCCACATAGAACCGGATAAAACGACAGCAATTGCTGACTCCCCTACTCCCAGAAATGTCACAGAACTTCAAAAGTGCTTGGAGATGGTAAATCATGTTGGCAAATTCATACCTCGACTCGCAGACCTGAACCCGACTCTTCGAGAGCTTCTTTACAAAGATGCGTAGTAGACATGGAAAGCAGCCCATCAAGCAGCATTGTAACAGATAAAAGAAGAGCTGATACATATCTCCGCAAGTTCTGGCTCTTTATGGTCTAACAAAAGATACTATAGTCGCTGCGGATACTTCTGTTATCGGAGTTTGTGGTGTTCATCCAGATTCAGGAGGACGGATCCCGGCGTCTCGTTTATTATGCTTCTCAGTGTGCCTTATCAGGAACTGAGGAGTGGCATACAGTCATAGAGAAAGAAGCTCTTAAGCTTGCCGCAACCTGGGCTAGTGAGAGATTCTTAGATTAAATCACGAGATTATAGTTTACACTGGAGACAAATCACAAACTTCTCACAACAATCTTTAACGCTTTTGAATAAAATGCTCCCTCGAATCTATTGTCCAGTACTCTTGTCGGTAAGCCGGAGGAAGATGATCATAATCTTGTCGTAAAAATAGAAAGCTACGCAAACGAGATTGTGAGTTCATTACTTGTACTACGGACCAACTAGAAGACATTCGGGCAGCTCAGAAAGCAGATGATCAATTTTCTTTAATTCAAAAGTATTTAATTAATGACTGGACTGCATACAGGCCTAACCAGTCACAGATGCAATCATATCGGGAGGCACGGCGCCACCTAGCAATTGTCGACGATCTCTTGTTGCACTGTACGACAGTCGAATTGTTATTGTTCGTTGCATATAGGTCGCATTAAGCATGTTCATTATGCAGATTCTGGCCGTCTTATTTAATGCCTTTTCTGGCCAAAGAAAGCGCTGAACGGCCAGTTCCGCCATTATTTTGGTAAGTCGATTGCGCATTAAAAATGAGGTTACATATGGCACTGCTGTTTGTCTAAAATATGTAAATCTAATACAAATTTTCAGTCAAGTTTGCCTTGCTGGGCCACTAAGTGAATTTGAATATTAATGATCTTATTAAGCCTTGTAAGACAATTTATCATCCTTTTTCACCCATGACTAATTAGCAAGAGCCTGACAAGACAGGTTAGCCTGCTTCCACACGGGACATATGAATAAAATTTCCATGATAGATACAAAATAATAATGCACATGACTACATGAATTTAGATCTGAAGTCTGCTTTTGTTCTGATAAGATTTCAGATAAACCATGGTCTACATGTTTATACGCAAGGCCTTAATTTTTGGCATAATACTGTTATTTAATGCCGTTTAAAAAACAAAAAATATCTTGAAAACAATGTTTATTGCATGATTTTTTAATATCTTGATTAAATAATGCAATTTTCAAACCAATTTTCCGACTGCTGGTCATCAGGTGGCTCAATATATTTTGTTCACAGCTACAGCTATATAACTGTGATACCTAATTACCTTGCCATAAGACTTCCCTAAACCATCACCAATAAGGATTTTATACCTGAACAAAGACAATTGTTTGTTTATTGTCATGTTGCAACATGATCTCTTTCTATAGCTAGGCCTAAGGCTAAAATTAAGACATAATCGTACTTTTGATGTGGGTTTAGTGCTCGGGGGCGGATGTGGGACAATTGTTCTTACATGAAGTATTGTAAGTGTTGTTTCGTTTTTAATTAAATTGTGCCTCAAATTCAGACTAAATCTTAATTTGAGAGGCTTTTAGACAACTAAGACATAGCCTTAATTTAAGTAACTAAACAGACTATACTTAATATTCGATATGGAACAAAAAGTGTAAATTGGCAAAAATTGGCAAAACTCTATAGTCAATAAATTTGTTCAATTTAGATTTCACTAGACCTGGATCATGGAGCTCGAGTAATCCTGGATAACGCATTTCCAAAAAAATAAAGTCCATTTAAAATAGGTTTGCCTCATGTCGTGGCAGTTCCTCAACAGAAGATTATCTTTATTCAGTTAACATGCTGGTCAATTTCCCTCAATTGTCTCCAAATCTATTGGACTCTTATTTTCAACGGACACAGCGGAAAGATATCTAGCAGGCTATGAACCGCAAACAATTCGATTTTTAAAAGTACAGGGTGTATCAAAAAAAACGGAATCCAAAGTTCAAAGTTAAATTTCAGAGTGAAAACCAAACACAACTAAATCGTTTTCATATTGGTCTAAAGCTCAAAGATTCAGCTTTCTAACGGTGGGTAATACGTTACATTGGAAAGCGTAGTTAATGCGAAATCGCATTTTTTGTACAAGCGGTCGTTAATTTAAAAATTTGAAATAGCTTAAAATGTAATTTATTTTGATAACGGCTATTTTACAGGTTTTCGACATGACCCCCGTCTCTAACGACACACAAGTTACTTCGTTGTTCCATTTGCCTTAAAACTCTTCGGATAAGGGCAGGATTACCACGTAAAATTTCTGCTTCTTGTTGGATTTTATTTCTTAGGTCGTCGATGTTTTGCGGTGGCGTGCGGTAAACTCTGTCCTTAAGGTATCCCCAAAGAAAGTAATCGCAAGGCGTTAAATCTGGAGAACGAGGCGGCCACTCGACTGGTAGATGCAAAGCGATCACACGCCTTTGAAACACTTCCAAAAGCCTCTCTCGTACAGCAATAAGCTGGTGAGCTGGAGCTCCATCTTGCGCCCACCAAAGTCGCAGAAAATGGCCATTTTGAAATTGATTGTTGAAAATTTCAGTCAACTGCGGGATGATATTTTCATTCAACATAACGAGATAGGCATTGCCATCAACATTTCGGTTAAAAAAAAATGGCCCAAGGATCGAACCGTTACCGCAGATACCCATCCACACCGTTACTTTTGCCCTTTCTTCGCGCCTGACAAAGTGAAACTCCGGATGTTCTCCTCTGGGCGCGTATTGTCGCACATTGTGAGAATTAACTTCTCCATTCATGCAAAATCCGGCCTCATCTCCTATCACAAAATTTGCCAAAAAGCGAGGATTTCGTTGTTGTTGGTTAAACCATTGACAAAAGTTAAGCCGCCTTGGATAATCAGTATCTCGTAGTTCGTGCCGAATGCTTATTTGATAAGGATGCCACCTGAGGTCCAGCCTTGTGATTCGGTTAAATGTGGCAGACGGAAGACCAAGGCCGTTTCTTCTTGCACTAACTTGGGCGTTGTTTTGCAGTTGCTCCCTAACCGCTTGGATGTTTGCTTCAGATCGACCAGTTCTTCGTCTGCCAGAATTTCCTTTATTTCGATTTAAGCTCGTGCCGTGTTGTTGGTATTTGCGTACGTTACGCCAAACTGTCGAAGAACTCGGAACGTTTCGATGCGGAAAAGCTATCTCAAACAATCGTAACACTTCCAGAATACTTTTCGTTTCAAAGTACTTAGAAACAATGAAAGTTCTTTCTGCTGTTGTTAGTTGTGGCATTGTTTGTAAAGTTTTAAGTAAGAACATTTTAAAACTTTATTTAATCGTTTCATTGCAGCGTGTGCATGCCCAGGGGAATTACTTTGCAGTCAAATTCGTTCTATCTTAAAATGACAGCGTCTGGTAAACTTGTTCTTGTGTAACGATTACTTGCTCAAATTGCTCAAATAAACCCTCATCTAATAGAAAATAAATCACGCTAAAACAAGAGTCGAAAATATAACTCAGAACATTCAATATAAACGAGATAAAAGGGTTACAAGCTGGATTCCGTTTTTTTTTATACACCCTGTAGACCTCTGGAAAATGTAAGCTTATGACTGGTACAAAATTGAACGAGAGCGACCACCGTACATAGTTAGATTTGGCAGAGGAACAGTTTCAAAGAGATCATACATACAACAGAAAAAATATATTAATTAAAGAAGATCTTTGACGCAAAAAATCAAATTTGATAAATTCTCTGCTCGGAAGCGACACTGAGACCTTACGTGTCTGCAGAACTCACGATTGTGCCATAGGAGTTTGCGGAAAGTTAGGTCAATGATATAACCCGGATTTTGAATCCTATTAGAGTGCAATAAACATTATACAGTATCAGTTTCCAGGCTTTTAGGTCAAGCAAATACTACTCAATCATAGTTTAGAGTTGTAAAGTTGACTTAAATAATTTTTGCACCAAAAATCTTCTAAAATCACAATCTTTCTCATTTCGATAAAGAAAAACATCGATGTGAGCTGCACTTTAACGTACTTTTCTTCGATGAATGCACCAACTTTTTTCCAGTCAACACCCTCTGGAACACACACACCAGTTATGGTGGACAAACGATGGCGCTAAAAATACAATGAGGGTGATAATTCAAAAATATTTCAACTGTGAATGGACCGACTTCTATGCTTAATTACATACAAAGAAATGTTCCTATACCTGCTAAATTTTACTATAGTTATTCATCTATACCAGGATGCAAAATTCTGTAATCACAATGCATAAATTGAGATGGAAAAAACAGGTCGAGGGAGGTAAAATTTGAGAGGAATTGCGATGAAATTTGATCGTTTTTTAAGAAATGGATAAATTTTTACAAAGTATTCCAAAATTGAAGTAACAAAAATGTTGGCGGATGGACATTTTACTAAGATGCAGTGTGATAGGAAATCGTTCTAAAAACCAATCGATGTCTGTTGATGGCCAAGTGCAAGAGAGGTTATGTGCTTGGTCGTTTTAGCTTTGTTCCCGCAATACATTCTCTGCATATAGGTGTTGCCAAAATTCTCGTTGCGATAAATTAGTCTCAACTAATCTTCATTACATATGTTCCCAGTGAGCAAGAAAACATAAGCATCAGTTATAGTTAAAGTTTGACAAATCTATCTTTTACCTTGTTGCGAACAAATAATGTCAATCCTATTTTCTCGAAACCATCTCCTAAGAGTTCCGCATTCCTTCTATGCCTTCCAACACAATTTTCCAGACCCTAAAAATTCCATGAAAAAGTGATTGATTTTTGCTAGCTGCAGGTACGAAATCTGTTGTTGTCAAACACTGGTGCATCTTTAAATTTTTCTTTCGTAAGCCTTCAAGTTCATCATTATTAAGGCCACCATCATCGGTTACGAGATCAGTGTAACTTTTTCACAGTGTATTAATTACATCCTGTTATACAGAATAATACCAATTATATTATGATATTAATTGTGTGTGTTCGTAACATTATCAACGTCGCCGAAGAAAAACAAACGCCAAAATTTTTCGGCATGCTGTAAAACATGAACTGAACTCATTAGTAAAACATAGACTCAATTAGTAAAACATAAACTCCATAATAAAGCATGGACTCACTTAGTAAAACATTGGCTTCATTAGTAACCCCACCCTTAGAATCTAACCGGATTTGAACTTTTTTACAAGTGCGCTTCCGAAGATATTGGGGGGGGGGGGAGTGGGGAGCTCCTTGGCGATGGGATTACTCGTGTGTGAAGATTTTTTTTTAATCAGTTTATATTTAAAGGAGTTATTGAGTACGTGGGAAATTGTGACAGCACGAAAAAAGCGCGTGAGTTGGTCTTGGCGGCCAAAACACACACACACGCTAGCTTTTAAGTGCCCTACCAATTTCTCAAGTGCTTTATATACTGACTTCCCAAGTGCTGAATAACTCAATTGAACACCTCAACTCATAAAAAATGCTTTTATTGTTTACTTTCTATAACTTGCACAAAAATTTAATTTCGAGAAAGTGCATTTTAAAAGAATATTTCCGCGCTTTTTGGCCATGCTTAAACGTGTTATTTAGCACGCGTTTCAACCACAGATATCTCCTATACACTAGATATATGAAAAGTGAAGCCAAAAATCTCAGCGGTATCCTCTCATAACAATGGGCTGCGGCCATATTGGCCGTTCTTACTAATAAAAAAAAGGCAAAGAAAACATTACAATTTTCTGCATTTGTGTACTAAATACTTTTAGCTGCATAAAACAGGATTTATTGTCAACTTTAATTGTCCATTTCCGCAATACAAAACACACAAATTGTTATGTTCGGTGTCAACACTGTAGGAACGACCAGCGCCTACGATCCGGCTTCAATTTTCGCCTGCCCACAGTGTAGGATGCACCATCTAGTGTATATAAGATGTCTATGGTTTAAACCAATGAAAAATATTATGTTTTTCAAATATTGCAAATCTCGCAACCGCGAAAATTTGAATTCTTCAAATTGAAACATTATAACGTATAGTTATGGTATTAACACGATTTAGTATAACAGCTTTATTGTACACAGATAGTTTATTGTCAGTGGCGTTTGTAGCCGATCGTAGGAAATAGAATTTTGGTATTACGAAGCTAATTGTATCTCTGTTGCTTTAATTATCATAGTACAGCATAAATATATATTTTGTTTATATATATATATATATATATATATATATATATATATATATATATATATATATATATATATATATATATATATATATATATATATATATATACTGTCAATCCCGAAAAGGTTGTCCAGATGAAATATACTATAATACATATATATCGATCACGTGGTTACTGTAATATATGCGTCCACACGAAGATTTTATCATGCGTGTTAATTGCGCGTTCGATTACCGTGGAAATTAAAACCTGTTTGCAGTATATACTGTACACAATGTCGAGACCATATTCGGCGCATGATTTGCGTTGGAGAATGGTTTATCAAAGACTATTTTATCAAAGGAGGTATAAAGAAATAGCATCACAGTTATTTGTTTGCCCAAAAACTGTGTACCGGACGATTACGTTTTTGAATAGCGGTGATGTGAAGCCGTATCGTCTTGGTCGGCCTACTGGAAGTGCGAGTTTATTCGATCATGAAGGGTCTATCCATAATGGATTGTATTCTTCGAACCCCTCAGATACGGCTACATGAAAATAGCCAACTACATCACCAGTGCTACTGGCTCTTCATTTCGTCCACAGACATTGTGTCAGGCTGTTCACATGCTTGGAATGACCCGTAAAAATGTAGGTCATTGAACCGATTGAAGTATTTAACATTGGTTGGCTATTGACTAACATTGCAAGTTGTTTTGTCGTCAGTGTAACTAAGATATTAAAATACTACAGATACAACGTATTGCTCTTCAAAGAAATGATGACTTCAGACAGCAATTTAAAGCTGAAGTAAGCGTATTCAATCCAAACCAACTCGTATCCTCGATGAAACAGGCATTGTACGTATTAAGGAACGATCTATACCGCTGTCATAATATATTTTGATGGTCAACATTTTTGTACATTGAGTTATACTTTTTATTGAAGGATAAACGAATTACTCGTGGGTTGTGAGAGATTGTACTGTAAAGTGTTCCCTTTAGAAATGATACTATTGTTGTTAAATGTGCGTTGCTATGCCTCTGTGAATTTAAATTAGCTTCTACATGCAAAACGAACAGCAACACAATAATTACGTCAAATTATAGCAATGAAAATACTTCTGCCATTCATGTAGACAATTCGTTTAAATTCCCAGAGGCATAATAACACAATTTAATATCTTGCACAACCCACGAGTACTTTATCCATACTAACGAGTAATTCGTTTATCCTTCAACAAAAGTAAAGTAAATAAACAAAAATGTTGACCATCAAAATATATTATGACAGCGGTACAGATCGTTCCTTAATACGTGCAATGCCTGTTTCATCGAGGAATACGAGTTGGTGATTAAATACGCTTATTTCGGCTTTAAATTGCTGTCTGAGGTCATCATTTCTTTGAAGAGCAATACGTTGTATCTGTAGTATTTTAATATTTTAGCTACACTGACGATAAAACAACTTGCAGTGTTAGTCAATAGCCAACCAATGTCAATACTTCAATCGGTTCAATGACCTACATTTTTACGCGTCATTCCTAGCATGTGAACAGCGTGACACAATGTCTGTGGACGAAATGAAGAGCCAGTAGCACTGTTAGTGTAGTTAGCTCTTTCATGTAGCCGTATCCGAGTTGTTCGAAGAATACAATCCATTATGGAGACTCTTCATGATCGAATTAACTCTATCCATTCACCGCTATTCAATAACGTAATCGTCCGGTACACAGTTCTCGGGCAAACAAATAACTGTGATGCTATTTCTTTATACCTCCTTTGATAAAATAGTCTTTGATAACCATCCTCCAACACAAATCATGCGCCGAATATGGTCTCGGCATTGTGTACAGTATATACTGCGAACAGGTTGTAATTTCCACGCTAATCGAACGCGCAATTAACACGCATGATAAAATCTTGGTGTTGACGCATATATTACAGTAACCACGTGATCGATACATATGTATTATAGCATATTTCGCCTGGACAACCTTTTCGGGATTGACAGTATACATGTATTATATATATATATATATATATATATATATATATATATATATATATATATATATATATATATATATATATATATATATATATATATATATATATATATATATATATATATATATATATATATATATATATATATATATATATATATATATATATATATATATGTATTATTAACAATTTACAAAAATAAAGTTTCAATTAGTTGTTACTCAGAGTTTCATGCCATTACAGGCAATCATCAGACAACTAAAGAATTGTTGACCGTTGCTTATTGTTTGCTCACGTCACGTAGGTTTCTTGCGTGCGCTGGTAGAATTCGCGCGGTTAAATTTTCCCGCGAGAAACCTTCTTTGGTGGATGCAACGCGAGAAAAGTTCACTTCTTTTGTTCAGGATTGACCCTTTTTCTGCCTTCAAGATGTATAGCTTCACATTGCTACATAAGCTACATTGTTTCCCTCCTGGCTTGTATGACGGCACTTGCTTTACAATGTCCCATTTGATGTTATATTCCTTGTTCTTCTCCTTTAAAGACCACACGTACTTTGATAGTTCCGTATTAGTTGCATACAAGGGGTTGGCGATGGATTTCTTATGATTTCGAAACCGCTCCTTGAATGTCGTGGACGACATATTCCACGACATTGTCTGCTCCTTGAATATTCTACCAGCGCACGCAAGAAACCTACGTGACGTGAGCAAACAATAAGCAACGGTCAACAATTCTTTAGTTGTCTGATGATTGCCTGTAATGGCATGAAACTCTGAGTAACAACTAATTGAAACTTTATTTTTGTAAATTGTTAATAAATTTTGCTCTACCATAGTGTATTGAGCACTTTTGAAATTATATGATGTTCAATCAAAATTGATGAAGTTTTATATATATATGTATTATATATATATATATATATATATATATATATATATATATATATATATATATATACATATATATATATATATATATATATATATATATATATATATATATATATATATATATATATATATATATATATATATATATATATATATATATATATATATATATATATACATATACATTATATATGCTATGTCAACCTGCATGTCTAGCCATTGGTTTTGACACTATGGTAATATCTAAATATTTAAATAAACGCTTACTTAAGCTTGCTGAAATTAAAGAAATTTTCGTCCCTGCATGATGATCTAGCTTTCGTTCGGATGTGCCTAGACAGAATTCCGTGGAATTTTTAACATAATAATGGAATTTTTAATGCTTTAACAGCCAAAAACGGATATCGTGCTTGCAAGCTAAGAATATGAATGGTTTCTAAGTATTTTAAAACTTCAAATACGTGCAGTAAAAATTGTACTCAAATGTAGTAAACCCTAGAAAATCGCTTCAGTTTTTTTACATGTTTAAAAATGGCCTCGCCGGGAAAAATTTTCAAAAAATTAGATTTTGTAGCAGATACGTCAAATAACTATACATAGAACGAGTTCACGGATAAGCTAAAAGTGTTTTTTACTAGCCAAATTAATTATTTTTCATTATAACTGGAGTTACATAAAAAAATGGGTAAATGGAAAATAATCTTCACACAAGTTATACCACAGCGCTGGTGAAATCATCAGTGTTATGTTTTACTACCAGAGTCCATGCTTCACTAATCAAGCCCATGCTACAGTAATCAAGTTCATGGTTTACTAATCGATTCCATGTATATTACTCATCGAGTCCGCGTTTTACTAATCGAGTCCGTGTTTTACTAATCGAGTCCATGTTTTAGCAATCGAATCCAGGTTTTACTTATCGGGTCCATGTTTTGCTAATGGAGTCCATGTTTTACTAATCTAGTCCAGTCCATGCTTTACTATGCTTGCCATTTTGCCCCGGATATTTCAATCGCAGGCAAATGTCAGTGGCGGATCTAGCGTAAGTCAAAATAAATTACCACAGCTAATTCTAGGATATATTTACATTTTAAAATACCTTCAAAGCAACTTCATTGGTTAGATTTTATGCTTTTGAAATTCATAACCTATAAAGTTATTTTGAATTTAAAATTGAGCTGCTATAATTTATTTTGACTTACCCTGGATCCGCCACTGGCAAATGTCATCTAAGATTGAAGGATATTAGTTAGCGCTCCTCGATGTCCAGATTCACCCTTTCCTGTGTCAAAGATAGCCGTATTTTCTTGAAACACCCGGGTATATCGTGTTAACCGAATGTGATTACAGTCAAAGTTACGCTGATCTCGTAAGTGATTAATCTAGCCCTAAATGATGACCCTGGCAATCATAAAAAATTGTTGAAGTCAAAACAAGTTAATTCAAAAATATTAACACCAACAAATAAATACCCCCCCCCCCAATTCTTGCTCTAGTGGCACCAGTGTTGTAAACAGGTTAAAGAACAAGAAGAAGAGAAACCAACCTCTTGAACAATCAATGCTAGAGCTTCTCGCAAACCATACAGAGTATTAGTAGGTCCACTGTGGTGGTACCTAAACTTAATAATAAAACTCACTGCCCTGATGAAAGTAAAACGCAATTAATCACATCGTAATTACATTGAGTTTTATCCACATCATCGTTAAAACACGAGTTGCTTAAATAAGAATATAATTCATTATCTATGTATGTTAACCTGCATGCGAAAATATTGCTTTTCCTTTTGACATATGTGTTTGTGTTTTTGCGTAATCTACCGATAGCAATTGAGCTGCCCTTTTGTTGAAGCCGCTAATGGCTAATTTTCCTGACACATTGCAATTGGTTTAACATCACATACACATAAACCAGTGGGAAAACATAGACAATGACTTGTGCTGCAATTCTAATGCGTTTCAAAACCATAATTTCCATAACTATGCGTGGAATGAGCCATGGGATGGAGAGGCGGTGGGGTGTAATTCATTTTCGAGGAGGTGTGTCGGGGTGGGGGGAGGTAAATTTATACAATAATTTGTACCGTAGCCCCTAACCCTAACCCACCTCTTAATTATAAACAATGCACAAAGGGCAATAGATCTGCCTCTTGCAATTACCTAAATTACTCGTACACAGGGAAAATGCCTAAAAATTGTTTGAGACGACTTGCTCAATTATACTTAAGGGAGAATTATATTTGAAACACGGCCTGCGCAGTAGCATTCACTGTTCATGTCAGAACCTTTTTCTACGCTATATACCTTCGTGGTCCGTCATCACAACCCCAATAGTTTGCGATCAAGGTTAGATCAAAGTAATACGATGGAACTTCCGTCTTTCTGGATTGCAGTTTTCCCCTATATATATTGAACAATTAGCCTTCACACCAAGTGGCCAAAATCTTAAAGTCGTTCGGACAGAGTCTGGCCTGAATATTTGTAAGTTAACTTGGACAATTACTAATAATTTACAATTTATTATTAATATAATCGCTATTAAAAATTAATATACATACTCACCATGCTCTAGGGCTGAGTGATATTGGGCTAAGGCCAGGGGGAGCGCCAAGACATTTTTGAGAACCACCAAATATCACATCAATTTCAAGTTCATCCACATTCAGTGGTGACCCACCAGTCGACGCCACACTGTCCACCATCAATATACAGCCATTGCTAAAATAAGTTTTCAATAGAATTTCATATTGTATCTAACAAAGCGTAACGTACGTGAAATCAAAGTGTGTGTAACATTTGGCAGGAAAGAGCAAAAACGTAGCCAGGTCAGAAGAGAACAATTCATCCTTCTAAATCTTATTTCTTTTCCTAACAACTAAAAATCTTAATTTCCTGTTGAACGAGTAAAACCCTATATAGACCCCTTATTTTTATCAATGATTCAGAAAATTTTGAGCACATACTACTAATTAATAACACACTCGCTAATGTGGTTCAATGAGGTTCTCTAAGCAACTACATACCACTTACTCATGACAAAGTTTTCCGATGCCTTCTAATGGCTGGCATAGCGTTCCTGATGATTCACCGTGAGTAATGAAAACTACGCTTGGCTGATGCTCTTGTATCCCCTGAAAATTAGCAGCAGTTTTGTTTATGTTTATTACCTCAAACTCTCATGTACTAACGTTTCTTCCCGTCAAGGCTATGTTGCATATCTAATTACTAACCTTTTGAATGTCCTCCAAGGTAAAAGCTTCACCAATCGCTCTTTTTATGATCTTAACATCACAACCTAACACAACCACAAATAACTTTTATTATTATATAGACTGCCAACGGGTATTAAGTATTCTGCGATCTGATTGGCCCCGAAACTAGTTGGATATTAGCTGATATCAAACTAGTAGAGAAACAAGATGGCTGCTGAAAGATTTTCGCAACTAGTAGGATATTAGCTGATATCCAACTAGTAGAGAAACAAGATGGCTGCTGAAAGATTTTCGATCGCAAAAAATCTGGTTTTGAGTATTTTACCAGCTTTTCTTGGCCAAAAGTACAACACATAAACCTAAGTTTTTGAAGATTACCACTTGATTTAAACGTCCCCTAAACAAGTATAAAATACAGTTTGTTTCTTTTTTGCGAATTAATGCTGAATAAGTCTCCCGAAAGCTGGAAAACATTGTAATTGTTTTTAAATTCTATAATAAAAAAATTGTGCTCAATTTCGAGGTCGGCAAGTGCTTGTTTCGCCCAAACTTTTATAATTTTTTTGATAATTTGAAGCCTTCGGCAAAATTTGCTAAAACATTCTTTTAAAAGGACAATAAGTAGAGTTTTATAAGGTATAAGCTCAAGTTTTTTACATTCCTAAACTGACCATATTTTAGTAAAATATAACTGTACTGGGAAATTTCTTGATAGCCAGTGGCGGATCTAGCATTAGTCAAGTTAGTCAAGCGACTAACGTAACTGCGAATATAAATAAATTACATTCAATATCAATTTGTTCTAACTTACAAAACCATTCTCATTGAAGATTCCCCTACTTAAATTTATATTTAGCATAAATATAGGCCGGATTCTTCTTAAAATCCGAGCAAGAACGCGTTTAAACTTTTGTTGCTCGAATTCTTCGCGTACAATATTATCATTATTATGCGCAATTGATTTGTGAATTATGAGAGCCTAGGTCGAGATAGTTTAATATCATGTTCACCCTCCCCCATAAAAACCGTCAATCGCTTAGTTGATCACCCCCTGATTGACTAAGGAGGCTGATTTTCTTCCGATTTACTTGACTAACTTCAAGGGAAACTGCTGACAGATGTTTTCGTGCTCAAATCAGTCAAGTTAGTCAAGTTAGTCAAAACCGTGCTGCGTGATTGGTCAGCTCAAATCTTGACTTACTTGCGCCCCATAATGCAACATGTTCACGTTCTATTGTTTTCGACCAACTTGAGCACGAAATGCAGTGGTCAGTGAATTGAAAAGCGTGCTTATTTATGAGCGATTATGGCTTCTTCAAGCATGTTCAGTTAGATCGCGTAATGTCTGCTCTATCTAGCGATAACAGGGAGGTTTTGGGACAAATCTATAGCGATTATCTGCCACAGCACCTCAAAGCACAGAGGAACATAGCCCACGCGGCTTTAAGGTAAGACAACAAAAGCTTTACGGTTGCAGATAGTATATACAGTGTAGATACCCTCGACAAAAAATTATATTATATGACGTGTTAAACTACTGTGTAAAGTATTACATATTGCGCATATCAAAACGTTTTATTAAATATTCATATATGCAAGCTAGAGCCATTGACGTAATAGCTGGCATTCATTTAATTGATGCATTAAAGAACCTGGGCATTACTATGAGAAATGAGGCTGATTTGTACCATGATCGTTGGTACACTGAAGCTGTGACATTAGCAGGCAAAGTTTCTATTAAAGAAAAAATGCCAAGGTGTGCTTCAAAACAAAAACATAGAGATAATCCTCTGGCTTATACTCCTAAATCTTGACCACCTTAATTTTGATTTGAAAACAAGGTTTGATTTCAGCACTATTAACAGTTATTATGGTTTAAGTATTGTTCCTTCTAAAATGATTTCAATGTTTCAACTGCTTCTGATTCCCAAGACTGGAAAGAGAAGTTTAAAATCTTTATTAATTTCTATGAAGTTGATCTTCCTAATCCATTAGCTCTTGATGGTTAGTTAGATCTTTGGCAGTCTTATTGAGAAACATATCAAGGTTCAAGGCCTGATGGTATTACTGCCACACTTAAACATTTAAATTTTCATGGGTTTGATGATATTAAAATTTCCCTTTGCGTCTTAGCAACTTTACCAGTTACATCTTGTGAATGTGAGTGCTCATTCTCAGAATTGAAACGGCTGAAGACATGTATAGCAGGAGCACCATGGTTGAGGACTGCTTCATTGGCTTGGCTCTAATGCATATTCACCAGGAAATTGAACCTAGCATTGATGAAGTGATCAATAGGTTTTCCTTAGCAAACCGCAGGCTGGAACTAAAGTTGTAAAAGCATCTCCTTGCTACTGCATTTTTTCATGCGAGAGGTATCACACAGATATGGGTACTGTTTCAAATAGTAATAGACTCACATAAATTTTAGAGAGCAACATTACCCTTCTCCTCATCTTATATGAATGATCTACCCAGTAATTATGCAAATCTTTCACCAAAAGGAATGCAAATGACACAAGTTGGCAAACTCACAGCTGGTAATTTAAATAGTATAGTAATACCTGTATGTTGCAGATGAAGTGAGCAAGGAGTCACTGCATATATGTATTTACTAGTTTACATATAAAATAAAATTAAAAAGTCCCCACAGTCAGGCCAATTTCATCTACTGACAAAGGACTATAACATGATGCATTGAGAATTTTCCTTGTTCCTCTCATTCTGTATTTCTGTTTTGACCTGAAACTTCACATTTAAGCCATCTTGTGAATTTCAGGTTATTTCCTGTTTTGATCCATTTGTTGAATAAGATTTAAAAATAAGAGTAAAAGTGAGTAATGTATATCAGTGTACGTATATTACCTTGTATGTAATTGTTTGCTAAACTTTTCTTTGGATCTTTTTATTCTTTTTCACAAATAAATAAATATATTTTATTATACTGTATATCTAACTAATATAAACTATTATATATCTAATATGAACTACCTGTTGCTCCTACTGCTCCTTACCTATACTGCACAATATATTGTAATATTTTATAAGAAATTTTATATTGAAATCTATGTATTATCAAAAGATGTCTCAATATCTCAATAATTTCACTGTAATTTTTCTGTGCTCCACAACACATGAACTATTTTAATCATGGTGCTGAACTTAATACCAATGTTACTGGTACTATTTTTGCTTACATTGCAGATGGTCCCCTTTTCTAACCAAGCTATTTCTTTACTACTCTAGGATGCGTGAAAGGCGGGCTTCTGGCACTTTAAAACCAGATAGCTCTGGGCTAGTAGAGCTCAATGCCATCACATTGATTTGCGTTTCCTAGGCATGCTGACGAGCCCTGGTATTGGGGCGAAACAGCCACGCACCGTGACGTTATTAGTGACGTCATTGTTATGACGTCTTTGAGAAAAAAGTTTGACTGAGGTATCAAAAATTCTAGATCCGCCACTGATAGCAGTAGTCTATATAATAAAACAGTAATTTTACTCACTGTCGTCGTATATGAGCGATAGCTATTAGCTCATATACGACTCGAGTTCGTAGAAAAAATGTTAAATATACGACCTTCATTCACTGTTCATTCACTGTACAAAATCCACGCACGCAATTGGTCAAAAAATGATCGACCTTTGGCGACAATAAGTTCGTTAAGTGCAGTATTGACATTACGTTACTATACACTACGTTTTTAAGTTTCGCGCTGTTGTCTAAGATTACAAGTATGCACACGTTGCGATCGTCTATTTGGTTCCTTAGCGGTTTAGTTCCTTGGTTGCGTTGTCATGGATGAGTGCACTTCGTTGTCAGGGATGGTGGAATGATTCGATTAATGTGTTGCATATGTTGGAAGGTTTTCAACATTAGTATTACTATGAGCTCGGTAGATAACAGATTTTCTAAGACATTTATTAGACATAAGGCATTCACTTGGTTTCTTGCAATCCACCATTTTCGAGGTTGACCGACGGGGGGTAACACGTGTAGCGTAATTCGAAACAGTCGGACAAACATTGCGTTTTCATTGTACTTGCGCATACAACAATTAAGTAGTTCGACTGCGAAAGAAAATGGCTAAACACTGAGCGTGAGGCATTTGCAATAGCTGATTCGCGTTACCCAGAAAGATTAATAAATTCTGAAGGAAAATGTGTTTAAATTTACCATTTCCCGTCCTTTAAAAAAGAGAAAATACGACGAGAAGCATGGATGAGGGCATGTTGTCGGGGCGACAATTGCACGAAACATTCCTATATCTGTTGATTGCACTTTATTGGTAATAATGGACCGACCCTGACCCTATTCCTGCTACTGCAAGCCGTAAAAAGGTTAGACAATACCCACATATCATATGAATGCACTTCCACACTATGGTTGGCTATTTGTTTCAAAATGGGTTCGTGATATAATGCGTATACTAAAAGATGTACGTTTGAAGTAATAAAATGTTAAATATTATTATATATTATCCATTATAATATATATACATGTTTATGTACAATATATTAAGGTTTTAAATAATTATACAAGTGTAAATATACGAATGCCAATTGCGTAATGTGTAGCAATCTCATAGCCCGTATATGTAACATGCCCGTATTGCTAAAGAGTCCGTATATTTAACGTATCGTTACCACCCTGCTCGAATTATGCGCACAGATAACCAATTTCGAAAATCCAAGATGGCGGAAATACTTGGCCTTGGTCTATAAAATCCTGAAATCGATGCGCACAAGTTTTTACAACATGACTTGCAAAGTGCACACGTCTAAAAATAATTAATACACAATACATGAAAATATATTGATGCCTGTTTTCGACTCCACTACACTTGCCATTACATCGCACCACTGAATTCAATTCACAACATTTTATCACAATATAAGCTTATATTGAACTCAATTATTTCTGCTGCAATTATTTTGTGGTAGCGCGGCTCAAAGAGTTCGCCAACAATATGCCCATGTCTGATTTTCTTGAACAATGCTTGAGTGCATTCCGTATACGTTTTAGAATACAAAACCTTTTAGCGATGCGGCGTTTTTGCTTTAAAATTATCTGTTTTGAGGCATGATTAAAAAAGGCCATTACAGTCATCAAAAGTCAAACCATAATACAGGTATCAAGTCAATTCCTCAATTAGCTAGTGTTCGAAGTATATCTTTAAGAACTCTAGCTATATGCGTCCATGACAAAATGAAACTGCTATTTAATTTGCTCTTTTCTTGCAATATCAATTGCAAATTATCTTATAGACTTGTTCTTTTTTGTATATTCTGCTTGCATATTCTATAGTATAGACCTTAATTAACATTTTAATATTATGTTAAGGACCTTCGGAAAAACACATATAATTGTAATATTGGTTTCTCCTGAATCAATATTATCATCTATCTATATATATGTATATCTGTATTTTTCTTATCGCTATTTTGGTTGCATTCAAAGGAATAGTAGCCACTGACGAGAAAATGAGAAAGAAACAGGCTCAAAAACAGAACAAATCGCAGGAAATGCAAATTGTTAAAAAAGTTCAGGGGGTTGAGAAAAAAATTGTCAAAGATATATTTTTTATATTCTGAAACAAGAGCAGGAACTTGCTTATAAATTTCTGATATTCCTCTAAAGGATTCAATATTTAAATGGAGGTTAGAGGAACCCTCATTAGCATATGCTGCCTAAGGTAAGGCCAGTTATGTTGTTGGCATTCTCTATCCACTTTTGAAATTATGGCAGGAATACATCGCAAAACAGCATGAAATTCACAAAGCAGCTTTCACAAAGCTATCTGAGCTGTCATCCTAAACAATGTGGTTCCTCTGCAATACTTAGACACAAAACTATCAGAACCTCTTTTCGGAAGCTTGCCAAAATGTAAAATCTGCTTACATCAAAGTAAAGGGGGCGGGGGGGGGTGACACATGAGGAAGGTACTTAATTCCTCAGTTCACTCTCTTATCCCAGTTCTCTGGGAATTTACAGACGTCAAAGTCAGGCCTCTCTAAGAAAACAGCCTGTCTTTAATTGCTGTCTTCCCCTGTCCACCAAAAAGATACAGAAAAGCATCATGGCAAAAAGGAATGGTTGTGGAAGGGAAGCATGCATTTTGATTTTAGTTGATCCAGGATATCGCGTGCCCAAGAATTCAATATATACGAGCGATTTATATAACATGATTCAACAGACTTCTCACACGAGATTGCCAAACATGTCAGTATAGTTTATATGATAAGGATTACAAAAAATATCAATAAATTACTTTTTCCTTGTTTGATTCTTCGCGAAGTTACCCGCTCAGCATCGAACAGCTCATTCGATGGCTTTGTATGCTTTCTTTTGTTTGATGTCACTGAATATTCATAATAATCAGAAGTGCTTAAGTTATATAGCTCTTTATAAAAAGATTGTTTATTTCATATACTAACTCACGCGGTGAGAATCGAGATATACTATATACAGAGCTTCGGAATCGAGCTCGGAATCGTGTTCGGATTCGATAAGATAAAGGAATCACATTATGAAAAACACTTTCTAATTATGAGTTATGGTGCACTTATAATTGAGATATGATACTTTAATAATACTACAAGCTTGGAATCAGGATTGCTACTTCTACAATTTTCTTAAAAAACTACGAAATGTTTTGCCTTAAAAAACCTCAGTCTGACAATCAGTTTCACGCTCATTTAACAACGCTTTAATACTGTATCTATTTCTATGCCTTTGGTACGGCATAGATTATTCAAATCTTTTTCAGGGAAATTTAAAGTCCTTTATAGTTTTATTTTCTATTTTTAACTAACGAAAAGATAATTTGCATAGCAAATGTGACAAATATTGAAATTTATAAGGTATCGAATCCGAGCTCGATTCCGAGCTCGAATCCTTGGCTCGGTAAACAGGCATCTTCGAGAGAATCGAATCCACGCGACCATCACATTGCTCGCGCCACGTTCTACCGTTTTAGGCTACTCGGCCTAATCCGAATGGCGCATGTGACAATAAGTACTGTTCAGTGCTGGATTGATATAAACGAGTTATATTTACGACATTGAGTACTTGACTATCGTAATTCACATGCGCCAGCTCAGATTTTTTCTTTTGCAAACGCTGCTGAACATAGTCTTTGAGATGTGTCATCCTATGGCATTTACTGTATTTGAGCTTTGTCTTGTGTTCTCATTAAACTCTGCATGACAATAGCTTGTGCCACTATATCGCGTTCATCAGTGAAAAGAGCATAAAAAGTAGTACACAATACTAATGTTGCTTTCAATAGCAAACCAGACTTCTTCTTGCGCAAAATAGTTTTAAGAAGTCTTTACTTTTAACGCTTGTGCCACAAAATAATCCACATAAATGAAAAAAGCAATAAAAATATTGAATTTTACAGTATGGTTGTTGTAACTTGTGCAACGACTTTTGTCTCCAAATTTGTTTATTAAGTTGAGTGAAGTTGGGACATATTAATTTGTCGTGTCAAAAACGAGCATGTCTTCTTACATTGTATTACTCATAATAGCGCCGATTTGTGACGAAAAATACCTTAAAAATAGCAGGAAATAATATTTTCTAAAATCTGCTTTTGAACGATTGTAATGAGTTTAATTCGAGACCCAATCGTGGGCCGTACCTGAGGCCGAATCCGTAGCTAACTTCAGAGTTGTTATAGTACTGTAGATTCATATACTTGCCTGTTCGTTTTGCTATATTGGAAGCTCTCTCTCCCCAAAATCCATTCTCACAAATTAATATTCTCTCTCCTCGCTCGGTCATGTTAATGACAGAAGCTTCCATTCCAGAATGACCGGTACCACTCAACGCAAAGGTATGTGTATTTTTTGTCTGCCATACATACTGTAATCCCAACTTAACTTCATCCATAATCTCATAAAATCTGGAGCCTACGATTGATAACATAGGCTGCGCACAGGCATTTAGTACCCTTTGGTGAGCATTTGTAGGACCTGGGCCCATTAAAAGCTTTTCTTCAACATTTAAGGGCACTAAAAGCTGTTTTGGTGGTTTAATAACGACCGCCATCATTATATATCGATTGCTATTCGATTTTTATTCCAGGGTCAGTTCGGGTCAAATGTCGCCGTCAATCTGAGAGAATAGAAACGCATTTAATAATTGAGGTTATGTAATAACCAAGGCTAATATCATAGGAGCCGCGCGCAGTCTGGGCACGATCTGTGATAGCCTAAAGCGACCGGTAATAGAGAGCGCCAAGCTGACACACAGAACATTAGCTATCAGATAGCCAGCAGGAGCGGTGCACTGTATAGAGGAAAAGCCAAAGCGCAAATATTAGAATATTTTTTATTTTGTTTGTGGTACTCGTGTGTTGATATGGGATATATGGATAATGAAAACGTGAATGATCGTCCAACTGGCTCATCGTCGACGGCAGTGGATTGGGCAGCAGCCTTCGAATCGCCTGAATTTTGTCCTGGTCTTCAGTCGATCGTAGCCGGTGCTACCGAAAAAACTGTTGGAGCACGTGGATCCAATGAATCCTCGGTAGCGGCGCTGGAGCAATTGGGTGATGTCTGTCCCACAGCGAGGGTAAGCACGTTCGAAGCACGTACGTGCAGCATCTAAAGGTACGTTAACGGCTACATCATTTATTGGGATTTCGGGGTCGTCCTCGTTGACACAATCGAGTGCAGCCCCAGGTTGATCTGAAAATCACTGAGGTCAATGCTTAGTTTGTTCTGACGCCAGTAGCATGGCGTGTAGAGGCATTAGCAGGCGCCAATCTCGTGTGTCGTTGTAACTGGACCGACCAGCAATCAAAGCAAAGCTCGACATGGCGTGAACTGTTTGCCATACGGTTTTTGCTTTGTTCCTTCAATACGGTTCTTGCCGACAAAACTGTAAATTGTCGTTCAGACAGTCAAACTGCGGTGAAAATATTGTCTATCGGTAGTTCGAAGCCTGAAATACATTAAATTGCTCTGGAAATATTCAAATTTTGCCACGACAATGAAATAACGCTTTTACCTGAGTGGGTTCCCCGTAATTTGAGCACACAGGCCGATGTGGTCAGTGAACGTTTTGATTTTGATGACTGGAAAACAACTTGCGAGTTTTTTGAATATTTAAACCGTTTGTGGGGCCTGGACACTATTGATCGATTCGCTAGTCACAAAAACATGCACTTGTGCCGGTTTTATTCCCGTTATTTTGTTCCTGGCAGAGAGGTTGTGGATACCTTTACGACCACATGGGCAGCCGAAAACAATTGGTTAGTTCCATCCATTTCTTGTGTTTCTCTGGTGATTTTGCTTGTACTAGCCATCATGGCCCCATGGAGTCTGGTGGTGCCATATTGGCCGTCCAGTCCATTTTGGCCGCTCCTGTTTGCCAGTGCCCACTTTTGCCAACCGTTTGTCACTGACATACGAATTTTTCCTAGTTCCAATGGCATTTTCACTTTAGGTGATTATAAAGATTCCCTTTTAGGCTCGTCCAAATTTATGAGCGAGGTCATGGCTGTTAGGCTTGAGCCCTTTGCCATCTGACCGTATTATCACTCAGTGGTCAAATTATCAACTGCACAACCCCAGCCCTGTTTTGAAGCATCAGTGAGAATTGTAATTTGTGGTTTCTCCCTGTATATTTGATTGACAGCAGTAGCAATTTACCTCTGAAGCTCACTTCTAGCTAGTGATGTTAAGCACATTTGTGCAACAAAATCTTCCAAGTTTTGCTTTAGGGCTTTAGACTTTTCTCCCTCAGTCATCCGAAAGGGCAAAGGCATATACATAACACTAGGAAAACGGGCAAAGAGGAGCCCCTCAACTTGCGCGACATCCCAAACAGTTGGGCTTGTACACAAGAGAAGGCGACTGACAGCTGATTTTAGCTTTACACTCAGCCTTTTCTTGTGTCACAGAGATTGAATTAAGTAAAACCCCCAGGAACACAAGCTCCTGGGTGGGTATAAGTACTGCCTTGTCAGGATGTACAGTACAACAAAGCCCAGACTGTCCAAAAGTCTTATTGTGTCTATCACATTGTTTGCAGACTCCTCATACCTTGAGCCAATCAGGATAGAGACATCAATATAGGGAGATGACACATGCCCTTTCTCCCTTAAAGTTGAAAAAACAGGCTTCAATAGTTTTGTGAATTTCCGTGGGCAACAAGCTGGCCCGTTAGGAAAGCATGTAAATTTGTATGAGGTGTCTTTCCAAACACATTTGAGATATTTTTGATGCTTTTGTGATGTGTACAGAGTAATAGGCATCCTTATTATTAATTGAAGCGATAAAACAATTTGGTTTCATTAACCGTATGGCCGTTTAAATGGACTTCATCTTAAAATGTCAATGCGTCACATGTTTTTTCAAACTCTTCAGATTTAACATGAGTCTATGAGACCCGTCTGGTTTGGGCCTGAGAAATATTGGGGAAATAAATTCCCCCTATTTATGTGAAGATTGCACAATGATACCCTTGGCCAATAATTTCTGTATCTCCTGTACAATCACAGTATTTTCAGATTTGGAAAAAAGATTTCCCTTACAAGACCTCTTCTGCAAGGGTAATGAGGTGAACTCAGTGGTTTCCCCATAAACAGTCTTTACAGTACTTCTGAGTCAGAAGTAGCCTTTCGCCATTCATTCAGTCTACATGACAGTTGGCCAGCTGTAAAGAATTCTGCTTGTTGTCTAAAATAATTACTGCAGGCATGCATGCCTTCAAATTCCTTACCTATAATTGGTTTAGGATTGTTGTTGTTTCATTTTCCACTGGTTTTGCTTGGACCGGGTGTCCTTCCTTGATTGAAAAGTCATCTTTGGGGGATTGTGCTTCCAGTGGTGGCCCTTGGATAAAAAGTGGTTCCCCTTTGGTCGACTGTTGCTAGACCAGCTTGCAGATGCTCGGTGTCGTGTCATGGATCTGTCAGGCACAGACTTATCTTGCTGGAGGCACGAATGTTGTTTTGCTTTGACTGGAGATCATTTCCAAATAGTGATGTGGTCACAGGCACATGTGAGGCACATAAGCTTGCATAATTTTTATGCAAGTGTTATCGAATCGCGTCTCGGCGACGTATTGAAAGCTCACACATCGTGTGGCAAAACAGTGCTAAGACATCTGCATTCATCGTGACCAAGTGGTCAATATCCGAGACCGATGTGTCATTTCGCCTCTTGAGGAGACTATCAGTCGCCAACACTAAGATCGAACCCACCTTCGTAATCGATTTTTGAATTGTGGAGGCATGCAGGTGTTGCTGCCGTGCTTTTTTGGTCAATCTTGTCCCAAATTTCTGCATTAACGCGTGGGAGTTAATCGCAGTTTTCTTGCCTCGAGTATTTGTCAAGCTTTTTTTTTGTTTTGCATCGTTGAGCTTGGATGACCAGCGTTTATTAATAATGTCAGCGATCTGCTGGTTTATGTTGGGTCCAACATCGTCGGCTTAGGTGAAATCCTGCGCGATTTCGCTTAACAGGTCATCTTGCTCAAGTCGAGCACATGTGTTGCCTGTTTCCTCCTGTGGCCGAGTCGGCTTGGGGTTCCTTTGTCATTTTGCAAAGTGTTTCACTGTCACTGCCCTCTGAAACACCCTAGCTGTCGTTTCCCATGCGCTTTGTAGCTTGTTTCTTTTGATTCTTGGCAACCTTGGCCTCTGAGTCAGAGGTTTCGATTGGTGCCAGCCTTTTGACAGAACGTTCCATGGCCGCCAACGAGGTAGCCACAGTTGTCAGCGACTTGTTGACATTTATCAAAACATCTGAGAGCGATTCGTCTTGATCGTCGCGTACTTCTTCCACTTCTTGTTTTAGCCTTTCATCTCTTCGTCGTATTGTAGGCGATCCTCGTCTTTGTCTGAAGCGGATTTTTGTTGCTGCTATTTTAATATTTACGACTGTTCACTCGTAAAGCTACGCGGGCAAATGAACACTCGATCTGCGTGCGCATATCTCACATGACTCCTTAGTGACGTAGTCCAATGACGAAATAGAATTGTTGCCCGCCCGCCAACATAAAATGAACAAAATGGAGGCGAAGCAAGCAAATTTAAAAGCTAGGGTTTTCCTAGTTTATGCTAAAACAAAAAAATGTAAAAGACAAGAAAATACAAAACAAACAAGAGTATATGCTGCTGAAACAGTTTAAGTAAGTTTCCTTTGATTTTAAACTGGTTTACACTATAGAGTTTTTGATTTTTTGGCATGAAATACAATTGTTGTATTAATGTTGTTGATACTTCTTTCGTCGCTATATAAAAAATACTTAATGTCTGTTTCCCCGGGAAATAGTCTTGCTTTCCCGACACGAAAGTCGAGGGGAACATTGAGACTCTCGGGAAAACAAAACTAACTATTTTCCTTTGCGAGCAGACATTAAGCGTATAATATTTAGTTCTTGTTTTTTTTTTCTTTCTAGCAGCTAAAATGTACAATATACGAAACCGAACGGATAGACATAGATTTAAATCCACATATGCTCACTTACTTTATGATCGAATCGAGAGATTATTAATTTTTGCCCAGTGATCAAACTAAGTTTCTAGTACATGCATTGCTGTACAGAATAATGTTATTCTATGTGACTATGAAGTTTAGATAAACTCCATGGTAATTATTAGACCCTTGGATCTTATATGAGATTCCCTACCACATGATGTACAAGATGGTCTATGGTGGCTTAGCGCTATCACCGATTTTTAAGGAGGTTATTTTGAATAGTAATTCGATTCTAAAAACCAAATTTGTTTTTAAATGTCTTTTATTTTTTCTTTAGATTGTAAATTTAAAAAAGTTTCTTTCTTAAAGTAATTTTTATTTTACTTTGGAGTTAAGTGAAGCAATTTTATTTTTTATTTTTTAATTATGGCCCAGCGTTATCATTACGGAAAAAAAATAAAATGAGTTCGGTGTGCGTAGCCCAGCGCTATCATCATCAAACGGGAAATTATCGAAAATCCAGATTTACAAGATGCTTTTTGGAAACTGAAAGCAGTGTTGACTTATGTCTATATGCGTTGTTAATTCTTCAATGGCGAATAGCAGTTGGAAATGCGATGAACAGCTAAAGACTGATCTCGAACAATATGCGAGGTAGAACTTAAAAAGTTCGGAAATATTAGATTTTGTTAAAGTGCTACTGAAACGAAATTTTGGGTATCCGTTTTTTCCCTTAATCAAATAGCTTAATCTTTCCTGATCAATTTGGTATATATTTTATAAAAATTGAAGAATGGGAACACGGATAATTTTTGCTTCAAAGTTGGAAATATGATTCCAAGGTGACGTAAATGAAAGGACGGAAGTTGATGTGTGAGCATAGATTTGCTAGTATTTTGTTAGTGTTGTTGTGCATATTCATCAATAAACATGATTTCATCGAGCAGTAAAAGCGAACAGAGTTTTGATAACGAGCACTCTGATTGGGGAGGTAAAAATTTACATATAGATTCAGGTGATGAGGATGTATTAGTTGTAAATTTAGTTGTGACTCCGTATGAAAAGGAGCCCCTCGCAAACGCAGCCGGCAAACAGAATTTTGTGTTTGTCGAAGAAGACATTTGACCCTAAAACATTAGAAGCGAGATTCGAAGGAACAGTTACCTTGGATAAATAGTAAGTTATTAGTTATAATACTAGAAAGATGTTTAAAATGTTATTTTGCCAGTGTTTCGTGTTAATAAACACAATATTATGCTTATAAAATACATAATTTCAGTACTGCTTGACTTATAGGTGCGCATGTAGCTCGTGTCCGACAGAAACGTTGTCGGATGCTATCGAATACAGATGGTGTAGAGAGGTTGGGCCTACTTTACATCAACTAACGTTTGATGGTAGCATTGAAAAAATAACTTGTATTACTCTTCATGAAGAATACAAAGCTATATCACTTTCCTAATATCCTCACTTTCAGCGTCTGATTCACCACTTTCCTAAAAAAATATGTGTAAATAGTGTGTAAATGGACAAAAACATAATGAACGTTCCTGAAAAGAAATTAATGCTAACATTTCAAGTTCATTCATTCAAACTGTCATCCAAAAAGACGGACGTTAACTCTATTCAAAGTATGTTATTATCAAATGTAGCTATTTAGTATCCAAGTTCTATCAAGAAATAAATATATACCGCGTTTAGACTGTCATTTAGCTTCTGTTTGGATTTTTTTAGCCAACTGATTTTTTTCTGTAGTTTGATAACTCTGCTTGCAAGAGCGTCACATTTACTACATGTACTTTCATTTTGTCCTGCATCGTTTGCATGTTCAGTATCAATACTTTCTGCCATGTCGAGCACATTAGCAATTTCTTTGGTCTCCTCCTCTCCAATATTTTCAGCGGCAGGATCGGCATCGCTTTCAATGCGAGACACTTCACGCAATGCCTGTTGAAGATGACATGTGACATTTTATACATTTTCGCACTTCTGTTTACCGGCATACGAGAATATTGTATAGAAAATATGATTATAGTTTGTACATACCATCCTACGATCCCAGTTACTCAAATCACCAATTGCATGGAAAAATTTTGTACACAATCTACTGTTGGAACAGCATCAGGGCATAGCTGTCGTCTCATAATATTTAGCGACCTCTGCGTTTACTGTAAATGCGGAATCTGCAAAGTGCATTGAACACAGCACAGAGTACTGCTGAGGAATAAACTTTGGACGATGTCTTCGTATTAATGTGTCCATTTATTTAACCTTTCTTTGTCTTTCAAAGGGAATCGATGCACTGATACTCCATCTGTATGTTAGCTGTTAGTGCAACGTTTCCCATTTGGGCATCCAGCAAACAGTATTGCCCTCCTCGAGGTTTTTTGCGGTACTCGCCATTATATTTACTTTCCAGCGTAGCGCTTATGAGAGACTATCCTAACAGACTGAGTTTTTTAAAATATATTCTTTTTTATCATTCTCGAGCAAGCGAGTTACAGTTTGTTTGATATACTCTGCGTCGGGATTAAGATTACAAAATACGTAAAGGATGTTGCAGTTATCGTTCGAGAATTTTATCTGTATTCGTAAACTTATAAGGCAATTTTAAGAACTAAAAGTGACTGCTAGTGTGGTCCACGTACATGCATGGAATTTGTTTTGCTAATTTACACATTTTGCGTAAAGAAAAATTAGATGTAGGCTAAAACTCATGTTGGAACTCATCGCAAATTCACGTGTATTTATATAGGCTCATAGCTATCAAGTTTAACTTCCGTCCTTTAAATGACGTCAAGCGCGCAAAGTCAATTTCGCATCAAAACATTCAAGCAAAAATGCCAATTTTGAGCGCAATTTTAGATACGTTCTCGTTGACAGAATTTAGTTTGCGATAACTCAAAATGATCAGTAGAACGTAGAGAAACGGATTATGGTAAAAAAAAGAATATGAAAATTTCGTTTCATTAGCACTTTAAACGAGATTTTCCAGAATACCCCTGGAGCATTGCCGCACTTTGCAGGAGCCTTCGACGATTTGGATTTGATACATTGATTATACAACATTTATAGAGGCTGTTTCAGGATTAAGGTTCCCGAGAATAAAAGTGATTGTTTAAATTAACCACTAGAAATGATTTAAATTTCAATACAAAATCATTGTATTAGCACGAAAATGTTGTAGTAATCGTTTTCATAAACGTATTGGCACTGTCACAGTATAGAGAATGACTTGAAATTTTTGTGTCAACGCATATCGCATTGCATTACCATTATGCCAGCCAGTCAATTGCACTTTCAGATTCTGGCCAATAACTTAACTGGCTTGTTATGACCAGTAAACTGCATAATAATAGAGCGCCGTGTTGTTCTGCTTAGTGGCCCTACTGTTCATTCCCTGTACTGTGTCAGTGCCAATACACTTATGAAAACGATTGCCACAACATTTTCATAGTAGGCCTAATACAATGACTTTCTATTGAAATTTAGATCATAATTATTTAGTTGCTCATTTAAATTATCCCTTTTATTCTCGGGAGCCTTAATCATGAAACAGCCTCTATAAATGTTCGGTGTAATCAATGTATCTTAATCCAAATTGTCGAAGTCTCCTGTAGAGTGTGGCAATGCTTCAGGCGTATTCTGGAAAATTTCGTTTAACAAAATCTGATATTTCTGAACTTTTTAAACTCTATCTCGCATATTGTTCAAGATCTTTCTTTAGCTGTTCATCGCATTTCCCAACTGCTATTCGCAGAATGAAGAATTAATTACAAATTACCAGCAGTTTCATCTGCCATTATTGTCTATATCAAAGCATTTTTGATATTTTCTGCCATTTCCCGTAATATCTGCAAGGCAATAATTTGAAAACAGAAACAAATTGGTATAGTGTACATTATATACTTAATACAGTTAATAGTAGCTAGCTATTAGCAAATATCAAGTAGTAATCCAGATACATTCTATGATTTTTGAATGAGAAGTTAAATGAACTATACTAAAAATAAACTAATAACGATCAGAACGTTAATCACCACTTCATTTGGGATTTCTCGTCAGATTTTAGTGCATCTTAAATCATAAATGGCAGTCTTGACTTTTCTTGCAGCATTAATTTGGAAATACCGCCGGTCCCGTTCTGTCAAATACGGTGATGTCATTCGATCGTCTTACAAAACGAATTCTATGCGCGCCTCTCTTTAAAATGTTGTCTCATAGCTGCTGCCATCACAAAGAGATCATATTGGGCTGGTGAAGGACCACTAACGCTGACCATCATTTCGTTGTATGCATTGTCATCGTTTACATCTCTATATTTATTGAAATGAATCTCAAACTTTGACGTTAATGATTCAATTACCGACTCAACAGAGATTTTCACAGCAGAAACACAAATGGAGTAGATGATTAGCTCAATGCCTTTATACAGTTCTTTCTCGCGGCACAAAAATAGCTTCATAAGCTCTTTGCTGTCAAGGTCTTCTTTCTTTTTGTTTTTGACCACTTAGCCCGACTAGAAATTCCCGGAATTGAGGAATAATGCATGGTTTCGTCTGGAACCTCTTTAAAGAATGGTATTATTTTGCATAGCGTCCTTATATAATTCGCTCCTTCAATATTTGAAATAAGTTAGAACCCTTCGCCTTTATTCTTATCGCACAGGTCTTCAAATCAGTAATCAATCTGGTATCCTCGATCATCACTTTGTCTGCATAAGAGAACACTTGATCACGTAAATCTTTTTCCAAGCGGCTGATTAGGGACATCACCTTCTTCGAAACATTACCTCGCACGTTACCAGCTTGGTTTGCACTTGCTCTTGAAGACCTTGTTATACTTTGTCTCTTTTCATTTTGGTCGTCAACAATAGGTACGCCCATGTATTCACCAGTATCATCAAGTTTCTTCACGTCATCATGATACTTAGGCCATGAGCAGGATTTCGCTTTGCATTCTTTATGATTCATTCTTTCAGACACCATCTTCATCTTGTTTTAAACGTGGATAAAAGTGTAATCTTTCGTGAGGAAGAGAGTTCCCTTTCTGACCACATTTATCAATTCCCAATACTTTTCGTAGATAATATAAATTATACCAGATAATATCAGTACAAAGTAATACTATATTCTTTCCACTTGGAATATGAATGACAGGGACGCCGGAAAGGGCGGGGGGGCACAGAGGGTGACCTTGCCCCCCTTGCCCTTTCTTAAGGGGGGGGGGCAAAAGTGCCCTTTCATAAAGTATACTTTGTAAATGTGTATATGTGGACGGAACCGTATCATCTGAGCATTGTAAACAATTTATTGTCAACTATTTGTAGCGAAATTGTTACTACTGCATATAGATTTTTGATTTCCACATTATAAGAATTTCTTGGCTTACTGATTTGCGGGTTTACATCGTAGACCAAAGTTGCCCTTGCCGTCTGCATTGCCCCCCTTTGCCCTACCTTTGTTCCGGCGTCTCTGATGAATGATCAAAGCTCCTGCATAATTTTTCTGTATAAAATCAATATAGCACCTTGGCTGATGGTAACTACCTTTACAATGCTTGCTCCAATGCACTGCCACTTACCGAGATTCATTTACGATGCCTATGAGTTGTATGAAAATGCTCAATAATATGGTCAAGTCAATGAAATTGATGCATGAAAAAAAAGCATTCACTTCAATTAAAAATGCTTTTGTTATCTGTTTGTCTGATTCTGCCCTTTCCATTTTTGGAACAAAAGGCCTTGTTGCAGCAGTTTTGAAGAAACACTGCTTAATGCAAAGAATTTTACTTTTTTATTCTATGATTTTTCGTCTATTGAATCATACTACCCTGTCAGCAAAGATTCGTCACCGAGAAAAGTGCGGGATTCTTTGGAAAAGATGTTTAATTGCACTGTGTTAAAGTGAGCCAATGATTAAATTTTAATTATGCTGATGCATCGAACGTAGGGAAAAGAAATTATTTTTGGTCGTTCAACACAAAATTTTAGACTTTGTGTGCAGTATTATATTATTGTTTGTAGTATTTTCCATGTCAGTAAATTTCGGCGCAAACCATTAAAGTTAGGGCAGAAAGTTGGTTGTAGTTTTCAAATGTAAAAAAGCATTGGCAGGCTTACAGTATCCAGTTAGACTTGCCACTCGCGAAAAATCTAAAATTCATCACGAGCAGAGAGTTTGGCGTGCTGAGTAAATGAGTTGCGTATGAAAATTAATGCTTAACAAAAGAAAGTAGTGTGAATGAATAACTAATTTTGCTATTTTTTTGGACGTTTTACCAGTCAATTATTGTTTAAAATTGACACGCCAAAACGCAGGAAATAGCATTTGCGGGGCTCTAGTTTTCAAAATGTTTTGGGGAAGTAGTCCCCCCCAGACCCCCCTTGAGGCTCGTGGCTACGCCACTCGCGGACGCCTTGCAATTGGCCGTCCAATTTTTGGATACGGTCAGGTTTTATGCTACATCCGCCCCTGCCATGCATCTCATCTTTTGTGAACTGTACTTATATCCTGAACCTTCACTGATTGTTGACATATATTACATGTCCTAGTCTAGATCTATATCTTGCGTTTCATGAAGTTTTATACAATTTTCAGTAATATAAAACGACCACCTGTACAGTTGTGCTGTGTAATAAAATATGTCAACAAATATCAGTGTGAGAAAGACGGCGCCGTTAGAGAAGGCATATTTGTTAGTTTCTTTGAAAGAATCACTTTGTGAACATGCTAACATTCTTCTGAACGTATTATAACCAATTGCAAGCCAGTATTAATATGAGATGATCATGACCTTTAGTCACAACACAGTAAGAATTATTCCTATTTTACCACAGAAAATCCCTGTCTGGAAAAGACGCTATAAACACTGAATGCCGAAGGGATAATTGTTTGATGCACTCCAGGTCATTTTATTAAAGATTTCAAAGCAAATGCTAACCCAGACTTTCCTCAAGAAACACTGTATAATTGCGTGGAGACTGATTCGTATGTGATGCAATAGAATGTTGATATACCTTTTTATCAGCAAAGATTGATTTACATACAGGCCATAGAAGATAAGATAGTTCCAGGCTATTGCACATGTGATGTAATAGAATGTCCAAGTTATCCAAAATGTATGCATTGCAAAGTACACTGTCTGGTAATTTTCATTACTTATTGATTCTGTGTTATCCCAAGAGGAACTAAGTTAGTGATACCGAATATATAGCTCTATATGTTCGGAGCTATTCTGAGTATTCTCCTGGCTACTTCACTTGTGATTGAATAGAATATCGTGAAATGTTGATGAGTATTCGTCAGGGTCGTAGTTACAACACTGCATATCAAATGTATATCTTCTGTGATCGTGCATGTGAAAGCGGATCTTTTAAAATTATACTTTATAGAATAGCTCCATTGATTTAGTGAATCGTTTGTACTTGTACTCCTATGAGCAATATTTTTCGTAGGTTGTAAAATAGGAAGAGAAGACGGCACTATACAAACAATTATTCAGTATGTTGAATAGTGCAACGGAATACCTTCGTCTTAGGCCTTGTGTTTAACTATAGTCTAAATGAGTTCGTGTTTTGCAGTTGCTCAGTTACTAAACACGCAATGCATTAAGGAATTGAGTGCTACATGTTGCATTCAATGCATTTAAAATCCGAGCTTACAAAACAAGCCTTACGGTACAATGATAAACCTGGGGCCGGTTGTATCAAAAGCGTTTAGCTTAAACGGTGGATAAGTAAAAAATATAAAACAAGTTTGCATGTTGTATAAACAAACCAGCGAAAGTTATTTGACCTGAGAAGAGCAATTATATATAAAACTAAGTATTTATTCTACTTAACTCATAATTTCTGTTCCGTGCTAGGTGTAAAAGTGATTTTTAAATTTCACTTATCCACCGTTTAAGCTAAACGCCTTTGATACAACCGGCCCCAGGGCGCAACTACGGTTCTGTTTGTAGACTGGCCGATATTAGAACAATAATGATTGTGCCTTGACTTGAATATAATTGTACACATGAAGGCGATTTTAACATGTAGGATATTACTAGGCTACGAGTTTAGACTGCGCAAAAAAAGGAACTTGAATTAACTCTGTCGAGAATGCTTGCCTCCAAAACTACGTTGTCCTCGACAAGTCACAAATCACCGTAATAATAATTTTGATTATAATATAAGAATTAAATAAATCACAGATACTAGCTTTGCGTAAATCACCTTGACGCAAACGTGGTCACTATCACACTAACTGTCTTGATTATACTGACGTCACATAATTTACCTAATAATATAAGCCCTTACTCAAATTACTCATGTATGTCAATTTCCAACACACTCCCCTATATATTTCCATGAGGAGATATATGTCTTCTGTAATCCAACTGCTAACATAAATTTTAAACAGACACGTGAAGTTGATAAACCAAATGTTCTCATGCATGTTTTTTTGTAAAAACCTATAACAACCTAATCATTAATATAAACTAACTAAACATTGTTACTCATCATCTCTGTCCGTTTGGACATACTGTTGTACACGTAACTCTGCTGCTACGGCTGCGTCTCTTCTTGGTCGAGGAATGAAGGCAGGAGCGGAGGGATTAGGTTCCCAATTCTTTTCTTCGATAGACAACTCGAGTGGATACAGTTGCTGAATCGCCCTTTCGAGTTCCCCGTTTGCTGTACGTACTTTCGCTCCCCGTATCACGTCATCATTGCCTTTGATGAGGTCTGATACTATGCCGAGTCTCCAGGTGTTTCGGTTCTTGCTTTTTTCCGCTATAATGACCGCAGATCCCTTTCTGGGACACGATGCTTGCTTACCCTCGGCGTTCAAGTTTCGTTCGCGTAAGCCTCGAACATACCCTCGGGACCATTTTTTCCACATTGCTCGCTTGCACTCTTTTAGCATTTTTGCTCGCTTTTGAAGGTCGTTTTTATCCAGATGTTTTGGCTTTAACTCGGGTAATCGACTCGGGCTAATACTTAGCATCGTAGCTGGCGTCAGGGCCGGAAGTTCTGTGTCGTCTTCGAGGTAGCTTAACGGTCGATCGTTTAGTGCGACTTCAACGTCTAGGACAACGTTCTTCAGTTCTTTGAATGCGAGGATGCCGTTCCCGATCGACTTGTGAAATGCGCGTTTGAACAATTCAATTAGGCGTTCATATTGCCCTATCAGGGAGCTCGACTTAGATTAAATTTCATTTGATAGTGGGGTCCGTGAGAAAGGAATTGAACTGTTCGTCATGCTGAACTCGTTTCAGCCCTTTCTCTGCCGCTTTAAACGTTGCACCGTTGTCGGAGTATATCAGTCTTGGTCTTCCACGCCGAGCAATAAATCGCTTGAGACTATCTAGAAAATCGTTTAGTTCAAGTGACTGGAGTACTTCCAGATGGACAGCTCTCGTAAGACTACACCCGTATAAGACTAAATATGCTTTCTTTGAGTTTTTTCCTTTTGTCCGATACCGGATTGGACCCGCGAAATCAACGCCAAGGACTTTGAAAGAAGTTGTGCCTTGCGTTCCAGTGGTGGGCAGGTTTCCGAGGGTGGGTTTTCGTACGATTGCACACGGAAACGTTTGCAACCCCAACAATCGCTTCGCACCAGTTTAACAAGCTGCCGTAGCTTGAGGACCCAGTATAGATCTCTAACTTTCGCCATTGTCATGCCGACTCCACCGTGAAGAGTGGTGAGATGAGCTTGTTCGACCAGTTTACGAGTGAAGACGTGATTTTGTGGAAGGAATACAGGATAATCTCCTTCGATTCGTCCCCGACATTTCAAGACTCCTGCATCGTTCGGTTGTAGATTTAGTAGGATCTTTGATTTCTCGATCTCGCCGTTAATCGTCGCGTCTTGTTGTGCTCTTCTTGTCCATTAAAGATACTGGTCTTGGATCTCGGCTGTGCTTAAGGGACCAGTCTTACGTTTGCTGATAGGACACTTCGAATTGTTGACAAATCTTTTAACCCATGCACCGACTCGTATGACTTTCTGTAAGTTATGGGCTTCGAGAAACTTGTCCATTCGATCATCATCACGGGTTATCGCTGTGGCAAGGATTTTGTTCATAACCTTGAATTCGACGTCTGCTTCTGGGCTAGATTCAATTATTGGAGACTTGGGCCACTTCTCCGGATCACTCAGCCATTCTGGACCGTTTGTCTATAATCCATTATTTCCCGTGCTTCCACCTCGGCTCCCGATATCTGCAGGGTTTTCCTTTGTCGGCAAATAATGCCATTTTACATGTCCTTGACCTCGAATCTTAGCTACACGATTAGATACTCTTGTTGTCGATAGTCTCCGCTTCCGTTGATCCAATACAGGGCAACGGTTGAGTCACTCCAACAGTGAGTTTCGATCTTATCACAGTTGTCGATAGCCTTTTCAGCATTGGACACCAAATTTGTGGCCATATGCGCTGGAACAAGCTCGAGACGAAGTATCGTAAGGTTTTGCTTAGCCAAACGGGACTTTGCGCAAACCAAACCTTGAGTCTTTACCTCCCCTTGCTGCACTACTGCATAGACGGCTGACGACACACCTGACTTACCTGCATCACCGAAAGCGTGAAGTTTGTTATCCCAATGGAGTTTCGCTTCACACATCTCACGATACTGGATCTTTGCAATTAGTGTGGACGGTGACGCTAAACCGAGCGGGTCGTAAACCTTAAAGAGTTCTGATAGAGCTTCACGTTTTGTAGATATTTCTCTTTCAGAGGAGGTTCGAATAGTCAAGGCACCTTCTGTTTTATTCCAGGGAAGCCCTAAGAGTTTTGCCTCGCATTCGTTTGATCCCAGGTGTTGCTTTGCGTAGGTCAAATCTTCCTCGGGTTGGTTTGTCCGGTCGTAGTTTTCCAATGTGGAATCGTTTGAGTGCCACTTGTGGAGATGAAAAGTTGCGTCTTCGAACACCTCGACTGTCCGTAGTCTTTTCGTTCCTATTGATTGTACGCTCTCTCCCCCCGTTATCAAATCGTCTACGTACAAGTTGTCACGTATTTCCTTCACTGCTTCCGTGTATTTGGTTTCCCAGTGCCTAAGATGTTCATTGATGACTCCTCCGAGTAGAAACGGAGAGCAGGTCAGACCAAATAATGCTCGAGTGAACCGATAAACCGTTACATCATCACTTTCAGGACTCTGCCACGGGAATCGCAAGGCGTCTCGTTCTTCAGCCTTCATTCGCACTAGAAGAAATGCCTTTTCGATGTCGCTTGTTACCAAGGCAGGATAAAATCTGGATCGAACCAGGATTTCCCATGAGAGGTTTTGCAATGGTGGTCCAGGGTTGAGGCACACGTTGATTGATGGTTGATCGCTCTGTTCCTTTGCTGAGGCATCGTACACAATGCGTAGCTTTGTGGTCTAAGCTGACTTTCTTACGACTGCTTTGTGGGGAAGATAATGTTCTTTACCAGTCGCGGTTCGTTTGAAGCCTTTTCGATAATTCCTTGTTCGAGCTGTTCACAGATTATTTTATCGTACTGTTCGTAATTGCCTTGTTTCTTTAATTTTCTTACTAAGGAAGTCAGGCGTGGACGACTTCCGACCTTGTTCGTCGGTAACGGAGGATGGTTCGCTTTCCATGGTAGGCTAGCCTCGTAGTAACCAGATGTGCTTCGAGACAGTTGTTCCCTGAAATCTTTGTAGCTAGACAAGATTTTGGTCGCACTCTGTGGAGTCCTTCAAACCGAGAACGTCTAATCTGCACAGCCGATCGAAGTCTGATTGCGAAGTTTGGTTCAAAAGCATCATGTTTCGCTCGAATTCCAAGCCAGGGCTCATTATCACCCAACAAAACTTCGTTTTCTCTGCTATTGGCTCGCCGTCTTCTTTACCGATTAATGGCTTAGTGCTGGTTTTGATGCGCGCGTACTCGCCATTTCCTTGTATCAAATGTATTGGAAGTTGTGGTTCTGTGTCACCGTCGTCCATAGTAACGCCTCGCAGGTGGTCGTGCTTACGTAGTAATTGGTCATAGTTAGGATTTTTCACAAACAACAGCTCAGGTTTGTTGACTTTCGAGACTTACGTTTATTTTGAAATTTTCATCTAAGGAACTCATTTCGGCGTAGAATATTTCTACTCGCGTTGTTTTTGATGCCATGAGCATATCGATACGTTGCGATTTAACTTCGCTGGGGTTTTTGCCAAAAATGTCAACTAAATTTGCAGACGCGTAGGAGCTTCCAGCGCCAGAATCAATCAGAGCGCGACACATAACACCATTTACTTTAACGACCACCCCTGGGAATATCCTATCATCACTCGCACCGTCTGTCATTAACGTTTTACCGTCTGCGGTTCTCTTATCACATATAGACGAATGATGACGTTTCGAGCAGTGTTGGCATGACGACTTGCTAGGACAATCTGCTGCGCGATGGGGCTTTACAGCACAATTGAAACACAATCCCTTTCTTGCGAGAATTTTCTTACGCTCGCTTGTTTCAACAATTTTCTCACATTGTATCACTTTATGGTCAGCGTCCCCACAATAAACGCATCCCTTTACTTTAACGTCTTCCCCCGCTGTTAAACAGTTTTTTTACGGATGTTCTCTTCTCGGTCCCTACTATCGTTAGAAACCACAGGATTTCGTTTTACCCACTGTCTTAAGGCATGGACTAATTTAACAAAGTCTTACGATTCCCATTCAGGATCGGTTCAGGCCAAACCCCCCTGATACCTGCCAATTTGTCAAGGGTCATCGAAACATTCCCGTTGATTTCATGCAGTTTTTTCATGGTTTCAAGCGCTTGAACTGAGTGCGAAAATTTATCGTGAAATTCCGCGAGCTTGCGAGGGTTAGTTCCCGTAATATTAGGTAGATCTAAGATTTCTTTCACATAACATTTGACGATTTCAGACTCTTTGCCATATTTCTCTTGCAAGATGGCTTTTGCTCGATTATAGAAGCTCCAAAAGATACGTAAACTTTGTAATCGGAGCGGCAGAACTTTTATCAATGGCTTCACTAAACTGTCCCCAAAACTTGGGCCAACTCATGCAAGAACCATCAAATTTTGATATAACAAGCTTTGGCAATTTGGCAGACTGAGTCGTAAAATGTTCGCATTCCTGAATTTCCGGTTTTCGCACTGAGGACTTAGCAAGTTCAGCTTGCATTTGAAGCTTCTTTTCATGCAAGTTTAGTTCAAATTTCAACTGTTCCTCTTAAACTGCCTTATCTGTATCAGCAAGCCATTTTTCGTGGCGCATTGTGGCTTTGTCAGCAGCATCAAATTTCTCATCAATTTGTTTATTCCATTCGTCTATCGCGGTTTGTTCTTCTTTCTCGGCAATTTTGATTGCCTCGAGAGCGAGTTTGCATTTTGATGCTTCTTTAGCGGTAGTTTGTAACGCTTCAAGATGCCTTTTTATAGCTACTCGCTTACCTAACTCGATGATACATTGCGATCTTTTTACTACCAAACTTAACTGCGCCAAGCGTGTCTCCAAATCAGTCACTGCCTTGTTTTTTCGTCCATCATCAAAGGCTCGTTTCTTTAACTGGCGGTACAGTTATCCCATTCAGCCACGTGTCGAGAATGTTTGCCTCCAAAACTACGTTGTCCTCGACAAGTCACAAATCACCGTAATAATAATTTTGATATAATATAAGAATTAAAGAAATCACAGATACTAGCTTAATTCGCTTAAATCGCCTTGACACAAACGTGGTCTCTATCACACTAACTGTCCTGATTATACTGACGTCACATAATTTACCTAATAATATAAGTCCTTACTCAAAATACTCATATATGTCAATTTCCAACAACTCTACAGCCGCCACTAGATTATGCTTTTGCGTATTTGCGTAACTATTTGCAATTGCAAATGCACAAGTGAGAACATAATACTGAAAATGCGAACCAGATAATTCTGTTATCTTCGTGAAATCATTGATATTTCAAGTAACATATCTATATATCAATACATTATAGGCTACCTTAGTTTGCTAGATATATATCAGCTAGATATGAAAGTTGAATAATTTGCTGCACAGGCAGTGACATGACTTTCGTATTGTTACTTCAAGTCTGCTAGGTGAAATTAGCATATATTCACTAACCAAAATCAATCAGATCTTGGATTTTAACGAAAGACATTGCATAAATGAATATAAGTTTGCATTATGTCCTAAGATGCAGGTCAACTATTACAATAATATATAGAAGGCTTGGCAAATACCATTAGAATTCCAATAAAATTACTTACCAAATATGAACTCAGAAATTCGCATTACCATTCAACAAAAGCTGAATGGCTAGGAAACGATTCAAAGTAAATAGAAATGTAAACTGAGACAAAACAAAAATATTGTAAATAAAACAGTATGATATTTATTTACGACGTGTGGCTTCCTCTTGAAGGGCCTCTATAAACCATTCTTTTCGAGGTTGACCGACGGGGGGTGACACGAGTAGTAGCGTAATTCGAAACAGTCGGACAAACATTGCGTTTTCATTGTACTTTCGCATACAAATATTAAGTAGTTCGACTGCGAAAGAAAATGGCTAAATACCGTGCGTTGGGCACTTGCAATAGTGATTCGCGTTGCCCAGAAAGATCAATAAATTCTGAAGGAAACGAGAAGCATGGATAAGGGCATGTTGTCGAGGCGACAACTTTGTTTGCACGAAACATTCCGATATCTGTGGATTGCACTTTATTGGTAATAATGGACCGACCCTGACCCTATTCCTGCTACTGCAAGCCGCGAAAAGGTTAGGCAATACCCACATATAAATTTCAAAATGGGTTCGTGATATATGGGCTCTAATTCAATGTGTTCTTTTTCACTAAACACTTTAAACGCATATATATGTGTCTTTTAGACGCGTGTATATGCATACAAAACACCCGTATATACAGTGCGTGTTTTGTACGCATATATATGCGTGTTTTGTACGCATATATATGCGTGTTTTGTACGCATATATATACGTGTTTTGTACGCATATACACGCGTCTAAAAGAAACATATATATGCGTTTAAAGTGTTTGGTGAAAAATATACATTAAATTAGAGCCCACATATCACGAACCCATTTTGAAACAAATGGCCAACCATATCACAATGGGTAATGGCTTTGTTAATAGAGATTCAACATATCCCTCTTCAAAAAGACGATAGTCATCAAATGCTTTGTATGCGGCAAGCCCTTGTTTATCATATTCTGTGGAACTGTATACGAGATGATTAAAGATATCGAAAAGACCGAATGGCAGCGATGCGTTAAAACATTTACATATTCGTGCGCTGAAGATAGCGGATATTCTGTTTCAACTCCATGAATAATCAACTTGTTCTCTTCTTTTGATTTTGCATAGTCTAAGACAGGTATCAACATTTTTTTGACGGATTTCGCTATCTCAACTAATGCTGGTTTAAGATATCCGGTTAATAAACGCCTCGCGCTTTTAAATATTGTTTCAAGTCAGAGCGACATTTTGTCAAAATGATTGCGCTTCAAAGTACTATCTATGCTTTGATAGAATTTTGCCCTTTTTTATTTTGCCTTTCTTTGTCTTTAAAAAGTAAATTTCGCTAAAACTATTGATAATCAATTGTTCCTCGTATACAAAAGTATTAACGCGACGCTTGTTGTTTGTCCGACTGTTTCGAATTACTACACGTGTTACCCCCCGTCGGTCAAACCTCAAAAAGGGTGGATTGACACCCTTTGTTGTGAATTCAATGATTCTTATTTCCTGTCTCGTCTCATAACATGCAGTATTGAAGCAATATTCGAGTCATTAACCGTCCACATTCAGAAACGTTGCTGCATGCGTAAGGTTAAAAGTTACCTAAGTCAGTTCGCCGGATCGTTGAGCGCCGTTCGTGGCGTAAACGCGGCGTGATAGGTTTTTAACATTGATATATAATAGATCTGGACTGCTTGGTCAATACTTTTTACCTAAAGTCGTGCGTGGCAAATTGAACGTCACGAATACTAACGAATTCTGACGAATATGAGAGTGGTTTGAACATCGCTGGCTCTTCAAGCATACAAAAATATGCATATAATACTGGTAGTCCGGCAGATAGAGGCCGATATACTTACCATATCGAGGGGCAATTCCATTTTGGTTTTATCTTGTTCCTTCAAGGTTAGTAAGTTTTCTGAATGTTGTTCGCACAGAAATTTCTTGTGGGCTCTTGCCAACACGTTTTTTGCCGATATTACTATAAAACTGTATTACTGTCAAAAAAATGATATTTCAAGCTCAATTTTAGAAAAAATCTTGCATCAACAGAAAGCTCGTAAAAAACTAAGTATAAGATATTTAAATAGCCACCCTTATTTTTCCAATTCTAAGTGAGTTATCAGCTTTTGAAAGCATATTTTTATACTAGTGACCAGGTTTTTTGCGCGATTTTGGCATATTTTCGTAGTTTGAAGGATCAATAACTTGAAAACCACTTGAAAAATCAAGGTGGCTATTTAAATGTCTTATATTTAGTTTTTTACGAGCTTTCTGTTGATTCAAGTTATTTTTAAAACCAAAAAGGAATTGCCCCTCGATATGGTAAGTAAACATGCTTTTTGGTACTCCTATCTGCCGGACTATGGTCAGCAGGTAACTTCATGAGCAAACACTCTCATATTTCCGCCATCTTGCGACAACGCTTTTTAAGGACAATCAAGCAGTCCAGTTGTATCATATGGCAATGGTTTTTAATCGCTAATAACGTTAGCGAAGTGCAAACGGCAAATTCTTTCATGAGCGTCTAAGATGGTGACGAAGCATTTGCATTTGTTGAAGCAACGTTATTTATTGTTTGTTGAAAAACATAGTTCAATATGTTTCAATTGATTTTTCTCTTAACAAGCACGAATACAGCACAGTTAACATAAGACGTGACAGGAAATCAGGATCATTGCATTCTGAACGGTTTATAAATCATACTAAGTTACCTGCAAGCTAGAGAATGCTGTGGAAGCAATTTTACCTCTATTAGATTACATACTTGAGAATGATTAAAAAACAAAATATGTCACAGCAAAACAGATAACAATTAACATCACATGAAATACATTATGTAAAGAACTTGTCTGTATCCTTGTAGTTAATGTCGGTTTTAAAAGCATTATCTGCACACTGGATTTTCAGGGAAGCACACAGTGGATTCTCAGGGTAGCACACAGGTAGAACACAAGACACGTGAATCGTATAAGTCAAATTTGTGTTAATTTGTTTTTGTTCGATCTAGTAAATAGTATGCATGGTAAAGATAATAGATAAAGTATAAGTATAAGTACGAGTACGAGTACGAGTACGAGTACGAGTACGAGTACGAGTACGAGTACGAGTACGAGTACGAGTACGAGTACGAGTACGAGTACGAGTACGAGTACGAGTACGAATATATTTGTCCAAAACATATGCGCTAGTTCAGCCTTAATTAAAAGGCAATTTTTTTCCATGTAGCATATTTTCGACAAAAAGCGTTCAAAACCTAAATTTTTTTTTGGCGCTCCTCTCAAATTCGCTTTGTTTTTGCATTGTTCCATATTCTGCTGACTGAGCTACATTTTTAGTTGCGACTGGCTGCTGAAAAACGTAAAGCCCAAACGAATTTTTGCTCAGTAAAAATTCAGTTATCACTGGTGCTTGAAATTTCCGCCATATTTGCAGAAAGATAAGCAGAAATGACAAAATTTGGGCATCATTTTCTCTTTGGCGTACCTTCCAAAACGTTTTAATTTTAGTATCATTCCGAAGCTAAAACATTCGAACATCTTTTTTAGTTAGTCTGCCGACTGAGAAACATAAATGATTATATTTTTTGCGCCACTTGCGTGACATTCAGATAAATCTCCTCGTAACATTATAACAACTTACTTCTTTGCCGGATCTTTGCGATCACAATCAGGTTAAGAACAAATTATCTAAGCAGTCTAGCTTCAACAGGTTAGCATGCACTTTCACAGTCAAACTCAAAGTCCTTTGTCGTACATTAATAATATTGAGCGTTAAATTACGTGCAGTGAATTTAGGTGCTAAAATAATGTGCGTCAAATTACGTGCTGTCAATCATGACTAATCACTAATAAAGTTCGTCAGCAGTCCACATATAACACTATTTTATTTTTTACATTGAAAAGAATATTGAGAATTAAAACAAAAAAAGGAGAAGTAAACACAAAGAAATGAATGACATGTTGGACAATACAATACTAATAATTCACACACAAGAAAGGAGTATTGTTCCAGCACTTGGTGACAATGCCACACACTGTTTTCCAGCATTTGACCCAAATTAATCATTGCCTTGATTAAAGCTGGCATGAATCGTGGACGAGCAATCTATAATATCATTGGTAGTTGGGCCAAGGTTTCTTCCACATCATTTGAAAGTCATAGTAACAACTGCACAATGTTATAAACATTGCTTGGATACTGTGCATTTTCTTTACATATTCTATCAAACCTGAATTTAGTGCTTGGAGGTAAAAGTAAACTTATCTTAATTTTTAGAAGCCTTCAAAGTTACTTTCATGACTTCTCATATAATTGTAATGCAAACCAATTAATGATCAATATATTTCAATTGTCACTCCCATGCTTGCAATATAAACAAAAATATTAAGTATAAAACTTTATATAAACAAAATAGTGTATTCAAAGTTGTAACACTATCCAACGAGGTACTGTACTAAGTTTGTAAAGTGTTAATGAATTTATATAACCTGCAGTATGTTTGCAGGTAGCTAGTCCATATTTTCCAGGAAGACTGGCTCAATATTCCAGCATGGCCGGCTCAACCTTTGTGCTCTAAGGCAAGCGATTACTTTTGTGGCCCGCACAATGGCTGCGTTCAACTTTGATAGCTCCACAATGGCAAGGTCTATTTAAATACGTGGCCTTTTACGTAGTAGTAACTCAATCACTGATTAATGTGAGCAACAGCGGCTCCTGATTATTGAATGCACGTGGAACCACGCCGAGGAACCCATGTAGGTGCCTGATAATAAACCGCCAGAGCGAGCAAATTTGCTCCAAGATATGTGCGCTATACAGGTACAACAAATCTCGTCGAAACCTAGTTTTTCGACAAGCGTACTGAAAAGGCGACAAAATAAAAATGGTAGAAAATAAAATGAGCATAAAATGATTCAAACGTTCGCTAATCTTAGTGATTCACAGCTTGCGTCCACAATATATCAAAGAATAAAGACAAAATGGCTGGCAGCAGGCTGTAATGAGAATGTCGCATTGACACGAACTATTTTGAAGTATCTTACATCAAGTAACTGATTAGCACAGTTAGCATGACCATCACTGAGCAGATGGCAAAAAATTATCAACCTGTTGCAGTTTGAACAGGATTGAACAATTTTGTGATGCCCACATTGTTCAAGGTTGTCAACAATGGTGAACAACATTATTACTCGCCATTCAGCCTCAACAATATTGTTCAATGTTGTTGACAGCTATAAACAATGTGGGCAGCACAGCATTGTTCAATCCTGTTAAACTGCAGGCTCATGATTTTTGGCCGTGTATATTTGATATACACAGCAAAAAATGAGCCAGAATGAACAACTTGTTCCGCGTTGATGAAAACAGTATTGAACAATATTTTGCTGCCCACATTGTTCTAGGCTCTTAAGCGGTGTGTTCCAATATGAAGCCAATTTTTTTTTCTTTCTGTTGAATCTTCAAGCCCATCTTGAATAATGAATATTATAGGTTTGTTTTGTTGTTCAGTGCAAAGATTCATGACGAAAATCATTCTGCAAAGAAAAACTTTTCCTTTTTTTCAAATTTTATTTGTGCGTGTTTTTGTCACAAGAAAAAACGGGTGGGGTGCAGTGGAGGGTTTAAGCAACTGCCTTGTTAAAATTTCGGTTAAATTTGAAGGGAGTTGAGCTCCCTTTAAAATTTTTTATCTTGTTCAGAAAAAGGAAGCATTTAAAAACAGAGCTTATAATATTTCATGTGTCACTTTAGAATATCAGACCAGTAGTTCCAATCGTTATTTATTCAGATAAGTATAATGGTGCTGCCACAACTGTATTCTCGTGCTTTTATGTTATCAAATATTACCAAACCTAATAATGTTCGTGACCAGTCAGTGTCTAGGTTTGACACTGTCAAACGAAAACAAACCATTAGACACCACCAAAGCCACGACTCCAATTATAACAACCGAAACTGTGTTCTCTCTTTTAAACAAAATTAATACCAACAAATCAAATGGCCCGGATAAAATCCAAAATTGGGTTTTGAAAGAGTATGCATCCATCTTAGCTGCACCTGTAACATCATAATTAACTCGTCCGATCCTAGAAAGCCAGAGCAAACCCTCTCCAGGTATGGCAGAGTGCAGAGTGTCACACCAATTCCAAAAAAATTCTCAAGTGGAAACAATAGCTGATGATCTTAGACCAATATCTCTAAATCCCACTTTATCAAATCATTAAATCAGAACAACCCAAATGTCAAATTATTACTTAGGGTGTAGTCACGTAGACTGAACTGACGAAATTAACTGGGCCAGCGTGACAGCTAAATGGATATCATGTCACTCTTTAATGATTTTAATAGTAGCGAGCCATGCAACCCCACTGAACGGGCTGAATATTGGAGGTCTAATCGAAGACTTGGAGCGAGGGAAATTCTAAATTAACAATAAACTGTGCTATTTTTATTTCAACGATGTGCAGCTTAGTTTAGATCAATTTTGTTTACTTTTACTCCAGTTTTAGGCCTTTTTCTTAGTTTATGTGATGCGTCGTAAAGTGAAACCATCACATAATATTAGCATGTCAAATGGAAAAAAGAGAGTCTCGTGACGAATAACATTTATAGTTTTGTCTGCTTATTTCTTTGAACGAGAAAAGCTCTATAGCTAAACACCCTTACGCTCTGTCCTGAAGCCCGTTACGCTCGACAAAACTGAGACATACATGAGAATTTTTAGGCTTGCTAAACAGGGTAAGCCAATAGCGGAACCTTAGACCCTCGAAAGCGCACAAGCCCGGCTAGGCTGGTTGAGATATGTAATTGTATAGTTGAAAATACAATAAAACGTCCATGTAATTCCTTACTAATTCATTATCTGAAAATAGGAGTTTTCGCGGGCAAAATTTAACCTTGCTATTTTCCACGTGTGATATACAGGATACGAACTAAACTTTTTTAAATTTTAGCATGATTTAACTGCTACTTTCCATTAAAAAAACACCAAAATGTTTCAGGACAAAAAATCACTAAAGCTATCTACCCTCAAACTGAACGATGTCACTGAATCGGTGGGGAAAAAATAGAAAAATGATACTATTTCGGGCACGGCCGTAACTAGAACGTTAATTGCAGGGGTGTATATTCATATATTCATGTTTTGCCCGACAGATTTCTTTTCAAATTCATCAATTTGAATTTAATTTGAAAACAAACTTGTTCGGCAGAACATGAATATTTAAATGCATACATGCCCCACCCCGATTTACGTTCTAGTTACGGCCCTGATCTCGGGTTTCTTAAGGTGTCCAAAAAGAACAACGAGACTTCCGAGCCCTTAAAGGTACGTGGGTTTTTGATTACTTATAATAATAACTTTTGAAAGTTTGATACAGGATACAGTGAGAAGGCATTGATAGGAAGACATTTTTCTCATGGGCATGTCGCAACATTTGGACAGGTCAACAGAAACTCGCACTGCAATTGCCTCCCACATGTTAGATTTTCCGATTCAATTTCCAGTTTGTCGATTTGCTCTGCTGCAATGGTGCACTTTAAAATGAAGTTGCCCAATCTGAATATACAACTTGTACCTGTTTCTTTTCAGTAGCTCTTCACAGGAAAATACTGGCTGTTGTTTTGATGTAAGAATAAAAGATCGATAGTACTTAATGCATTTATATATATATATTGTACCACCGTTTAAATATGGTGATGAAGCACACTCCTTGATGTCTGTTAAAGCAAAAGGTGGAAATATGCCTAAACTGACGTGAATAACACAAACCTGCAATCACCTTTGGTTTTCCTTAGATGAAAGGATCATTGAGATTTTAATCTTACTGTTTTCGCAGTACTTTTTTTCAATCTATTGCAGTAAAGATTGAGGGCAAAGTTCAACGCTATATAAAGGTATATACCTAAGTCTTTTAGATTCATTTTGCGTCAGTCTTACACCTTGCAAATTAATATTATAGTAGTTTGAAATAAAAAGGCACAAAATTTCTGGTGAGATTTCATTGTCAAACTTTTAGAATATTTTGGAAATTTTAGATCCTACCAGGAATATTCCTTGCTATTTCAAATAACTCAAATCTTGAGTTTACGAAATGATGATTTCGAAGTTTGTTTCATTCTGTATTACATTGAATTGTCCGCTGACAAAGGTTTTGGACATTTGAATATCCACATGCACTTATGATAGGCTGCTGCTGTATTGCAAGCTTTAGCATAAATCTTAAGTGCTTTTCACTATTTCAGTAGCCGTGCGGGCAAGTTTGGCGCTGCCAGTAAGTAGTATCTAGGGTGATAGCTGGCGGTGACGTCATGATAACATAAGAATAATGTTAGGGTTATAATCGAGCCATGAATTCCGACTCAATGGAGTGTCGAAGGGTTCAAACTCAAATTGAATTAGAGGAGGTTGCCGTCAAGGGATTTTCTTGACCAATGAAATCGCGCTATTTTTCTATGTTGAAATTTTGTCCCTTTAATTTGAAAAAGTGTACATAACTATTTAAAATTTGCACTTTAAACGCAAGCATTCTAGACCTATGTAATATAAATAGACAAGCGATCAATTGAAGAATTTTTGAAGTAACGGCACTTTGCTATATTATTTTGACGAATAAAGTTGGTCATGTCAACTAAGCCTGATGGCACAAACCCGCGTCTCTTTACACATTCAAATTGAAAAATCTAGGGTTTCCATGGTTCAATGTTTGCAATTTTTTCAAAAAAGTAAAAAAACCCATTCTAAGTTAAAAAGTAGCGGCAATTTTATCACAAAAAAATAATTCGAAAACCTAAGAGCACAAACCAACCACTTAACTAAGCTTAGAGAATACCAAATAAGGGAAAAGTATCAAAATTAAGAAAAAATGGACAAAAAAGGCGCCTGCTAAGTTTCTCGGCAGATGGTTTTTATAAATATATACAAAAACTTTATAGTGTAGCATATTTAGCTAAGTCACTTTCAAAGAAGGTCCATCACCATAATTCTTGTTTTCATTAAAACTTTACATGTCCTTTCCCAAATAGATGGAAAAGTTATGTGCACATCTCGTAATATTTGAATAATTAATGAGCGTTTTGACTGATAACACCGTCTCATTTTGTCACGTTAATGGGCTTTTAAACACAAAAATGGAGCCGTATTTGACAAGTTTATTGAGTACTTATCTTAATGTTAGTACAGAACAGTTGTATGGCCCATTCCATTCTGTTGCCATATAAACAGCAAAGAAAAATTATGTCAGATTCGTCTCTTACCTTTAGAGAAAGCTAAACACCCCAAAACAAAACAGGATGGAGATTAGTAGAAGTCCAAGCCTTTCTTTTCAAAATCACGGTTGTACCTACAATGAAAGACGAACAAGATGATCCCCCATGACACAGCAGACGAATAAAAAGGTCAAATCCATCAAAAACCAAAATTTTACTTACAGAAACGGGCGAAAGTTGGCCACTTCAAAATAGTATTTATACTCCTCTTTGTGTTGTGGATAGTATCGCCGCCAGACAAGCAATGAGCGAGACGTGGCACTTCCTTTGTTTCACGGGGGTCAACACACTACTGAAGCCACGCGTGCAATAAGAAGCTAATTATCCATGAGGCTTAGCGGTCTGATGTCGTATATCCTCTGTGATTATTATTTGTTTTCACTCCTTTGTACAGTACAGACCTGAGCATTCGGTATGTGTTAGGTGCAAAAAATTGTTTTGCACGCGCATTGGTTAAACACAACATAAGTATGACATACGTTGCTATGGCTTTATTACATTTGAATAAAAAAAAGCAATGACTATTATTTACTAAATAGCGTTGACAAGTTTGAAATTCTACCTTTTTTGTTGTTTTAGTACTGTTTGTTTAAGTAAGTGATGCACAAGTCCTTACTCTCTATTTCTTTGACTCTTCTAGAAGCATCTGTTGACATTAATTGTTAAGTTGTTGTACACGACAGAAGGTTGTATAATTCTATTCCAATTAATATCCACAGCTATCGCTTGAATAACATGGATAGTCCTGTTGCTGGCAGACACTGGCATCTTTCCCACAATATTTATTGATCCAACACCAACCATATTCAGAACAGTATTTCCAGCAGTAGTTATAAAACCAACCAGGATGATAAGAGCAGCCGGTCAATTCTGGAAAAAAGATACTTTTTCCCAAATATTTCCCTATGTTTTTCTGATTCATGAACTTTGCTTTGTTAAGGACAGATTCTCCTCCTTTATGATAATCAAGCCAATCAACCAGCAAAAAATTCACTGTCTTGTCGTTCTTAACCCGCAGATTGTAACAGGCTTCATCGGCTTCTCCTAACCACTTTGAACAGATTGTTGCCATATCCCACGTACAAAGGCCATAGCTACCAAATGCAGAAAGATCTATGAATGTGCTCATTGCAGTACACTTTTTCTTTGCATTTGTAGTTATTCCTGAGCAGCTTGAGGTTACTGGGTTTGTATCCCAGGTTGATGCAATCAAATAATTACTTTGCACGAGCCATAATCGGTGTTGTTGCAGGCTATGTTGGTACAATTTTCTATCCATAAAAACGAAGATTCTTTGGTTCGAACTTATTGCATCTTTGACAAGTGGCCATCTATAATTGTTATTTTTGTAATAGGTGCTCATTGCCAGTTTTCCGGATGTATTTGGTTTCCAAAATTTTAAAAGACTGGAGGCAATACTTTTATAAATACTTGACACTTTATAATTCTGCACATCTCGATTAAAATGGACAACTGCGATTTCATCAGGATGCGAATTCATCCATTTGTTGATTTCAGAAAGACCTTTTTCAATACTCCCTGCATATGCACAGTTTTTTCCATTATTGCAGTGGCAATTCATTGCTTCACTTTTTCCATAGCAAGTGTCTATGTCAAAGTACCGTATTCCAAATTCTAACTGTTCTGAGAAACTTTTGCCATGATTTCTGTAGGTGCAAGATCCGGCTGCACCACCACTCCAGTAATAGAGGACGCCATCAAATCCAGATCCAGCATTATGACTTCCAGGAAGTGTTATTTGGTCAAGTCGGAGATTGCAAATATCTTCAAGACCATTACATTTCATTATTGCTCTCTTGCTTTTCACAGTTCCTGTAAATCACACATGCTGTTTATTTATTCATTGTTTCAGTTGTTTTGTCGTGCAAAGGCCAGCTGCTTAAAGGTGGGTTAACACCAATGTTTGGTTAAAATTTAACCGTCTATCTTGGTTTGTTTATGTCTACTTAATTAATTTTAAATTTCTGCTTTTTTAAAAGTTCAAAGAAGAAAACTTTCTTTTATGCAGACAAGATTTCTGAAACCAATACCCGATAAAAGGTTACGAAACAAGGTTATATTGAAAACATGCTTCAAATTTTACTTAAGTAAGATAATCACGGGCTTGAACAGCTGGCCCCAGGTGTTGAAGTAAGGGTGTTTACCGTGCATCTCTATTCTATAGGCTTTTATTAAAGAACGATACAAATCCCAAGTCTTCCTTATACAAATCTTATATTACCATAACTTAGTTATTATTACCAAGTTATGATGAAAAGGTAGTTCACCAACTTCACAAAAATCTTGGGACAAATAGGCCAAATATCGCTTTCTGGGTGATATTTCCAAATTAGTATAATTTGTAGTTAAGTCAAAGTAATGATTGAAAATGCTACATGCGTGACTAGGATTCATAATAAAGATTCTTAAACGTTCTCTTGTCGCATCTTTTTTGTTACGTATAGGATATTAGTCATAAACCAGTCCATTATTTGAGAGAACGCCGAGAGAAACTTGGAAAGAAACCTTTTTGGACATTGACAATCGGCATGCTCAGTAGACACATCACACAGATTATTTAAGAAAGAAAGCAATTAGGCAGAACTCATCTTTCTATTTCTGGGCTCACAAACAATGTGAAAATAAGTTGAATAGATGTATTAAAGAAACAAAAATGACTCTATTATAATTCTGAAATAGCTAGAAGGGTGGGTGTAGTGCTGAATGCAAGAAGAAGGTGGAATATTTCTCTTCATTGTTATTGAAAGCCCTGTCAATTTCACCTACTCTTGGTCAAATAAGTATCATTTCATGGTTAATATTGTACTTGGCTCACCACAGTAGCCCAATAAACGGCTGCCAATGCTGTCACCATAATATGTATAAAATAGTTAAAGGTTGGCAATGTTAAAGATATATAATACTACTATGTGAAAGGTTGAATAAAATCTATTGGAAAAAACCCCACCATGCATAACAAAATCTCACATATTTTGAGAAATTATGAAAAATTAAAAAACAGCAAATAATCAAATTAATTATTGTTCCCCTAACTTTAAAATTGCTCAACCTTTGCCCACTTCCTCCATCAGGGCATTTGGAAGCCTATTTTTTTCAGGCACTGGACATTTTTACATGGTAAGTTTCTCCAGGGGCTAGGTCTTTGCTCTCCATTAGCATTTGCGTTGCATTTTGTCGCAAGCATATTCTGTCAATATGCATAAAATATATGGATCAATTTGTAAATCATAACGTGAATCTGGTTTTAGTTGGTCAACATTCCAACTAAATTTGAGACTAAATGCAATTATATTTGACTAGCTGTGGCCAAAAGGTTAATTGTCAGTTGTCAATATCACATTTTCCTTGCCCGAACACAGGGCAGTTTTACACTTAAAGAAAAAAAAATTGCAAATTCTTGAAGCCGCTCAAGGGTGTATCTGGGAGAGGGTGGTGTGCTGAGTAGAGATATTTTGACCTCTGCAATACTTCTGTGACAATTAAACATGTAGATGTATAGATACATCTGCATGAGATGGACAATGTAAGTTTCTACCTCGTTATCGTTTTGCTTTCCACTATTAGTAATCGTTCACGAAAACTGAAGTTAGAAACACATTAAGTTCAGGGGCAACAGCTTGTGTTGAATTGTCTTGAGTGGGCATTCAATATCTGTGAGCATTCAAGACTCATTCCTTGATAGATTCTATGCTCCAATGATTCTAGAAACTTCTGCTCCCATTTTGTTCACTATTTACATATCAAGAAGCGTATTTTGTAAAGATAACTTAGTAAAATATGGGCTTAATTGATGTGTAGAATTTTAAGTGGAAACACAGCGGAAGATGACAGAAACAGTGAAACACTAATTGGAAGCACGCTGTCATAGTTCACCGCGATTTACCGCCCCTGGCGAACGCTTCGCGGTTGAATTTGTCATTATGAAACATTTAGCATTAGAGTCATTGCACTTAGGACCTTCTTCCAGTTTAGATATTGCTTTATACATGTTAAAATACATTTTTGCTGACACATTCCGCTTTTAAACGCCGTATTTCTTTGGGCTCACACAAGTTGGTGTCAGCCTTATCACCCATGAGCGGCAGCCCAACTTTCGACATCCAACAAAAAGCAGAAAAATCGAAAGAGGCCAATTTATAAATTCTTCGAGGCCGTTTTTCTGAAGAAATGAATGGAAGAAAGAAAAATGCAAAACAATATCAAAGGGTATAGTTCTCCTACGGAATGCCAAAGATTTTGTTTCACACAATGTTTAATTAATTGGTAATACCATATTTCAATTATTATTCAACCGTCTGGCCTGGTAACAACACCTCTCACACCAATGATTTTTTCAAATTACAAAAGAGAGCTGTACCAATAATAACAAACTCAGACTATACTAGTATTAGATCAACCCAATTCTTTGAAACCCTTAAAGGCAGCCAATCAAAACAAAACTTGATAAACGAGAATCAATAATGATGTTTAAAGTTCAAAAAGGCAAGGCACCAGATTATTTAAAAGCTCTATTTCATTTTTTGAATAATACGACTAATGCCCTAGAATCTAATAATCTAAAAATGAATCTTCCGAAGCAAAAAACAGATTACTTCAAAGCAAATTTCGTTTACTGTTTAGCAGCGTCGTGGAACAAATTACCCTTTGATTTGACACGAGGGGTGGTAGAGTGCCAATCAATAAATTCATGACTTCGAATTCTTAATTAATTTAATTTATCATAAATTTATGTTTTGGTATTTATTTTGTAAGTAGCCAATGCACAATTTTTAACTGTCGAATATACGGCCTTTTGAATATCACTTAGGCCTATTGTGAAAGGCTACCGTGTCTAAATATTTTTAAATAATTATAATGGAAGTTTTATTAAAATTTTTTTATACGTATATATATCTACATGTATAAACCAGTGGCGGATCTAAGGTAAGTCAAAATAAATTATAGCAGCTCAATTTTAAATTCAAAATAAATTTAAACAATGTCATAGGTTATGAATTTCAAAAGAATAAAATCTAACCAATGAAGTTGCTTTGAAGGTATTTTAAAATGTAAATATATCCTAGAATGAGCTGTGGTAATTTATTTTGACTTACGCTAGATCCGCCACTGGTATAAACCTCACTAAATAAGGTAATTCATAATTGCCTACTTAAACCTGATAAAAAAAGTTAAAGTTTCAAATGTACCTTTAAATAGCCAAGTAATTCTGGAGTTTCCAGTCCTTATTTCTACAACAAAATATGTAATACAGGTACCTCGATCTGATAGCGATGGACATGATTTTCCCAACGCAGTATTTCCTGTGTTTGTCATCAAAACCTAGATCGTTCATCATGTCTAAAAATGCATCGCATTTTTTGGAGAAAACCCCTGAAGAGCTTATTGATAAATTTACAAATTTGACGGGTTTATAATCTTTCTTTTGCTGTGCAATGAGATCTTTATGTCTTCCTCTTTTCCGGTTGACCTTTTTTTTGGAGGTTAGATTCGTAACCAACAATAATAATAATGGAAGATTTTATTAGATATTCACGATATACTATATTTACATTGATAAACCTCACTTATATGAAATGTATGAATTGATCACTTGAATTTAATTGAACTTATATATAACTTATTGAATTACAATATATGTACTGTTAAAATATTTTCAAATTGACTCAAAAGTTTAATAGTTCTGGGTTGTTCCAACAACGGTTCAAAGAGAAATTCCTTTTTTGCTTCTTGTGCTTTGGAACTATTTCAAAGAGCAAGTAAAGTGGCCAACAGCGGAACAATGGTTAGAAATGGTTAATCATTTGGACATGTTTCCAGGCGCAGTGGCTGTCATTGATGGAACCCATCATGGAATACAAAGACCGCAGACTGAACCACAGCAGTTATTTTACAGTGGCCATTGCAGGTACCACAACTTTTCAACTCAAATAATAATGGACAACCAGGGCAATATCGTATTCATTCAGTCGGGATTCTTAGGTCATAACAAAGATAGCGGCCAGTTTCAGTTAATGGCAAACTTAGGAACTGATCAAGAACTCCACCTACCACCTGGTCTATATATTTTAGCTGATAAAGGATATCCCTGCACTTACCCACTCCTTAATCCATGTAGAGATGTAGGTGGCGACTTAACAAGACAATTGTTCGACAGAGAGTTGTCAAAAGTTAGAACTCGGGTGGAACATTGTATCAGGAGAGTTAAAGAGTATGGAGCTGTTCATCATCTGTGGCGTCATGAAAGATGGTTGTTCCCTGTAGTGAACGAACTTTGTGCATTTTTGGCTCAAAGGCACATTGAACTTTCACAGTCCTTTGACTTGTGCATATTTGTTGTGTGTATATATACATAAATAAATTTGTATATGCATATTTGTTGTGGTACATACTATATCCTTTAAATTAAAGTTGGCGTTCATCATGATTACATTACATCCCATATCATAAATTGTATGTTATAGAATGTATTTTTATTGGAATGCAATCAGTCATTGTAAAAGATATAATTAATATATAATTGATTATAAGTATTTTATGCCGTTTTTCAAACAAAATTTTATTCTCATAGGTGTATATACAGAGTGTCCCAAAAAACCCAAAAACTATTGAAAATGATGTATTGTTAGAATTTCAGTGCCTAGCACTAAATTGAACCCACGAGTGGATAAAGTGTTGACATAACCGTCATGATTAATAGTAATACTCAGTGTTAACGATTTTTATACCAGACAAAAAACTAAACCTACGAGTGCATATTAAAAATGCAGTCAAATTTTATGCATGGGTGTTTTGATTTAGAGAAAACAGTTTACAAATGTAAATTTCCATGAGCAAAACAAACGTACTTTACAAAGATATTTTAATTTTTCAACAAGTGCTAGGGCATTCAAATGTTAACAATAGATCGTTTTCGATAATTTTTGGGTTTTTTTGGGACACCCTGTACAGCAATTAATTAATTTATTGAACAGCTTACACAAAACCTAACATATTGAAATATATGTTGCCAGAAACAAATGAAACATTCACTGTTTACTGATTGAATTTCAATCATCCAACTGCCGCATTATAAGTTGGTTCATAAGTTCCATTGTCTGTTGCAGTTGCTGTGTCAGAACAGGAATTTCACGCGTTAAAAGCGCATTTAGCGCCTTTGCATTTTCACGAGCCAGCGCATGATAGGGACGTCTCTCTCTGCCGTTTCCAGGTTCAGGAATGGGAATGGGCATTGCTTGAGGATGATCATGTGCTGCAGGAACTTGGTCATCCTGATTATCGCTGTAGTTGGGTCCAGGGTGTTGTTATTGTTTCTGCTGCAGCAGAAACATGAAGTTCCCATGGTTTTGCGCTGGAGGGATAGGAACTTCAGCGTTCTCACCGTTATTGCCCGCTACATCACCAGCACGAGCTCCTACAACTATTTGATGAATTGCCATATTAGCAGCCTCTCGTTGAAACGCATTTTGACGGTCGGCATACTGCATCTCATTCACCCTTTGTATTAATCCACTAAAACAATAATTTAAAACTATTTTAGACATATAAAGCTGCATTATTTGCACAACAGAAAACATAGATTATGCCACATAAAAATAAGTATACACACAACATAGTTTATACTCACTTCCTTTGCTCTCTTGCGATAAATTCGCGAATTCGTCTTCTAGCTGCAGGTCGTTGACGGGCATTAACATATAGTTCTTGCACGTTCGCTGGCATATTTATAAAACGTTCATCACGCGCAATGTCATTTATAATAATATCCCAAACTGGACCATTTCGTCTGTACTGCTCATGTATTAAGGCCCTTTCGACCTCTCCAATACGTCTAACAAGTCTCGGAGGCATGTTTCAGTTTTTACTTCTCAACAACTAATGCTAGAGTATACACAATTATACAGAATTGCAAAGGCATCCACTTTTGGTATAAATAACTGCGTGTAATTTTAAGTCTTCGCTTTAAATTTTTAGTCCCTTTGGGCCTTTCGATCATGTAAAAAATGTCATGACTCATGATAGTGCTAATTTAATCTTGTTTACTCATCTCAATTACATATTCGTTATATTCGTTCGCTCTCGTCGTCGCTCTCGTCAGATGCATGCGTGATTTATTATGCAATCCAATCAAATTTCAAATTTTGGTTAACAATGCATACGTGATTATTCGTTCGTTCTCGTGCTTCGGTGAATGTTAACTAATAAAACCAGGCAGATCCACACACAGTTTGGATCGTTCGACGTTAAGAAGACTTGAAGCAATGAAACTCAAAACTGAATTTTGTAGCAACGTAAATCTTCCTTCGTCTAAAAATGTTTTACATCCAGAGATGACATGCAGAAGTGTTTCAGAAACAGAGTGATCAATCGGCAAATAATGACAGACCCCATTTAACTTTAGCTCTTTCGACGAGGCAGTGAATTGCAATGTAACTTAAACTGAACTTAAATGTGTTTTTTGGAAGTTTAGATTGAACTGATGACCATAAATTACTGAATGCCAACGAGGAGTTTTTGATGATGTTTGAAAAGAAAGTCATTTTTAAACCCTGTTCATTTTTTGTCTGAATGCTTTCAATACATCTTTTGTATTGAGTAAATGTCACATTGAATGTTCCTGTTGGTACATGTAATTGACCATAGTTACCGTATGTTTTAATTCATTGATGATTTTAACGCTGCCAGTAAGACTGTTTGGCACTGCGTAAATTTTGTTGAAGGAAGAATGACGTTTAAACCAAATTAGTTGTACGGAAGATCAACACTACTTAGCGTTGTAGATATTGGCAGTTCGAGCCATTTTCGTAAAATTTAGTAGCAGTACCGTCCAGATCTAGATTCTTGCTAACAATAATTATAGTAATAATGATAATAACAATAATAATGGAAACTTTATATATTTGATTTACTATATTTACATTGATAAACTTCACTTATAAAAGGTAGTCTATCTATGTCTACTTGGATAGTGTTTGGTTATATATGTTATTAAAAAAATAGTAATAATGCTTTTTTTTGTTACATTTTGGACACTACTCAAATCTTTAAAAGTTCTAAGCTAGTCCAGTCTTTGTTTCGCTGACAGAATATATAGTAAGATGCTCGAATACAAGTAGAAATAATTTTCTTTTTAACGTATCTAATATGCTGTTCGTCAAACATCAAATCTTTAAGCATATTAAAAATGTGTTCGTCGATTGAATAAATACCCCTAACGAACTTATGGATACATTAACGAATTTTAGTTTATCAAAGTTATTTTCTTGATCAGAAATAAGTGGCAAGTATTTTTTCAGTTTTCGATCTGAGTTAATTTCTAGATTCGTTTCAAAGCCTACAGTCATCCAAAATATATAATAATTTATTATCAATTGTCAAGAGAAGGTCTAGACCTAACTCATCACCTGTGATAACTGACGGGGTAATAAAGCCAGGCAAATCAACATAAAGTTTGACACACGTAAGGCTGGACGCAATGAAATTCACCACTGAATCGTGTCACCCCGTAAAACGTCCTTCATTTGGACACTCCTTACATCCAGAGATGACATGCATGAGTGTTTCAGGAGAAAAGCAGAATGAACAATCAGCCGATGATGACAGACCCCATCTGACCATGTTTTTTCGAATAGGGAGGGAATTGTTGATGTAACGAACCGTGAAGTTTAATATATTTTTAGGGAGTCTGGATTGAGCAGATGACCATAGGGAATTGAATGATGACGTGGAGTTTTTGATGACATTTGAGAAGAAGTCTCTGTTCGTTATCATTTCTAAAAGCTTTCAATTCATCATATCCTTTGTATTTTTGTACATGTCGTACTGAATATTCCTGTTCGTGCTTGTTATAATGATAATAAAAATAGCAATAATAATAACAATGCATTGGATAAGTTTTCCGCGGGTAAGAGACCAAGCTTGCAATAAATTAGTTTTCCGCGAGACACAGTACACTGGGTGGTACCTAGTAAAAACTGTGAAAAAGGTGGTATGTTGAAAGAAAACCGTACTAACTTATGTTAGTAATCATTGGTCCACAGAAAAACCCTAGGACTGTACACTTGGACGTCGAAGGTAGCGATATCACAGAGAATCCATGTGGAAGTAGAAAATGAGAGCTCCAACCACAGAAATCACCTTTTCCTAATCAGTGGCGGATCTAGCGTAAGTCAAAATAAATTACCCCAGCTCATTCTAGGATATATTTAAATTTCAAAATACCTTCAAAGCAACTTCATTGGTTAGATTTTATTCTTTTGAAATTCATAACCTATGACATTGTTATAAAGTTATTTTGAATTTAAAATTGAGCTGCTATAATTTATTTTGACTTACCCTGGATCCACCACTGTTCCTAATCAACAACTACAACTACCAGTTTAAAATATGCGCATGTCCCACCACAAGTTAATGTTTGGAAGAAATGTAAAACCTCCAAACCGTTTAGATTTATAAGAACGCTATACACGACATTGATCTTTTGACAGTTACATCAGACTGAAAAGAAATGAATGATGCTACTGATCATTATAATAATATAGGAAAATGAATATTCTTTAGAAAGGTGGAATGTAAGATAATCATGGACACCAATCAGCAATGCATGCGGCGAACTTCCCTGACAAGTCAGCCATATGGTAAAAACGCTAGCTTTTGTTGTTGAGATTTAGTAGTTTCAAACGAATACTACATAGGTCGGTTCGCTCGATTGTGAAGTTCCCTTTATGAAAGAAAGTTAACTGGACAATCCATATACAAATGGGTTTATATTTATGGTTTTATATTGGCAGCTTTCATATAATAAAGAAAAGCTTACCCTGGTCCAAATTAGCTTCAACAATGCATGCCCAAAAAGCAACAGCAAGAAGAATTTTCAAAACCATTCTGTGTACTTCTTTCCAAATTAACGAATTCTTGTACAACTTCAGCTACCTTTCCAAAGGCCTGTATCTTGCTTCAGAGTTGCACAACCTCTGAATTCGTCTCAATCGCGCTTTCTTTTTATAAACACGAGAACTAACATGAGACGTGACCGGATATAAGGATCTCTGAACAAAGTCGCTGCATTACACATTTTAAGTCAGTATCAAAACACTTGTATTGGCTATTTTCTGCATGAATGCAAAGATGTTCTCACCTTAATAGTTAATGCGACCACTGAATATGCCTAATAATACTCAATTTTTGTATAAAATCAAAATGAGGTACTTTAATGGACAATTGCATGTTAGACTAACTTTCAGTCTAGCCATGACAAACAAAATCTTTTACCACAGTTAAAAAGAGTAAAATTAGTATAAGAATTGCCGAGTTTGGTGGCGAAATGTTGTAAAGCATGGAAAATATGGCGTCGCAAAGTTTGCAAATTTGTATACATTTGTATTACGCGAGGAAAAAGTTACCACTTTTCAGCTAAAATTGTATCAAAAGTGGTAACTTTTTCCTCGCGTAATACAAATGTATTCAAATTTGCAAACTTTGCGAGGCCATATTTTCCATGTATAACAACATTTCGCCACCAAACTTGGCAATTCTTCTAATTTTAGGATGCTCTTTTTAGCTATTGTAAAAGATTTTGTTCGTCTTGCCTTGATTGAAAGTTAGTTTAACATGCAAATCGTGTATTAGCTATAAATATTTCACAATAAAACAGATGAAAAACTAGCCTACTACAAGATAAATTGAATTATATGCGGCCACCGCAAAGTTCCATGTTGACCTTATTCGAATACATACTACCACAATACAAGCAAAACCCAAATTAAAATTCCAATAAATTGCTTCTTAAATGTGCAATACAATGATGAAATTCGAATTACTATTCAACATGAGCTGAATTGGTTCCAAACGATTGAAGGTAAGTACAAATATTAACTGGCACAAAACTAAAATGTAAATAAAACATAACGATATCTTAACTATAAACGTAAGGATTTTTATTTCCTGTCACGCTCATACATATGCGATATAAATAATCAACTAGAAATACATGCATGCAGCAACCCCTCGCCACTAACTTAGAGCATGCAACTATATTTTCGGAATTACATGAAGTACTGATATAGGTTGTTGTCATAGCAACACGGCAATTGTTATTCTTTCGGTATATTTTTTCAAAATGACAAAATATCAGTTTTTAATCCTTGTTTTATTGACAAATTTTTTAAATGGCACAACATTTGTCATCAGTATGTTATTACGCATAATGTAAGCTTTAAATTTCGTATAAAATACGACCTACTAATTACATTAGTAATAAGAAGACAATCTTGAATTTTCAAAACATAAACATACTCTGGAATTTAAACAGTGAATAAACTGGATGAGTACGGCTACGCCGGCCTTTATAAAGCATTAAAACACAAGTATAAATACGCATTATCAACAAACTTGCCTTGTGTTTCACGCCATAGTCAATTCTTGGCGCTTCTCTGTATTTTTCCCGACTTAATCTCTCTTCAAGAGTCTTGTGGCAGTCGTTTTCGTCTTATTTCTCGCCTTTTTAAATGCCTTAAGTGTTTGCTACTCCTGATAGTCCGCCATATTCCTGAGATCAGAAATGACCACCCTTCATTGGTTGTGAAAGTTGCCAAATCTTTTTGCAAAATACGAAATATTGTAGTGCAATACAGTTCGCCATATTTTTTGAGATCAGTGATGACCACCCACTCCCACTCATAGAGATTATAAAAGAGTAGAGGAAGCATCGTAGGATAAATTCAGTCAAACGAAAGGGACAAATTGAAGCTTGCTAATGGGGGCCAAATTTAAGACCCGGATGTGATTCCCGGATGTATACTTGGGCGCCTATTGGCTGGGTATCGACTTTTCACAACAAGAGATCGAGAAAGCTCGAGAAAAACTTTTTTTCGATTTTTTCGCACTCAAAGTTTTTTATCTAAAACAAAGGCGACAATGTTGAAGATTAGTGCGGGATTGCCTTGAAAGTTTTGAATTTTGTGTTTTGAATACTGGATAAAGTTGGGTATGTTTAATATTGAGTATTTGTGAGCGAAAATGCAATTTTTGGGTTCGAAATATCAGATGAAGACACTAGAAAAAACCTTAAAGTTTAAATACATCGCAGTATTGTGGTTGTACATCTTGTTGCACCTCTGAAACGATTTTGATAACTGTTTGAAGGCAAATAAGTTCAATTTGTGTCAAGATGTTAGATAATTTGCCAGATATTTTGCAAAACATCGCTGCAAAAAGCCAGTCAAAAACTGATGCTATGCGTTGCTAGGGAAACCTAAGGTTGAAAAACTCCAATATTTACACAAAAATCTGGCTGTCTGCATCTAAAATTACAAAAACTGGAAAGGTACAGCATATTTTCTCATTATAGCCAATATCTGCGTGCACCATGGTCATAAAAACAAGCAAAAACTGACAAAAACTGTGTTTCAGCATACCTCCGGGGCTTAAATTCCGGGGCCCCCATTAGATTTGTTCAATTTGTCCCGCGATTCGTCCTGCGATGCCGCCTCTATTCTTTTATAATCTCTATGCTACCTCTCACCGCCACCCTTGAACCAAGCGCCCGCGATATTTGATGAACTTCAGACTTCGCTATGCTTTCCTTTTCCCGGGTGTAAATAGCCGTGCGGAATTAGTGCCCTCGCACGGCGCTTTGCGCCGTTGACTCGGGGATTATCAGTGTGATTTGCTGATGTATATTCCCTATAAATCAAGCTAGGTTATAATACCTGCAAGGTAGAGAATGCATTGGAAGCAATTTTACCTCTATTACATTACATGCTTTAGAATGATTAAAAAAGAAAATAATTATGTCACAACAAAACAGATGAACAACCATAAAAAGATAAATTGAAATATATTCGGTAGCGCTAGAGAAAAGCTTCATATGTATTGACGCTTATTAGAGTACTTATTACAATAGTGGCAGGCTTAGCGAACCCCAAATAAAATTCCAAAAAAATTGCTTATCAAATATGAAATGATAAAATTCGAATTACTGTTCAACATAAGTTGAATGACTTCGAAACGATAAATGAATAGAAATAGTAAAACAAAGTAAATAGAAACATAGACTGACTCAATACGAAAATGTTGTAAATAAGACATAAGGATATGTTATTACGGCGTGAGGCTTCTTCTCGAAGGGCTTTTATAATTCACACACTTTGTTCACTAGAACTCAATGACTCTTATTTCCTGTCACATCTCAAAATATGCGGTATTGAAGCAACATTCGAGCTATTCACCGTCCACATTCACTGACTTATGTTTCCAAATTTTTCAATACAGAAGCTATTAAGACCCCTCGCATTTTCCAATTTTTCATGATCACAAGGAAGCAAGCTCATTTTTTAACGATTATTAAATATTAAACTGTTGCTTAATTTAAACAACAGTCTCTTCGATAGTTCAACACATGCGTTGTTCATTTTGTTGTACATATTATCGACGGTTGCTGACTGATGTAGAAATTTTAGTGTAAAAGACATGAAGCACTACAGAAACGTTGCTTGATGCGTAATTGCAAAATTTTTTAAGTCAGTTCGCTAGATCGTTGAGCGCCGTTCATGGCGTAAACGCACCGTGATGTGTTTTCAATCGCTAATAACGTTAGCGAAGTGCAAACTGCAAAGTCGTTCGTCAGCGTTTAAGATGGTTATGAAGCATTTACACTTGTTGAAGCAAAGTAGTTTATTCTTTGATTAAAAATATAGTTCAATTGGTTTCAACTCTCTTGACAAGCACGAATACAGGAGAAGCAAAATGAGAGGTGACCGGAAATCAGGTTCATTGCACTCTGAACAATTTACAAAATCATGCTAGGTTACCTACAGGGTAGAGAATGCTATGGAAGCAATTTTACCTCTACTAGGTTACATACTTGGGAATAATTAATACCACAACAAAACAGACGAAAAACTATAAAAAAGTTTCATATTGACTCAGACCCCGTTTACACGGTACCGCATCCCCATGGTCACGATATCAAATTGGATAGTTTCAAGACGAGTATGGCTTTCAAAGATATGATAATATGAGAGAGTTTAATAACAACTAGTCATAGAGGAAGTGGTAAGAGTAAATATGATCGCAAACTGCCCGTACTCGATGTCGTGTTCATGTGGATCAGGTACAGTGTAAACGGGGTCTCAGTGACGCTTATAGAGTTCTTATTAGTTTACCTGCATCTAAGGACTTTTAACCTCATTATTGCCACATTAATTTATTATCGAGACATAGCATAAGCAAAATCACCAATTGTTACTGGTTGCCGCTGTTGAATTGGCATGCCTTGAGCAAAATACTTAGTTGCAATTGGTTTTGACTTAACGGACTTAATCCTGAATAAACTGAATGTAAATAAGTCCATGCATGGGTCTCTTCTGTGATCGTATGAAAGCGGGTCTTTTAAAATTATACTTTATAGACTAGCTCCATTAATTTAGTGAATAGTTTGTACTTGTACTCTTATGTGCAATATTTTTGTAAGTTGTAAATTACGAAGAGAAGACGGCACTATACAAACAATTATTCAGTATGTTGAATAGTGCGACGGAATACCTTCGTCTTAGGCCTTGTGTATAACTATAGTCTAAATGAGTTCGTGTTTTGCAATTGTTCAGTTACTAAACATGCAATGCATTAAGGAATTGAGTACTACATGTTGCATTCAATGCATTTAAAATTCGAGCTTACAAAACAAGCCTTACGGTACAATAATAACCCTGGGCGCAACTACGGTTCTGTTTGTAGACAGGTTGACAATAAAACCATAATTGTGCCTTGACTTGAATATATTGTACATGAAGGCGATTTTAACATGTAGGATATTACTAGAAGGAACTTGAAATAACTCCACAGCCGCCACTAGATTATGCTTTTGCTTATTTGCGTAACTATTTGCAATTGCAAATGCACAAGTAAGAACATGATACTGAAAATGCGTACCAAATATTCTGTTATCTTAGTGAAATTATTGATATTTCAAGTAACATATCTATATATCAGTACATTATAGGCTACCTTAGTTTGCTAGATATATCAGCCTGAAAGTTGAATAATTTACTGCACAAGCAGTGACATGACTTTCGTATTGTTGCTTCAAGTCTGCTAGGTGAAGTTAGCATATATTCACTAACAAAATATGAATCAGATCTTGGATTTTGACGAAGCACATTGTACAAATGAATATAAGTCTGCATATGTCCTTAGATGCAGGTCAACTATTAGTTTCTTCTTGTATGTAGTTATGTAAATACATACTCAATCCAGTTTCGGTTTGGAATCAGTGTCGAAAAAATAATGATGCAGAACATCGATATCCATCATACTGATCATAGCAGAAACTGATCAAAAGCCCTTCCTGAACGATGCATTTTCTCATGACGAGCCAACCAGATATTGCATTAAATGATTTGATATCTGCTATCACATTTGTACAGTCATTCATGCCAGTTACTTTTATACATCATCACTATGCTCGTCGTTTTGGTGTTGTGATTTACAAATACCGAAGGTCTCAACAAGATTAATTAATGAATAGTAAAGTTCTAGACAAAAAAAAAGAGTTGGTTAGGAAGTAACTGGCACTGGCATGAAATTTGGCAATTGATGATTTAGCTAATTATACACTCAGTAATTTTTCTCTATCTCATCGGCTCAGTAAGTGTGCTTTTTCAAAAGAAGTATCTCATCAGTCAACAAGACTCAAGAGGTACACAATACCGCTATTTCCGAAAAAGTAAACAGAGTATTGCACGATCACGTCTTGCAAATCATCAATTGACAAATTTCATGCTGGTGTCATTTACTTCCTCACCAACTGTTTTTAGTCTAGAACTTTACTACACCTTAGTCTTGTTGAGACCTTCGGCCGGTATTTGTAAATCACAACACCAGAGCGATGAGCACAGTAATGATGTATAAAAATAACTGACATGAATAACAAATGTACGAGTGTGGTAACAGAGAAACCAAACAGTACCAACTTCACAGATCAAGTTATTATTTAATTAATGCAATATCTGGTGGGCACAGCATGAGAAAATTTACCCACAGGAAGGGCTTTTCATCAGTATCTGATATGATCTGTATGATAGATATTGATGCAGAATGGCCATTCACTGGACCAAATAATTTTTTACTCTATTTTTGACACTGATCTCAAACTAAAACTAGATTGGCTATGTATTTACTAAACTGCATACTCAGGGAGAAACTATAGAAACTTATTTTATTATATCTTCAGCGTTCTAAATTCTAACACAAATTTCCTTTTAAGTGCAAAGTTTTGAACTAGCTTGGCAGTATTGTGAAGAGTCACGAAAATTTACATCGTCAGTCACAGCGTAAACTATGGGAGATAATGAAAAGTTCGAACGCGTTATCCCTACAAGGTTTTTATGGAAATTACTAGCATTTACTAAAATTTAGTAATATAGCAGTGTATGCTGTTGTTCGCACAAATTGGAAAGGTAGTTAAATGAGCGCTATGACATGTAATAAGTCTAACAGTTTAGTTGCACATGTAAATAACCAGTTCAGCCAAACACAGCCGCAATCTCAGGTATTAAACTAAACTCGTGTATATTGCATAGTATCTATATTTACTTTTGTTGTTGAACAAATGTTGACAGTGAAATCTTCTGCCGATCGCCCAAACCATATTTAAAAATCAACAAAAGAACTGAAAGGTAATGACAGCAGTAGCTACCTGCACGTGAGTGTGATTGGCAAAGTATAAAAATAGCTGGCTGAATATAACGACAAGTGTAATATTATTCGTATTTACCACTGATCTCAGAGTAGACTGGATATAGCTTCTATGGACATCAAAAGTGAATCTTAATTATACATGCAAATTTCTCTTCCGGGGACCACAGGGCCCGCGTGACACAAATTTGTAAGGGAATATTTGGTGGGAAAAGAGCAAGAATGTACAATTTTGTTATATTTCAAACACCCTGCAATTATTTATCAACATCATTGCAGTAAAAAAAGTTATTTGAGACAAGTTTGTATCACAAGTGGTTCCCGGAAGTGAATTTCGTATTGTATAATTAGGCTTCAATTTTGATATCCATGGAAGCTATATCCAGTCTATCATGAGATCAGTGGCATTCACAGACCGTCAAACTAATCGATTTCAAAAGAAAATAACTGTGCAGAATTTGGAATTGAAAATTGTTTATCATAAAAATCGTTGGTTAATCGCGAGACGTGATCATGAAATATTCTGTTTACTTTTTCGGAAATAGCGGTATTGTGTACCTCTTGAGTCTTGTTGACTGATGAGATACTTCTTTTGAAAAAGCACCACTTACTGATCCGATGAGTTAGAGAAAAATTACTGAGTGTATAATCAGCTAAATCATCAATTGCCAAATTTCATGCCAGTGCCAGTTACTTCCTAACCAACTCTTTTTTTTTGTCTGGAACTTTACTATATATTAGTCTTGTTGAGACCTTCGAATTCGGTATTTGTAATTCACAACACCAAAGCGACGAGCATAGTGATGATGTATAAAAATAACGGTCATGAATAACAGTACAAGTGTGATAGCAGATATCAAGTTATTTAATGCAATATCTGGATGGCTCATCATGAGAAAATGCATCGTTCATAGGAAGGGCTTTTCATCAGTTTCTGCTATGATCAGTATGATGGATATCGATGTTCTGCATGATTTTTTTTTGGACACTGATCCCAAACTGAAACTGGATTGAGTATGTATTTACATAAATACATACTCAGGAAGAAACTAATAGGACCTTATTTTATTATTACTTCAGACCATGAAATTAATCGATTTCAAAAAAAAATAATTGCGCAGAATCTAGAATTAAAAATTGTTTATCATAAAAATCGTTGGTTAATCACGAGACGTTATCATGCAATATTCTGTTTACTTTTTCGGAAATAGTGGTATTGTGTACCTCTTGAGTCTTGTTGACTGATGACATACTTCCTTTGAAAAAGCACACTTGCTGATCTGAAAATCCTGAACTGCAAGAGTTAGAGAAAGACTTACTGTATAATCAGCTAAATCATCGTGCCTGATTGGCTATAATCTTAACTTTTGCCTGATTGGCTATAATCTTAATCTTAATCGCGTGACGTTTTGAACGGTTTAGACTAGAGCAAATTTTCTGAAATTTTGCACAGCAATACAGCATCGAACAAATTTTCCACCTGCTTAGTCAAAATTACTTTTAAGCGTTTAAGTTTTGTGCGCAAGGCATATTTAAATTGCCGTAAAAGACAGAACCCCCGGGTATTGAGGTTTTAAATTTTTCATTTTTCCCGTTTATTCTAGATTAAATTACCAAAACAATCTATTTCAATACAAAACATCGTACATTGAGGCCCTTCGCGAAACAGAGAGCAATTTCAGATTTGTCTACTTTTTTTTGATACACCCTGTATATAGTTCATTTCGTCCGTTAATAGTAGCCATGCATGTTAGAAGCCATGTTAGTTGCCAGGCTTCGTTGGTTAAGAGTAGCTATGTCAGTATGTACGAATTCGTCTGTAAGTAGATAATCATCATTATACCGTTTGTACAAAATTTTTATAAAATTTGGTTAATCTGTAGGTCATATAACATGAAATGTTGATTTGAAGAGTGCTACATTAAGTGTAGTACGAAATTATGTAGCAATAAATAGGCCTTACATAGCAAGTCTTTGTGTCTTCTTATTGATTGTACACTGGGGATCCATTTAGCACTTTATAATGGGTTTTTATAGCCTAACACAATATACATATATATATATATATATATATATATATATATATATATATATATATATATATATATATATATATATATATATATATATATATATATATATATATATAGATGAGTAAATTGATTGTGGATGACGGAATCATATACAGTTTATAGTGCTCAATACCGAAGTTGAGCGTATAATAGATCAATCAATGCACACTGGTTTACTTCATAAAAACTTTATTTGCTTTATTTGCTATCCATAGCGACAGTTGCCTGACGAGTGTGGTTTACATAAATTATTCTAAATCTCTTCTCTTACGTTACGTCCCGTAAGTATATAAGTACAAAGTTTCTCGATCCAAAAACTCTCCCTTTCAGTGGGATTATTAACATTTTTTACGTCAATAATCATCACCGATAGATCCTTAATCCCTAAATGCCTTTCTGTATAGAAATGCGAGTACAAATGTTTACCACAAATTTTCTTTTGTCCTTTACCAAACATATTTAACGAACTTTTATGATCGTTAAACCTTTTCCTAAATGGCGTCACGGTGTTACCCACATATTTTTTCTCGCATTTTTTACAGGTAATTAAGTAAACAACCCCCGATGAATCGCAATTAAACCGATGATTAATATAAAAAATTCTCCCAGATGTCGAACTTCTAAACGTATTTCCAACAACAACCGAATCGCACACTTTACATCTTTTACCTTCACATTTAAACATTCCCACCACCACCTCATCCATTCTATGCAACTTAGCTCTGACCAGATGATCCTTTAGGTTTTTTGGTCTACGATAACAAATCATCGGCTCCTTAGGAATAATTTTACTTAAAACAGCGGAAAAATTTACCAAACTTTGCAACCCCTTAGAGGAGGATATATATATATATATATATATATATATATATATATATATATATATATATATATATATATATATATATATATATATATATATATATATATATATATATATACATATATATATATATATATATATATATATATATATATATATATATATATATATATATATATATATATATATATATATATATATATATTTATTTATTTCGTAGACCTGCTGTGCTACTCCGAGTTTCACGCTATAAAGCGATCGTCAGGCAACTGACAGATCTGGTGAAGTTACTCTCTATTTACAGTTTGATACTAGGTATCGCGTTACATGTCTACACTTGGTAAATAGTTCGGTTCGTTTGTTCAGTAAGGTATTATCTTTGTTCTTCATGATGGTCAGTTTTTCCTCAAGGCATAAGTTACATCTTCTGGAACCAGCTTTGTAGGCAGGAACCTTCTTAAGCAACGACCATTTGATAGTGAATGGCTTTTTCGCTGCCTTCAGTTCCCATACATGCTTTGATAGCTCCGTTTCCTTTGAGTACTTCTTGTTAGCGAGTGATTTGGCGTGGTTTCTAAATCTTGTTTTGAAGTCATCGGCGGTGACTCCAATGTACTTTACGCGCTTGTTATCTGCTGTAACTTCGGTTTGATATGCCACGCTTTTTGTGAGGCATTTACCTTCGGCCGGGCATTTGTTGGGTTGTCTGCAGTTGCACTGTCGCGTGTTCTCTGTGTTGCTTACGTTCGTTTGTCTCGTGTGTTTATTTAGTATTTTCCTGTTGTGTCTGTTTATGAACGAGCTCATGTTGTCTAGGCAACTGTAACTAATTCGCACGTTGTGTCGATTAAAGATTTTGTGTAGTTTGTTAGAAGGGAGGAAGTGTTGGTCAATCAGTTGGAGGAATCGTTGTCCTATATTTGTTTTTACGTTCTTGCTGTAAGGGGGGTTGAACCAGATATCACTGACCACGACATAAAAATTATCAAGCACGCAAGGCAATCCCTCCTGTTTCACAACAACCAAACCTGGACAAAAAGGATCACTACTGACGCATTTGATGTAACTATGGGAAGTTACGACGGCGCCGAGATCTGCGAACTTGTCGGCCTATTCATCCTCAACAAGCTAGAAGATCGCTTCGAGAACATCGGCCTGTACCGTGATGACGGCTTAGCTGCAATTAAAACAACATCAGGCAGACTAGCAGACAAGGCCAGAAAACAGCTGATCGAAACCTTCAGCAATTTCGGGCTGAAAATCACAGCTACGGCAAACCTGAGGCGGGTAAACTTCTTAGACATAACACTTGACTTGACGGACGGCACATACAAACCGTACAGAAAACCTAATGACGAACCCTTGTACATCAACCGTCTTTCAAACCACCCACCTGCTATCGTAAAGCAGCTACCCTCATCCATCAATAAACGTATCAACAAACTCTCATGCAACAAACAAACATTTGACGCCTCATCCCAACTGTACAATGACGCTTTAAGGCAAAGCAACTTCGACGAAACTCTAACCTACGAGCAATTTACAAGCGACGAAAACAGCGACAGCAACAAGACGCAAAGACGAAACAGACAACGCAGCACTATATGGTTCAACCCCCCTTACAGCAAGAACGTAAAAACAAATATAGGACAACGATTCCTCCAACTGATTGACCAACACTTCCCCCCTTCTAACAAACTACACAAAATCTTTAATCGACACAACGTGCGAATTAGTTACAGTTGCCTAGACAACATGAGCTCGTTCATAAACAGACACAACAGGAAAATACTAAATAAACACGCGAGACAAACGAACGTAAGCAACACAGAGAACACGCGACAGTGCAACTGCAGACAACCCAACAAATGCCCGGCCGAAGGTAAATGCCTCACAAAAAGCGTGGTATATCAAACCGAAGTTACAGCAGATAACAAGCGCGTAAAGTACATTGGAGTCACCGCCGATGACTTCAAAACAAGATTTAGAAACCACGCCAAATCACTCGCTAACAAGAAGTACTCAAAGGAAACGGAGCTATCAAAGCATGTATGGGAACTGAAGGCAGCGAAAAAGCCATTCACTATCAAATGGTCGTTGCTTAAGAAGGTTCCTGCCTACAAAGCTGGTTCCAGAAGATGTAACTTATGCCTTGAGGAAAAACTGACCATCATGAAGAACAAAGATAATACCTTACTGAACAAACGAACCGAACTATTTACCAAGTGTAGACATGTAACGCGATACCTAGTATCAAACTGTAAATAGAGAGTAGCTTCACCAGATCTGTCAGTTGCCTGACGATCGCTTTATAGCGTGAAACTCGGAGTAGCACAGCAGGTCCACGAAATAAATAAATATATTCGCTCTACCAGTAATGGTATTGAGCGCTCTAAAATCATTGACAAGTCTCGTAACCAATCTGGTACAGTTAATTCTTGGGCGATGTTACTAAGGCGATCAGTGATAGACATAATACATTTAAAAGTGTTGAAACTGATCTAAAAACGTTTATTAAAAACTACTAAATTTTTGGAAGCTAGCTGCAACCTTTATCAAAGTATTTACAAAAAATTAGAACTGCCTAACTATTTATAGTAATGTATCCATTGTTGTCTACTTTACAAATGGAATATACACTTTGGGGAAATTATTATGCTCATTCCTGGAGTCATTATCCTTGCATGAATGGAACGACTCAAGGAAAAGCCGTTTGTGATAATTCGTAACACCATAGTTAATAGAGCTAGATGGTTTGGAAACTCATTAGAACTACAATATAAGTCATTATCTATGTTTTTGTTCTGGTTTATGCAGGAATGAGGTCCTTCGTCATCACGTGCGTATTGTATTTTCACCTAACTAACCAATAGCAACGTTTTAGGAAATTTAGCCATCCGCGACTTGAACAATAGGGTAATTTAAGAACTCCTATTGGTGGATTTGGCGAAAACACAATACACACGTGACGATGAAGAACCATATTTTTGAATAAACGTTGACCAACATAGATAATGAGTTATATTGTTATTCTAATGAGTTTCCAAACCATCTACTCTATTAACTATGATAACACCTTTTTCTAATATATGTACGTCATCAGAATGCACGTCATGGCCGGTTGTTTCAGCATGTTCTTTTATCAACGAGTCAATCATACGTCGAGTTCCAGGTTTGTGTTCTGCCCATCTTGACTTCCACGACCTTTTGCTTTTACCCACATATGTAAAATCACACGATTTACATTTGAATTTGTACACAATACCTTTCACCTGTGTCTCTATTGGTCTGTCTTTCGGCTTACGAAATAAATTTTCTAAGGTCAACATTGGCTTAAACGCCGTTTGGATATTGACCTTAGAGAGTATTCGTTTTATCCTTTCCGACACACCTTTAATGTATGGTATACTCGTATGACCCCTGGGTTCCCCGCGTTCTTGATTGATATCAGTTCTGTTTCGGCTCCTCTCACTTACGTCGTCAATAAAATTCAAAGTATAGCCATTTGTTTTCAAATCTTTGAGAACATTTTCCTTTTCAGATTTTTTCTTGCTTGCATTCGATGGAATTGCTGCTGCCCGATCTAACAAAGTCTTAACCACAGCTACTTTGCTTTGTTTAGGATGATGTGAATCGAATGATAGGTACTTCTCAGTGTGTGTGCTTTTTCGGTGAACAGTCACATCTATATGACCAGTCTTCAGCACGGTGTTACTCGTGTCCAGAAACGCGATACTTTCCCCTTTCTCCGAGATTGACGGCATTTCGATGGTAAATTAAATATGTTCATTTATTGCGTTCAAATGATCATGGAAAACCTGTACATCCCATTTCTTGAGGCACGAATTGGAGTCATCTACATATCGGCGCCACCAGCGAACATCAATAGGTGATGTTGCCAATGCTATAGACTCTATCTCTTGCATCACAAGCTCCGCGATTACAGCGCTGACCGGCGAACCCATTGCACAACCAGATATTTGATGGTAATGATCCCCATCAAACTTAAAATAACTGTTGTCTAGCACCAAAGCAAGGAGTCCGAGAATTTGAGATGATGTCAAATCTGTATGGGCTTGCCAAATGTCAGATTCTTTGAGCTTTCGTCTTACTATATCTTTAGCAAGGTCAACAGGGATTGATGTAAACAACGAAACCACGTCGAAGGAAACCACAACCTCGTCTTCGTGAATCTTTTGTCTCGATATAAACTCAGCAAACTCTTTCGCGTTTTTTATTGAGTACTCATCGTTGCTGTAAAGACATTTCAGAAGAGAGGCTAGATATCTTGACAATTGATACATCGGAGAACCTATACAGCTGTTTATTGGTCGTAGAGGCACCGTTACTGGTACTTCATCTAGTATGGTAAAATGGCCTTGTTTGGAAATCAATGGGACTTTATGGATCTTAGGTAGACCATAAAATGAGGCTGCACTAGAGTCAAAAGGTCTCAGTTTCCAGTACTTGGATTCTGTTAGATTTTTCGACTTTTGTAACTTCAATAGTGTATTTTGCAACACAGATTCCACCTTTGTCGTCGGGTTTCTTCGTTTATCAATAACTTTACCGTATACGTCCTGATCTTGTAACATCTCACGTAATTGATTATTATAGCTCGTTTTATCCATTACCACGGTAGAATTTCCCTTGTCGGCTCTTATGATGACTATATTGGAATCAGACTTCAAATCTTTCATTGCTTGTCTCTCACCCCGTGACAAATTTTGCTGTGCTGGTGGCTTAGCGTTTTTTTAAGTACTATAAATTTTTCCTCGTTCCTCATCTCTTTCGTTCTCAGAAAGGCCAACAATTCTTTCTTCTGCTGACGCCAGAATTTCTTTATTGGGTATGCTCTTAGGCGTGACGGCAAAGTTTAACCCTTTTCTCAGTAGGCTAATTTCGTCATTATTCAATTTTCGTTGAGATAAATTCGTCACCCATTTTTTCTTGATGTATTCGTCGTTTGCATTAGTTGGTTTTCTTAGCTTTCGTTCGTGTCTTTTGTCAATGATTTGCTTTTGGTATAAACAACGCTGAGCGATAGCTTGGCATAACATTTCAAAGTAATTTGTATCCATTTTATTCTCCGTCTCATGATTTAGTGCAGCCTCATTTAATGATCTACCTAAGATCCATAAAGTCCCATTGATTTCCAAACAAGACCATTTTACCATACTAGACGGAGTACCAGTAACGGTGCCTGTACGACCAATAAACAGCTGTATTGGTTCTCCGACGTATCAATTGTCAAGATATCTAGCCTCTCTTCTGAAATGTCTTTACAGCAACGATGAGTACTCAATAAAAAACGCGAAAGAGTTTGCTGAGTTTATATCGAGACAAAAGATTGACGAAGACGAGGTTGTAGTTTCCTTCGACGTGGTTTCGTTGTTTACATCAATCCCTGTTGACCTTGCTAAAGATATAGTAAGACGAAAGCTCAAAGAATCTGACATTTGGCAAGCCCATACAGATTTGACATCATCTCAAATTCTCGGACTCCTTGCTTTGGTGCTAGACAACAGTTATTTTAAGTTTGATGGGGATCATTACCATCAAATACCTGGTTGTGCAATGGGTTCGCCGGTCAGCGCTGTAATCGCGGAGCTTGTGATGCAAGAGATAGAGTCTATAGCATTGGCAACATCACCTATTGATGTTCGCTGGTGGCGCCGATATGTAGATGACTCCAATTCGTGCCTCAAGAAATGGGATGTACAGGTTTTCCATGATCATTTGAACGCAATAAATGAACATATTCAATTTACCATCGAAATGCCGTCAATCTCGGAGAAAGGGGAAAGTATCGCGTTTCTTGACACGAGTAACACCGTGCTGAAGACTGGTCATATAGATGTGACTGTTCACCGAAAAAGCACACACACTGAGAAGTACCTATCATTCGATTCATATCATCCTAAACAAAGCAAAGTAGCTGTGGTTAAGACTTTGTTAGAACGGGCAGCAGCAATTCCATCGAATGCAAGCAAGAAAAAATCTGAAAGGGATAATGTTCTCAAAGATTTAAAAACAAATGGCTATACTTTGAATTTTATTGACGACGTAAGTGAAAGGAGCCGAAACAGAACTGATATCAATCAACAACGCGGGGAACCCAGGGGTCATACGAGTATACCATACATTAAAGGTGTGTCGGAAAGGATAAAACGAATACTCTCTGAGGTCAATATCCAAACGGTGTTTAAGCCAATGTTGGCCTTAGAAAATGTATCTCGTAAGCCGAAGGACAGACCAATAGAGACACAGGTGAAAGGTATTGTGTACAAATTCAAATGTAAATCGTGTGATTTTACATATGTGGGTGAAAGCAAAAGGTCGTGGAAGTCAAGATGGGCAGAACACAAACCTGGAGCTCGACGTATGATTGACTCGTTGATAAAAGAACATGCCGAAACAACCCGCCATGACGTGCATTCTGATGATGTACATATATTAGAAAAAGGTGTTATGAATTATCACAAACGGCTTTTCCTTGAGTCGCTCCATTCATGCAAGGATAATGACTCCAGGAATGAGCATAAACATTTCCCCAAAGTGTATATTCCATTCCTAAAGTAGACAATAGGAACAATGGATACATTACTATAAATAGTTAGGCAGTTCTAATTTTTTGTAAATACTTTGATAAAGGTTGCAGTTAGCATCCGAAAATTTAGTAGTTTTTAATAAACGTTTTTAGACCAGTTTCAACACTTTTAAATGTACATGTATTATATATATATATATATATATATATATATATATATATATATATATATATATATATATATATATATATAGTAAACTACTTCCATGATATAAATACCACATAGCATGCATGCATCGATCCCTATTTCCTTGCATCAGTTCAACGGTTATATGCCTTTCTGTCATTTAAACATCAATTGTCGCTATTGGTATTTCATTTTTGAACATCCTAAGAATTCTTAAGAATTAACATGACTACAAGAAGGTTGACACAGTAATAATACGCTAATGTATATATTTTCCTGCAAACAAATACTCTGGTTTACAAAAGATGAATATTCTGGCAATAACAAAATGTATGGTTATAACTATTTGTACCCATCTCATTTTTATTTTCACATGATTTAACACACAATGTGCATCAATCCGACTGCAGATATGCATGCAAGGGCTGGGAATCCGATTTATGTTCATAGAAGGTGAAACAATAAAAAAATAATTAATTTTATGTATAACTAGAATATAACAAAATTAATATGTCTCCTTCCCACAGTTACTAAAACAAATTTTTTCCTCGCTTCCTGACAATTAAACATCTAAACTTGGTTATTTTCCACTACCTTTTGTCCCGATGTATAACCCTGTCATCCATATATAGTATGCCCTATAAACATTTACCCATGTTTTTGTGCTAAGTAGTCTATGTTTCCTCACATCCGTGCCACACGAGTTTATTGTACTGTCTTATTAGAACAACGCCAAGGGAGGTTACAATGTAGGCGACAAAGATCAACGATCAGAAAACGAGGAGACGCAATTTAACATGGTAGGTATATATACTCTAAATAAACTCTACAAGTTTATACTAGTTTCATAATTTTGTTTCACAACATTATATATTACTTCAATATCGCATGTTTGCATGCTACTCGTTCCGTTGACGGTTATCCGTGTACATCTACACTACTTGTTTAAATAGACTCACCAAAACCCTTATAAAACGTACGGAGACTTGTTCAGCCCATTCTATCAGATTGTATTAATTATGTCAAAAAAAATGGTACGTTACTTAATTGTCATTTTTTCAGCACTATTTTCAAGGTAGTGCAGGTCATTTGAGATCTAGGGCATTAAAAGGAAAGTCTCTGCTAAAAATTGAATGGACCAACCAACAAGGATGTGGTGATAAAGACTTAAACTGCAACTTTGTTCTTCAATATCGATGTCAAGATGAGAGGAAACACCAGAATTTAAATGCTCATTCAATGAGGAACGGTAAGACAGATTTTCTGACACATAAAAAATCTAATTACAGGCTTTTTTGTGCCATCACTCAGCTGCTGAGCAATAATGAAATCATTATTGTATAATTATTCAATCTCTATTGGAAAGGAAGTATTAGTAAGTTAAGAATAGTAACTAAAGATAAATATGTAAGAGAGTATAACATTGTTATTTGTGGAGTTAAATTAAAGAAAAACATTCACGCCAGCGGCTTGAAGCCAATTGGCTTGAAGTCGTCATGGATTAGAGAAATTAAACTAATTTTGGGGCAATAGCCAGGCCGCCAATTTGATCATGCTATTCAAATTTAAATCCTTTTCTCATTGTTTATTTACTTATAAGTTAATCATTTCTGTCGCTATAATGGCAGAAATATTTGCGCAGCATCTCTGAATTAATTACCAGGGTGGCTCCGCGCTGAGTGTTTGAAACTAGTAATATGTTGTAGCATGTACGACAGTACGCAAGACACTTCACTTACTGGACAACATTTTTTTCAATAACATTTTTAAACATGTACTAAAACTCACATTAGCCACAGCATGGGAAAAACGAATAGTACTAGTGCATTTACTGTTGCAGTCTGATCGCCAATGCAATATGCAGTTTTTAGGCATAGTTGTTAATTGACCACATTATTATAATGGTTCAAGTTTAATCACAATAACTTTCTGATTAGATAGAACCTTTGTATATAATGGCTCATGGGTTATATATTGCGTTTATATTTGAAAATATTTTTCACTTTATATAGTTTACTCGTTTTGTTTAAGTGAAAAAAAATATTGGAATAAAATTGACATTTTACACTGAATTATCCGCAGGTTATAAGACTGACTCTCCACAGTAAACAAAAGAGTGGCTGAAAACTCGTTTAGAGAAAAACGCAAGACTGAGTTCAGATTCAACCAGTCTTTCACGAGGCCTACAAGAGCCCTGGGAATCGTATGATAAATGTGCTAAGAGAAATTGTTTGGGTAAGTCATTAAAAATTTATTATTTATAAACTGCTAGAGATTAAAGTAGACTTGAAGTTAAGATGTTATAGTCCTGAGAATTTTTGCTCGCCTAGCTCATGCTCCCTCAAATACGTTCATTCTGTAATATTATATTACGTGCAAACAGCTATTAATACCATCAGCTCGACGGATACAACTTTAGAATACAAAATGATGATTTGTCGCAGGGATTCGTTGTCCAGGGAAAACCACAGCAGGAGACTGCTGTGTATTTCTCTTCATTTACAACAACAACCGGTATGACTCTTGCACAACGATGGACCTAAAAACACGATGGTGTTCAACCACAAGCAACTATGATAAAGATAGAAAGTGGGGAAACTGTCACCATACTCAAACCAAGCCTTACGTTAAGCAATTTTATAATTATCATGATAACAAATTGCCCGTCATCAAACCGCGATAATACACAGACTACAGTCATAATTATCCTAATTAATCATATTCCTATAATTATCTTCAAATATGACTATCATGACATTCAATATTCATGTTTTATAGTAATGTTAATAAATCGTAAATTATTTGAATTCATATTTATCATTCCTTATTTCATAGCAATTTGATTTATTAGTCCAAAACTCATATATTTATAATTCTATATTAATCGCTGTTTTTTTAGGAATAAACTGCGTTATAAAAACTACAAAAGGAAATTGCTGTGTTTTTCCTTTCGTTTACAAACGCAAAAGTTATTCTGCGTGCACAACAGCAGACAATGGAAACAAATTATGGTGCGCAACAACTACCAATTATGATCAGGACAGAAAATGGGGTAGCTGTCAGAGCACTCAGGGTAAGCATCAGTCGCATGGTATACTATGCAAACAAAATACAGCAGGACTTGTACCTTAGCTTATCATTTCTTTACACTCTACTCCGCACAGGCCTTTTGTTTTTTTAACTGGTGCTTTAAAGCCTCTGCCATTTAATGTTTTCAAGATGGCGGATTTGCATATTGAATTATTGCAAAATATAAAAAATTCCAAAAGTATACACGTTTTCTCCAACTTAAAATGAATGTTTGTTATAAGTATAAGCAATTTTACTTGCCATCTATGATAAGATTTTGCGACCGAATATCACAAATATCTATATCGGAGGTATCGTCACGCCATGCCATGCTCAAGAAATCGCTCGCTTGAGCACATTATATGGCACATGCATCCCTTCTGAAATTTTTCCTTCCCATAATCCTCCATGAACTTCAATATCTGTAGAAACGTCATGTAAGACAATGAAAAGGTACTAAAACCCAAAAGCCTGTGCAGAGGAGAGTGATTTCTACAACAATGGAGTAATCGAACAACAATCTGTTCATTATCGCATCATAGCATCTTATTATATAAGTAGGTTAAAATCTGTAATAAGATGGCCAATCAACCTGCATTAAGACGGCACAATAGACGGCAACTTAGAAATTTCGTGCTCTAAAATCGGGAAAGCGATACAATAAAACCGAGTTTCCCAAAATTAAGAAAATTAAAGACGAATTTTCACAAGATCAGTAAAAACTAAAAACCTTTTCGCCTCGAAATTAATTCTTTAATCGAATAAAAAATCACGTTAAGAAGTCACAAATTACAAATTCAACAGTTTTAATTTCTTCGACATCACATTTGTATATATTGAAAAGTTTATCGTCGAATATCAAATAGCCATATGAGTACGACATTTTAAAGTTCATATTTATATGGAAAGAAAAAAAAAACAATTTTTTAATAGCACCTTTAAAATAACTCAGTCGCTAAATTGTGGATATAGTTTTGCATTTGAGTAATTCAACTTTGTAACTGGCGCATGTTTCAGTTTTTGCTTCGTTGAACTACCAGAAATTTACAGGCATAAGTATTTTTTATATGTAAATGTTCGTTAATCGTTTTTACATCGTTTCAACGATCAAATACTTCTCAACTATTAGTTGCAGCTTTACAACTTGTTCGCAGTCGTCGCCGCATTCTTTCTGCTAAATTCAAATGTTTTTTCTTGTCGTCGACAAACAACTGATCTGCATGATCAACACGTCGACTGCTACATGTCAAAAGAATTTATCAAATCGCTTGTTGAATCAAATAGCTTCATGTATTACATAATTACGTATTGTTATATCATGAACGAAAAAGAAATAACGTCTTGTGCCAATATGCTGTGATAATGGATTCACAGCACCAGAAATTTGTGAAAATTGACCCACCGCTTGTTTTGTAATTACGCTATCACCATTAATTTTCATCAGGAATAACATGGGACACAAATATTTTTTTCACAAGTTATGCGACAACTAAAAAGGCTCCAAAAGCACTATTTGCCAACCAATAGATGCAAAAAAACAGTCGATCTAAATTACGCCAAATCATATTCAAAATTTATCGCATTGTATCTCGGCTTGGGTACGTTGAAGCATTGTTGGATTTCCCTACATTGTTTTACCGTAGTCCAGTGAAAAACAAATGATCAAGAGCTAATACGATAACCATTTTCACGGATATGGAAGAATATATTTTGAAAAATATAACTTGGAAACATCCATTTCCATTGCAAAGATATCCGACTCAAATTATAAGCACAAGAAAATAGTTGCTTTCAAATGTTGCTCATCGAGGCTTGAGTTTCCTCATAGCATTGAACAATGGAATTTAGACGGGGCCCTAACTGAGCTAGTTAAATATGCCACCAAAATCTTTATCTAGAGGCATGAAAACTGTTACTGAGCTTCCTTTTTTCTGTAATTCTGAGGGAAATATTTTTGTCTTATGAATTTCCTAATAGAATTTTCTACCTTCTCTTCATAAGGTAATGTCTTGAGAATATTAAAACAGCGTGTAAAACACTCGGGTACTACTTTAGTTTTACAGGCTTCTCACGTATTTTCCTATAACCTTCCATGATGAAGATGAAAATCAAGTGCGAAAATTAACAAATCACTTAAACTCATTCTCAGAACAGGCGATATGTTGCAAACTGTTTAGAATTATTGTGACAGCACTTGGTCAAGGAATGGTTCGTTCTTTTTAAAATAAATATGATGAGCACATCCATGTAATATTAATCTGATATACAATTATTGAATGAGGTCGAGCATGACATGAAGAATTATTCAGATTAATTATTATTAATGTACATCTGAAGCTTTTTCTTTCGTTTCTCTATATTCTATATTAGAGTTTTATCAAGAAGGTTTATTATATGCATTCAAAAATATCGTATTTTATTTTTTATTTGTGCACGGCTAGAATTATTTTGTGACTTCCTACAATCTGATTGGCGGCACATGTGGGCAACTTTTTGCTATATCTTTGCGCGATGTAATATATATATATATATATATATATATATATATATATATATATATATATATATATATATATATATATATATATATATATATATATATATATATATATATATATATATATATATATATATATATATATATATATATATATATATATATATATATATATATATATATACATATAAAATTATATATATATATATATATATATATATATATATATATATATATATATATATATATATATATATATATATATATATATATATATATATATATATATATATATATATTAATATATGTATATATATAATTATTAGTTTGTTTTCTCGTAATTTTCTTTTTCTTCGTAAGAACTATTCACCGCTGATCAGAACGTAAACGGAAAGACGACTATTTACACCCGTCAAAATGCAAATGGAGCACGAAGTGGTTATGAATGTCCTGAGGAACGAGATTACTATCCTTACTGGTATCCCACTGATTGGACTGACATAGCAGTGTTTACGGATGACATTAGCATGTGCCGCTACTATAAAAAAGAAAGTTTCAATGTTAAAACGAAGGGTAAATTTATTTGTGTTCAAGTTAAATTCTAAATATAGTTTGAAATATGATTTCTTATGCTCTAGCTTCAGCAGTTATTGTGAAAAGTTTCGTAAAAATGTTCACAACTTCCTGTTTATTGACCATATTGACCAATCAGAATGCTCATCAATAAGATATAGCATTCTGATTGGTCAATTAAAAGGAAATTGCGAATCCTTTTAGGAACACTGTAAATTCTGAGGTGTAAAATTTACCCGAATTTCGGGTAAATTTTACTATGTTAAGAGGTGTAACGAGACTAAGAGTAATTTTTCCCCTTCTTTGCCGGTAGTTTAGCCCCCATTAAAAAATATTTACTCTCAATGGAGTGTAAGTAATTATGCTACCCCAAATTTAGGGTTAATAAATTCGTAGGGGGGAGAATTGCACCACGCGTCAGGGGTGACGATAAAACTAGCAGATAGTTCATGTTTCCAAGATGGCGGAATTTTGTATGCGAAGGAATGCGAGATGAACGAAGAAAGCGACGAGAATTCGATTGAAATTTATCAAATCGTGTATTGAAAACAGTGCCCACTGTAATATGAGCAGTTTAACGTTTAAAACAAGTAAAGGGAAAATGATACCGTGACAAGAATGGTAAATGATAATCTTTGCTGTACATACATTGAAATGCTTCAGTGCCACGGAACAACAAAGGCCAGGTTTGTCAAAATATATTAACAGTTACAGTCATTTAATTTACATACATCATTTTGTAAGACCCTAATGTTGGGTATTCTTGATTGACATAAATACACTAGCTTCATTTCATCACAAATATTGCACGCAATTCAAATCCGTTTCACCAGAGCAATATCTTCTTTTTGTATAGAAAGAAATACTTCACTTTCCTAGTGTTCTTCCTCCGACTCGTTTTTCTACATGGTTTGAATTTACTTTTTTTATACCTCCTGGCATTTATTTTTGTTGTTTTGTTTTAAAATGTGTTGTTTTTCGTAAGTTTTAAATCGTTAAAAACTATTTAATGAATTTCTTGCAGACGATTAATTTCTTACCTTAAAATAGTTTAATGTCAAAGTTTGTTTCTGTATTTGTACTTTGTGGTGATGCATTTTCCTTCATTTGTATGATTTTGTCAAAAGTATAAAATATCAAAACGACTTTCTTCAACGGCCATTTTGAATTTTTCCGCACGATCCATTACGGGAAATAATGGATTGGTGAAAGTGCTTCTCAGCCGATCACAGGCCGCCATTTCACCGAAAGTGATGCTAGCCATATAATAATTGTTTAATTTTTACAAGTGTATTTTCTACGTCCTGTGAATGCATTTTTTTCTATTCAGGAAGATGAGGATATCTCGAGTATTATTGTAGCTGTGACGTTTATGACTGTTTTGCAAGTTGGGGAAAATCCGCTTATTCCCACTAAATCCGTGGTTTTTGAAATGGGGTAAGAACTAGTCAACGTGTCTTCCCTCTCTTGCGAGGCTTTCGTGTGTGCAAACCCCATTATCCATTCGGCAACTCACTAAGGAGCTTCAAAAATTTATTTAATTCGCCTTGCACGAAGACAGTTATTCAACGTCGTTTTTTGTCTCTTTATTGACTATATATTTATTATTATATATAAAATCGTTTTTAACACATGTTCTTAACTTTTTTGTATGTATATAGTAATGCAATTATTATTTAGATCGTTTTTACTATTCATTATACTGTTCTGTAGTAGCATTTAATAAAAACTTGAAAAGTTTCTCGTTGTGCTTTTTGTTATTTGTTCGGTAATGGTACTGTTCATTGCAGCAATATTCGTACGTAGAAATGGTAAATTCACCCCCATTTTCAGAGTGGTTTCTACCCCTTAGTTAATTCATTCATAAATTACCGTGTGAATCAAGGCATTCTGTAGAATTATTCCCTCGCCTACTTTTTTGGGTAACATTTACCCCTAAAATTTTACTCCCAATGAAAAGGGTAATTTAGCCCACCCTAATTCAAGGGTAATTTTTACCCTCTCATTAATTTATTTACATTCTACCCCCAAAATTGAGGCATTCTGTGGAAAAACAGAACCCCCTGATCTTTTGAGCAATTTTTACTCCTCTCAAAATTTACAGTGAACTTCTTCAAAATTTTAACGAATTGATCAGAAGAACTATTACACTTAAGCAAATGAATTGGTTAAATATTTTCGGGACGCTTCTATCTATGGTCTGGAGAGTTAAGAAACTGGCTGTAGTGACTCAGAAATACACTATCCGCTAAGCTTTAGCGTGAGTTAGATGTCGTAACTCGCCGAAAAATATAATTCTGGGTATGATGACTCTCTCTTTAGCCGTACCCTCGCTTTCACTATCTTTAATTACAACACAATTTATCACGTTAAATTAGCTTCACTCGTCCAATTCAAGTATTATTAAATTAATTAATTAATTGCTTAAACATAAATAATTCCTTTAATCAATTCAGATGTTTAGATAATATAACTATAGTAAAAGCTAGTATCATACTTATAAGTGCAGCGTAATCAAGCGTCTCTGTAGTGTTGATATTTCATGCCGTTTTCTATATCATTTTTAGCTGAATGTCTCGAGTACTACATTTCGAAAGCAGATGGTTTTCGTCATGCATCTGTTCATAACAATAAAGCTGATTGTGAAAGTAATGAAGGATTCTGGGTTTCATTCAGCAACTATTTAGAGGAACATCCTAATTTTAAAACCGAACAAGAATGTAAAGCGGCAAGTTCGAGTAAACTTCGCCTTATTTGGGCTGTTCCTTACCGGTCTGAGGATATTGATAACTTAAAAATGACAGGTGGAAATGTGGAATCATTGAAACGTTGCTTGGTCGCACTCGATCCTCCAGACTGCAAGAAAACTCCATATACACGAACGAATCATTTGGGAACTGCTCGTAATGTCATTCCCTTCAGTTACACTTGGGCTATTCCACATTTTCCGTCTGGTCATGAGCAAAGATGTGTCATACGGTTGAGGTTTGTTCTATCTTCCAAAATTGTAACAATTCTCTTAATTAGTTATAATATATTATTTACTTTATGATGAATAAATAATAGGAATTGCAATTGTGGCTAATTTCCTTATGCACGAACACAAAGCGATCTAGAGTGCGATTTATAATCAGTTTGATTTCCGTCTAAAAATGCACGAGAAGAAATGAAATTTCAATTAAGCATTCCAAATACGCTATCTCATATTGCCTAATAAACTTTACAGTTATGACACATCATCTATGCGAAAAATAACAATCGATCCTGTCTATTTTATGATAGTTGAATTCCGAAATAAAAATAAAAATATATAATTATACTGACTACACTGTAAAGTTTGAGGTGTAAAAATCACCCCAAGTATAGGGGTGCAATTATTTTTCCATAGAATCCCCCAATTTTTGGTGTAAAATCTGAATAAATTAAATTTGGGGTAAGAGTTACCTTCTGGGAAGAGGGTAATAAATTGCCCCTTCAAAAGGTATAGAAGTTTTACTCCACTTTGAAGGGTAAAAATATTTTACCTATCTAAACAGTTGTAAATTAAAGGACATTGGCAATAAATTTTTCTATTTCCGATATTAGTAGAATTGGACCCCCTGATTACGAATATGTTATTATCTTTCACCCAAACTGTTTCGTTCTCGAGATATCTCACCCTAAATATTTAGTTCGTCCGCCATCTTGGATCGATTTTTAAAAAAATTATCTTTTGGGTCACATGACCCGTGTGACGTCAGGTGCAGGGGAGAGCAAATTAAACAAATATACTTTATTAGGCGCATTTCGGGATTTCGTACTTCTAGTGAAGAATTTTGTGCTTTTCGATTATTCGAATGGAAAATACCACAAGAATCAAGTAGTTCAGGTATTAGCCTATCAATTTGAACCTGAACCGGGCTTACAAACAAGCAATACCGGTGACGAGAGCGACTCGGAAGAAGAGAGTGCCGAATCGTCTGACGAGGAAATCGACCATGTGTTTGAGGCAGAAAATGCTTGGCGCCTTGAAAGCCTGAGCTGGTGTAAATGTGGGCATTGCACATTGAAACCAAAGGCTATAGAATTGTTTTGTTGCTACGAGAAAGCGTTAGAATATGATGAGTACGACGCATTGTTGAAGGAAGCCGAAGCACAAGGGGGCAAGTGTTGGCAACACAATAAACACAAGCAGATTTTGAGCCGAACATGCTGTCAGAAGCGGTATTAAAAATAGGCGTTTGTCGCTATCTTGAGGATAACTGGCCCTTTGATGACGAAGATTTGGACAAAATGCACAAACTTTATAGACTGTTCGCGTTGGGTATTTCAAATTTTGGGTAAAAGGAACTAAAGGCCACTTCCTGCATGTGTTTACACAAGAATCAGAGAACGATTCGCGTCGCATGACGGCCTTTATACTCATTTTAAATATGCCAAAAAATGGAAACGGTAAGGTTTTTTTTGTATTTTTACTGTATAAGACAGTTGAGTGTAGGCTTTCCAAATTTTTGAAATTTGGCCAACTTTGTGCTAACATATGAAGCATTTCAACTATGAGATATTAACTTGTTTGCTGTTGACAGCGTTGAAATGTTTTTATGTCGAAGATGTTCCATGTACTAAATCAGCTTTAATGTGCATACAATCCCCAAATTAATTTCTAAAATGTTAGTTTATAAAGTTGTTCATCATATAAATCTGCCTCACTCACGATTTTTACACTTCTCAACTTTACAATTGCATTTTGTGTCGCACATTAAAACTTCACCCCTACAACTGCATTTTTGGTGGCACATTTTCCTTGACAAGCACACGGTTTCTTAGCTGATTGTCTCTCTGTAATTGCAGGTAAAGCTGGCTTGCTGCACCGAGATTTTCGACTGGCCACCACTTGCTTCTTTGATGGACGTTCCTTCCCTTCTAAATACTGCTAAACAAGTGATTTTGCTTCAACAGGTAGGACTTCATTGGCATAGACTTTAGCTTTCCTCAGTGTTGTACCTACTCCTAAGGTGAACAGCTTCTTGTATCAGATTGTGTTTGTAATGCTCTATATTGAATTGGTTGTAAATGTTGTGTTGAATAAACGAAAATAAGAAAAAACGAAATAGTCCCCATTGTTGTTGTTGAACCAGCGAACGGGAGATTCTGACAGTTTAACCGAACTAGTGCGAAGGATTTCCAACAAAAACCTAGGAGGTCCGTAGAACTGACGCTATTCTATGTGTGACCTGTAACGATTATGTTAATAGCTACTAAAACGAATTCGCATTGCCACTATTTGCGCGTGGTCATATGTAAATCATGCAAAGTCATAGTAAACGCTCTAGACGGCTAGAGTACAAATGTAGAGAAGTTATCATAAATAAAACTGATTCTAACTGGAAGTATCCGTGTGTTATTTGAGAGTCTCGTACGTTACACACCTACTAAATGACCTCCAAGCAAGCAATAATGAAGGTGTTTATATAACGCGAATGCAAAGAATTAAAACATATTGTACTCAGTCGTTACTATATAGCTAGTAGCTATTACTGTATTAGACAATAGTGTTCAATGAGCTACATCCTCAGACCTATATATAATGAGTAAACATAAGTTGTATCTGTATATATTACAAACGGTAAAAATTGAACTTGACCTGATATTTTGAGCTACATCCTGTTGATGCCGGCAACATTGTAAAAGCGCCCAAATTATAACGTTACATCAACAGAACAGATAAACATTTAGTGTCTGGTAATTAGTCATAGCACATCACAGCCGTCACAGAGTAGCCCTGACCGCCGATAACGGTATGATAAAAGTCTACAAAGTACGCGAGCATATCAATTAATTGGCATAGTACCGGTGATGAAAGTGCTTTTACCGTCGAAATCAACGCATTTATTTTAGAAACACAGATGAAACACATAGTACAGTAGTGGCACTAAATATTTACGCAGTTATACAAAAAAAATTGGGGTTCATCTGTATTTTTTGGATCAAAATCGTCTTAGAATGTATTTGTTCTAAAACTATCGTATATTGATATTATTTCGTTCCCCTACACCTGACGTCACAAATTTATTTCCGCATAAATTAGCATACCGTTTTTTTTTCAAGATGGCCGACGAAGGTAGAAAGTTTTACGATATTTCTAAGCAACTAAACGCGATGGACAAGTGAAAATACGTAATTAAGTATTCCGTACGTATGTGTAATAGATATAAAGAATAAAAAAATATTATCTATTGCCAATGTCCTTTAACTATTTACTCCATTTGATGGAGTAATATAAATATTACTCCTAATTAGGATTTAGGAGTAAAACCGTGCAGTTGACACACTTAACGAAGAAATGATACGTCCATTTACACAGCAAAAAAACCTTGATAAAGCATTTTAATACAACATAGAACGCATTACTCGTACTTATATAAGTAGATATATTAACCATCATTAAGCTTGCATGTAGAGTACTATATACAGTAAATATAAAACAAATTCTTAACAAAAGTACGCATGCAGAAGAAATGTATAGTTCTATGAACGCTATTGTTCAAGTTCTTTAACTAACTTTTGAACCGAAATCCGATTAACCATCATTAAACGTGCATGTAAAATACTATATAGTAAATATAAAACAAATTCATAACAAACGTACGCATGCAGTAGAAATGTATAGTTCTATGAACAGTATTGTTCTAGTTCTTTAACTAACTTTTGAACCGAAATCCGGTTCTGCCAGTGAGACATTTGAAGACCGACAAGAACAGCGTCGATGAAATAGAAGAAATCTTGGTGATCGACAGGGTATTTGATAGAAAATATGTAATAAATGGCGTACAGAATTGAAAATACCGACTCAGCAGAGCACGTTGTAACGTCAACGAGCTCAACTGCTTCAACACAAATAATCATTTGTCTTAACTCAAATGGATTCTCTCCAATTCGTAGAAGCATAGGAAAGGTTGCCCTGGAGACGTATTCGGTTAAATCCTCGTCTTCCTAGACAGGAAAAAGGGAAAATTACTATTTACTTTGTTTTTGTTGTCTTGTGTGCCATATATAGTATACAGCTAATTCAATAAAGGTTGTTCTTCCAAAAGCGTAAACTGTAAACTATGAACGCGAAGGGATGAGGAGGTATTGCTTATTTTCACCTCTGAACTCGGAATTATTTCTTTGAAATAGCATCAAGGGCACATAGGAAACTTACAAGAGCTAATTTAGTTGCTACAAAGGTTATAATTTCCTGAGGCCTAAATAAACAAAACAATCCATCATCCCTTGCACGCTCATAATTCACAGTTCACGCTTTTGGAAAGACAACCTTAACTGAATTGGCTGTATATAGGTTTACTTTATATTTAGAAAAAAAAAGCCGTAAAAAAAGGAGTATTACTAACAGTGATGATCAAAATAAGAGCACTTGTAGTTTTCTTATTTTTCATCTTTACCAGTTCTGGTAGGACTATCAGAGCAAAGATACTTCTGCAACCTAAATTGAAATAAAATATGAATTAGCAACGCCACGAAGATATAATTATAATAGTGTTAAAATATAATATTACATGCAAAAAAAAACAAAACAATCCATCATCCCTTGCACGCTCATAATTCACAGTTCACGCTTTTGGAAAGACAACCTTAGCTGAATTGGCTGTATATAGGTATTTACAGCCAATATATAGGTATATATAGGTATATATAGGTATATATAGGTATATATAGGTATATATAGGTATATATAGGTATTATTAGCACTGATGAAGATCGGAGCTTACGGATCGAAAGCTCTGCAATAATAAATTTACGTGGTGTTTCCACAAAGCTTAACAAGAATATTACACGCGTTTTCATGACATAAAATTCTGCATGACAGCCTATAAAATATATTTTATGCATACATATTTTCGGTCGAGGCTGTATCCTTAGCCGTGGCCTCTTGCAGAAGTCGTAATGAATTTTTCACGAATGGAGTTTTTCGCGATTGGCTTTGGCAATACTTGAGGACTGCTGCACTGTATTTCAAATATCTTTCCTTGATATCCGGCATAGCATTCTGGTCTTTCATCACACGACTAAATTCATGACGAATCTAAAAGATAGTTTCATGAACTACTGCATGGATAAGTACATATGTGTGTATATCTCCGTAATGAGCTTGAAAATGCGTGGATTAATTTGCAACGCACACAAAGTTCTCTGCCTTAACTTTACGCATTTACAGTCTCATTAGGGAGTTAAAGCACTGAAATTTTGAATATGTGGCACTAGCGCTTGACTTCAAAGGGTAGCTTTTTCTGGGACACACTGTAAGTAAACCCTATATGCATGTCAACACTATACAATAGGAATTGGTTGTCAGATTCGTGCCGTCTCGCAAATATATGCTTACTTGAAAATGTAATTACATGACGTCATGCATGTACTAATACACTGTATAAGACCGGGAATCAGCGAACGAATATATTTGACCGGATGAGAGGTTATCCGTAAGAGTGCTTTCAAAACAAATTTGTAGTTTTATATGTAAATAGTCATTTTATCTTTCGTAAAAACGTATTGTCATTCCTAAACACTTTCTTGAGTATGCAGGCGAGTTAATACTAAAAACTTACGTACCCCACTAACTGTGGCAAGTGGCGGATATTGTTGTAGTATTTCTTTGACAGGCACGGGTTTTGTCAATATTTCTGACCTTCTATGTTCGAAGGTTGACGTCATCAGCTGTTTTATTTTCCCAGTATCTTGGGATTTACGAGGACGTGAGCATTCCTTCAGAAGTTCAGCAAGGTGTTCGTCCATTACACATCCAATTTCTTTTGAAACGATGGGAATTTCGTTCCAAAAGTCATTACGTTTCGTCCTTTTCACTGGTGTTACTTCATTCTTAGTATCTGCGCTGTTGCTGGAATTTACAGGAGCTGTTAGTCTTCTCTTTTTGGCGTCGTACTTCCTCACATGTTTAAAGCGATTTTTATGGCTTCTTCCCATGAACCCTTGAGGAATGAACAATGCGAGATAAGAAAGTTTCCACCATGCCATAGAATTTCTATTCCAATCTCGCAATCTTTGCTCTTTGCCTGAAGGTTTTTGTAATGATAAGCAACCATTAAACAGGTTTTAAAAGATTGTAGAACTTACCATTCCACTTCCAATGGGATCTTTAAGATGAGGATATTTGCTAACTATCGCTGCTGCTACTTGATTTCTTTCAATTTTGTTCAAAAAAATACACGCCATTCGATGCTATATTAGAACAGATGTCTCTTACAAACTCATTTCGTTGGTTCCCAGTCAACGACTTGTTTTCCAGCGCATTCATCACACTTGGCGAAAACTACAATCACGAATTCATGATAATTAGTGTTTATTTAGCTGAATTGCTGTTTTGAAGTATTGATACTACCATGAAACGTCACAGTGAGTGCATCTTAATATTGTGTTTGGGTGACCATGACAGATCTCGCAGAATGCTCGCCTACGTTTTACGCGACGAGCAGGTGGTGTGCGCTATACGACCGCAAAGCATTGTGGTAGGTAAATTTCGCAATTGTCGGAAAATATGGAGGCGAAGCGTTAAAAGCGGGTAAGTTTGAATACATTGTTTTCATCATAATTTTTTCTACCTCGCCAATAATATTGTCTTTGCTGAAAAGCTAATGCAGTGTTTGCTTTTATTATAAACTTTAGATTGAGATTATGTTGCATTTTCCTGAATTTTGACCTTGACAATTTAGGGCACCACTTTGTTATTGTTACGCATGTAAAATGATTACATCTAAGTTCTTCGTCTTTCAAGGCACATCTTAAATCAAATCGAAACATCTGTCAGCAAAGTTGTATTGTTTAAATTCTGCTCTGTTAGAAAATTCCATCGCTCCCCAAGGCGCCCCTTTCTCATATCGTGTAATTTTGACTTGAAAATACGCTTTTTCACAGGGCATGATCGGCGATTATGTTAATAATGTGACAGATGGCAAACAAGAGACCTTTTGACTTTCCAGCTGGTGACAGCCCTGGTAAACCAAAGACTAAGATACCAGTTTGTTGCAACCCTAAATCAAGGAAGAGTCTTTTTTCACACGAAGATTCTACTGTTTTAAGTAAAAAGCCTTCCCCATGGTCTGATGAAGAAACAAGATCTCTTGTCCAATATATATGTTTATATTGGAAGGATGCATGGACTAACAAATAGCCATCGACGAAAGACCCAGTGTTCTGGAAAGAGTGTGCAGATGCCGTGAACAAAACATGTGGCTGCAATCGAACAGGTAATAGGTTATGTGTAGGTTTCCTCTGAGAAACATTTCAGACTAGTCTGTTCCAAAAATAAACCAATCCCAACCCTTACCATGGTCATTCAGTACATTTGGAAAATTGTCAGGCTGCTGGAGTATCCATTATAATTTTGTATGTGAAACTGCTGATACATTATTTTCCATTATATGGATCTTCATAATGTTCAAATCACTGAATTGAATTCCAACTACATGTATTTGATTACTGTAGGTGCTTCATGTAGAACAAGAATTTCTAAGCATCTGGCAAAGGAATACCCAACACTTACTGAAGCTGAAGAAAGACTATGCATAGACTATGTATTGGAAAGTACACACCTACATGTGGATGAAAACATACCAGTAACTGTTACTCCAAACAAGAACCCTTGTGTTCTCGATGGTCTTTCCCCGATATTTGATGCATCGCCATTCAAACAGCCTTCTAACTCTTCAGAAAGTCTCGGTGACATTATTAACAATTTTATTACAACTTTTAAATGCATGTCCTCATCAAGATTAAAGAAGCAATTGGTCAAGTACTTATATAAACTGTTTGTAATTGAATTTGCTGGGATGCCTTTATTTCAATTTGTGCAACCAGATTTCCTTGAACTCAGTTTGAATGCTATGAGAACATTGTTTGAAGAAGGGAAACAAAACCTAGTTCATAGCATTTCAAAGTGCTTTGAAAGGAGAGAAAATGAAGGATGTAATTTGGAAACAAGGATGCCTTTGAATCGAATGCCATTTGGTCTCATTGATTACAATCTAAGGTTCTTTGCTTTTAGTTACACACAAAAACTGGGTGTGGAGGAACATTATGGATAGTGGTTGGAAACTATGTTTGCACATTTTGGACATAAGTGGGTAGCTTTTCACAGAGGACCATGCTGGCAATATGAAGAAAAGAATGACAAAGGCCATCAAATAGCTGGCATCGCACCAACAAATATCATCGAAGATGCATTGCAACTGAGTGGGATAAGCCTTGATGAGGAAGAACCGATTGATATGCAACAAGGTGATGATGCTGTTATCTGCATGTTGTTACTTGGTATACTGTATGTCTTTAACAGATTGTTGCCAATCAATTTACCTGTGTAAGTATTACTGTATTATGTTTCATTTTTTATAAACATAGTTGTTGTCTCCTTACCATTTGCAGATGATGATATGATAACACCAGATGAGAGTGATGATCAGGTTAAACAGTTAACTGACTGTTCACCAGTTGGCCAGGATAGCAGTGATGGTGTTCCTGAAATAGCAGGCAGTACTGAGCTTCAAAAAACATCATGTTTATCAACTTTATGGACTTGTGTACGAAGTGCTGATGAACAAGAAATCCTTGAAAGCGGGGTGTCACTTCAGGATATGGAAGCTCATCATGGTGTGCAACCAACCGTTACACAAAGATATAGAAACCCCTCAATGTTCGATCCTTTGAAGGTAATCTAATACATTAACTCAGTAAGGTGCTATGATACTCTTGGCTTTCATATTAAATCAGCAACAATATACCTCTTTTTTATGTCATTTGACTCTGGATTTGACAATTTTTAGAGCAATGTTTATTTTTACATATTTACAGAGCAAGACAAACATCGCCAGTTTGGGAGTACGGCAAATTCAAAGACGAATAGCATCTTCAGGATTCACCAGGTCTGTGCATGTTGAGGTAAGCAGAAAATAAATAATATTTACAGTACTTTAATATTTCATAATTCATGTGTCTAATCTTTGTTAACCACTAATCTTCCAAGAATCAAAAAGCAACATGTCATAACATCTAATGATAGGATTAAAAATAATATATTCTTCTTACATGTAGGTTGAAGCATTGATGAAAGCGAAACAAAGCAACCCAACAGGACGTTGGTGGATCAAGGCTGATGCCTGTGATGTACGCTCTGGTTTAAGAGAGAGCATGCGTCAAGAGTGGTCTGGTGATGAAGACCTTGGTTCTGGTGACCTACAACGTTTATATCAAGAATATAAATCAAGATACTCTTCAGTACGGAAGCTTGGCACCCAAAGGATTAACTTCACTAGTTTGAACTCTGCTTTAGAATCAGATCTTACCTTCTTGGTAACGGGTGAAAAAACTGCAAATGTGGAATATGAAAATGCACTGAAAGGTAATGGGAAAAGTGAAGCAAAATTGATGGAGTTAGCTTGGAATTGTACCGGTTTTGCAGAGCTCGTAAAACAAGCAAAACAATTCAAACATGAAGTCACCCTTTGCCTTGACTACCTACAGCAAGAGAAGCATCTTAAAGTTAAGAAGATTCTGCCAGATTTGATCCAGAGAATGCTTAGATATCTTCATGGGCTGTTTTCAAAACAAAGAAAGGCGGCCAGTCATCTGCTCATATTCATGATTTCTAATGAGCTCAGAAATCGCAAACCATATGCTGTGCCAGTGCAATTCCTTCCCTACAAGTCTTTAACTGATAAAGTGCTGAGGGATCTACAGGTGGAAGTTGAGAGCAAAATGAATGGCATAGACATGAATGTTGTTGGTAAGTATTATGGAATACATTAAAGTTGTTTTGTATCATTGTTCTCGCTATGATTGTCAAGTAAAATCGTCTGGCATTTTGCACAGTGAAGAGCATATGGGCCGCATTGCCACTTTCCTTTGACGGGTGTATGTGAATTCATACTGTACTTTTTTAAAGGTTTTACAACAGATGGGGAATTCAATTCTCTACGGACCAACGGAAGAAAAAGACCCATTTCAATTATTGAAATTATTAAGGAAGCGAGGAAAACGGCAAAGAGTATGAAGGCTGCAGTTGTTTCAAAGTGTTTTCAATTAGACACTCAAGGTATTTCTTACTCTTGAACATGAATAACCTACATTCGTTAATCCGAGCGATCAATCAATCATATCGTGTTAGAGAAAGAATAACTGCTTCAAGTGTTTCATAGGCGTTCATGAACGTGATTTGAAGTTTAAACAGATTCAGTTGAAAGATCTTTAATTTGAATCCACGCAGTAAATCTGATTAGTCCAAATGACCAAAAAATGCATCTATGAAAACCAATTAACAATTGGTCATTTCAACCAGTATGAATGATCATTTAATAAATGGTTAATTTTATTGGTTAATACGACCAATTTTAATGGATCGATTGGTTATCACACAGCTCATGTTTGGATTATTCTGCATCTTTAGGAAACCTTTTGCATCCGCACGAGGCAGTGCCAGTTGAAGACATACAATGGTTGCAGGAGAGAGTTAAAGATCATGGCATTCCACTTAATGACGCTTTGCATATATTGAGGAGAACACTCTTCCCGTTCTTTTACGATCCACACCCGTGGGTAAAAGGCAGAGAGGAAACATCTGTTGAAATAATGAAGTCAATAATGTCCATTTACATTTTTCGAATGCAAGTTAGAAAATTGAAGCACCTCTCTCACGACCCGGCAGGTTTTTCAAAGTATCTCTACCAACCAGAATTGGGTGAAGGTGTGTGATTTGTCCACATTTGGAAATTAGTACTAGCCTGGGCGGTTTTGCAAAATAATCTATAGGAAAAAGGGGCTACAGTAGAGAAATGGGAAAGCACTGAATAGTTCCACCATTATATTCTTTAGTTTTGTTTCTTGACAGAAACAAAGAAAAAATGAATGTACCAAAATTAAGGAATGGGGAATAATTTAAGATGGTGTCCCTACATGTGTATAATTCTTTGGTCTTCACTGCTGTTTTGTTGATACATTTACTATTTGTCGGTACCCAGGAATACATTCATCACCGCGAGGACCACAATCATCTACTAAAGCGAATCGTTGCATGTCTACGGGAAGGTCACATCCCAGGATTAAATCTTCGTTACATGAGAGAAGCGTTACATGATCCCACAACAGGATTGACATATGAAGCGTTAACGGGCAAGAATAAGCAAAGTGTTCCAGATTGTGAACGACTCATATCGACAGGAGTTATAAACGCCCTGGCAAAACAAGGTCACGCGAGTGGTGTAGAGGTTCTGACAATCTTCCGAAATTGGCATAGAGCAGTCGATGGCAGGGGACTGACAAATTCCGAGCGATCTCAATACTGTTAGGATATGAAAAATTGGCTACTAGACGACTGGGTACCATGGCACCGAGATAGCCCAGACTACAGCACGATTGATGTAAATAGGTTAGCTATCTTTCATAGCTGGTGAAAAGTTAGTGTGTAGAAAACATGTACATACATAATGTGTTCACCTGAGCGAACGCAAAGATACGATTTTAGGCATGTTGTGTTTGAATTTAGTGAACATAATAACTTAGTTACTTTTTATCTCCATCATTTAATATAGATCATTGAAAGGAATACGTGGATGACGCGCGAAGTCATTGTTGGACTGGTTGCCAATTTGGAAAGTCGACAATTACGAGAAGTCGAATATAGATGCCGGGCGCTAAAACCAGAGCATCCAAGGTCATCTTCCATAGACGATGTGGAAAGTTTTATTGCTCTTTTACATGAAATGCTCGGACCGATTTTTGACATGAAGGAATTCTACAATGCACTCCCAAAAATCCTTAATGAATATGGGAAACGAATTGACAACGAATTGCCATTTTTCTATTGGACTGGGTCAAAGACAAGGTATAAAGATTTTGAACTGCCATCATTCAATGAACCCTCTGGCCAAGGAGTCATAGAAAGGCTTGATAAAGTACACCTGTCAAGACGAGGAGATCCTGGAGTGTTTGTGGCAAATCGGGCATCATTGCCACAGAAAGGTCAGCTTACTGCTAGAGCTAAGTTCCATCGTGCTCCTGTTGCACTACCGCCCATGGAACACCCTCCCTGAACAGCAAGGCTATAATACCTTGAAAACTGTCCAGTGGTACAAAAAGTAAAGTGAAAAAGTAGGGCACATTTCCTGGACATTGGCTAACAGGAAACACTGGTTCATAGTAAACATGTATAGTAAACTACATAGTAAATGCCAAGAGTAAATTCTAGCATTGCCCCTTCCTCCCCCCCCCCCCCCTCCTCTGGGACACACCTGGGCATTTGTACTATTCTTCTAGTACAGATAAGTGCATGTGCAATTTCTAATGCCATGCCTGGAAAAGAACAACAGTTTTATTTATTTATTTACACTTTGCGACTCAGGCTTGGAACCCACAACAGATAACTCACTTACTGCAGGACCATTAACAAGTGCCTCTGTGTCCTGTGATGATGGGCGTCGCTAGATGGGGCACTAATGTAAAATAAGAAATTTAGGAATAAAAGTAATGCCACCACAGGAAAGTTTTGTATTCAGTTTTGGTTACAGGGGTATGTACTGTTACTGGCTTACAGATATAAATACAGCCACAAAATTATTTTACTAAGTTTCAAACGATGAGTAAGGACATACACTTTTTTGTTCTACCGGACAGTTTTACTTGCTTTCACAACATCCTTGTGCCACAATCCTTTTTTGGTAATTTCTATTGTCAAATAAAATCCCACCATCATGTATGTTGTGCGAAAGCGTATACTTTTTACATCCGCATGGAAACCTGGGTCTGTCAAATATGGTCTAACATATTTTGTCAATTCCCTTGCAATGTATCCAACAAGCTCACACTCAATATCTGTTTGCAAGAACACTGCAACTGCATTGTCATCATATGGATTGTCTGGTTCGTGTTGGAGGTCAACATATACTGATCGATTGTTTTCCATCAATTCAAGCGCTTGCTCTAACACCTTCTGTCTATCTTTCGAGTAGCATGTCCCAAGAACTTTAAATGGCAATGTGTGTGTCGTGTTCATATCAACAGTGTCTTCATTGGCTGGTAATGCCGAATGCAGTGGTACTGACTGTGGTGGTTCTGAGTGTGGTGGTCGTACATCAGCAGATTCTGGTACACCAGAAGCAAATTCCCAAAGCACTGTAAATACCTCATTTTTTATTGTAATGTTGCTATGAGATGTGCACCTTACATTTCCCACAGAAATTGCAGTGTCATCTCTTACCAGTGCACTTATTTCTCTCCCTTTTACTTCAGCTGCAACTTTAACAAAATCCACAGTCATCACTGGGAAACAGGGGATTGTCCAAGAAAATGAATTTGTTTCAATCCTTGTGATATGTAAGTCCAATATTGGGTCAAGATGCAAGGTCTCTTTTTCCGGTAACAATATCTGAAATAAGAAATAGTGATCAAAACTCTTCAAACCAATATTTTTAAATCAATAATGTTTACTAACCACTTTCAACAGAGGAAAACTGTTTAGTTTCGTTCCATTCTGAGTGTGTATATTCCCTGCTGCTAGCTGGTTTGCATGATCATTGTCTAGAAATCTGGGATAAGCAGTTAAAGAATTTAAGTGTAATTGGATTTAGTGATACAGAAAGATCATGTAAATAAAATTCATTTCATGTATGCAAATCACTGTTAGAACAATCTCACCAACCAGAAGGTTTGATACACAATAGTCCTATTGTCCAAAGAACTTACTGTTCCAATTTACAACTTACATGATTATGTGTAGAATATACTGTACATGCATAATGCAGTTTGAATTTAAATAAATTGTTAAAACTAAAAGGATACGGCCCACAGTCATCCTGCAGTTCTTCACTAGGATCTTCACTCCATGCTTGGAGTGGTTGAACTTGCTGTTTTGTGGGGTTGAAAACTGTCTGGTGTGTGAAGACTGACACAGCTTTCTTAAACATTCTTTCATAATCATCTGAAGCACCTTTCTTCTTCAGTTCCTGAAAGAGTGTGCCAGCCTTCACAAACATAAATGCTTTGTTCACTCCAACCCCATGGACATTTTTTAAGTAGTCACAGCCAGCAGCAACACAACCATGAATGAACTGAGTCATTGTGACATTTAATCCATGAAGAATCTCCTGAAGGTTAAAAAACTCTCCATCCCCACTCATTGTTAATTTCACAAGAATCTAACGAATAGAATATATTTCGTGCCTGCTTTAGTACCATACTCTGGTCTGCACTATTAAACAGTTTCACTCAAGGCAATTTTTGCTGCAGCTCACAATGCAACAACCTATGTCCAAATTGCATTTGCAAGTTGCACAAATAATTGCCTAGTGTTGCATAGCGTTCAATAATAATCTATTTTTGTACATATATACAACCTATCAGGGTTTGTCATTCCTGATCTAGGGTCAGGTATGTACCAATCTTAATCAACACTAACCTCCTTGCAACCATATACCAGCAAATCAGAGTCTTTTGTTATGGCAAAGTCTGAATAGCCTTGCTTCACCAAGAAAGCTATTTGTGCATCTGATTCATACGGGGAAACAATGTATCTCACTCCCTGACTAAGACATATCTGAAGCAAAATATTGCACAGTTGAAAAACTATGTAACTCTATTTATGAAACAGTAATATACTCATGCTTGTCAGTCTAGAATTTTAAAGTTTGCCAATGTTTTGAAGATATTAGGATGTTATCAAAAAGCATAAACTAGTGAGTATTAGGACTAGCTAGAAAGGCAGTGATTTCTTCCACTTGCATGATCCAAGTTCACATTTACGAGGATTAAACAAGAATATAGTACCTTCACACACTCAACAACATCCTCGTAAATAATTTCGACACTGAAACTTAAAATTTTGTTTCTCTCTTTGTCACTTGTGTTTGGCTTTTCGATCGCCTTTACCAATTGTTCATTTCTCTCCCTAAGAAATGAAATCGGTATAAAGTTTAATAAGTAGAACCGTAGAGTATTGTATAAACGAGTTACTATATTAAATACGTCAAATTTTCACATACCTCTGTCTTTGACAGTTCTCGGTTGCTTTTGCTTTAAGAGGTTTTCCATCGAAAACCATGATCGGATTAATCTCATTGTCAGTTAATAGCCGTAAATAATTCTTGAAGATTTGGGGAAATCTAAAGAAACGGTCAAACGTCAGACCGAAAAAACGTTTCAAAGGAAAACAACAAACCATGCACAATTATAAATTTTTATTTACCTTCCTCGCTCTCCTGTCTGAGACATCGATATTGCCAAACCTTTGTGGATCCAGCACGATGCATCAACTGCGGCTACCTTTCCTTTAAAATCTCCCACGTTCACCCCATTTGAATACGTTTTCAAGTAGGGGAAAAGACAGTTTATGCCCATGAATAATGTATGATGATCAAACAATTTATTCTAACGGAGTTGTTCACGACACGAGATCTGCATGCTAATGAGTACCGCATACAAATCAACATCGAAATTTCCAGCATGCTTTGCGCTCGTATAGCGCACACCACCTGCGCGACGAGTAAAAAAGGATCTTGGCTATCAAGCAGTCAGAGCAGGTCATACCAAAGTGTATAAATCATGTTATGACTTCAGCTACCCTACCTTTTCAGGTAATTTGAACTCACGAAAAAGCATCCTGTTCTTCTTCTGCTCAAATAAGAAAGGGGTTTTTGCAGCGCTAACATGTGGTCCGGTCATAGCATTTTCAGTGTCATTACAGGCAGGCTTTTCTCGTTCGTCTTTTCTTTCCTCTGCATCGGGAATGGTAAGATCTTCTGAATGGCAAGTCTAAAATCATTACCATAACATAGTCACTAAGGTGATGCACAGTCAAAGAAAGCTTTACCATCTGAAACACTCACCTCGTCCAGTTTTTCATCAAACTGACCACCTTTTGAACTTATAAGTTCAGAAAATTTATTCGTGGCTCTTTTTAGTACAAGGGCCTCTCCAACCTTTAAACCACAAACGTTGACCAGTGTCCTTATATCTATCTCATTTAAAAGAGTATGGTCAGTCAGCTATAAATGAAAAAAAATAATAAAACTTTTTACTGATTAAAGAACACTTGACAATTTTCAAGCCTGTTAAAAAATTTGCATAGTTATTGTAGCTTATGACACAGGTATGGTAAAGCCTGCAGTGTGATTGCCTCATGAGCGTGCGTTACGACATAATATATAGCACACTTCTCAAATTTTCACCGCTATTATTTGGCTTGGCAATAGGGTGAGCAAAATGATCAATTAAAATTTATTCGAAAATACTAAAATATATTTTAAAAACTGAAATGAACGACGAGCCTTGTTACAGTCTTCTCGAGATTTGTGAAAACATGCAAGGTGTACTTTTTGGTGCACAGTAAACATTTAATTGCGCGACACTTTAGAAAAATCCCTGCCCTTGATAACACTTAAGCTTTTACTTTTTTTGTCTTGCGCCCGCGGTCTCGCCGAAAAATATTCGCAAATTGTGGCAGACTATAAAGTATGATGCTTGCAAACCGGAGATTTTTTGCTGCAAACCTTTTTGCACACTAAGCTCCAGTGGGGAAAACAGAGGAAAAGGTAGGGGTCAGTAGTCAGTGTTTTCATCTTATACGATATAAACATCTTTTTGGTACATCAAAGAGTAAGGATCATATGGTCCTTACCATTTGATCACATGACATGATCACGGTATGTATCGGGCAGAAAAAAAAGTTTAACGTACAATGTTATAGATTTTTGTTAGAGATTTTGCATCGCAAAAATGCAGACAAAAATCACTGTATTACAGTAATGGGTCATTCCAAAAAAGATCCATACCCCAACCACAGAGGAAATTTCCGCTGTCCGGAGAGGTGGGGTAGTTGTTGTCTAAAAATGTCTTGAATTTGTATAGGATGCCCTGAGAGGGGGTATGGATCTTTTCTGAAACAACCCAATAGCTATATAAATGGTTAAAATAGATTGCACAACGTTTGACCAAAAAGGTTTGTGGCTTGCACGCCGACTAATCATGCCTGCACAATGGAGATCTCGTCAAAATGCCATATAGTCAGGGAGGCAGAGGTACAAAAATACATGTTTACTTACCATATCGAGGGGCAATTTAATTTTATGTTTATATTGTACGCTCAGGTCTAATAAGTATATTTCTGGATGTTGAATGCGATAAAATTTCTTGTGGGATCCAGCTAACACGTTTTTTTCCTGAATTTTCTATAAAACTATATTATTGACAAAAAAAGTCAAAATTTCAGATTTATTTCTTGGAAAAATCATTTATGTCATCAAAAAGGTGATAAAAAACTACATATAACACATTATAATGGTTACTTTGATTTCTCACGTTGTTGTTGAGATATGAGCGTTTGAAGCCATATTGTCAGACTAGTGTCCAGGAAATTAGCGCCATTTCAGAATATTTTCCCATTTTGAAGCAGCAATAACTGAAAACCTGTATGAAAAACCAGGGTAACCGTAATAATGTCTTATATGCTGTTTCATAAGCTTTGTTATGGTACAAGTTAATTTTCAAATGAACGTACTTAAAATTTTGCTATTTTTGGCAATATAATAGTTTTATAGTAAAACTGAAGAAAAACGTGTTGATCGAAGCTCACTAGAAAAATTAGACTAAACAACATTCAGAATTTTTTTATTGGACGTCCAACGAACAATTTAAAAGCAAAATGGATTTGCCCCTCGAGAAGATAAGCCTCCCAGACTAAACCAAAACATGGGTCTACTAAACACAACTATCATTTAAAGTGCGATTAAGTAATAAATGGTGTACCTATTCAAAGCCAAAATAACTAAGAAAGAAGGAAAAACAATGTACCTGTTGTACCTCCAAGATCTGCAGTGTTTGCTCGCTAATAGCAGCCTCTTTTAGATTTTGTTTAAGAGAAATATCCATTTAATACACGTGATTAATAGTTGTCGGTACTAAAACATTGCAAAAATAGAGGTTTTTAACCGTCACATAAGTTGTCAAAGCACCAAAGAGCAGATAAATACAAAAAATAAGCGAGCAACTTTGTCAAAAGCCAGTTTAGTGGCGAATTATTTTTATGAACAAAAAAGCTTTAAGATATCGACTAAAAACTAAACAATTGCACCCCGACCCTTTAACAGGTTTCGTGTAATGTAAAAAGCTTAATTTGTTGTGTTAACTTGAAATTTTCAGCAGAAAAAACCAAGAAAGCTTGAACACAAAAAAAAATACAACTGCAACTGATAATTTTTCCCGCGCTTTTGACATTCAAAAAAGTCCCGGATGGCGATCTGCGAGAAGTAAAACACGCTTTCTGATTTGCTAATTCCACCACGTCACGATCTAGCGAATACGCTCATTGGCCAAAATCAACATTCAGCATTCATTAGTTTTATTTCTTTTATATTTTGTTTTTTTTTGCTGCCATGTCATTGCACTGATTCACTGCGTGGAAAAAATGTATTTTGCGTGATGCCTTGGAATTGCAGTATTTGTGCCGTTTTTGCTGCAGATGATATTAAAATACTTTTAAATCATATTGGAAGATGTCATAGAAATGACCCAAATTTTCACTGTATCTGCGGTATAAATGGCTGTACAAAAACGTTTAAAAAGTATTATTCGTGGAGGAAGCATATAAAGATGAAGCACGACAATAGCTTAATACAAAATAGTGATTTGCCTGCCATGGACACGGAAATCCCAGACATGCCAAATCCAGCTGAAATTAATGATACCGATGGCCAAGTCAACGTCACGAAATCCAGTGCCTTATATCTGTTAAAGCTTCAAAAAGAGCGTTACTTGCCAAAATCTACAGTGAAAAGTGTTCTTGAAAATACTAAGACCATTGTACAAGAAACTTTGTCCGTTGTGAAAACCCATGTAGAGCAATGTCTTACTAACAACGACGTAGATCCCAAAAATATTCCTGGCTTGCAAGATATTTTTGTTGAAAACAACGCTACCACTAATCCATTTTATAACTTGGAAACAGAAACACAGCAAAAAAACTATTACAAAGAAAATTTCAATTTGAAGGTAGCGATTTTACTTTATTAAGCGGCATTTTTAGACAGGGGGTTTATCGTGTTACCAAAAAATCTTAGATAATTTTCCGCAAGCAAGGAGTTAAAACGATTATTAAACTGTATTTCAAGGTGGTAATAGTGTGTATATCTGTAAGGCTTATAAATATTAAAAAGGGGCGTGATAAATTTTACCCTTTTAAAAGGAGGAGAGGGGGGGGGCTTGTTAGAGAGAAAGGGCCAAATGTAGAGAATACGGTATATTAACTTATGTTTGGTGCAAATTTACAGGAACCTCAAAGAGTTGTTCTGGGTCAAAAAGACGTTTTTAGAAGAAGAAAAGGACTGTTACAACCATCTTCATCAAATGATGAAGCATGTTACATATCAGTTCTCGACAGCTTGGAACAACTTCTAAATGATGAATTTGTGTTGAACCAGGTAAAGTGTAAAAGTACCATATTTTTCCCCTCAAGCCCTGCAACATGAGTGGGGACTCTTTTCAGACCTTCAAAGGGTTGGACGAAGGTTTACGGGAGGAAAAAGCCTAATTTAAAGGGGGCTTTTTTGTTTATTCATTGGGGGGGTATTTATTTGCTTTTGAGGGAATAATTGTGGTTTTGTGAACTTAGGTTCCGTTGGTTTCTTATTAATTTTTATGCAATACAGGTTGAAAATCCGCACAGAAGCACTGATGGTCTTATAAAAGACTATTGCGATGGGCAGCAATTTCAAAGTCACACCCTGTTCTCAATAGACCCAAAAGCTTTGCAAATCATGCTATACTACGATGACCTGGAAACATGTAACCCACTTGGATCAAAGGTTACTAAACATAAACTTGGTAAGATTATAAACAGGTTTTTTTAAAAGTTTTACTAGTCCATACACGCTATGCATAATGCATTCCAATTCGCATCAAAACGAGATCGGTAGGTCAAATGGCGGTAGGACGAGCTCTTTTGGAAACAAATAACTAAGAAAATATTGAATTTGTTTTGGGTTTTTGTTATATTGATTTTGTAACGAATACAAAAACAAGTTCAGAAGTGAAAATTGACCTGTCAGCTTCGTTTTGGAGAGAGTCGTTTCCAGGTTCCAAACAAGAGGGAGGCATTTTATTGCATATAAAATAATACAAAATTTAAAAGAATAAAAAAATAATATAGGAGCTTTTTATTACACACTTGGTAACATCAATCCAAAATATCGGTCATCAACAAAGGCAATACAGCTTCTGTGCTCATGTAAAACCACTGATATTAAGAAGTATGGTATTGACGCAGTACTTCAACCGTTCATTACAGATTTGCACAAGTTGGAACAGGTACAGGTAGTCCACTGCCCTCTGTATATTGTAAAAACCAACATTTCTACCAAAAATAGTATGATTTAATTTAACTTTAGTTAACAGTACTCTTTAAATAGGAAGATGGCCATCCATTCATGATCAATGGTCAAGTGAGAAATTTTCGTGGTTCCATAGCTTACGCGTCTGGGGATAATCCAGGAATCCAGCTACTAGGGGGATTCAAAGAAGGTTGCCAAGCGCATCGTAAGTGTCGTCACTGCCTTGGGCTTGATGAGCAGATTAAATCTATGGTGAGATAACAAAAATTGCATTAAGTTCATTTTCTATTGTATTAATTTTTCAGAAATTGAGTTATAAATATTATTAATTTAAGTGCCAAAGTGGCACGGGGAGAAACGCAAATAGACAAGTTTGGATGTTTATGGTAAACTAGTTGTATATTATTGATATACAGCAATGAAAGTTAAAAAGCAAGCTTTTAATTTTAGTTTCATGAGAAATACTTTTTGCTTCGCACACAAGACAGCTACAACAAACACTGTGATGAAATTTCAGCTTTTGGAGAGTATTTTAGCAAAACGTATGGGATTAACAGAAGATCCATCTTGAATAGTAGCAGATTTTTCCATGTGGTTGGTGGGCTGCCAACTGATGCAATGCACGATATCCTTGAAGGTGTATTACATTATGAAATGGAGGGGATGATGAAAAATTTTATCAAGATCGAAGGCTTTCTAACTGTGGAAGAATTAAATCGCAGAATATCCAAATTCGATTTTGGATATTACAACGATAAAAACAAACCATCCCCTATAACTGATCAAAAGTTGTCATCGAATGACAACAGTCTGAAACAACACGGTAAGTTTGCAACATGTTGTATACAGGGGAAAAGCTTTCTGCTTTAGTGTTTTCTAAAGATCCCCATCAGGGTCTGTTAAACAAACTGACTGAATTTTCATTGTCCATTGCACTTTAGGTGCAGTGGATCACAGATGATGTCATAATATATTGTTATCAATAATATTACCAAAAAACAAAATAATTAGCAAATTCTAGCAAATGAAGTTTTAGTTGGGCTCAACAGGCCTGTAAAGTTTACAGCTTACACAAATTTTCAGAATGAATAACAAGTTTTAACAATAATTATGCTTTAATTTCCAGCTGCTCAGATGTGGTGCTTGGCCATCCACCTACCCTTGGTCATTGGTGATCTGATTTCTGAAGACAATGCTAAGTGGAAACTTTACTTGAAGCTACTAGAGATAGCATCCATTTTTCTTTCACCAACATTGTCACCAGAACAGATAGCATACCTTCAAACACTGATAGAAGACCACCATACTGAATTTTGTCACCAGTATCCACAGTGCTCAATTATTCCAAAAATGCATTATATGATCCACATGCCAACTGTTATGCTGAGGTATAGAATGGACTCCAAGTATTTTATAAATAACCAATGAAAAGGATGCACAACATCCCCCTAAAAACAAGATATTTAACACAGTTAAAATTACCATACCATACATAAGTGTGTCAAAAATTGACTAGTATAATTACAACTTTTGTTTTCACCAAAACATTTTAGCTTGGGGCCGCTTGTTCGATCATGGTGCATGCGCTATGAGGCAAAGCATCACTATTTCAAGAAACTGTGCACAATCATTGCCAACTTTACAAATATTCCTTACACTCTTTCAATGCGTCATCAACACTGGGTGTGTTATAAGATGAATTCAACAGGAAACTATGGATCATCATTTTTAGAAAAGGGTGTTGAGACTGGAGCAGGTAATTCATCTACCAGTACCTTTCACATGAACTTTAGTTCAATTACCTAATCAATTCCATAACAAATTGGTTGGCACATAAAAATACTGTAATATTGTTTCAGAGTTACTGCACTGTCACTCCACCATGCACATATCTAATTACTAAAACAGTACCTAATTAATCAGTCATAGTTGATTGTCACTCATGCATAACTTAATATTTGCTTAAAGCCTTAAAAAAGCAAGCTATTGTACAGACACACTACTATGAGGTGAAAAACATACTGACAGTGACCCAGTACATTAAAATTGTTAAAAATTAATATAAATAATGCATTTTTATATCTAGGTTCAACAGTCTGTGCAGGTGACCTTGAGTACTATCAAGCATTAAAGGACCAACAAGATTCATTAGAAAGGCAAACAAATATTACAAAGTAAGTAAAATACATAACATAAATTTTAAATTGATTCACTTTGTTCTTTTGGAAAAATGACCTAGTTTGTCCTATGATAATGACAGGGGACAACCCAAGCATACATGCTAAGTTGTACACTAGCAGTGTTTTTGCTTCTTATTTAGACTTAAATGGATGTCAGTTCAGGGCACAACATTCAAGGTGGGATGTGTTGTTTGTACTGGGCAAGATGAGGAAGAAATGCCAAAATTTGCTTTGGTGAAGGAAATATGCATTGTCGAGCAAAATTTACACAATTTGTGGTTGGTAACAAATGAGCTTTTGACAACCTCTTTCAACGGGCATGTCAATGCCTTTGAAGTAAATCAAAACCAAGGAAACTTTGTTCTGGTAAAACAGGAACACCTTCCATATGGCCTAGCACTCCACTTGATCACAATTGAGCAAACTGGGCAAGTAAAAACTTATGTTTGCCCAAAGTATCAACTGTCACCTGTTAATGTATAGATAAGAATGGGTGTGCTGTACTGGTGGTAGAAGTGAAATATACCAAAGTCTGTATATAAAATGTACATGTAATATTCCCTACAAGGACTAAAGATTTGTGGATGAAAAACAACTTTTCATCAGTCGACATTTCAGATTTTCAGTTCAAGTCAAGTGTTAATTATTCATTGTACTTTCTTGCATTCTCATTGATTGAGAGCCTACACATATTTATTTGTATTTCAGCAGACACAAAATAAATCTTGTACAGTATTTGTCATCGGCAAATTAAATTCGGACATGACAAATAAATGTAACATTTGTCATGTCCATATTTTATAGACGACTTCTCACAGAATGAATAATAAAAGAATTATTGAATTGAGCTTTAGCACAGGATGTTAGAATTGTTCAGACCTCGGTCGCCATTATCTGCCTCAACCTGGATTTAGCAGATAAATATGACCAGGTCAGAATAATTCTGATATTTAACTAGATGCAGTCAAAAACCAAATAAGTAAGTAGAGTACAGGCGACAATCTCTGTTTTAGAAGATGTTCGCGCTAAGCAAAAACGCCGGCATAAATAAAAAGCTGCATATGCGAACGGTCACAGACATAAATAGAAAAATGTGCACATGTGTATGCTAAAATTCAATTGCACATTAACATTCTGGTCATTGGCATTAAAAGTCAACACTACATGATGAACTATAGAAATTTGATATTAAATTGTTTTGTCGTTCATGCCGTGGCTATTTATTGCAAAAAAGCGGCGTGTTATAACATAATATCTTAATATAATGTACTGTAGTCAGTATATAACCTACCTCGCTAAGATGTTTGATATCCGACACATCCACATTTTTCTTTACTTTACGTTGATCAGCAAGCTTCTAGCTATTGTTAATATTATTTTGACGCTAAAAGTCTCTTTCTGTTTTTCCCCTTCACTAACCCGTAAAAGCACCTTATTTCTCTTTTCATGCTATTTTAAAGTCTATTCACATCACAAGTGAAAAAGAATCGATCCGCCATTTTGAAAATCATTTGAGCATTACCATACCTAATCACCCATGACGTGTGGAGTAACTTTGACACCCACCGCAATTTTTACTCTCCGCAAAGGGTAGCTTGTCAGTTACACCTTTTTTAGGAGTAAGTAATTTTAGATCTTACACATTATACCATTATCACAAGGGGTAGAAATTACACCTAATACTTTTACACACACAAAAGGAGTAAAATTCACACCAAATTGGAATAAAAATTACCCCTGAAAATTTAAAGTGTAGTGGTGCGGAGCTGTGGAACAATCTACCTGTTCATGTCAGACAAGCTGTTACTCTCAAGCAATTCAAAGCTGGCTGCTGTAACTATTTTATACAAATGTGTAAAGTTTGTCCCCACGGCACTCATGGAAAGCAGGATATGTTTAGTTTGTAGCTGTTTTGTATTTTTATCTTTATTGTACATAATATTGTAAACCTGATGAGTTTTTACCGTGGTTAAATAAAGTTTATTCTATTCTATTCTATTCTATTCTAGCATCAAAGGAAATGGCTCATAGAGTGAAGGGTGTTGTGGAAGCTCGTTTACCTGACGTTGAGGGCAACAAAAGCATGGAAATGAAGGTTTGATATTCATGCTAGATACTGTGTAAGAAAAACATTGTTCTTGATGATGTATCTGAATAGTTGTATACCATTAACATTTTACCATATATATTTATATCAGTACATAGTTATACTATTCAAAAAAAAGTAAATATCTTATTTGCACATACACATATGCATCTCCCATCCTCTTATTAATAATTGGAATTTGTTACCATTATAAATCCATTAAACCTCAAGAGTAATTGTAATCAATACAAATTAAAATTTGTTTGTTGCAAGTTGTAGGCTCAGCCAAGAGGCATCAGAGTGATCACAAAGAGTGACCACAAAGAATGGACTGTACAGCTGATATTATGTTGATGTTATGTTTAAGACTGTATTTAACGCTGAACATTTATTTAACGCAAAACACAAATAATTTTTAAAGATTTGTCTCAAGAACCAATCATTGTCATTGTATCTATTCGTATGGTTGGGTTAGGTGAATAAAAAACAGCTTAATGAACTAAACACGGAAAACAATATCAAAAATTAGCCAGAGGAACTGCTAGAGTGGGCGCTCTATCGGTTCAGTTTTCATCGACACATCGTTAAACCACATTTCGGACGCATGCGGGATGTAGCATGTGGTTGATAGTTTCTATTGCTTAGCAGACCACTTCCGCCATTTTTTCTGGTATTTGCGTACATATGAATGCGATAGAGATTAATGTATTTGCATAATTCAATTCAGAATTCGTAATTCAATTCAGGTTAGAAAGCTCACTCTCACAGGCACTCTTCGTCCGCCATTTTGAAATTTTTGCTATGTTTTGGCTGTGATTTTGGAAAATTCTGATTGGCTGAAACGCACGAGACGGCTGTCCTAAAATTTTGGGATAATCCGGATTGATAAATATCTTGGCCAAAAGAAGTAAATAAGACAAATGCAAAAGGTTAACAATAACGATTTTTGCTTGTAATTAGGTCTCCAATGCCCCCCCCCCCTCCATGCAGCTTACCCAATATTGCTATTTATACATTAGTATTATTATAGTATTTCATCAATAATCCTAAAAACACAATATTGAATATAAAGCCTAGCACATCAAAATATAACTAGCACAGCAGAGCTTTTCATATAAAATGAATGATACCTACTTTAGAGCTATCAATTCGCCACTTGCGTTCGTAAGGTGTTTAGGAATCAACAATTTCAAAGCAAGATCTCTCCCTTCCTGTCCTTTGCGAACGGATTCCAAGTTTTGCTTTCCTTCTCGTCTCTTCTTGTCCTTCTCGTAGTAAGGTCAAGAAATCACAACATTTACATATTCACGTCAAATGCCATGATTTGGAGAAAACCTTCGTGTACTTGCGGGAAATGCTTGAATGATTTCCACGGTAAATCGAAATAATAACTAGTAATTTGCATCGGTCTCTGATGCATGTTGCATCAGTCAGTCGAGACAATCTACCCTTTAAACAATAGAATCGCGCGGTACTGTCTCGTATGATTGATGCATGCATGGATGCAAAGTAATCTACCCTCTGCAATCTACCCTAGCCATGTGTTTACTCAAAAATGCAAAGTAAGCACAATGATATCCAGATATTTTTGACGACAACCTGCCGCTATAATATTCGCTATATATATATATATATATATATATATATATATATATATATATATATATATATATATATATATATATATATATATATATATATATATATATATATATATATATATATATATATCGATAAAAAGACGATAAATAAAAAACACGCAAAATGGCTATCAAAATTCTCCTCATTTCAAATCATTGTTTTTATCGATAAAATTATTGATTGATAATACCATAATAGGCCAACGCGCACGCATTTTGAGATTAAAATGTGTATATTGTTATTTTTTTGAGTTTTTATTGAAACTTGACTTGGAGGTATTAAATTAACGTGCGTAGGTCTGGATCCGCCCCTGGTACAAGCTTAACATTGCAAATATAATTCATGAGCTTCTCTGCGCGCATCAGCAGCCTTTTGCCTCTCTTTTGAGTCACCGTCTCTCATTTCAGTCTTCGACTTCTCGAGACACCGCATAATTGTACGATACTCCTTACGAAAGTTCGTATAAACGTTTCGGACGCTGTTTGCAAAACGAGTAAGGCTGTATTTAGCAGGGTTTCCGAGCGCTTGTCACAGGGGTTCTCATGCATCTGCAAGTTCCTCGATATTCTTTCCCCAGTCGAAGTTCTTAAAAACAGCTGCAACGACATCAGTTACTTTATTAGCAAGGAACTCGAAATCGTCATCTTTTCGAATATGAGTGTGTACTAAGTCAGCTTTGAACAGATACGTCGTTGCCGTCTGTGCCAAAGTGGTTTATAGGACTTCAGGAACAGACAAGTGGAATTACTGGCCATCAAAGGAACCACTTTGAAATTGCTCGGCCAATATCTCAAACTCTTTCAGCACAGATATGAAACTTTGGCCAACACCTTGTACAGTGTGAACTTTTACAACTGATAGCCCGAGAAACACGTATTGTTGAAGGTCATCTGCATCTGGTACTACGCTTGTCAAACCAACAAACTGTCAAGTGCGATGCTTGTACGTTGCTTTATCTGCTAACACTTTAACAGGAAGCGCCAAGCCTGTTTGAGGTAGTGGTGTTTTCAAGTAGCTATTCACATTGTCTATGACAACTTCAGCAACAGATCCCAATAAATTCTATGGAAACTTATAAGAATGATTTATATATCCGACATCCATTCCACATATATGTGTGCAGCAAAAGAACTATCTTCATAGCATAGGCTTGACCATGGTAATACAGTTTGTAACAAGCACGGCCAATTCGCAAGCTAGGCTATAGCATTGCGGGATATACCGATCTTCAGATTTCTGAATGCTCTTGACACTACTTCCCTATCTTGCTTATCCATGCTTCCCTGATCGAAAACATCCCAGCAAGTGAAACACTTCCGATGGGACAGGCCAATGTCGTCTCGTTTTTTGGAATGCATAGTCTGCAAATTATTGTTAAATCTTCTCTTACCAATTCCATTTCAGGAAAGTATGTCAATATGTCGTAAATATTCTTATAATTTAAGAGGGCATATTCATCATCGCACTGATCACAAACCAACTGATCTGTTCCCTCAGTGGGGTTTGATACTTTCGATTTTTGCAACTTAACTAATTCCGCTCTACGATATCCAAACGCATCTTTGAGATTAGTCAAGTCATTCCTGAAGTCGCTAACTTCATTTTTTAGTGAATCCGTTGTCGTTGAGTGCAGTCGATCCTGGCGCTAATGTTGAGCCTTTCCAGGACGTCTTTAATGATAACAGGTGTCACATCCCCATTGGTTTCACTGCTTTCTGTGTTACAAATATCTGTGAAGTTGCTTAATTCCTGGATTTCTTTCAGCTCTAACGCTTCCGTGGCCTAGCCTTGACATGACAAACTCGCAAATGAATCCTGTTGCTCATGCACATTCTTCCACCACATTAGTTGCCACTTGGTTCTTCTTGTTCTAACCGATGAAAACATTGCCGCAATTGACATTTGAGAAGAATCTCGCGTTTCGTTTGAACCATGAATATTTCTCATGTGCGTTAGGCAGTGGCGGATCCAGGGTAACTCAAAATAAATTACAGCAGCTCAATTTCAAATTCAAAATAACTTTATAACAATGTCATAGGTTATGAATTTCAAAAGAATATAACCTAACCAATGAAGTTACTTTGAAGGTATTTTAAAATGTAAATATATCCTAGAATGAGCTGTGGTAATTTGTTTTGACTTACGCTAGATCCGCCCCTGGCGTTGAGTAATTTTGCTCTAGCGTCGCTTTTTTGCAAACATGGCAAATGAAAGTCGTTTCTTTGTTTCTGAATTTACGTCACTCGACATCTTCTACCTTCTCCGCCGGCGTTTTACGGGTTACGGGCTGAAAAAGTTTGCGGGTCGTCTACGTTAAAAGCCTGCCAATTAATGTTTGTAAGATGCCAGATTTGTTTTTCGCAATCCGCATGCGAAATCCTAACCAAGGATAAGCTAGGATATGAAACATACAATAAGTTTAAGGTGAAGTTGCGATGTACTGCGCGTCCAAAGGCTGTGAATATTAAGATGACATAGGGAATTAAAACGCATGTTATTCAACGTGACTTGTTTATATTATAATCATCATACCTTGCAACATGTCTACTACATCATCTTCACTGCTCGTTAATATTTTGCTACAATATTATGATATGTACTATAAATAAAACGCATAAATGATCTGCATTTTCCGGTTTTAATTAATCTGGTAAAATACATGCCTACTTCCATACCACTGAATGACACATCATTAGTTATAGACCACAGGGTGAAATTCCTATCTTTCAGTTTCGTTCGTATAAAACGAAACATTCTGAACTTCTGAAATATGTAAGTTTATAGTATTATTAATATAAAATCAGATACTTGTTTTAAAAATTTCTTTTCAAAATGTTCAAACATTATGGTTTTCTCCAATTTTCCTACTAAAACTACTATCAGTTAAAAAATGAAAAATTTTGGATTCGGTTATAACAAAAATAACCTGCATGATTAGAAAGTTTACAAAAAACTACATACAGAAAATTAAAATGTTTACAATGATTTTAAGTTTTTTAGAAGTTTTTGAGTTGTTGAAACGTGTTTTTTTTACTTAGTACCCAGTCTTTTTAGTGGGACTTTGGCATATTTTTAACATTTGGAGCAACAATAACTCAATAATCATATTAAAAATCAAGGCGGTTAACATTTAAATGTCTTATAAGTAGTTTTTTGCAACTTTGCTAATGATGTTGATCATTTTTGTTTCAAACAAGTTTAAAATTTTGCACTTTTAAGCTGTAATAAGGTTTTATAGGAAAATCGAGAAAAAACAATGAATTTGACTGTTTTGCAAAGGATTTCTTGGTACAACTTTGTGTATTTCTCCTTGATATACGTTTTACCACCAAATGACAGAGCTTTAGGTAGTTTCGTGATTACGGAACGAATTCCTACTTCTAGGCCATTGATAAAGCTTACCCTGTGGTCTATTAAGAATGTCAACATCGCTAAAATAGCCTCGAGTTTCTTCAACTTTTGTCAACACTTGTTACGGCCAAAGTGACTCAAAAAAATATACTAGATAATACTATATAATACACGAACAATAATCTTGAGATATGATGGCTCATATTTTACGAAGATTTTTAAGGATTGAAATCTGACTCCAAAAAAAAACGTCAATTACACCCAATAGTCCTCGAATTTCTTCATCTTTTATCTTTACTGCTTATTACGGCCGCGGCTCAAAAATATCACAATTACTAGATAATACTATGATAATACACTGGACAATAATCTTGAGATATGATGGCTCATATTTCACGATGATTTTAAAGGATTGAAAATCACGACCCAGCAAACGTCAATTACATACAGAAACCAAACATTATTAAGCAGGCCTTTCGTTAATCGTCACTTACCTGATTCTCAAATTTCACACCTGCAAATTACTCCCGCCCACACCGAGCTGCTTGCACGGAAAGGCCTGCGGAGGAGGTAGCGACCTCTTGACAATATTATTCTTTCATAAATTTCGCTATTGACAAGTCAAACGTGATGATGTCATGTTCTATAATTACACTTTATACCCGTTTTCAGAATTACCCGACCTTAGCCAAAAATAATATGACAATTAATAGAGTTGACGTTCGTTCAAATGATTCTGAGCTGGGCCAAAAACATATTTATGCCCAAGAACATCAACTCTATTACTATTATAATAAGTTTAAAGACCATATTTTTGAGCAAAAACTTAAAATATCACTCAAAATTAACTGGGCACTTAAAATGAATATAAATTGGCTATTACAGCAGGCTAAAACGTATTTGTATATTTAGCCCGCAAAATACGTCACAATGCTCGCTAAAGTTATTATGATCTTAATTAGTTCAAATTTCAGTGAATTTCAAAAAATAGCAACGGTAGACAACAGATATTTTAAACCGCAGTTAGAATAACATTGAACCAAAATATGCTAGATTTTAAAGCTGAAGAAAATATCTTGAAAATCCTCTTAAACTTTCTTATATAATCCACATATTTCGATAACAAAAAACCCCCTCAAAATAGTGAACAAACATTAAAACAACTGAGATGTACACCTTGCCGAAAATGCTAAAACACAAAAGCGAGAACAGCATCTAAAACAATGTTTGTTTTTATTACTTCAAAGCAGACAATCGTATGTAATTGTCACTTTTCAGAACCCAAAAAGCACCTAACTCGAATTTTAAAAACAGGAGTCAGTTGATTATTGGGATTCTTTCTTCTGGTTTGCTTTTATGGCTTGCTAGTAGTGCAATCTTAGTTTTATAATTATAATTCTCATGCTACACAAATTCACTTGTATCTTACGAGTTTTTTATCTTTCGTTAGCTTTGAACTCAAGGTTGTATTGCCAAGTAACAAAGTGATGGACAAAGTAAAATCTAGCATATGCTCTATAGTTATGTTTAATATTATTGTGCTACTGTACTTAATATGTAAATATACATAATCAGATATAAGAGAAATGCTTCACAGCCACACTTCTGGTACTTAGTTATAATTGTATTACTCAAGTAAACAATTAAAATGGTACCCTGTAGCTAATAATTGCTTGTAGGTTTACATTTTCGTTGATCTTAGAAATTTGTCTACTGATATAAAAATGTTCACTAAGGATATGTCATGCAGCTATACACTTTGATCTTATTTGATCATTCAGGGTCAGTATTCTTGTAATTTCTGCAGCTGCATGCTGTAGATGGATTGCTTTTTAATGTTGTTCCGATCAGCTGCATGCAGGTATTCATGAAAGGCGGTCCACAAGCTAAATTCCACAAGCTAAATTCTGAGACATCTACTGTCTACAGGCTGGGTTCCGAGAGAAAATAAATATTTCGAACAAGCAACATATGTTACACATCAAAATTTGCACACCTATCATAATTATCATTCAATGATGACCATGAAACAAATGGGAAGGATGTCAAAAATTCAATAAAGACTTTCTGTACAACAGTTTTCCGAATCTACACAAACTTGAAATTGGTTATACCTTTGGTTTTTGATATGAAACCCTTTGTTCTCATTTGAAGTTCAAAAAATTGGTAGTATTGTCAGGAAATATTAGTAAAACAAGTGGGTCAGAACTGGCAACAACCAATATACCAGTCACGACAAGGGCAAAAAACGAAAAACAGCACAAAAAATTGTCTTAGTGCTAATGTTAAGAGGTCTTTCGTACCGTAAACGTAGAATTAAAATACATTGGTGTTTTAAAGGGAAATAGCAACAAAATTTTTTACCGTCTCAGTTGAAAGAGACTCCAAAATAATATATAGAAGTCTATTACCGAATTTTTATATATGTCTTATTTCGTGAAATATTTTCATTTGAAATTTTAAGTTCCCCGCCATCTTGGATAATTGTGGATGTGCACGACACGTCACAACAGAGATCACGCTATTCTTTTTTCTTACCACACAATGATTAATATGCTCTCATAACCGCATATACGGTAGGTCTTTCGGATTTCAGCACGGACTGAGAAGATTTCAAACAATATTTTATTAGTGGTAGGTATTTAAGAGTAACTTCGACTGGCTTATCCCAGTTGTGACGTCACCAAAAAATTTTTAATGAAGTTAAAAATTAATCCAAGATCGCGGACAGTTCGTTTAATTAAGTGAGAATATCTCATGAAGTAAAACAGATATAAAAATTCTGTAATAGACTTCTATATATTGTTTTTGAGTCTCTTTCAAATGAGACAATTGAATTTTTTGTTGCCATTTCCCTTTAAGGCAAATACAAGAAAGCTTTTTTGTTGAATATAAAATTATATAATTAATTAAGTCTTGGCTGTTTCGTTTTCGTACTAAAATCTTAAACGACAGCGATTCGCCTTTTTAGTTTTAAGAATTTATGGTATTGCACAAACACAACACTAATTTCAAGCAGATTCTGATGTTTTTATTGTTTTGTAAGTTAATCTATTCGAAGCATTCTTTCTACAATTACAAAAACTTTACACCTTGCACCTTGTTTTCCGGTTTTGTGGCAGTCCAAAACCTAAAACCAAGTTTTCAGCCTTTCTTTGAGTTATCTTGAGGGAGGAGACATGATTTTCAATTTCCTGATAATATGGAGCTTTCCTGGGAATATGGAGCTTTTCAGCAAATACCCAATGCAGTTTGCTGCTAATAGTACATGAAACATTTGCCTTTATTTTTGAATATTTTTATATTCAGGTAAGAAAGAATAAGATAGAGATATTGACAGAGGATGAACAAAATGGCTTGTCTTATGGTCCAGTGCAAATAATATTAACAAACCAAGACAATTTTAGTGATGAAGCATCAAGTTTGTGCAAGGTTATTAGAGAGACATCTGACAGACAATGGAGAAATGTTAGTTATTTGTTTATTTGTTATATATATATATATATATATATATATATATATATATATAAGCATATGCATTCAAGCTTTATTAAAAATATGCAATAGTTAATAATCACTTTTGAATAAGAATAATATATATTTTTAATATATAAATATGAAAGTGTAATATAATTCATGGACTGTAGTTTACAACTTCTTTTTCAACAAAATTGGTGATGACCAATGGAACATGGATCTAAAAGATACAGAAAAGCTACAAGAAATTTTACACTCAAGTTTTAGCAAGGCCAATGGGGATTGATAAAGCACAATATATATGGTAATTTAGTAAAGGTATTTTAGGCCCAGCTATGAATCATGAAATAAGAGGAAATGAGAATGAGATTCTGAAACCAACCATTAGAAAGTTAAACCAGCAATTGCATACCCACTCTTAGATATTCACGCCAAATATTGGTGTGTATAAACTGTGCCAGTTTGATTGCATAAGGATGTTCCTACTTAGTTATGCAACAAGTCAAAGTATATCTAACAATAGTAAACACCCCAAAGTACAAGTCTTGACAGTAATTGTACTTAGTAGCTGGTCTAAATAATTCAAAACAATTTATACAGTAAAAAAGCGACTACTTAAACATGAAAAATGATGATTTGAAAGATATTAGACGAGAAAAAGCATGCAGACATTGCTAAAATTAATATATACTAAATAGAAAGCCGGTAAGACCCAGTGCTTTAGTCATAGTATTAGTGTATGTACGAAATAGGAATTTAGAAAACTTATGACTAGTTTTTGAATAAGATCTACAATCGCGTGCAAAAATTATTGAGACGTCCAGTTTATTGGTCCCCTCTCTCACACAACATGTCATTTCTGCCCCCCTCCCCCATCGTACAATGTTGTTAAAGCAATTTTAAGGCAAGGGGTTATCTCATAAGTTTTTCAACATTGATAATGGGGAGAGGGGGGCGTAGACGTGAAAAAATCAACAAAATGTGAAGAGTCTCATTATTTTTGCACGCGATTGTCTATATGGTTAGAACTCTTGATTATTTTTATTGGTGTTATTCCGGCCGCTTTACTGAAAATAAGCATAACAATAGTCTTTGTTTATTGTCACTATGTGTTTGGTGTGTGCCAATGGAATTTTCCTACATTGTGTAAAAATCATGATTTTACGATGACGTCACGATGAAGTCATACGTATCTATAAATAGTGCATAAATTGAGCAAATTTCCCGACGAAGAACCATTTGAAGGTTAGTTAATAAAACATGAATTTCAAAAAAATATTCTCTCTAAATAGAGTTGAAATAGGGAAATACGACAAAGGATGACATGTTCATTGAAGTAAAGCTTGGGCTTTTTCAAAATCAATTTAATGTTAACGTAATTCATGGACGTTTTCTCTTCGCCTAAGATACTAACGTTCTGAAAAAAATTTATTCAATCAATAATTAACTTTTTAGTAAAGGCTCTTGAGTTACAAAATGTAAACAAAAACGTCTGTCGATTTCAATATACTTAAGTTTTTACCAATAAACTAAAAGATGAAATCAAAAGTCTATGTTCCTGAAGAAATCTCGATTTACATGAGGTATCTATTTCAAGACAAAGGTCTTCGAAGAAATGAACAGGGAAAACGTTTCCCAAAGTACTGCAAGGCAACGATTTACAGACACGCTAAACGACCAATCGACAAAGTCGCGTCATTTGACAAACGCAAGCATAATAAAGGCGTCCAAGAAAGTTATCCATCCGTGAAGAACGCAGCATCATGAGACACTTGCGTATCTGTAGCACAACACTCGGGTCTTTTTCCGCATTCAGACTTCGAGCGATGGCCGGTATCAGTCCTGATATATCTCTGTGGTGTATTCGAAGAACCCTTAATAGACACGGCTATCGGTCTTTACACTCGCAAAAGAAAGGACTTATGACTCGAAAAGATGTAGTTCGCTGATATCGCTTTGCTTGTAAAATTAGAAGGCTGCCACCCATGAATTTCTGGGAGCGTAGTATTAGCTTCTATTTTGACGGCACCTCATTTGTACACAAGACAAACCCCTTTGACCAGGCACCAGCTACGCAATCCATGGACTGGAGAAGGAAGAGCGAAGGTCTTGCACTCAACTGTACAACAAAAAGAAAACAGGCTGGCGTAGAGGTTAGAACGGCACATTTCTTCGTTGCCATCACTTATGGAAAAGGAGTGGTCCTGCGATCAATATTTCCACTGTTTGAAAGGCGAGAATTTTGCCGGCTACGTACGGCTTCGTTTCCCGCAAATCTTTCTCGACAGTGCCAATCCAACGGCTAAACGGTTTCTACAAGACGGGGATCCAGTTTAAAACAGTGCTGCAGCAAGATGTGCTTTCCAAGAAGTCGGAGCAGTGACTTTCGCCATACCCTTCGCAGTCCGGACTTGAACCCCACCGAAAATCTATTTCATTTGGTATCAAAGCAGCTGAGAGAAGACGCCATTGACAACAGTGGCGGATCCAGGGTAAGTCAAAATAAATTATAGTAGCTCAATTTTAAATTCAAAATAACTTTATAACAATGTCATAGGTTATGAATTTCAAAAGAATAAAATCTAGCCAATGAAGTTGCTTTGAAGGTATTTTAAAATGTAAATATATCCTAGAATGAGCTGTGGTAATTTATTTTGACTTACGCTAGATCCGCCACTGATTGACAAGCAGATCACGTCAGAAAACTTTGAACAATTTTCCGAAAGAGTTAAAAGGACAATGACGAATTTGTCAAAAATAACTATCGACAGAATTATTTAATCGACGAATAACCGTGTAGCAATGATCATTGAGAAACGAGGACAACGATTAAAGTATTAAATGTATTAAGTGTACAATACTACAATGTTTTTTCCTTACTTATACAGTTTAAATTGGCCGTATCTTTTGGCTTCAATAACTGTTTTAGGTCTTAATAATGACGAATGTATTAACTCCAACAAGTTCAGTGCTCGATTTTTCCCGTTCCTTCGTTAAAGTAGGTACTCACTTGCTCCCCGTAACTTCTGCCTCGTTGGAAATATTCGAAAATCTGCTTGGCTGTACGTGATCAGGCATGTTCTCTGTATTTGGTTTGAAGAGACTAAAGTTTCACCTGGAAATCGTCTGTGTCAGCTAGATATAATCTAATATCTCACCTACCCAGTCCCCCGTTGTGCGCCTTTTGAGTCCAACTTTGTGTGAGTTTTGCATGACAACTAGATCACTGGACTTAATGCGGAGAACATCAAAATTTTTCTCCAAATTGGGTTAAGTTACATTTTTTCACACATATAACAAAGTTTGCGATCCCATAGCGGCGTCTGCTTAGATAGGTGTCTATACCATAATACCAATGTCATAATAGTCTCAGATGTAAAAGAATATATCAAAAACATGGCAAAACACGTACCTTCAATATGACATGAAAACTTGAATGAGAAAACAATCTTGCTCGTAAATATTACTCGCAAACTTCTTGTCGTGTAAATGATTTATTGATCTATAACTAGATTTTCTTACAGGAAATGGTTTATCACTTATAAATGTTTTTGAAAAGAACAGCGCTAAAGTGCTAAACCAGCTTCGTTAAAACAAAAACTTGAAAAAATCTAATATTTTTTAAAGACAAAACCAGGGGCGTTGAAAATAGTAGCGGGGTCTGTGAAACGAGGTCCGTGGTAATTCGCATGGAATAGTGGACCAGTTGTCATGGAGATAGCATCAGTAAGGACCAAAGTCAACCATTTTTTCGGCTTCACTTGCTTGACTGAAGGAAGATAGGAGCAAGTTTCCCAGTAATATTATTATAGCTCAGTGGCTTTTGCACGCATGCATGTGCGCAGTATGGGCCAGATCCAGTGAACTCAATATAACTGGAAGGCTACCTTCACTTAAGCCAGTAATACATGATTTGAAGCCAAATTTGCGTGAAATGACCCCCAGAAACGCGTGTCTGGGGGTCATTTCACGCGAGTTCAGCTACGCGACAGTCTCGCGTGTTAATTACGAGGAGTGATGAGTGGTAGTAGTAGTAGTAGTATAACTTTATTTATACACGCTGACCCCGCCAACCGCAGCTGATTTCCACATAGGGCGTGTTGCAAAAAATAACTTTACATGATAAGTAGAATAGCAGAAGCTATTTACAAAAGGAAATTAATGTAAGTTTTAAGAGATATGGAGTATTTAGAAGGTAACGAAATAATGCACTATTTACAGGTAATTTATTTACAGATAATAGGTTTTTTTCAACGATATGAGCAGCGATTTTTTTCCGAAAGGAAGAAAGTGATTTGCTTTCCCTAATTTCTTTTGGAATAGAGTTCCAAAGCTGTGTTCCGTCGTACATGAAACTATTCTTCATATTATTTGTGCGTGGTTTTGGTAAGCAGAGACCACTAGAAATGTCCCGAAGGTGATAATTTGTTTTCTCACTCTTATATGAAAATAGATTTGTGAGTGATTTAGGGTCCATTTTGTTTAATAACTTGTGCATAATTTTTGCTTTGGCTTTTTTCCTTTCCGTTTGAAGTGGCCCCCAGCCCAATGTACGCAGAGCAATGGTATGTTCTACGTCATTGTTTACATTCAAAATAATTCTAGCTGCTCTATTTTGCAGTTTTTGCAGTCGTTTTGATTGAGCTTCACTAAATACATCCCATACTTCACAGCAGTAGTCGAAGTACTGACGAACAACAGCGTTATATATCAAAATAAGTGTCTCTTGATCAACAAATGGTTTGATTCGACGAATAGCAGAGATTCCTGCTGATACTTTTTTATGGATCTCGTCAGTATTACCTTTCCAAGACAAATGCTGGTCAATTTTTACCCCGAGAGTTTTACACTCATAAACTTATTTAATTTGTTTATTTTCAATGAAAACATTCGGATGTGGATTAGAAATATTTTTTGTCATGGATTTCGAGCCAATTGTTATAAACTCAGTCTTAGCCACATTGAGGCTAAGCTTATTAGCTATTAACCCTTTTTATAAGGTTCTCCAAATCAGAATTTACTGCAGCCTCGAGGTCAGTCACTGAATTCGCTGAAGCCGTCAAATTTGTGTCATCAGCAAACAACCGAGGTTTTGTTTTGCCATAGATAGTGTAACGAGAAGGATAGGAAACTGGGTCCTGGGGCGAGAAAATGTTATTGTTAAAAAAATTTTTCAGTCACGTGATCTTAAGCCGACACAAAATGTTGACAGACGTTAAGCATATGTGTGGTTTATAGTTACAATTTTGTCCTTCGCTGCCTTTTCGAACGTGTTTTCCAAATGAAATTTTAAATCTCGACGATGGATCGTAAAGAAGAAACCTCAAGCAATGAAGGAGACATAATGGAAGCAATGGTGAATGCGTTAGCAGAAGAAAGCGACCAGAATATTGACTTGGAAGAGTGCGTTAACGAGGGTGTCGATGAGTGTAATCTCACCAAAAGCTTTCCATGTGGGCTTTGTTCTAAAGTTTGCAAATCCAAAGGTGGTCTAACCCTACATACAAGGGCAAAGCATGGTGAGAAAACTGCCGTTACAAAGTCGGTTTCGCCATTGACTTCGAAGGTCGTTAGTGAAATTGTCGATAAAGCCACAAAGTCGGTCGTTGATTCAAAGTTATATGGCGAATCAATGTCTAAATTGCTTGGCGAAGCCGAATTAAAGCCGTCGGAAGATCTAGTGAAACATTTAGAAACTTTATACGACCAATACTGCGAAAAGTTGGACAGAGATAAACTCTTAAAAAACTTTTACAAACTTATGTCTGAAAGTGAAAAAATGTTTATAACGAAGTCGAAGAATATGACTGTTCCCGCATACAATTTAATATTGATTCAAATTCCAGATCTACTTGTCGGATTCTACAAGCGTGGTAACGTGAAGGAAAAGCTTCCTGACATAAAACCTGTAGAGAAATCTGAGTTTGGCCCCTTGTCGTATGTTGCTGGATATGTCATTTCAAAGATGTATCGCAAAAGTAAAGTTTCTGTCAAGAAAGATACTCCAGAACAACTGGAACTTCAGTCCCTGCTGTTGAGCATGAAGTCATTGCAAGACAATGAATATATAGATTCTGTTTCTCGGGAAAAGCTATGGAATCCTTGCGAGAATTTGTTGGCTATTACTGCTGAATGTGAAAAGGTGTTCAGGCAACACAGTGCTGGCTTGGTTCGTGAAATTCCACTTCAGCAAGTCAGGGCACATATTTTGCAAAAGCCCAAGGTCAAGTCTGCATGGGATGCTATCCTATTTGATGCTAGTTTGGCTAAAAGCAAGACATCTGTAACTGATGTAAGCTTGGAAAATATTGTTATGTTGTATATTCGTGTGCGATCCTTCTCCTACTCAAAGGATGTTGTTACAAAAATGACTATTAAAGAGAAGGTTAAGTTTCATAAGGAGGCCCTGCGAAAAACACTTAAGACATAAGCAGAGTCGGCTGCAGATTAAAAGTTGTTGGGACATTATTATTAATGAAAAATTGCTTTATTCAAAAACACTATTTTTAAGATGAACAACACCATGTATATTATAACCCTATAAAATATTAGAATATATTACAGTATATACATTACAATACCTGTCTACCATTTTGTCACGTACACTAGATTGCTACAATGTTTGAATTACATTAATTACCGTATGCCATGTTGATGTGTTTTTTAAATCTTTCCCATAGCTCTCAGTGGCATAGCCAGCATGATAACCAGGGACCCAGTATTCATATATTCATGTTTAGCACAATTTATTTATTTTGGAATCAACTGTTTTTATAGTCTCATTAGTCTGTACACATGAATATATGAATATACTCCCCTAATTATCAAGCTGGCTATGCCACTGAGCTCTCGTTTTGATGCAACCAAAAAGTTTTAGTAAAGTGAATAGTGATCCTCAGTAATTACAACAATGGCATAACATACAATTTCCATATCCTATTTAGTAAAAAAATGTTCAATACAGTTTTACAGTCTAGTGGCAAGTACACTATATAACATTGATAACATGACAACTCTTGTAATTTAATAAATTGTTTTCAAAAAGAAACCAAAATGTTTTTGAGAATATCAGACCTAAAAATTATCAATTACCAAAATACATACCAACAATATTTCCTTCATGGCAGTTCATGCAATAGGGCTAATCATCTCATACTGTAAGAATGTTTTAAGAATACTTTAATTACAATCCGAGGCAGATTTTCATACTATTCAGGTATGTGGGGGTGCAAAAATTTTAGGAAGGTGACCAATCAATGGAGAATGAGGTGGTCACCCATTGGTTACTTTTTCAGGAGTGGGAAATTCTCTGGGGGGCAGAGGGTGGTTCAAAATATTTTTAGTGAAGTGTTGATAGATTTTGGGAAGGAAGTGTTGTACTCCCCCTAGAAATCTGTCCATAATTGACCATAAAGAAAAAATGGCAACATGTACATTTTACAAGAATGCATTGCATGTATCTAGCAAAAGACTGAAAAATATACTAAGAAAAACGACTAGTAACAAAAAATTTTAACACAACAAAGAAAATAACCTTCTGTCTTATGCCTGTTTCCACAATCAATTTGCTTTTTAAAACAATTTCTGACCGCAAAGCATTTATGTAAAATGTACATGTTGCCATCTTTTTCTATAGTCGTTTATGGTCAGGTTTACCATAATTTCTCTATTTATCCCCCTGGAAGGTTATAAATTTTGCCACCTTTTGAGTGGGGTTTATTGTTGGGTACAGAGAATCAAAGGCTCAGACAGTGAGGGATAAATTATTAGATGGTGGGGCTTATTTTCCTTTTGCTAGCTTTTGAATTAGAGCTTATTAGAAGGGAGGCAAAAACAGTGGCGGGTAAATAGAGGAATTACAGTCCTGTACTTTGATTATGTGGAATTTAGTGAAAATGCCTCTAAGTTAGTTCTTCTTTTTCTTCTTTGGCAATGGCTCATCCCTGATGGTAGGCCAGCGTGACTCCCCTTCCATACGTCGTGCTCCAACATTCCCTCGGGACACGAGACCAGCATTTCTTTGCACTTGGAGAATCCTGTCGTTATACCCAAACTGAACTGCATCAGGATTGTCTGACCTTCTCCCACGTTGTCTTTGGTGGCCAAAGTATTCCTCAAGGCAGTCTTGCATAAACCGTTCCGTGAGCACATATTTCACTCCAATGTCCAAAAGAAACTTGGTGCATTCGATGAGACTGTGCACAGATATTTGCAATCCTTCGAATGTTTGGATAGAAATAAACATCCGTCCCATTTGATCTTTTGTGAATTCTTCAACTTTAGAGTTGATCTCTTCTTTCCAGTTGAAGAAGTACTGAAGAAATGTTTCTGCTAACCACACAAAGCGCGGATCGTCACATTTCTCATATGGTGCCAATAGTTTATTCTGCTTTCTTTCATGCTCATGAACAGATCTAACATTGCAGCAGTCAAAAAAGTCATTCATGAGCTGACAAAAATTAGCAGTTTCCTCAACTTCGTCAATTGGCATACTTCTCCTAAGTGCTTCAGCCATAGATTTTGAAAGAATCTGCACTGCCAAGTTAACCCTCATTTTAGCATAAGATGTTAAATGAATATGCTCGATTGTTAACTTTGGCAGTTGGTGGAGGCCCAAATCTAGATCAGCAAAATAGCATCTAGAAATGTGCTCCCACAGCAGATTCTTCCCATTCTTTAACAGGTACCTAGTTCCACCAGAACCAGAGCTGTGCAGATTACCTTTAGTAAAGATAAATGAGCATATAAGAGAATAAATTACACCACAAAATTTGACATGGCAGTATTGCATGCAGTTGTACTGTATTACTGTTCTTTGCAGTACATAAAATATAGAAATTTCACTTTTTATTAGGCATTTTCACTGTAAATTTTGAGCAAAAACATGAATACATTGAGTGAAAGTTTTATGCTCATCAGAATTAGCAAGGAATGATGTAACAGCAAAGGCAGATCTTCATATTTTGTAGGGGGAGGTGGCCAATTTTTTTGGCTAGATGCCAGATAATTTGGGAGGGGGGTCCAAATCACCAGTCATGGAGTTGCTTTGGGTGGGTCAGTTAGAAAACAATCTTAGTGAGATGCAAATACCCCTTGGCATGCTTTTGGGGAGTAGGGGGGGCATGGAATGTAAATCAGGGTTCGAATTAATCCTGAAAAAATTGTTCATGAAAACAAATTTTATAATTTTAAGGAAATTTAAAGGAAATGCATTTTTTTAAAAAAATATTTGAAAAGTGGAAGCACCTCATGTTTATTTAATTGGGCAAAAAGACAGTTTTGCCAAGAAATTTTGCAATTTAAGAGCAGATTTGACTGATTTAATAACATGTTAGTAACAATATACTCAAAATATATTGTCTTTTATCTGAATTATTTTTCAACTGCATTCATAAATGTATAAATGTGATTCATGAATCATGAACTGTTATTTCGAACCCTGTATATAGAATATTGAAGCACCGAATATTACTCTTCAATAATCTATGATGAATACAATTGAATGTATGTATTGTTCATAGAATTCTGTTCATCATAGACTATTGAAGAGTAATATATGTAAGTAGTGCAGCAATTTTTGCATTAAATATACTCTGAATACAAGGGTTTTGAGCAGGCATTATTCCTGGTTGAGGGCATTTATGGTAAGCACTGACGTTTATCAAACAGCAAACAGCAAAAAGAAAATGTTTGAACACCATACACTTTAACAATAACTTTTGAAATAATACAATGAGTAAAAAATGGGTGAACAAGATACATTTGCAAATTTGCTATATCAATGTTTGAAATACATGTTATACTCCACTTAATATGTATCATACCTCTTGTGGTTTTCATCAAGTGAGGTACATCTGCAAAAAACCAGATAGTTCTTTGGGGCGCGAACAGGTTTACCGTTTTGTAGCACACTGGTAGCTTCTCTTCTGCATCCTTACCAGAGATATGCTTGTGCAATCCGAAGAATTTTCGGTTTGCAGACATTCCATCACTTGTAGCTGCCACAACATAAAGCTGACAATTCAGCTCCAAAATGGCAACTGCACGCCAAAAAATCGGGGCCAGCTGGTAGGACACCACGGTTTGTGTCAAAAAGTACACAAGCATAAATTTGAGAGTTGTTTGGACTCCTCTAACCATGAATGCCAAAACATGAGTAGCTACTTCCAGCTCATCAAAGGTTGAAAAGTCCAAATCAGGATCACCAAGAGAGGTAAATCCAATCAATTTCCCCGAATGTTTATCAAATACCAACCTTCCTTTGATCTTCATCTCATCAAACACCAACACCACATATCTAGCCGATCCCTTGTACTCTTTTGTCATTGATTTCAGTAGTTCAATGTTCTCCAAGACAAAACCCACACCTGGTTTGAAGTGATTCCTATAATCACGCAATGTTCTCTCATGGGGAAGGTAAAGGACCCATCTGGATTCTTTTCACTCTTTCTAAGCTCATTGTAAACAGATGAAGACTTTGCATGTATAGAGAGGCAAAACTCAATGAAATGTGGATGCCATCTCTGACCATGCTTATTAGTTCTCATTGCCTTTTGCTGTTGTTGAAACACGAGCTTCATGTGTGGCGAGGCTTGCAGATTAGTTTGGTCAAGGATGGCGAGGAAGGAATTGCTCACATCATCATCGAGAGTCACACCATGAGAATTGATCTCTTTCTCCATTCTATTCAGCCGATCTTCTAGCTGCATGCACTTCAACTCTGACTCTTTCAGCTTAACTCGCTCTTCTCTGACTGTTGCTTGTAACTTGGCCGAAGAACATGCAGCCAAGGGTGCTTTGGATTTTGCAGGAAGGACAGGCTTAGGTTGTGCTTTCTTGTCATCAACTTTACAACATGGCTTACATTTCTCTATTCCCTGGTCGACCAGTATCTCACATTTATTTAGTTCACTGGGGAAGACTGTTGCTTGCTAGCAATCAACGGTGTAACATGTAAAAATGTTTCACTGCTACTAGTCTCATTCTCCATAACAGATACGCCACAACAAATACGAAGGTCACACAACAAATTATGCAAGTCCTTGAATTTACTGCACAGCCGGGATTTTCCCTCCGGAAACAACGCAGAACTATTAGGCACTGTAGCTCCATAGATAGCAACAGTAAGTTCCAACGATTCATCGATTTGAAGATGGTACTTGGGGATAAGGAACCCTGGTTTACGCAATTCAACAACAATAACATCATCCGTGACATTCACAGTCCAATCACGCAAATATTGGTAGTTGCGTTTGAAATACTTTTTCAAATCGTCAAAAGTGGGAGGTTGAAACGTACCAGAAGACGTTGGTTGCTCATGATGACGAATAACACTCCTTCTTTGTTGTGGCGTCGAACTACCAGGCAATGTATCCAACTGTTTGACTGGCAAATTCAATGTCGGAACTGCTCCCGTCTGCAACCTCTTTCGTACTTTTTCATTGCCATCTTTGCCCGTAAACGGAAAAGTGTCAACAAACTCTGCCTCAAAATGATGCTCACAAAGAAAGATATTGTTTTTTTCGAATCGTTCTTTGAGCTCTTTTGTTAGTTGTCGTGTTCGTAGAATGACAGTTTTCCAAGCGTCGCGAGCCTCAGATTTAATTCGTGATGTGTGCTCCGAGTCCGATGATTTTACAGTTGGGATCTTAAATAAACTCAAGCCTTCGTATCGTCTGCTATGCGGACAATTGATGAAAGCGCAGTTTTCTGGCATAACTCATTTCTTCACGAAAACTTTGACGCGAATATTAAGTAGGAAACATGAATATGTATTCTCATACGACAAAGGACAATATATCATTCATGCATACAATGCTTCTTTGTGTCGGCTTAAGATCATGCGACTTCTCTAACCGGAAGTATCAACATATTAGCCCGCGCATTAGGGTTTATTAAGGAGTTTCCTATCCTTCTCGTTACACTATCTATGGTTTTGCTTAGACAGTGAGGTAGATCATTGATGTACAACAAGAAGAGTAATGGCCCTAAAATAGAGCCTTGTGGTACACCACATTTGATCAGGCGCTCAGATGAAAAAACGTTTTTTTTATTTGGCACTTTTGTTTTCGGTTTGCGAGATAAGATTTGAGCAAATTTAGAGTTTGCCCTTTTATTCCATAAAGCTCTAGTTTGCTTAATAGAATTTGGTGATCAACAGTATCAAAAGCTTTTTTTAAATCAATTAAAACTACTAGGTTAAACATTTTTCGGTCTAGATTTATATACCAATCGTTAGTGCAGTTTAGTAATGCACTAGCTGTGGAGTGGAATTTTTGAGATCCAAATTGAGTATCACTAAAAAGATCAAATTTTGTTAAATAGTTATATAGTTGATCATGCAATATTCGTTCCATAATTTTACTAATGGGCGGTAAAACTGATATAGGTCTGTAGTTTCCAGGAATGTTACGTTGACCATTTTTATACAGAGGCACTACTAACCCTAGCTATTTTCCATTCGTCAGGAAAGGAAGATAGAGTAATAGCCTGATTACAAATAAGAGTCAGTGAGTCTGGGATAACTGGTGCTGCTAATTTTATAATTTTGCAAGAAATTTTTTCAATGCCAGTGGCTTTATTGCCAGAAAGTCCATGTAAAAGACGAGAGATTTGGCTGACAGTAACAGGCTGGAATGCAGCAAAATCTGATTTAGCACTTTTGATATATGTTTCAAAATTGTGATTTGAGGAATCTATTTTGCTACTCAGCTCTAGATCTGGGCCAATATTTGAGAAATATTCATTAAAACCCTCTGCAATATCTTCAGGACACGTTAAATTTTTATTACCCACAGTTAGTTCATTTGCCACTGTAGGTTTGTTTTCTCTACCCAACAAGCTGTTTATACTTTTCCAAGCTTTCTTGGGATTAAACTTTTGACCAGCTATTTTCGAGGAATATTAATCTTTTTTAGCATTTCTTAGTTTTATATTTACTTTATTTCTGGTTAATCTGAAGTTTAACCAGTCGTTCTCATTGTTAGTCAAAATGGCTTTTCTTTTAAATTTGTCCCTTGTATTCATAAGATTCTTTATATCATTTGTAATCCAAGGGGCCTTTTTTGATCTTATCTTTTTGTGCTGAAGTGGTGCATGTTTGACTAGGACATCTAGAAATATTTTTTTCTAAATTTCCCACATTGCATTTGGATTTTCAGCAGAGAAATATATATGTTCCCAGGGTTGTTTTAATAAGTCTTCAATAAATTTTTCTTCATTAAAATTTTTCATGTTCCTAATTTCAAGAATATTTTCTTGTTTGTCAATAACAGAAATTTTTCTGATCGCAAATACCAAGCTATGATCACTAATACCTGTGTGAATGACACCAGAATCTGAAATTTTTTCTGGTGTATTAGTAACAATATGATCAATAAGGCTAGAGGTTGCCATAGTCACTCGAGTAGCTTCATCGATCATTTGAGTTAACTGGTATAATTCGTATAACGACTTTATTTTCTTTGTTGGGATGTTTGCATCTTTATCTGTTTTTAACATATTACAATTTAGATCTCCCAGGATATACATTTCTTTATTTTCATTGTCAATAGCTTTGATCAACTTTTCAAAATCATCAAAAAATGTTGGTAATGAACTGGGTGGTCTATAGACTGTAGTAACAAGAAACGGTTTGCTATGTGGTTTAATAATTTCCACACAGACTGCTTCTAGTTCAGGGGGAACTAGGTTTTTTCTTATTTTGTAATTGATGGAGCTACGTAAGTAAATACAAACCCCTCTCCCATTTCTTGATCTGTCCTTTCTGATAACATCATAGTCATCCAGGCTAATCCAGTTATATTTGGATCAAGCCGTGTTTCATTAAATGCAATTAGATCAATGAATTTGTTTGTCATTGAGAAGTTAATTTCATCTATTTTTTCAGTAAGCTAAGTTTTTCATTTGGTATTGAGCTGAGAGTTCCTAAGAAATTGCTGCTCATATTTTTGCTTGACATATTATTTACTCTAGTTTGTGTTTCATCATGCGTTTCACATGACTGATGTACATTGCCCATTCCTTCTGATGGGCAGAAGGTAGTCGAAAAAAATGGTTGTTAGTGTTTTGAATTCTGTTTGACTTTAAGTATGTACAGAATGCCCTTCCCAAAGCTTTATCACCATCCCGATTTAGGTGTAGATTAGATCTATTTAATAATGACTTTCCTGTGTAGCTATTATCATTATGTGATCTTATGTTTGGAGCATAAGTCATGAACTAATTTGTTGTAATATTCAGTTTTGTGATTGTTTACCTTACCATCATAGCGTTTGATAGCACCAGACACAGCTACCTTGTTGGTGTGGCCTTTTGCTTTATTAATCAGGTTTTCCATGTCAGCTGCAACTTTCTCTGGTTGTTTGTGTACCAAGTCGTTTGTTCCAACATGTATGATGATGGTGTCATACTGCAACTTCTCTGTTTGGTCATCAAACTTTGCTGAAATCTGGTTTACAGTGGCTCCACTGTATGAGTGTGAAATTGCCTTGTTGCGTGCAGCCCTGGCAATCTTGTTCCCATCGATATGCTTTACCATAGAGTCCCCTATCACCAAAACTACTTTCTCCTGTTTCTCTTACTTTTGTCTTTTGTTTGTATTTGCAGTGTTTTGGGGGCCTTTGCTCAATTCTTTTCGCTTTCTGTGGTGAACTGGGCTGTCCTTTGACGTTGTCTTTGCTTGACTTTCCTCATTGTAGTTATAGTCATCACCAGGATTCGATTCTTCAACAGTAAGCGTTTGAAATGTACTAGCTTTTAGAGGTATTTCGTTCGTGTTCGCAGTCTTCGTTGATTTTTTTGCCTTTGTATCTACCTTCGTCCACTCGTTTTGTTTTATGTCGAGAATACACTTGATATTTGCATTGTCTCCACTTAACTCGACTACAGTTGACTTCAACTGTTCAATTTCGGCCGCCATTTTGTTGCTCTGTTCTGACAATGCGTTTATGTTAATTTGCAATTTTGGCGATTTAGATTCAGCCAGTTGTGTTTCTTCTAGCTGCTTAGTTTTAATTTCAGTAACTAGTGTCATAATATTGTCAATTTGTTGCTGATACTCTTGACATTTTGTACACAACAAGTGATCTTGGTTGGCATTTTTGTTGTTGGTTAGAGTCGACCACGTATGATCTCGTTTTGATCTTTTTTTCTTCATTTTTTGCACCATTCGTTTGAGCATTTGCCTCCAGAACACTTCGTAGATACTTCTTCTCGTTATCCTTCATGATCTGCAGCTTCTCTTTGTTCGGACCGTGCCATTTTAAGGTAAATTCTGCGGTTTTGAACAGCTTTTCTTCTGCGCGAGGTGATGACCACTTCGCGTGGTCACATATTAAAATCGTTGCTACGAACGCTTTCAGTGATTTTAAATCGCCGCCCTTCCATGTAAAATTATTTTCACTGTAAAATAGAAAAGAGGACTTTTCCTTCCTATTTACGACAGTGTCGGTTTTGTGGTCAGAATTTTCGATTTAAGCAGAGCTCACAATTTTATTACATTCCGCCATCTACTTTTTTTGCAGAGATGAATTACAAACTGGTATTTTTTCACTATGAAAAGTTCTTTTTTTGGCGGGGGCCTGGTGATGTTTGGCTTCAAATTTCCCGCCTCAGGCACAGGGAGCTGAGGAACACGGTTTGTTTTCAGTTAATTTGAACAAACAGTCGTCTTACCTTAATTGTTATTTAAAAATTACTTCTAGTGCATATTTTTACATTACTTCTAATGCATATTTAATATCAGCCATCATTCTGCATTGCAGCGATATGGAGTCGGGATTGTATTTTATAGTCGGATTACATAGATTATTAAATGAAGTACTAAACGCATACACCAGGCGCTTATAATTACTAACGGCTCCCAAACGTGCGACTAATTATATACAGTTAAAAATAATTAAGACAAGGGAGGAAACTGGCAAATACCAATATCTGATGTCATTGTTCAAAGCACTACTATTCGCTGAAAATTATACGTTAACACCCAATATTACGCACGCAACAAAAGAAAGGTATGGTTTGAATATTCAGTTAAGGAAATATACTTGAATCAATTTAGAAAGTCGAAAATTTTACGATCGAAATGCACACGTATATTTTGTTATTTTCGTGTAATCTGCACCGCAGCAAGTAGTGACGGAAGTGACGTATGCACTGATTTCAAGATACGTATGCAAATACTTCTGGCAAAATTCTTCCCAATTCAAAAACATGCAGGTCGCAGTTTTCTTTTTCGGAACAACTGTTATGTCTTGTAATTTTACAAATGACTTGCTACCGGTATCTGATGACTCTATTAGCGGTAGTTTATTGCAAGCCTAAAAATATATTTTTGTCGTACATTGTAAATAACTGGAAAATCTTGATATTAAAAAAAACAATATATTCGTAAGCAAGTTCAAATTGCTGTTAAATTATTTTAAAACTACTAACCAGTTTGAAACAATAACGTGTTTTTCTCTGTTGTGCAGTTTCGGCTTTTTATTTGGCACGTTTATTTCGCTCTGGGACGTACTATGCATTTTCCGAATACAGCTGTTCATGTTTATTTAAATTTTCCTCGTGAATTAAAAATAGGATACAGTTTATAATAATTGGCAACGGAATTTAAAATAACGGTTGTTTCCCTCAACAATTTAAAAATAGAATGTAATTATCATTTAATTTTAAACGGTTGTACTTTCGGTACGTTACTTCCGTCACTAGTTGTTGCGGTGCACATGCAACGACAAAGCGTTTGAAGTTTCCTCCCTTTCTCTATTTTCTTTTCGTTTCTCCGTATGGTCGGATGCACGTCGTGTGCTGTTCGGGGAATGCACGCCTGCAGTGTAATGGGCAGCGGTTACTCTAGCTTTGGAATGTTTTGATTGAATTTTTATTGAAAAATACACAAATACATTGTATTGGTGTTTACTGTTTATACGAGTGGTTTTTATGCGTCGAACAAGAAGAATTAATGAATATTCATGACGGATAAGATGCATTACAAATAATGATATTTAAATAACAAGGTAAGACGACTGTTTGTTCAAATTAACTGAAAACAAACCGCGTTCCTCAGCTCCCTGTGCCTCAGGTAGCCTTCCAGTTATATTGAGTTCACTGGCCAGATCACACCAGTGGATCCACTGAGCTTTACTAATATATCTGGAGGAGCGGCTCCTCCAGATTTCGGCCTCTGCTGACGCCAGATCCACGCCATATGGTTCCTCAGCCTAAAGGTATTTGCCACTGACTGGGCTCAATTGTAAAGCAGGCTCATATTTCACGCCTCCCTTTTGTTTTTCTTTTCAAAAATTTTTTTTGTCTATTAGTTTTTGCTGTAAATTTTGGAAGTTTTAAAAGCTTTTTTCACGTTTGCTGGACGCTTCACCAACTTTTGAAAAACTTATGCGCAAGTTTTACAAGTTATCGCGGACAGGAAAGGACAAAAAACCTCGAAATATATTGGTAAAAACAATATTTCAAGGGACAATTGGATCGGTATAAAACCGAAAAATTTGCGGTTTTCATTCACGAGCGAAAAACAAAATATTTCCAACTAAAATTGTTGAGTATAACGTGTTTTTAGGAACGAGTATTTTTGTCTTTTAAGTCCGCTTTGTTGTACATCAACATTTGTTGTATGGTTATGTTTGTATGCCTGGTTTTTACAATCATGCTTTAATGTTTTTAAAATTGCTTACATGCCATCGGCATTTTGTTTTGATTTGACCGTTATATAAATCAAGGCTTTTTGTTTCTTAACTGTCTTGAGTGTTAATAGTTTACTGTAGATAGTAGAACTGAAAATCTTGCATTTTACAAATATTTTGCAATTTACATACACGTGTTTGTGTCTCCTATAGTATTTTTTTGCAAATAATATTGTATATAATTTTGCTCACAACGTTCAAGCATATAGTTCAAGTATGCTTGCTTGAGTCAAGCTTTCTCTCTCTTTTCCCCCTATGTTTAAGTTTGTGTTTGCGTTTTCTTGAATAACCAGTATATAATCTGACGATTATACTTGTTTACGGTTACCCCAAAACCATTCCACAACAATGCAGCTGAAAGATGTATTACTGTATTTGTTTAAACTATTTGAATTAACTAAGGTATAATTTTTCACTACCAACACTCCACAGAGATAAATACTCCACACAAGAAATGAGTACTACCTGTAATATGTATGATATGGAGTGAGGGAATTGACTGCTGACAATAAAAGTACAGTATTAAGATGGCTAATCTAAATCCCCAATGAGGTGGAAAGGATGAAGCTCTCATCTCTCCATTATCCATCATGTGCATTCCTCCTCCTTTTCTTCTTATGATTTCTACTGATTTTGAATTTTGTTAACAACTTATTAAACAATGCACTCTTGTTTATTACAAAACTAATCCACAGTGATACACTTCTTAGTTATATTAAAGTTTATATTTAAAGTGAAAAAATTCAAGGTTTAGTAATTATTAAACTAACAATGAGTCATTGAAGAAAAACACCAACTCCACATTTAGCAAGAGTAAATCCTAACTCCACTTGAGCAATGTATGCTCCCTGTAGTGGCATGAGGATATTATATTATGCTGATACTATAATAAAAATGCTAAATCATTTGATGGTTGAGAGGATGATGTGAATCTCCCATCTCTGCATTGGTGGTGCAGATGTTTTCTGAAATTACAATAATTTCTAAAACTACATTGTATACTATTATGACTATGACATAACTATCACTGTGTTGTCCAAATGGGCTTTTATTTATGATCTCTTCTCAATTTTGATGTGGTATAGATAATAGATTGTTAGTGCAACATTTGAAGAAAACAGTTGCTCTGCACAAAATATTACCCATAATATGACATATATCCATGTTGACAGTACATGGTAGAGCACATAATAAGTTAGGGTGGGAGTGTTTTGCTCTAGTTCTTGGTACATTTCATTAAAATCTGCAATAAAATGAGAAACAAATTTACCACCTTGTTTGTGTTTAATTGATGTATAGAAACATGCAAGGCAATAATTAAAACCACTGAGTGTGCAGCACTCCCCATGATGAATAACCATCAGGTGTTGGATAGTAAAATAAGAAATGAGGTTCATAATGCATCCTACCAAACACATTACTCAAAAAAAGAAAAAAAAAACAGTAAAATGTAAATTTGTGGGCTTAGAGGCATGACCCAAAATGTTATTTTATGCACCACTGACACTACATTGCATTTCAAAAACAAGCTTAGTTAATTGCCTGTTTATCTACACTTCAATCTACAATTATTACTATGCAAACAGAGGTCACAGAGGCATAGATGTTTTTATCAGGCACAGAGAGATTGTTCCACACTGTCAAGTGATATAATTTGCTTCAGTATCAAACTGCAAATATTAAATCATGTATACATGACCATAAGCATTCATCAAGGATAACTTGTTGTCTATATAAATAATATCAAAAACAGCTCTATTAAAGTAAAAGTCAGTGCCTGATGCTGAAGACAGAAATGTTTATACCGATATACCCAATAAATAAACAGACTTTGCATCAGCGTTTGACAAAAAATTTTTACGCACTTCTGTAAACTTCAGGAATCAAAATGCAAACTTAGCCCGTAAAACGGTATAAAATTGAAAGTTTCGAGATTCTTACCTGCTAGAAGAAACATTCCACATTATTTTTACAAATCCTTGCGTCCACGAGCGAAAAACAGCCTATTTTATCTTTGATTTTTTTTCCCTAAAACAACCAAGCCATAAAAGTTTTTTGCAAAAAACAGGGGGGCAAAGGTCTTCTTAAAAGCTCGGGATCGCGGTTGGTCAGTGGTAAATACCTGTAGGCTGAGGAACCATATGGCGTCAGCAAAGGCCAAAATCCGCCATGTTTTTGGCGACACTTTTTCATGCCGAGCCGCTCCTCCAGATATATTAGTAAAGCTCAGTGAGTGGATCACACACAGGTCACGAGGGCCAGAAATTTCCGCGAGTGAGCCATCTTTGATTGAAGCTGAACGAAGGATGACGCTCGGTGTTGATCGTTTGAGCCTTTGATCTGAGGTGTACTTTTATTAATATTTTGAGTTTGTTTTCAATCTCAGTTGTACTTGAAAGCTTAATCGTTGTGAATCAAGGTAGGTAAAGGTTAATACTAAAACTTTTTGAAATCCTCTATGGTGGCGCAGAGCCCAGACTCATACAAACTGATCAAATATGAATTAACATTTCACTCAAACGTCGCTGTATGTACTGTGTACATGCTCTGTGAGAAACTGAGGGATAAAGTAGCATTGTGAACATGTACTGTGGCAGATTTTATTTTTTTTATGATGCTGCACATACTAAATACCATATGACACTATACCAATTTAATTCTTCCTTTGATCAATGATCAACGTGGGACCTGTTTACCTACTTGGAGGCCTGCCATTTCATTCATACTGTGCCAAGGCATGAATTTCAAATAATTTTGGGCGAAAAAGGCGTACATGTTGTAAAACACGGATGCAGAACTGACTCTGCTAACCACATATGGTCATGTTTGTAAATTTCAATTTCATAAAATATCTGGTTGTCTTAGTATAACAAAATTTCACAGTGCTCACTGCAAATTTTCACACAGGCTGCCCAGGCATGCGCTGTATATAGATAATATTATAGTCTGTACAACAATATGTTCAATATTATTGAAAACAATGTTATAAAATGCATGATTTTAGATAAAAATGACCTGTCTAACAGCCAGTTTATGTTTTCACTTCCTATTTCTCAGTTGTTGTTGACCAGCACCTCAAGCGACTACTCGTCAGAAGACATAGACAGGTAATTTTTGTCTAAAATCATGTCCACATTGTTTTCAATAATATTGAATATATACTGTATGGTTGTTGTACATACAGGTGATTTTCACAGCAATGGCATGGTTTTCAGTATTAAGGTGTTTATAATCTTTTCTGTCTTATTACTTACACTACTGTGTATTGTGTATTTGCATATTACTAAATAATTCAATCCTGGATGGTCCACTTGTTCCGGTAAATATATTTTTGATTATTACTCGGTCTACAACTGTACTGATTACGTGTGTTTATATGTGTACATGATGTAAACATGGTGCGTCACAAGCTGACTGCACGTAATCAATACAGTTGTAGACTGAGTAATAATCATTACACAAGTCTAAATACCATAAAATTTGCATATTTATTAAACCAAAAATATATTTACCACAATCAGTGAGCTTACTGAGCTACCTAGGATTCAATTAAGGTTGACATCAACAGTAGCCAAATGTTCAATATGAGAGATGACACAAAGAGTGATGGGGAAAATACAGTTTTAAATAGTATCAAAACATTAGTTGACTTGTGGGATCACAACTATGGTACTTAGCATGATAAATTTTACACTTGCATCATTGCATGTCAAACTGTGGTTATGCCCATAATTGTTTACCTATGTTTGACTACTGTCGATGCTAATGTATTTGAATTAGTTGTATTTGTGGGAACAGCAGTATGTGGTTGTAAGATCAAGCAACTAATATAATTACCAGTATGTTAATTAAATCAGACCATGCATTATAGGATGAATCTTTGGAGGGAAATGAATGAGAAGATGGGTGTTCAGACTCTTCTTTACCCTCCTTGCTGGAGTAAGAAACCCGGGTAAAGGCTTGTCATGTCGCTCCAAGTATATGACCCTTGGAGTAGTGGTACTTGTTAATGTACTGTATACACATGATCTGAAGTTGGTGTGTTTTACTTGTGTACTGATTAAACTTTGTCACAAGTGGGGGGTCATAGAAAAGTCTGCATCGCTTAGGGAGCATACAATATTTAAATTATACCGGCCTGCCTCTCCTGCTTCCCTCCTATAATTAATAACCACCCCCTTAGTAACAATTAATGTTGTTAGCTTGCACTTTAATTAATATTTAGCTCAATTATTTAGGGTCTAAGAAAGACACCACATTGGAGAGTGACACTTAGGAAAGACTATTTGGTAAACAAAGTAAGTTTATATGCTTATTGTAGGAAGCACATGGTGGCATGAAAACATTTCAAATTTGAGGTATCAGTAATAAACAAATGTCTAATATGCCTTTCCAGCTGGGCATTCATAACCCCCCCCCCCCGAAACGGGATGAATTTAAAACTCTGCTATGCCAAGGCGAAGTAAATAATTAGATTGCAATTGGGATGTGTGTGTAGGGGGTGCACCTCCCAAAGTTTGCTAGCTCCCTCATAAAAAAATCGAAATTGGCATGCACACACTGGCTGGCGATCCGTGCTGATTACTTTTTAATTTGCACACTATGCCGACTAATGATTAATCGGCACAGTTCTTAACCAATTAGAATCGAGTAAACAAAGAAAAATGATATTAATGCCAAAATCATTCCAGTGATTACAAATTAATTGCACGACTTGATTCGTTCTATTACTTATTAGTTATATATCGTCTGTAATCAAACAGTTTTAAAGAGGAAAAATCCTCAAATTCATCCATTTTGGAAAATTTTACAGCAAAAAAGAAAACAAATTCATATTTTGTGTCCTGAATGCTGATTGGCTAGTTGTAAATGCTAAAGTGATTTTCATTGGCTGTGGGCAAGGGTGCGATTACAGCTCACAAAGGATGCGATTAATGCTCAAATTGCACTCCTGTAAACCAATGAAATTGCAGTATTTGCCACTGATTACAAAAGATATTATATATAATTAATCTCAAAATTGATTAATCGTTCACAACAATCGATTAATACGATCAATCGTCTTGATAATTAGTTTAAATGTGACCGGCCCATGATGGTTTGACAGGTTTTTAAATAGTAAGTAAACTTCTTTGTAAATTTTTGGTAGTTGCACTCGTAGTACATTATTTTAAAATATAAACCTGCATTTAAAATGAACGTAGATCACAATTACGGGTTGCACGTTTCATGGTGCTCTTACACTTCACATAAGAGACATGCGTGAACAGACATTTTGAGAACTCGGACTTTTGACAATGTTCTTCATTCTTTACTACCTGATCTTGTTTAATATAACTGGGGGAAAAAATCCCTGGAAACACTTCAAGGGCATTAGCAAAACATGTTTGTTATTGTTAGCTGACTTAACTTAACTGCCTAACGCCTAAAGGTGTCAAGCTCAAACAAAAACCTTTAAAGATATTTTCGTAGCAAGGGAAATCTGACTATGGTAAACTTTACAGGCTGCAAGTGAATTTCCACATTACGCTGTGTGGTGTTATGAATGGTCCGATTACTGATAATCTTTAAGTATAATCGATTGTAGGAAAATAATTTATTAATTGGAAGCAGCACTAAGGAATATACCTACATCCTTCTGTCTGATGATCATTGATCTGCCCCTGACTGCAAACCCCAAGAAATTTGCTGGAGATGTTCATAAAAAGACATCCAGGACTAAAGCTGGAATATTTAATAATTTTATTCAATGCTCTTCGTTTATTGCTCTGGTCTGTAAATAATTATATAGGAAATCCAGACAAACAAATATTGCCACACCTTGACTCATCTTGAGTCAGGAGTGAATTTTTAATATTTTAATTTTTTCCTCATCATCTCCTACAAAGCTTTACCGTAAACAATACACAACAAAATTTTATTGGGTACACAAAAGCTACAGCTAGGGGTGAGCTTGCGCTGGACGGTTACCGTGCACGAAGAGCATCACAAGGTATTCGTAGTCCCTGTTGTTCTGAAGCAACTCGGGCCCTGGTGTGACGTCTCAGCACAAGCTGACATGCTCGGCACAGCAATATCAACGTGTCGATTTGAATTGCTCAAGTTACGAGGATCAAAGTTTGACGTATAAAACAATTAAATGCAACGTTTCTAGCTGCGGTGGTAGGCAGAAATTTTAATTTGACCGGGTTCTTCGCACAACTCATGTAGAGCAATATGTGGAGCAATATCGTGTTAAAAAATGCATGGCTACTTTTTTGATATGATGTTACAGCATCATGATTCACCTTTGTGTCTACTTACATTGGCTTTAATTACGCGTTACTTATTCAGTTTACCAGCCCGAGTTCATGTATACTTCAAACCCTATGAGGTCTATCAACCCTGGCTGAAAACCGTCCCGGGCTCATGCAAAAGAGGCTTACACGACGTTTTTTATGTTCCGCCGACATGACCAGGGTCGTCACGAAGGACGTTGAACTGGGGAGAATTTTTTTGGGTGCACCCGTGGTGGTTGCAAAACAATTGCTAAAGTTTTCACTGCCTCAAGCTTTCACTCAAAGCTTTCACTGCTCGGCTTGGAAAAGCGTTATCAGTGATGGCCGAAATTATGAGAGTGTTTGCTTATGAAGTTGACTGCTGACCAGTATTTTTTGCATGATTTTAGAGCCAGTGATGTTCAAACACTCTCATATTCGTCAGAGATTCGTCAGCATTCGTCCGCCTTCGTGATTTTCCATTGATAACGCAAAATACACGCAAAAATATTGCGAGCAGGCAGTCCAGATGTATTTATGTCAATGGATGTACGCCTTTTTATCACACACTAATTTCGTGGCATATCCTAGAAATCGAATCAAAATCGGCATTGCTTCTTACACCAGAGACTCGTCTACCATTCTGTTTATTTAGAAAGTGTCCTTGCACGCTCCCCAAAAGGCTGTCTCAGCGATGACGAGCAGAAAATTGCAAAATCGCTTTTATCAAAGACCACGATGTTTGTTGAGCTTCGTTACAATGAAGTTGAGGTTATTCCTCATGAGGGTCAATGGATTGGAACGTCGGAATTTTCAAACGATAAGACAATGGTAGCTTTAGTAAAAGATAACGAAACAATCTCTGTGCTGTATCTGACAAGTCTGGTTGAGCTTTTCCAATATTCTGCTAACCATATTTCATGCAGTACGTTTACAGCAGGTGAATCTTTTGTATTGTATAGAAAATTGGAAACTGCGCTTAGCATTGTCGAAAAACAGTCAATTTCTTTTTTCCACGGAAGTCAAGAAATGTTCGAATCATGTGCATAAGCGGCTGGTAACTAGCGACTGATGAAATACTATAAAATTATGGGGTGTTGCCAGGCAAAACTTGTCGTCGTTGCTTTGTCATGGGGTTCCTGTTAGTAAGTGTTCGTTCGACAGCACAGTTGGAAATGGTGAATACGAGGAAGCCGTGCAAGATCTGCATCCAGGATGGCACTCGAACTGAGAAATAGAGTGCAGATTTGTTTTGTGTTTGGAACTCCCTTACTGTAGCAACGATGTGATATGCGAACTTTAGCTGAAAGGAAGTTTAAGAGCGGAAAGGCATTTCAGAGTAAGTTATGTAAGCGTTGCTTTCGACCTAGGTAAAAAAAATCCTACAAAATATCTAAGGGTTGAGCCGTGTATGCCGTTGCAAGCCACGCAAATAGAAGATCTAACCTGGTCTATATACAGGAATGTACGATGGTGTTGAGTGTATTTTTGCTTTGCGTGAGCAGTCTCTTATTGTCATAGAAAACATTCACTTCACAACGCTTGCTGCCTGGAACTTCTACTATGACATAACACAATATTCCCAGACATGAAAGCGATTAAAGATTACTGTTGGCTTTACGCAAGTGATAATCGTCTAATTGTGTTTGGGACATTACCACCGCCTGCAGTATGTCGAACGCGAGTTCTTTCGTGTTCATTTTCTCCTGATGGTTCCCAACTGGCGACCTGTACTGTCAGGTGGATGTATTGACATTTGCACAATGAAAGCTGAGCAACGTTCTAAACACGATGAAGGAAACTCGTCATTTGCTTGTTGGTATTGCCTGGAAATATGGGAAGGATCTGGGGGTAGTCAAATTACGCGATTATATGTCGTAAAATAAAGCATACAAAAAATTCGATTCATCCTCTTCTATACTTCATGACCGAAATTCGACAAAACGTCTCTATGCCTTTAATTTTCGCTTTAGGGGTTCTATGCTGTCTTTCTTCTTTTCTGCAGTAGGAGTTCTACAAAATACGTGCAGGTGGTGACTTTAAAGTCGCCGACTTTTCACCTTTACTTGAATAACTGAAGATAAATTTTATTTACAATTGATAACTCGCTTTCCTAGCTTTCCTTTGCGGGAGATCATATTTGAAGAATGCAAAGCAGAGAAATTCGAAGAAAGCAACAAATGTTTTACGTATTACAACAAAAGCTATTTAGTTTTTTTTTACCCCAAAGATATATTAATCAATGAAGGCTGGTATTCAGATGTTTTAGGCTCTCAAAGTGTTGTTAATATCATCATCGTTTCTTCATTTTTAGATCTCAAAGCATAATCGAGTGATCAGTACAGCCAACAAAGATATGCAAAAAACAGAAAGTATCAATCAAATTTTGCGTGATGCTTATGACAGCATCGAGCAACTCGAAAAAGCAATTCAATATCCTGAAAAACATTTAGGAGTTAGCACTGCCAATGTAGGTAAGTCAATTATAGCAGGAGGCTGTGGATATTTAGGGAATGTTTATGACAGATTAGGACAATATGAAAAAGCAATTCAATGTCATGAAAAATTTTTGGATGTTAGCACTGCCATTGGAGATCAGTCAGGTATAGCTGGCGGCTATGGAAATTTAGGTAATGCTTATTACAGGTTAGGACAATATGAAAAAGCGATTCAATATCATGAAAAAGATTTGGAAGTCAGCACTGCCATTGGAGATCAGTCAGGTATAGCAAGAAGCAATGGAAATTTGGGCTGTGCTTATCAGAGTTTAGGACAATATGAAAAAGCGATTCAATATCATGAAAAACTTTTGGAAGTTAGCACTGCCATTGGAGATAAGCCAGGTATAGCAGGGAGCAATGGAAATTTAGGCAATGCTTATCAGAGTTTAGGACAATATGAAAAAGCGATTCAATGTCATGAAAAAGATTTGGAAGTTAGCACTGCCATTGGAGATCAGTCAGGTATAGCAAGAAGCAATGGAAATTTGGGCAGTGCTTATGGGCGTTTAGGACAATATGAAAAAGCAATTCAATATCATGAAAAACATTTGGAAATCAGTACTGCCATTGGAGATCAGCCAGGTATAGCAGGGAGCAATGGAAGTTTAGGCAATGCTTATCGGAGATTAGGACAGTATGAAAAAGCGATTGAATATCATGAAAAAGATTTGGAAATCAGCACTGCCATTGGAGATCAGTTAGGTATAGCAAGAGGCAATGGAAATTTAGGTAATGCTTATGACAGCTTAGGAACATATGAAAAGGCGATTGAATATCATAAAAAACATTTGGAAATCAGCACTGCTATTGGAAACCAGTCGGGTATAGCAATAAGCAATGGAAATTTGGGTAATGCTTATGATAGCTTGGAACAATATGAAAAAGCGATTCAATGTCATAAAAAAAATTTGGAAATCAGCACCGCCATTGGAGATCAGTCAGGTATAGCAGCAAGCAATGGAAATTTAGGGAATGCGTATCGGAGATTAGGACAATATGAAAAAGCAATTCAATATTATGAAAGAACTTTAAAAATTAGCACTGACATTGGAGATATGCCAGGTATAGCCCGTAGCAATGGAATTTTGGGTGATTGCTATCGATGCGCTGGAGAACATGAGGTTGCGTTATCATATCTGGAGACAGCGATTAGGCTCTTTGACAAAATTTTCTCTGATATGGTACCAGATCGAAGCAAACTATCTTACGCAGGACTGTATTTTGCATTCCATGAGATTTCGATGGCATGTTTTGTCGCTGTAAAAAATCTTGAGGCTGCATTGCTTGTGATGGACAGTGGCAGGGCTAAGGAACTGTCCTTCTGCCTGCAAAAGAAAAGAAAATATTCCAAAGAAGGTAAGTTAGAATATGCGAATCCCGCGTGGGAGGTGAAACTGAGGAAACAGGAATTAAAAAAAATTGAAGTAATTCTAGAAGTTGAAACATACAGTGCTACAGTTTTATTCTTTGCCTTTGACTCGCAAAATTATCTCAATGTTTGGATTTTAAATAAGAATTTAATCCACATGAAGCTTGATGTTAGTTTAGAGGTCCTTAATTCGTCAATTTTTGGCCTTCTTGGGAAGTTCGATGTTAGCCTTGGTCGAAATTGTTCCTTTTTCAACCTCGAGGTACCTTTTGCTAGTAATGAGAATAACATTCTTCATTCAGAAAAGTCAAATGGGAAACCTCCATCGAAGGATGCGGCAGACCCTTACGTAAGTGTAGATAATCAAGAGATCTTACGAAAAATGTGCCAACTTATGATTGACCCTGTTAACGATTTGATTGCTGACAGAAAGCTTATAATTGTTCCTGATAAGTCGCTATTTTTTGCTCCATTTTCCTCTTTTATTGATGAACATGGTTGTTATTTGTCTCACAGTTACAGCATTCAAATTACGCCTTCGTTGCATTCATTGAGGGCTAGTATGGACAAACCACCTGATCTAAATTTGGGCATTGCTTTGTTTGTTGGTAATCCGGCTGTTGGGAGAGTGTCTTTACAAGGGGAGGTCTTTCGTGATCTCCCTGGTGCTGCGCAAGAAGCTAAAAGTCTTTCAAAGCTCTTTCAAGCTAAGCCTCTTTTTGGACGTGATGCACAAAAAGAGGTAGTACTGGAGCTTTTAGATAAGGCTAGCATCATCCATATTGCTGCACATGGCGAACGAAATAGTGGTGAAATAATACTTGCTCCGAATCGTTCTTCGGGTCAGTCTATCTCGTCTCATCCCACGCCAGAATCTTTCCTTCTTACACAGAAAGATATCATAAACATTTCCGTGAAGGCTCGCTTGGTAGTTTTGTGCTGCTGTCACACCGGGCAAGGAAAAGTTACTTCAGAAGGTGTCATTGGTATAACCCGGGCATTTCTTGCAGCTGGGGCTCGTTCTGTTCTTGCCACACTATGGCCTATTGACGATACTGCTACGAAGGAGTTTATGGAAAAGCTGTACGAACAACTTTTTCAAGAAATACGGGTCTGTGAAGCGTTGAGAAGGACAAAGAACATTTTCCAGAATCATGAAAAACAACACTACCAATCATTGAGAGTCTGGGCTCCATTTACTATCTATGGGGAAGACGTGAAGTTTGAGAAGGACGAAATAGAGAAGATTAAGGAGAAATCTCGTAGCTTTTTTGATGATTTCGTTGTCTTGTTTTAGATTTGGCTAATTGTTTTTTAACTATTAGTATAACTTTGTCAGGCATTTTACAATTTTGTTGAAGTGCGGATTTCTTAAACTCTTAATCGATGGCTGTTGCTCAGTTTCAAGTTCATTGTTTATAATTAGTTATCACTATTAACTATGCAATGATGGCGGGAGGTCATAATATATCGAGTACCAGTCTAAATGAAAATTTGCTGGATTCTGCCAGCTCTATGAACGAATTTGTACGGATACAATCATCATTTGTCAATGATACTAAATATTGTAATATGAGTGATAAACTGAAGCTGTCGTGGACAGGAGATCTCGAATCGTTGAGGTGCTTTATTGCGAAGGATATTAAATTTCACGGCACTTGGAAATCCCCTGGTGGTGAACGGAAATCATGTACTGATGGTAAGACGACAATAACATGGTGGAGAAAAAAGAAAACCATTCGTGTTTGTGGTATTGAAGCTGAAAATATCAAACGATCGTTCTGCTGTGTTTTGATGGGAAATCACCATATCATGAACTCTGAAGTGCCCTTGGTAAATAACTGTTCGTGTAATTGCATGAATGCTGCTGTTGAGCTTGAGGGAGTGAAACTAGATGCAGTTATTGCTGAGCGGGAAATGAAATCGACTATTGCCCAAAATTCACTTGCTATTGAAAATTTGCAAACACAGTTGAACCACTTTGCTGATCTTGTTGTGGGCCTTAAGTGTTATGATCCTAATTTAAATGTTGTGAAAACTGTTACTGATGAATACAATTAGCTGACTTCGGCAAATTCCAATGCTGACGAGAAGGAAGGCAGTGTTTTTCCCGAGCTGGATTTCTATAAAAACAAAGCTGAAGTTTTTGAACAGAAATATAATGAACTTAAGACGACTCTTGAGTTAAATGAAAATGCAAAAACAAATGCAAATGAATTAGCTGATCAAACTGCTCTTGATAGTCATTCAAATCAAGACAAACATCATATGCATAATACCCTTTGTTCAGACACAACACTACAAACAACAGATGGCATTAGCGATAGTGTAATTATCTTGAATGACATAACTTCCTTTGAACCAAATGTCAACAACATAAAGCAAGCCCATAATCCATATAAAGAATTAAATGTTGATGCTTTATTAACTCAATCTGATAGTCATAGCTATGACGGGCATTATTCCATTAGAAAAGTAACGAGTTGCATCAGTCTTCCCCTAATGTCAGACAACCTATACCAACTCGTATATATTACCCTAAGATCGCATTCGAAGAAAAATGTTAAAGCACCGTTCGGGAAAAATAAAAAACGGAATGAGATTCAAAGAAATATGTTGGCAACGTCATGTACTAAGCGTCAAATTGGGGAGGGGTTTCGGACCCAAACGCGATGGAGAGACAGAATGAAGTTTTTCCAATATTTTTATTAGATAATATCCCTGAAAACAGATGTCGTCATATGAATAATTTAGTACATATTAAAACTGGTAGTAAATTCAATGTCACAAAACAAACACAAGGAACACCTGACATGCTACGTTTTGCTAGCTGTAATTAACGCCAGATCATTAAGAAATAAGACAGCTGTCTTCGCAGACCACATTGTTGAGCAAAATATTGATGTTTGCGTAGTAACTGAGACATGGTTGAAGGATAAGGACACAGCAAGTATTGCTGATATATGTCAATCGGGATATTCCTTTAAATCATTTCCCCGTCTATCCAACAGAATGGGAGGAGGTACAGGCGTATAATGTTCAATTCTAGTTTAAATGTCTCCCTCTCTCGTGGTGGAGATATGAAATCCTTTGAATACTCGGAATGGATTTCTCTATAGCTCATCGTTCTGTCAAGCTTATTGTTGTTTATGGTCCACCGTACTCTATGGCTCACCCTATCTTACCTGGCAGATTTTTTGATGAATTCTCAAACTATTTGGAGACTATTGTTTTGTCTCCTGAAATGTTACTGATCTCTGGAGATTTCAATTTTCACTTAGATGATATGGCTAACACAGATACTATGAAATTTAATGAAATGCTGGAAACATTTGGCCTTAAACAACATGTTAGTAAGCCTACGCATTCATCGAATCACATATTGGACCTATTAATAACTCGATCTATAACTGACATTAACGTTCTGTCAATCGAGAATACTCTATTCTATCTGTTCATTGCTTTGTTGAATGTAAACTATCTATTCCTCGTCCGAAGCACTTAAATAAGGAAATTTCTTTCCGCGAAATTAAAAAAATTGACATCGATGACGTTAAAGCTGAGCTAAGTTGCATGAATTCTCTTTGTGAAAATATTGTGGATCTTGATGAGTTGACAAACTGTTATGATGATGTACTTTTACGTGTCTTAAATAACCACGCTCCTGTACGAAGAAAGCTACTGAAAGTTAAGCGATCAACTCCTTGGTATAATCCTGAACTTAGACAACTGAAAGTAAAGCGTAGGAGACTTGAAAGAAAGATGCGGAAAACAAAATTGGAGGCGGATTGGATTGCCTATCGAATGATATGCAATAGGTACTGTTTCTTACTGAATAAAGCCCGAACTGACCATTATACTACTCTTATCAATGAAAGCTCTAACGACCCAAAGAAACTCTACAGAATTGTGAATTCCCTTTGTAATGCACCTCAGGAAGATCCTCTACCCCCACATAATGATCTTGGTCAACTAGCAAATAAATTTTTCGTAAGATTAAATTGACTCGTGAAACGTGGATCATATTGTTGTGGAGCCCCCGTTGGTAGAATATCGGAATCCTGAAGTCAAACTGGAATCTTTTAAATCACTTTCTTTCCAGGATGCTCATGATGTTATTATGCAATTGTCCAGTGCCAGTTGCAAACTTGATCCGATTCCAACATGGCTCGTCAAACTATGTTTACCTGAACTATTACCCTCTATCACCAGAATTGTAAACTTATCTTTACAAGAGGGTCGAGTCCCTGATCATTGGAAAACTGCTCTACTAAAGCCCAAGCTGAAAAAGCTTAGTATGTCTCCATTATTTGAGAATTTTCGGCCTGTGAGTAATTTGTTATTTCTCTCAAAGATCACCGAAAGGGCTGTTACTAACCAATTGCTACGTCATTGTGACGAAAATGCACCACTTCTAATTTATCAATCTGGCTTCAGGAAATATCATTCGAGTGAAACAGCTCTTTTAAAGGTGCAAAATGATATTCTCCTGAGTATGGACAGGCAAGAGGTTTGTTTCCTCGTGCTCTTGGGCTTAAGCTCAGCGTTTGATACAATTGATCATAAAACTATGATTGACCTATTGGAGTCTCAATTTGGAGTGACGGACAAAGCTCTCGATTGGATAAAGTCATATCTTTCTAATAGGAAACAAAGAGTCGATCTGGATAACAATCTTTCTGAAGTTTGTCATGTTAATTACGGGGTTCCCCAAGGGAGCTGTCTTGGACCTATACTCTTTTTGCTTTATGTATCCCAATTATATGATATTATTGATAGGCATTTGCCTTCATCACATGGATATGCCGACGACACGCAACTTTATGTTTCCTTTCGTCCGGACTCTCATGTTAATCAACAAAGTACATTGTCTGCCCTGGAAGATTGTATATCTGAAGTTCGTGCATGGCTGTTGTCTCACAAACTTATGTTTAAAGACTCGAAAACAGAATTTCTTGTAATTGGTACTCCTCAACAACTCTCGAAAGTTGAAGTTGGACATGTAAATGTTGGGGGAGTCAAAATTAATGCGGTTGACAGTGTCCGGAACTTGGGATCGTGGTTTGATAAGCATATGTCAATGTCTGTTCATATAGGCAGGATGTGCAGTAAAGCCTTCGGATGACTTTATAAAATACGGCAAATTAGGAAATTTCTATCTGTGGATATAACGAAAACTTTAATACACACCTTCGTGACAACGCATGTAGACTATTGTAATGCTCTATTGGCTGGCATACCTCAATACCAAGCTCAACGAATTCAGAGAATCCTCAATGCTGCCGCCAGAATAATCTATCGCTGCCCAAGAATTTCACATATTACTCAAATATTGATTGCACTTCACTGGCTACCAATAAAATATCGGGTCGAATTTAAAATTGCGTTATTGGTTTACAAGGCTCTCAACAATATGGAACCAATCTATGTTTCTGAATTACTGATCCCAAAACCATCATGTGATCGTTGGTTATTAAGATCTGAGGATCAAGGACTGCTACACATCCCAAAAACTAACTGTAAGACTTTAGGTGATCGGTCATTTGCACATGCGGCTCCACAACTATGGAATTCCCTACCTCTGAATGTGAGGAACTGTGATAGCATCTCAATCTTCAAAAAGCGTTTGAAAGCGTTCCTTTTTAGAAAGGCTTTTAACCTTTAATAGACAGTTTAAGAACATTTGATATTTTACTATTTTTATCGTAGATATATTCATTAGTGTATATTTTAACGTTATCTACTATATTAGAGTCATAATGCTACTTACCGTTCAGTATAGGTTTTTACATGTACAGCGCTTTGAGTATTTAACATAAACTATATGCGCTCTATTTAAATGAATAAATTATTATTATTATCAGTTCGTAGTTTCCAACGAGATTTTTGAAAGGAATGCATAGATCAAGAATTTGTATAGTTTAGCTTTAGTTACACCCTAAAGTGTGTAGCCTTGCGGTACTGATTTCCAGTCACAATTTTAAAATAAAAACAAAAAATTACCTTCCTTTGCTCATGAACTGAACGGGATGTCTGCAGATGTTATGGCAAGGTGAGTTGGTAACTTAACACTAAGTGATTTCAAATCAATAAGTGTAATTTTATGTTTCTACTTACGCACTTTGATAATCATTCAATGACAGATGTGAGCAAGAGTATGCTTTTCTTACATTCATTCCTTGAAGTTCTTGACAATAACAGGGATAAAGGGAATCTTGGAATACGTTAAACCCTTGATTTTACTTAGTTAAGGGAAACGATTGGTTACTTCATCATCAAAGTGGATGTCTGTCCATGCAGTGTCTGCAAAGGAAATCTAAGATTGTTTAAAGGTGCTGTTACAATATGCAACTTGCAACTTTTCTCGCAATTTTATTGCGACACAAGTTGCAAGCGAAATTGCAAGGTGTAACATGGCTCGCAAGCATAAAGTCACGCAACATTTTTGTTGCAAGAAGCACTGCACAAAGTAGAACGAGGTTCTACCATTCGCAACGAATGCCGCAACGTTGCAATGCTTTTTCAAGCCATTGCACAGTGTAACATCCCTCTTCAAACTTGTCTCGCAATATTTCTGTTAAGCAGCTAATAGAAACTGGCTGTTTAAAAATAGATCCCAGCCTCTACTGAGATTGCGAGACAAGCTGCAAGAAACGTTGTATAGTATAACAGCGCCTTAAAGCTTATGTGCAACATATTAAAACAAACACACACTAATCTGCTATCACTTTATTTTATGAGAACTTTCGCGTATCATAAGTTTTGTTCTCTGAGACACAACGTCAATGTGTTATTATTGCAAAGCAGTTTCAATCAGTGATGCTGTAAGCATATTGCATTCAGCAGATATGTACATTCAGTTTGAAGAATGGAAAGCTTCGCATTAATAGCTTAAGGCCATATTCCACGACAGCGAAATTATTCGGGAGAAACTGCTTATGCGAAATACAGATTTTTAACTTTTCGCTTTTGCAGTGAGTAAAAGTGATTTCTACTGCCTGGCGAAACGAAATTTTACACGCGTAGAAAGAATTCAATGGCATTGTTGATGCACAACTATCTGTGTTTCCTACAAACAGTTTCTTGGGAAGAATTTTGCTGTCATGGAATTAGGCCGTTACTTGGTGTTTCGACAAAACGAAGCTGACATTTGTCATTTAAGGATTACTGTGTAGCTAACAGTTTACAGTATTTTCAATTATACGCGATCACATTTGCGGAACATGGCAATGGCGGTATTTGCGTCTGAACTTTTTTACTAATTTCGAAGATTCGTTTGAAATGATAGTTTTTCGATCTAAATGCACAGATTTTTACTGGTTTCAACTTTAAAATGTCAATACTATCTCAGTATTCTAAACCGAGAAAATCAATGCTAAAGTTTATGTAAATAAACGCAACTTTAACTGATTTAAAACCTCTGCTACGGTTGTGATTTCCCTTGTGTTTTTCTCGATCCTGATTTATTAACGAGATTTTTGACAACGGTTAACGAACAATCTTAGTAAAGCTTATACAAAATTGCCCATAAGAAATTTAAGAGCAAGTTTGTATAATCTTTGTTGAGAAATAGAAAGGAAACGATTTCGTAAAAACTAATAAATATGTTAGATTTCAAAATAGCTATGTATGTAATTACGTATTTTTCTGGAAATTAACTCTAACCAACTATGGTTAACGAACTATCTTAATAAAGCTTATATAAAATTGTGCAGAAGAAATTTATGATCAAGTTTTTATAAGCTTTTTTGAAGGATAGACAGGAAACCATTTTGTAAAAACTAATGAATATGTTAGATTACAAATTAGCTATGTATGTAATTACGCATATTTCTGAAAAATAACTCTAACCAGCATTCTGGACTGTGACGAAAAATGAACCATATAATTGTGTGACTTGAAGAAAACCTCTTGAAATTGTTTTTCTTTGCATTGATGAAAGAACCACATACCACAGTGGGAGAAAAACAAATTACTTTACTGGGCTGTACTACGAGAAAATTTACCAGTGTCTGTGACTGCTGTTTCAGTAGGTGTGGAAGTCTGTGGTCTGCAATGATTTATTGTGTAGGCAGCGACCAATTTTATAAGGAACACCGTTTGGCTAAACTGAAGAACAAATGAACGACTCTCTACAAATAAAAACATGAAGGATGATTGTGGCATTATGAAATGACACAACACGTTGAACTGAAAACACTTTTAATATTAACAACAAAACTTATTTGAAAAACAGCAAATACTTCTGGAAAGGTTCGATAGACGAACAGCAAGATTGTTTAAGCCTTATGTCCTCTGATTGAAAAATTGTTCTGAATGAAAACCACGGTGTATAGTCGACTTGTCGACAAATTACGGAAGCCATCAATTGTTGCAAGCCGCCATTACCTTTTTGTACAGACTGTATCTTTATTCAGAACTGATTTGCCTACTGCTAACAGTTTCAGATGGAATGCACGACAACCCAAGAGCTAGATAATCAACCGTTATAACATGTAACCTTACTGTTGAATTCTGAACATTCGAACAAAGAATATTGCCCCATTACCTTGGAAAAAAATGTGTCCACCAGTCGGTGTTTGGAGAAAGGAGATTCCGAATTCTATTGACCATATCGTAAATAAACGGAACGTCACGCCTATACGAAGCCGACTATGGATTATCGATATTACTTGTTGTTTTAGCCTCGATTGCACATCAAAAATATTTTTACGATCCTGTGGTTTTTGATTCATCATTGAGGAACCGACGTACAAGGTATGTGAAAAACAAAACTTGATATCGAGGAAGAAGGAAGCATTGCCAGAACTGCGGAACCAATCAAGAAGAAAGGTATTAAAGAATGCTGGTTATCAACTAGAACTCAGAAATTGTGTAGCTACTAAGCTACAAATTTAAAAAAACGCAAGTTCATTGTTAGGACATTGCATGTATTGCACATAATTGGCTACAGTGGCGGATCTAGCGTAAGTCAAAATAAATTACCATAGCTCATTCTAGGATATATTCTTTTGAAATTCATAACTTATGACATTGTTATAAAGTTATTTTGAATTTAAAATTGAGCTGCTATAATTTATTTTGACTTACCCTGGATCCGCCACTGATTGGCTAAAGGTGCACAAGGTTATAAAATCAGTGGCAAAGCCACATTTCGTTCTGCTGTGCTAATTAATAATGATATACACATTTCAATAACAGTTTATTCCTAAAAAATCGACTTTGCTTTGTCTTGTACAAACTTGAATTCCGTAGACTTTATTGGAAATGCTGCTCGTCTTTATGTAATAAATAGCAAGGAAGGTCAAAAAAGGTCTAAAAATCAAACTAATTAAATCAATGAGAACAATTTATAAACTAGAGAAGGACGTATATAATTTGTAGATGGTAGGCATGATCAAACATGTAAATATCGTATTGCATTTCAATTCATTAAAAATATCATTTTTGAAAAGTAGTGTATTTCCTAGACGAACTTCGCTAGTGGAAATAAAGCGAACGGATGCTCAGCCACGTCAAGGTAAAAAATAGTCGGGCAAACGAAATTTATTTGCATATATGATTTTGGCTCTGGTGCGACAATGACGGTAAGCTGTCTAGACATTTTGATTGCATTGATACCAACACTGATTATTGTCGGCATCGGCGTGATGTCTAATCGAACAGCGACATAAGTGAAATGTTAAATATTGCGTGGAAATAGTGTGTTGATATCTATAAGTTTTATTACTTAAAACAAGTTTAGTGAATTGTTGCTAAAGTTGCAACTACTTCTGTTTTGGTAATATCATAATTTTTAACTGATCAACACGCTTAACACCATCACCAACCTTCCAACATAATTTATTATCATTAGTTTCTTACTCCTCCTATATTTAGCATATGTGATTTGCCCAAATATCCCGATACCAGCACATAAGCGAGCCGGATTTTCGATGGTGAATGAGATCTTTTCATAGCGTTTGGTCCCATCATTTCGTGGGAATGTGACCACTCTCTAATACAGACAACAGCAAAATTATGTTTTATATTTTAATTCATGTGCACTCACCTGATGGAAGTTATTATGCCTAGTTCAAGCCACAACGTAAACGCCAGTAACAATATAATATGACCTTTATATACCTGCACATATGGTGAATATCTATATAACTTTGCTAGACTTTTATCGAGCATTTTGAATTATTCATTGTAAGTCCATCGTCATCGGTCTAATATAGGTGCAATTTTTCGTGTTCTGACTACGTCATTTTGACTTTTAAATATTAAATCTCCCGCCATTTCCCGCTTTTGTGTATGGGAATAGATGTGCACGTTCGCAGGTACACGAACCCGAATACAACGCTGTGGTGTTGTATAATATGGTGTATCCTCGAAATTTCAAGGCTTAATAATTGACTTATAATGTACGTGGTGTATAAGGTTGAGTATGGTGGCCCAGCGCTATCATCGATTTTTAAGAAGGTTATTTCTAGGAGGTTAAGTCTATTAATTATCTCAACCGAAATGACCTGGTTAGGGATAATCTTGAAGCAATTTGTATCGAAGTTTTCAAACCTTCTAGTGCATCCTTTATTGTTGGAACTATTTATAGGCCCTCCAGTGCCTTTGTTGACTGCTTTTCAAATATTAAACAAATGGTCAAGTTAATTGATGATGAAAATAAGGAGTTTTATTTACTTGGTGACTTAAATGCTAATATGCTAGACAATTCAAACAACGCCACCAAACATGTAAATGCAATAATAGAATTATATCAATTGACACAAACAATAAGCTCACCCACTCGCGTAACGATGGCCTCATCTTCTTTTTTAGACGTTTGTATAACTCCTACGCCAGAAAAATTAGTTACATCCAGTGTGGTGCCTATTGCCATTAGCGACCACTATTTTGATCTTAACTATTCGTAAACGTAATATTCATCTTAATCAAATCCGCAACAAGAAAATTGAAATTCGAAATTTCAAACATTTCGATGCTGAAAATTTCATAAACGACTTACAAGATCAAAGGTGGGATTTATGCAATGGAGATTTTAGTGTTGACAAGAAGCGAGAAACATGGAAAACGCTTTTTTTGAGTTCTCGACATGCACCTATCAGAATCAAAAACGTAAGAAACAAGTCTAATGTACCTTGGCTTACTAGTTCAATTAAATTGCAAATACGTGAACGAGATCGTATCAAACTTTTTGCCATAAAAAATAGCTCGGCTTATTACTGGAAGGCATATAAATTATCCAGAAATCATGTAACGCAAGCATTAAGAGAAGCTAAATCAGCATATTATAAAAGACAATTGTGAGTGTCGCAAACAATCCTAAGCAAGCTTGGAAAACTGTTAACAAAATCCTAAATTGCATACAAGAGTGCGGCTCCGAAATAAGTTGCATTAATTCTCAAAGCGGTTAAATTACTTGCTCAAATGAATTAGCGGAGTCTTTTAATAATTATTTCACTAAAATTGGACCTAAAATTGCCAGCACCATTGAAAACAGTGACGCAAATTTTATGGATTATTTAACTGAGACAACAAGAACGGAAAACGTTTTTAAATTCCAAGTAATTTCTGTAACCAGTGTTGTTGGATTGCTTCGGTCTTTAAATCTCTGTAAATCCACTGGAATTGATGAAATTCCAGCCAACATATTTCGAATTGCAGCTCCAGTAATTGCTGAATCTTTAACCAAGATTTTCAATACAGCAATCTTTAGTGAAACAGTTCCTTTCGATTGGAAAGTAGCAAGAGTAATTCCCTTACATAAAAGTGGTCCACGAAACTTATTTAATAATTATCGCCATGTTTCCATTTTATCTGTTATTAGTAAAGTCTTCGAAAAATTACTATATGAACGGTTATATGATTATTTTGTTTCAAATAATTTGCTATCCAATCGTCAATTTGGTTTTAGACAGTTTCACTCCAGAGCATCAACCCTTTTAAATAGCGCAAATGAGTGGTTTATTAATATGGACCGTGGTAAAATTAATATTGCAGTATTTCTAGACTTACAAAAAGCTTTTGATACGATAAATCGCATGATATTCTTTAAAAGAAACTTGAAAGATATGGCATGGGAATATGGAATCACCAGTGTTGAATCTTTTAAGAAATTACCTAACAGACAGAACTCAGATGTGCACAATAAATGGCGTATTGTCCTGTTCAAAAACAGTTACGTGTGGTGTTCCTCATGGCTCGATTCTTGGTCCACTTCTATTCTTAATTTATATAAACGATTTACCGCGTAGTTTGGAGTTTTCGTCGGCAAGAATGTTTGCTGATGATACTACATTAACTGCCTCTGGTGAATCAATTCTTGATGCTGATGTGGCCATCAATCATGACCTTGCAAATATCAAACAATGGCTCTCAGCAAATAAATTATCACTAAATCTTGTCAAAACTGAGTATTTATTAATCCGATCAAGGCATAACATAAATAACTTATTTCATGCTCCCAAAGTGCATGTTGGTGACAAACCAATCAAAAGGGTGAAAGAAACAAAGGCACTTGGGGTCTATATTTGTGAATATTTATCTTGAAATAAGCACATTGAAATAATTTCGAAAAAAATCTCATCCGGCATTGGGGCGGTTAGGAAACTAAAGCCTCATGTTGATCATAATACGTTAATATGTGCTTACAATGCACTAGTTTTACCGCACTTCGATTATTGTTGTGAAGTTTGGGACACTGTTAATTTGGTACTTTGCAATCGCTTGCAGAAATTACAAAATAGAGCTGCTAGAATAATCGTGGGTCGTATAAACGAACATGGCCAGTCTGAACTTGCTCTGGCTGAACTCAAATGGAAGACTTTAAGTGAAAGAAGGGCTCAGTTTGTTGCAAGCTAGACGTATAAAATAACCCACGATCTAGCACCCAAACGATTATCCAATATTTTTCATGAAACGCCTTCCTCTCGGCATTACAATCTGAGAGGCTCATCCACTAAACTTTGTTTGCCCCAACCTAAGACTGATTATCTAAAAAAGAGTTTTAGTTATAGAGGGGCAAACTGTGGAACAGCCTCTCAGATAATATACGAAGGAAAGAATCACTTGTTCCCTTTAAAACCAGCATTCGTGCACCTGGCCAATTTCTTAAAATTATTTGAAGGGAAATAGCAACAAAAATTTTTATTGTCTCATTTGAAAGAGACTCTAAAAATAATATATAGAAGTCTTTTACAAAATTTTTGTATCTATTTTGGAGATATTGTCACCTGAATAATCGAGCTGTCCGCCATCTTGGATTAATTTTTAACCTAATTAACAATGTTTTGGTGACGTCACATCAGGGATAAGCCATTCAAAGCTTCTCCTAAATACTTACCACCAATAAAATATGTGTGAAACCTTTTCAGTCCGTGCTGAAATCCGAAACACTTACTATGTGTGTGGTTAATGAAGAAGATTAATCATTGTGTCGTAAGAAAAAAAAATTCCGTGACCCCAGTTGTGACGTATCATGCATATCTACAAATATCCAAGATGACAGAAAACTAAAGATTTCAAGTCAAAATATCTCACCAAATAAGGCTGATATAAAAATTCTGTAATAGACTTCTATATATTGTTTTGGAGTCTCTTTCAAATAAGACGATAAAAAATTTTGTCGCCATTTCAATTTAATCTATTTACATATTTCATGTGAGTTCAGAATTTTTATTTATGAGTAATTCCAAATATTCCATGTAGTAACGTACTGTCTGTATGTTGTAATTGCTTAATATTTTTAATATGTGTATGCAATATGATTTTTAAACTACGCCCCTCTTGGAAATCAGCTCTTGTTGAAGGGGTCAACGTAGTAAAATAAAGTTTTACCTACCTACCTACCTACCTACCTACCTACCTACCTATTTTGAATAGTAATTAGATTCTAAAAACCAAATTTATTTTTAAATGTCTTTTATTTGTACTTTAGATTGTAAATTTAAATGAATTTGTTTTTTAAAGTAATTACTCTGCCTGCCGTAGGCGAGGGGCAGTTTTAAATTCGCCTCGTTTCTGTTTTTTCCATTTTCATTTTTTTTCGGTGTCACAAGTTGGCGCAGCGCTCATGGGTGATACCACTGGGTACAAGCCGCGTGAGCCGACCTAAACACAGCGTTTAAACTCAATTTCTAGCGGAATATGTCAACAAAACACGCATTTTAACATGTATGCTAGAACATCTAAACCGCAAGAAGGTTTTACGTGCAAAGATTCGATCTCATGCAAAATGTTTTAAAACGATAAATTTCACTGCGAAACTTTAGCGAGGAGCGATGTATCGCAATGAAGTTTTGAGAGCGTGTTTCCGTCATTTTCTGTTGTGTTTCCACTTTTATTAAGAAATTTAGAAATTTCTACGCAAGAATCAAACGCAAATTCTACTGAAATGTCCATATACAAAACACAATTTTTAACATGTAATAGTTAACAAAAAGGGACAGGAAGGTTCTTTATCAAAACATTGCTCCAGAAATGTTTTATAACGGCAAATTTTGATAGACTCCATCATTCGATGATTAAGGAGTGAGTCTAGGAAATGTGTTCCTAATTCTAAACACGTTGTGATTTCTTTCCTAGGTTTTCTATTTCTACCTATGTTGAGATGCTAATATTTTGTGCAAAATGATTTATTTGCTTGTTGGATCTCATATAATTATAAAAGGTAAAAGAAATTTACATTCCAACTCCAGAAATACATATGTTAGTCTAAAGTTCCAAATTATATCGTGGAGACTTCAGGCAGTGTGTGCTACAGAATGGATTTAAATGATGCTATCAAGTTAATGTATTGTATACACTTTTAGTAAAATTTTCTTTACTTGCAAAATAAAACAGCTATATTTTGGTGGTATTATGACAAAAAAATCTTGTTTTGCATGTGTACTATAAAAGTCTTTAATTCAAATTAAATTCTAAAAAATGCAATACTACTATGACTCTGGACAGAGTGCCTGGCAAGTCACTTAGACACTGATTTTTGGTTATCTTAGTGATTACATACTGTAAGATGTGCTAGCAATGTCTTACTGGTAAAATGCCTTGGAAAGTACCCTAATAATAATTAGTTTAAAAAGGAATTAGTCGGGCAGAACAGAAATAAGTGAATATACCCCACCCCCAATGAACTCTCTAGTTACAGCCCTGCCTGGCCTTGTGCCCATTTTCGTTTCGGCAGGCGGGGCGAACGTCTTAACAGGCGTCTTGTTTTTATTTTACTTTACATTACGAAAAAAAATAAATGAGTTCGGTGCGCGTGGCCCAGCACGATCATTATCAAACCGGAAATTATCGGAATTCTAGATTAACAAGGTGGTTTTAGGAAAGTGGAAGCACTGTTGACTTATTTCTATATGCGTTGTTAATTCTTCAATGGCGAATAGCAGTTGGGAAGGCGATGAACTGCTAAAGACAGATCTTGAACAATGTGCGAGGTAGAATTTAAAAAGGTCAGAAATGTTAGATTTTATTAAACGAGATTTTCCAGAATACGCCTGGAGGATTGCCGCACTTGACAGGAGAGTGCGACAGTTTGGATTAAGACACATTGATTATACAACATTAATAGAGGCTGTTTCAGGATTAAGGCTCCCAAGAATAAAGTGATTATTTAAATAAACAGCCAAGCATGATTTAAATTTCAATAAAAAATCATTGTATTACCATCAAAATGCTGTAGCAATCGTTTTCATAAACGTATTGGCACTGTCACAGTACAGGGATGGGTCACCAGAATGGTCTTTTTTAAATTCGTCCCTTATAAATGATCCTGTTATAATACTCCTTAGCTTTCGCTTGTTGTTCACAAACCTTACAGACAGCAGCATCTCTTTCATTCTGAATATTCAATCTTTCACCAAATGAACATGATTTTTTTACCATTGCACGAATAAACATTCGTTATTAGTTTTGTATATGACACCAAAATAGATCATTGCGGCGCCACGCTCATGGAGTCGCTATTTAATGCGTGCGAAGAGCGTGCGAGATAGCAACATTTTAAGTGATTGAAAATAATGGAATCTACTTGGGATGAAAAAAAACTATTGCACGGTTTTGTGGCACGAACTTGAAAATAGAAATTTCTGTATCGCGTGATCGTAAATAACCAAATGAAATCACGATTTGTTAGCTATATAAACCGCATAGAACTATAATGCATATCGTCATATTAAAATATCAATTTACATTGCTCAATACTTATGTTATATAACAATAATTAATTATACCAATAAATGTTTTTTTTATTGGTGTTTGTCGTTGAAAATTTCTTGACAACAATGAGAGGTTAACATGTGTTATGATAAACTAGTTGCATATAGTCAAACGAAAACGACTATCATTCACTACTGAGAAATTTTTGAATGTTAGGTTCGTCGTTAAATTAAACGGCTATGTTATCATTTTCTAATATATTCTCGTTAATCACAATTCTGTTTAATTAGAATCTATGCAGATCAAGATTTCGATTAAAGCGCGTTAACTTACCAGCAAAAACGTTCTTTTTCGTTGAGTTGTGCACATTAACTAGTTGATATAGTAATCATTTTGAAATTTCGTAATTATCATATTATTTTATGAAATGACCGGTAAATATAACGAACGTGATAAACCTTAGTTAGAAATATCTGATTGGAAGGGATTCGGCACAGTGTGAAATTTCATTGTCATTGCTGGGAACCGAATTTCTTTCAGCTGAAACGTGAATCTAGTCCACTGGTTTCTTGTAATTCACTTAATCTTTAATTGGTGATGCATCGAAATTCTCCTTATGTGTGTCATGCTTACACAATCACATGAAGGTCAGCGACTTGCAAAAAACCTGACCGTATTCAATTTCATATTTAAATTAACATTAATGAATCATGACACGAAAGTATGTGAAAAATAATCAAAAATATAAATCTACGTGGCTGCGCGAGTTAAAATGCAGTTTAACCGTGCAAGAATTCATAACACTACAAGGAATTTAGCATGGAACAATCTCTTTTGTACAATTAACCATTATTTTAGCCATGCTTGTTGGCTTACAGTTTGAAATTGTCTGATTGCAGCAATTAATGCACGGCTAATTTGAATATGAAAGATATCATTTTTTACTCGCGCTTTCTGCAGGGATTTTAAAATAGACCTTTTTAACAAAAAAATACTGTCATGAATGACACCCTGTACAGGGTGAGTATAAAAAAACTGATTTCCTTTCAATTACGGTTTACTCCCACGGGTCTACAGAAAACAGATCGTGATTTACTACACAGTACAGGGTGACTAAAAAACTGATACTATTGAAACTCAGACTAGCATCATTGCATTCTTGCAATTTGACTGACGTTTATATAAAACAAAATCTAGTTCCTTCTGGAAATTAAAATTCATAATTCTAATCGTGCAAGATTTGTCAGAAACATCACAAAATCAGAAACAATGCAGCAATACAGACCCAGGGGGAATAAACCGTGCTAATTTGAATTTAAAAGCGCGTCAGTTTTTTTCAGTGGCGGATCTAGCGTAAGTCAAACTAAATTACCATAGCTCATTCTAGGATATATTTACATTTTAAAATACCTTCAAAGCAACTTCATTGGTTAGATTTTATCTTTTTAAATTCATAACTTATGACATTGTTATAAAGTTATTTTGAATTTAAAATTGAGCTGCTATAATTTATTTTGACGTACCCTGGATCCGCCAATGGTTTTTTTTACTCACCCTGTATGGAGAAATCAAAGTTGAGACGTTAACTTGTAGCTCAGAAGGCGATTTACTTTCAGAGCCAGTAACTGATCATGAACTATACCAGTATGAATTATAGTTGAGACACAATTATACGCTGAAATCCGCTAGCGTACATTCTATGGCCCATTTAGGGGTTATCCATTTGATACAGGTAGAATGTTCATGATCTGCACTTTTCAAGAAGTTCTTTTCGACGTCCCCACGGTCTGGTTGTAGTTCAGTTAAAGTGAGCACACAAACGTATATTTAGAATGTTTTACAACTTTGACGATACGATACAAACACAGCTTCGACGTTTTCAACGGTCTTCCCTCTGAACGACCAGGCGCGGTTTATATTATTTAGTACGTTAAATATGCTTAATATGTGTATCTATATACAACGAACAGTGCGCTTTCAACAATTCAGCATACTCTATTTCTCTCAAACAAACAGAATACAACAGTAGGCCTGAGAATATTGGTACTACTCGTAACAGTATTTTTTAAAGCGCCATTAAAATACATATATTTTAACCATGTATTTCAAGTATTTAGACAATCTTCTTATTACCTAGAATACATAGATGGCAATCAAATATTTGGTGTCAGCAAGCTGTTTGGTCCTAGCAGGTATGAAATTATTGAAGTTAACAATTAAACAATATGCTTAGAAACAAAACGGTCACTTATAGCCGTTCGCTCCGCCTGTTAAGAAGAAAAGGTGCATTGTGATCTTTCAAAAAGCTGTTGACTAGTCTTGAAAGGGATATGTCATTCAACAGTGACTGCAATGCACCAGTTAATCCACGCTGTGTGGGGCGTCTTGTTCAGGAGAATAAAGACATAGAAATTTTAGTTGAAACAAGCGTAAAATGATTGAAAACACGTTTTTCCTCTCGCTAAAGATTCGCGGTTAAATTTGTCAAGTTGTGATAAGGGTGTTTATGGGTTAACTGTTAAGCGTGATTCTAGGACTAAGTGTTTATAAAACATTTTGCATAAATTAGACAGATGGGTAGTTTAATAAAATAACATCACAGCTCGAAAGCTGAATTTTGTTTCCTATTACAAAATTATTTTTATTGATGGTTTAATTGCATTTAATATCACGACGGCCTTTTTGGAGGCATAACACAAAAGAATATATTCAGTTATTAGTTCTATTGTTGGATTGTCTTCCGCTTCCCACCCCCCCCCCCCCCCTCAAGAGATTGATTGGAAACCAAGAATTGCCTATTACAAATTTATTGCATATAAGAAAACAACATATTCTGGAACTTATTAAAATCTTATACGGTATACAAACTCATGTTTGAAGTGAGCTATATGCTATGAAACGGTTTTTAAACCGCTGAGTTTGGAAGTGTACATTAAACTCATTCTTGTTTTTGAAGTTAAACTTGCTAAAATTACGAGGCGGTAAGATACTATGACTATCCATTGAAAAAATTTTATGGAATAATTTATTGGTAAGTTCTTGCCTTCAGTTTCTGGACATTAGTAATATTTAGTGCTTTATGATATGTAATTTCAGGGAATATGATCTTCATTGCTCTCTTTTGGATCGATTAATGGTAATCCGATAGATATTGGGTCAGACCATATCATGGAACACGGAACTTGCATACTCCATAACAGGGCGGATACACATAGTGTAAAATAATAGTACCTCCTTAGTAGTAATGTTTGACCTCTTGAATATAGTCTCCTCCGGGATTTTTAATTGTTTCATCAACATGTTTGTTCCACTTAAGTTTATTCGAAATAGTAAGCCCAAGGATTTTAGCGTGGTCAACCACATCAACTGGGTTGTTATTGATTAGGATGGGATCGAAATGGGTTGGGTTGAAACTAAATCTAATACGCACTTACTTGCGTTTTCTTACATTAAATTTGTGTGCTTGGGCTTGCGTGGTGAATTCGGCTACTTCATGTTGAATAAAGCTTATTATTACATGAGTATAGAGATTTATTCATCGATATGGCTGTGCGTAATAATCGTTCCAAATTAGCAATAGCCAATCGGCATCAAGAACGATAAAATTTCACTCGGTGAAAAATCATCGTTCACGGCCTTTGATTGGACGAACGATGTTTTTTCACCAGTGAAAATTTATCGTTCAGTGTTCTGATTGGCTGACCCGAACGTGCAACACCTGCTCGCACGCTAGTGTAAACATGGAGTCTGATTTTACAAGTATTTTTTTAACTCACCGAAAAGAGAGATTTAAGACAATCTCACTTATAAAACAACTACCTAAAATCATAACGACGACATTCGTGGCCTCATTAACTTGAAATAAACCTCATGGTTTCATTTTCAGCAAGAAAACAAAGCAATAAATGGTAAGAAATTCCATTTTAACATTTTGCTTGAGTATTTGTTTTTGTCAGTAAGATATATCCGTATCTTTATACACTCATCTTTATACTCATATAATAAACAAATTACTTCATGGTTGGTTCGTTTGTACGATTTTTATTATTCACTCGTTGTGAAGGATCGCTAAACTCACTCGTTCGCTGCGCTCACTCGTTCGTTTAACGATCCTTCACAACTCGTGAATAAAAATCGTATGCACTCACCAACCATGAAGTAATCTCTATTTTCTCCTTTGTTAACAAATTCTTGCATAATTGTATCATCAACATACGTACTTCCAGTTATTAGGTGATGTAATTTCAACATCGTTCATCACTATATTGAATAGCCATTAGCCTACCAGTGTGCCTTGGGGATCACTCGCTGTAACTAATTCTTATTCCGTATGGCACTCCTGATTTAGTTTGATTTAGTCTTCTACAAGTGATAAAATTGCTAATTCAGTCAATTGTTTACGATTGTAAATTGTACGTTTTCAATTTCTGAACTAATAGGAGGTGATCGGTCAAATCGAATGCTTTTCTATAAGTCAAACAAAATCACTCTCGTTGTTCCGCCGTTACCATCTGCGGATCTGCTCCAGTCTTAAATCATACTTATAAGTGCCCGAACATGGGATTATTCCATGGACTATTATCTTTAATACTGCTGATGTAAAAAAGTTTCTACCACAAAACTCTCAGCAATTTTCGAAATTATCGGAGTCAGGGAAATACGGCTAAGTTGTTTATTTATATTGCGCACTGGCTTTTCTTTTGGCCTGGAGTAATGTTTGCACTTTTCCAAGATTATGGTAAACAAGTTTCACCATATGATTGCTTTGAAATATTGGAGACTGGTTGGGCCAAGATATCCGCATTTTCTTCAACAAAAACCCAGCCATGGGTGTCACCGGTCCTGCGGCCTTCCTTGGGTTTATAATGTTAGACTTTTAAAAAGTTGATGCTCGGTGACGTAGAGCTCTTGTAAAGATCTCACATTATTTTGACATAAATAAGTTGGTGATGGAGGATTAAAATCTTGCGTTGGTTCTAGGAAAGTTTTATTAATAAAATTGGCTAGAGGATTCGCGGGCTAGAGTCTAGAGAAGCCAGATTGACGAGTCAATTTCCAAGCAATTTACGGAGCATCGACAGAAGGGTAAGTATACGAATAATTAATTTAGTTTGACGAATTCAAATAATATGGTGCAGGCGTAAATAGACATTTTTGGATTAGAGATCAAGTCCAAATTTTCAACGTTTATTATCTGTTCATTCTTGAATATTACCGAAATCAGTAGAGTGTTAGCGTAAGTTATGTGATGTCACAGTAAAGAAATGTAGCGTGACGCAGTCATGTTTCGTATCTGAATGGCTCCCATTTCAACGGTAAAAGTTTGGACTACAAACGTAAAAAAAACGCGTGAAAATATATTTGCGGTTGCCTAAATGCCTTGGAAAAAGATTCATGATCGATTACATGTATTTGCGTTCAACCGGAAATCGTAAATATATTTTCACACTTTTCTCTACGCCATATCTGGCATATTGTTGTAGTTAGTCAGTCAGTTACAGTTGATATTGCTGATAGTTATCCTTACATAAAGTAAAGCGTAATTAGTAGTTAGAGTACTTCCGGCTCACGAGAGTACGTTTGCTGTACGTTGTTGTTGTAATAATATAATACATTTTCGTTATTCACATCGTTCGTTATTCTGAGTCTTTCTTCCTTACTGGCGTGGTGGCAGCGCTTTGTTTTACTATTTTCCGACCTCTAACACATCCGAGATCATAAATCACAGTTACGAAGAAAGTTTCTCTCACCAAAACAAGGTAAAAACAAGCCAGCTTTATCTTCAGTTGGTTTACGATTCACAGCGCGTCTACCGTCGGGTCTCAACGTAAGTTAGTCGTTTGTGTATAAGTGGGTTGTGTATTACCAAGATGGCAAGCAACCGAGCCCCCAAACAGTGGTCCCTTACTAAACGAGAGACAATAACATCGTTTGAGGCCTGGCGTCATAATCTACAGTATACACTATCGTTAGATCCTAACTTTGCCCCATACTTAATTGACGGCGTAACTTGGTTAAAGAAAACCACTACCGCCCCACTACGCGGTTTTCAAGATGACGCCGATCCCATACCTGAAGCACAGCGTCGCACTGCTGCACAAAAGGCGACCCAGTTAGAGCTTCTCTTGGGCCAAGTAGCAAACTACTGCCCTGTAATTTCTCGCAACGCCATCGTTAGAAACTCTACATCATTAAATACCATCTGGCAAAGAATTCGTGCCCACTTTGGGTTTCAATCCACTGGCACCCACTTTTTAGACTTTAATGACATCCACTTAGAGTCTGACGAGCGTCCAGAAGACCTTTACCAGCGGCTTGTTAGCTTCATTGAGGACAATTTACTGAAGGCTAATGCTGGTGTTCGACACCATGGTGAAGCCCCCCCAGCAGATGAGGAGATCTCCCCAATCCTCGAGAACTTCCTCGTATTGACATGGCTACGCCTCATCCACCCTTCTCTACCCGCTCTGGTCAAGCAACGGTACGGCGCGGACCTTCGCTCCCAAACTATTGCATCCCTCAAACCAGAAATCTCTCAGGCTTTAGACTCCCTTCTTGATGAAATTCGCTCTGCTAACGATGCCAAGGTACTTCGCACAGCCTTCCAGCAATCCTCTAGAAACCCTCAGGCAAACAGTCGTCGCCAGACTCCTGTGTTACCACCTAGGTCAGCTACTGTCCCTGTAACGAAGACTTGCCCCTTCTGTAAACAAGCCGGGCGACAACACCAGCACTACCTCAGCAAGTGCTCGTACCTCCCGGTCGAGGACAGACAGTACATATCTTGCTCAAGACAAGTACTCGGCAGCGAGCTTGAGGATCCTTTTCCTGACTGTGAGGTAGAAGCTCCAGATAGCTCTCATAATTATCGAGTAAAGCCTATCACCAACCGAGTCAGTGTCAAGCAGTCGCCCCATCTCAAGGCATTCTTTCAGCATCACCCACTACTGTTAACCCTTGACACTGGAGCTGAAACAAGTATGATTAAGGCCAGTGTTGCTAAAGCAGTTGGCGCCACTATTCAGAAAACTTCTCAGAAAGCCCTCCAGGCAGACGGCGTAACCCAATTAGCCGTTGTTGGGGAGGTACACCTAACCTTGGCACGCAGCAACCTCAGTCTCCACCTAGACGCACTGGTCGTTGACAACCTGGATGTTGATATCTTAGCTGGGACTCCTTTCATGATCACCAACGACATCTCCCTCAGACCAGCAAAGCAACAGATCACAATCCAGGGGCAGGAAATTTGTTACTATGGTACTACTAACCGTCCTAGCTCATCTGAGAATCCAAGTTCCATTCGTCGTACACAGGCTATGGTCCTCCGCGCCCAATCTCCCTCTTCTGTCGTTTGGCCTGGACATTTCCTCGAGTTAGACCTTCCCGACCTTATTCCCCCAGATTCTATTCTCGCTATTGAACCGCGAAGAGATTGCTCCAAGTCCAGCTGTGATTGGCCACTCCCCAGCATTATCGAAGCTGTGGCACGAAAGATCCGCATACCCAACGAAACCCATCAACCAAAACGTATTCCCCGACATGACCATCTTTGTCAGGTCATACCTACCTACACCCCAGATCTTGGTGCAGACCGCCTCCCAGTTTCCAGACCCTTGACAGCCTCCCCCCCCATCTCCTCCACCGCACTCCATCTCTGTCCAACTAGACCCAGATTCGATCTTGCCTGAAGGCATTCACACAGCCTTTAGCCAGATCCTTGCAGAATATGATGACGTTTTCGATAAGAGTTTCTCTGGGTATAATGGTTCCGTAGGTCCATTTGAAGCAGTGGTAAACATGGGTCCTGTACAACCCCCACAACGGAAAGGACGACTTCCCCAGTATTCCCCCGACAAGATGGTTCAGTTACAAGAAAAGTTTGACGACCTTGAGTCACAAGGCATTTTCCAGCCTCCCGAAAGCGTTGGTGTTACCGTTGAGTACCTCAACCGGTCGTTCCTTGTCAAAAAGCCAAACGGCGGCCATCGCCTCTTCACTGCGTTCGCAGACGTCGGCCGATATAGCAAGCCACAGCCATCGCTCTTACCTGACGTTGACTCAACACTCCGAGCCATTGCCAAGTGGAAATACATCATTGTGACAGACCTCACCAGCGCCTTTTATCAAGTTCCATTGGCTAAAACATCTATGAAGTATTGTGGTATTGTAACCTCTTTCCGCGGCGTTAGAGTTTATACTCGATCCGCCATGGGTATGCCCGGGTCAGAGACAGCCCTCGAAGAACTCATGTGCCGCATACTCGGTGCTTGTCTTAAAGATGGCATCGCTGCTAAACTTGCAGATGACCTGTATTGCGGTGCTGACTCTCCAGAAGAGCTCCTGCTAAACTGGAAACGGATCCTTGATGCTCTTAGGAAGAGCAATATCAAGTTGTCCCCATCCAAGACCGTCATCTGTCCTCGCAGTACCACCATTCTTGGATGGGTTTGGACTCAAGGATGTTTGTCCGCCAGCCAACACCGAATCGCTACACTGTCGTCCTGTTCTCCCCCTGTAACAGTACGTGGCCTCCGGTCCTTTATTGGAGCATACAAGATTCTTGGACGTGTTCTTCCGCAGTGTGCTCATATCATCGCCCCATTAGAGAGTTCCATCGCTGGACTTCAGTCACAGGATAAGATAAAGTGGTCAGAGACTTTGTCTGAGCAGTTTAAGTTAGCACAGACATCCCTGTCTAATCACAAATCCATCGCACTTCCTAAGCCGTCTGACAAACTGTGGATTGTAACGGACGGGTCTGTAAGCAAACGAGGTATTGGTGCTACCTTATATGTGTTGCGTCAAAAACAGCTCCTCCTCGCTGGCTTTTTCAGTGCCAAGTTAAGAAAACACCAAGTGAACTGGCTACCATGCGAAATTGAAGCGTTGGGAATTGCCGCTGCCGTGAAGCATTTTAGTCCCTTTATAATCCAGTCTCAACACCACGCTTGCATACTTACCGATAGCAAGCCATACGTCCAAGCCATCAACAAGTTAAGACGCGGCGAGTTCTTAGCCAGCCCACGTGTTACGTCATTTTTATCGGTCGTCAGTCGGTACCAAGCGGACGTACAACATCTTGCCGGGTCAGCTAACATACCGTCAGATTTCTCCAGTCGGAATGCACCAGAATGCAACAATCCGCAGTGCCAAGTTTGTAGTTTCATCTCGACAACCGAAGACTCCGTAGTTCGGTCAACATCTGCCCAAGACATCCGTAATCAGTCCCCCATATCATTCGCAACCCGTTCCTCTTGGCTGCAAATCCAGTCCGATTGTCCTGATCTACGTCGAACGTGTGCCCATCTCAAACAAGGAACGCGCCCTTCTAAAAAGTTGACAAACATAAAGGACGTTAAACGGTATCTGAACGCCCTCACTATTGCTAAAGACGGTTTACTTGTAGCCGCAGGACCAACCCCCTTGTGCCACCTACCGAGTTAATCGCTGTTCCTCGCAACGCCCTTGATGGTCTCGTGACGGCCCTACATATTAAACTCGATCACCCGTCTCAGCACCAACTTCAAATGATAATGAAACGCACCTTTTTTGCACTTGACATGCAGGCTGCTATTGCTCGCGTGTGCAACTCGTGTCTCCTTGAGAAAGCTCCCCCCACAGGCCGTTCACCATAGCACAGAACAACCACCCGATGTCGTTGGAGTCTCCTTTGCGCCCGATGTACTTAAACGGTGTAAGCAAACTATCGTCGTTCTGCGTGAGACCGCAACCTCCTTCACTGCAACGTCTATTATTCAGGACGAGAAAGCCGTCACACTTCGCGACGCCCTTGGTCGTTTATGTAGTGAGTTACACCCATCTGAAGGTCTACCTGCCCTCGTCAGAGTCGATCCAGCTCCTGGTTTTATTGCTCTACGTGACGATCCAACCCTTAAACGCGTCGGCATAACGCTAGACATTGGACGGGTCAAAAACGTCAACAAGAACACAGTCGCCGAGAAAGCCATCGCCGAGCTCGAAGAAGAAATCCTCCGTCAGACACCCAATGGTGGACCCATATCTACTCTTACTCTAGCTGTAGCTACATCTCGACTTAATTCCCGTCTTCGTAGTAATGGTCTTTCGGCGCGCGAGATTTGGACTCAACGAGACCAGCTCACCAGTGAGCAACTTCCCATATCTGATCGCGAAATTATCTTAAAGCAGCACGTTCAACGAAAGAAAAACCACCCCTACAGTCAGAAGTCAAAGAATCGCACCCGAACTCGAGTACCACCCCCAACCGTCAAAGTAGGCGACTTAGTGTATTTGATGCCCGATAGAGATAAAACTCAGTCCCGTAGCAGGTATTTGGTCGTTTCAGTTGAAACCCCGTGGTGTTTTGTCAAAAAGTTTTCAGGCAATCAGCTGCGTGCTACTTCCTACAAGGTTAAATAAAGTATCGGAGTGTCTCGTAGTTCCAAACCAGTCAGTGTGCAAAGCACTCCACTCCCACCGGGACGAAGATAGTTCAGACGAAGAAACTCTAGAAGAACCACCATACATAACCCACAGAATCCCACCCGTGTTATCCCTCCCAGCGGAAAACTCCTCAGCATCGCGCCCTGATCCCGAGCGTTTATCTCCATCGAGCCAGTCTGACGAACTAAACACCATCACTTCACGCCCCCAGCGAGAGCATAAGCCGCCGGAGTATTATGGGTATAGTTAGTTGACATTATCCGTGATTACATATCACATAAACTATGTACACTACTATCATCGAGTAAAGCTTAACATTTGTTTCAAAAGAAAGAAGAAAAAAGAAGACACCACGCCATATCTGGCATATTGTTGTAGTTAGTCAGTCAGTTACAGTTGATATTGCTGATAGTTATCCTTACATAAAGTAAAGCGTAATTAGTAGTTAGAGTACTTCCGGCTCACGAGAGTACGTTTGCTGTACGTTGTTGTTGTAATAATATAATACATTTTCGTTATTCACATCGTTCGTTATTCTGAGTCTTTCTTCCTTACTGGCGCTAGGGTTATATGTAGCTGAGACATTTGCCGTTTGAAATGGAAGTCATTCAAATGCGAAACATGACCACGCCACGCTACATTCCTTTACATACCTTGAACGTTTTTTCTGTTTACTAACTGTCTTTTTTCTCCCGAAAAAGACACTCCACTGATTTCGGTAATAAATTGTAACAAAAATATGTAGCTGTTGAAACAAAAGTTAATTTATTCAGAAGCGGAGATCCGAATATATACAGTTATTTCTAGTAAAGTGATGCATGCACAAATTTTATCAATTTAATCAATTGGACAATGTAGAAAACTAATATTGATGTAAATTATTCTCTTCAAAGGATCCAATGCCAATCCATAAAATAATGCTGGGCACGGAACCGCAGGTAAAACATGTTCAACAAACGTTTAATGTGCAAAATAATTTTGAGCATCGCATATGTCTTTAACGCATGCTGAACATCCATGATCTGAGCTAAAAGGGAACTGGTGTGAATTATTCAATCAATTTCCAAACTTGGCGTTAAGATCGGCATGATATTTGACCCCTGCTCTGTATTTTGATTAGTTTGGAATCAGAATATACGGTATATATCAGACATTGCAAATGAAATAAGTCATCCGCTCCCCTGATTTTCTAAGAACGCTATCTTCTTTTCCAAGTACAGTAATGAAAAAAGAAAATCTGCCGACAAAATTAGGGAAAACCTTGCTATGATGCCGGTATATACCGGTGTATATCATTTAAATTATTGTTTATTTGAAACTAGTACGTAAGTCATTCACAAGTTGCTCTAATTATAGACCAGAGGGAGGTTTTTGATTTAACATACATAAAACATTGTTTTTAAAAGTACTCAATTTCATGTTTTTTAGTTGTTTAAGTTATTGTGTTGCTTTGTGTAAAAAAAACAAGCGACCAAACAAACAAAAAATGGCATTTTAGCTGGTGGAAAGCTGCATATTGCTATTACTTGTCGCAAATAGTAGTTTTGCAGTAAATGTAGTAACCTCACTGTTTAATCATTTTGACCTAATGACCTCAGTGAGGTACATTATGGATATATTTTCTGCACAAGTTTGTCAATCACCAGCTTATTTGTAACTCTGTGCACAAAGTATTATTTGAAAATAAACAGCAAGATTGCTATGCAAAGAAAAAGTTATATGTATAAATTGAAACAAACTGTGAATATCAGAATACTTGAATTTTGCAGATGTGGAATTCCCCCAAAACATTAACCCATTACAACAAACCATTTGCAACTTAATGAATTAACATGAGATTCAATCCCCAAATAATTTAGTTAAGTCACTAACTGCCAATGATTTGCCTGACATTAAAACACATTGTAGCTTAATGGGTTAACTATATGGATTTAAAATCTTAATTTAATTTTTTCAATAATAACTTGGAAGTAAAGGGAAAATTTTTTTTGGCACCTACTTTACAAAGTTAGTAACTGATTAAAAAAATGAAACAAAATAGCAAAACTTTTTATTCGATTTGCGACAGTTTTGCGGAACCAATTACTTTGTCATTTCGTATCTTCTATAATTCGACAGCAAAACACATTTCATTAGGCGCAAACTTTCTACCAGAAAGTTTTAGGATAAATTAAAAAGTGGTAGATCAATTTTTGAAGTACAGTGCAGCAGTACTGAAGGAAAAAAAGCCCCATGATTATTCTGGGGGCTAAAATTAGCTTAAATCTATAATATGCTATCATTCAAAAAGGTTGTTAATGAATCTCAATAATAGTTTTGATGCTTAAAGCAAATATCACAGTCTAACACAACAACACAAATCAATTTTGTCCACTCAACTAGGCAATCACAACATTCTCCTGCACAAGAAAACCACAAATAACTACATAACACAATGACGTTTCACACATGTCTTTTTGTTAAACAAGCAGAGTAGAAATTGACAATGTACTCTTGTTTAAAGGATTTAACTACCTGAAATCTTGAAACCAGATTATGATAAAAGACTAAAATTATAACATGGGAAGTACTTTGAAATTTTTTGAAATATGAAAGTTCCATTTCTTAATGCTTTCTCTTATCTTCGTGCGAAGCTTGTTACTACAAAACCTACAAAGATTATCTGAAGCAGACTTGTTAAAACCACAATTACAAAATTCGGGGTAGTTAGTATAAACACGCTTTGGTACATAGGAACTGGTAGTTTTAGTGTTCACTTTTGCATTATAACCCTGTTGCCGTAGCCATATTAGAGAAATGTATTCATTTCTAAATACCTGTTTCCATCTATATAAAAAAGCAGTGTTAGCACAGTACTTTGCTATTGCAATGTGCTTAGATTCCCTCCCCTCCACTGAATTCAAACCAAGGCCTAACCCATAGGTCTTCTTCATTTCTTTTGTATGTACTGGAACAACATTGCCTAGAGACCATACTGTGGGGTTTACATTCAAATACAAACAATATCCACGATAAAATCCACAATATTCACGAATGTTTTCAATTCACTAACTTCCTCATCACTTATGTTGACACGACTAAACAAGGAAACTGCATTGCGCAAGCAAAGGCACAGGTAAGCATGGATGTGAGTTACTTTTTGGCTTGTTGACTCTTAGCCTGGCTTTCAAGAATACCAATCAGGAACTTAAAATTAGGCAAAAACATTCGAAAGTCCTTACCTGTGAATCGGTAGTCAAAATCCTTACCATTAGCACCAGTATCATTAAACCACCTAATAATCATTTTGCCAGCCTGTTAAGACCACATTGTGATTTTAAAGAGTCAACATACTTGAAGAAAAGGGACTGTGGTGGCACCTGGGAAAAATTAAAAATGCATGTAGATAGATTAGACCATGAAATAGCAAGTTTCAGTAGAAAACGATGTACCAGGGCACAGGCATTGTTTTTCAAGTGCAGTGGTTCAATATGGGCTTTGCTGATTAAATCGCACTCTAAGGGGATAAACTCCTGTCAATTTTTTTATTCGCTATAAAGGTTGTCACTTTATTTCTATTGGTTTTACTAGTAACATTTGGATTGAGTTTCTTCTTAAATTTGCTAACTGCCTCTGCAACTTTCAACCTGTTTTTGTATGGCCATGGCTTCCATGTGTCACTAGGATTGGGACCAAAAGTGCCTCTGCAATGAACTATATTATCCTTACTGACATCTGCAAAAGTTGAAAAATAGGTAGCGCTATTTGTTAGCTCACCTGCTAAAAATGCTAGCATTTTCATATCATTAGGCACTTCTGCAATGGCAAGCTTAACTGAAACAGGTTCCCCCTTGCATGATAAAGAATATGACTTATTCTGAATATGATGGATATCTGTCATTAGCTTTGCAATGAAACGTGTAACAGGCAATTTGCCCCCAAAAGAAGGAAATTTTCATTTCTACTCAGTATGTGATGTCTAATATTAAGAAAACTTACCAGCCAAGAGCATGCAGTATCATCTTTCCCAAAGGGAGCACCATCACCGCCTAAAGCTATGTTGAATGTATTAGGCTCATTGAAAGTTAAAATATTGTACTCATCACTACTAAGGTAAAACTCTGCCAACTTTAAAATAAGCTCTTCTAACTCTCTATAGCATCCATTCACCTTCTCGCTTTCTTCCAACCCATCACAGAGCATCTCTCGCACATCATACAACTTGCCTATTTCTATGGACTTGATATACAACATCAACCTGTGGTAAGGGACAAGCCTTGGGGAGGGACAGTTTGCAACCTTTATACGCACAGCCCGTTTCATTTTTGATACATTTCCATACGAAGTAGCCTTATATACAGATCTATATTTAGCTCTACCCATTACTCCGTTACTATAATAGCATGCTATTGATCTCAACATGTTTTCATTAGAGCTTTCAAATTTTCCTAGATCTTCTTTGTACAGCTTTGGCAATACCTTCCCCGTTAACTCTCTTGTCTTTCTCACTGCTTTTACAATGTCTTCCTCCTTACTCCTAGTCTCCACTGTCTCAACCATTCCAATTGTTGCCGGTGTTGTGTTACTTGAACTACCTCCATGAATAACACATGCTGCCTCCATCGTCTCCTGTCTTCGCTTGGTTTCTGTTGAAATACCATATGCAGATGTCCCAGTTGGTGCGGCCTGTTGACTGACCATTGTCTTCCTGCTTATCTTGAATCCACTCTTTTTCTCTCTCTGATTAATCTCCTCTACCAATTCATCCTCAAGCTCCTCTACCTCCTCAATTTCTTTAACTAGTCTGCCTACCTGTAGGATGTTTTTATATAACCATATTTTAAGGATACTATTTAGATTGACAAATACATTAACTGCATGAATGTATTTATAAGTCTTATAAATCAGTCTTATAAAAAGCTTGAACTAAATATCTTGAAATGTCTATATGAACATTATTATGGCTTATCGAGCCCACTGCGTGAGCTTGATGGCATTTAAAAATCAGGGCCTTATATACAAAGTACCTTGATATAAATATGATCTTAGTGAATTTGATGATACGTAATCATAAATATTTAATAAACCAAAAAAACAATTTATTCTTACCTTTTCATCTAATCTTTTTAGCTTTACAGCCACCGCCCGAGCCTGTTTTGTCTTGGCCACGATTGCCTTGTTTTCCAATCTTTTCCTTGTCATGTACTCGGCGATATTAAAGCGTTTGAAATGGCCCTTCGGAAGCGGCATATTTTAATGGTTTTTAACCAAAAATTAAAAAAACAAAAACCATAGGATTTTAAAATAATACAAAAAGAACAACATAATTGAGAAAATTTAACAATCCGATGGACAATAAACAAGTTTATACCAAGGCGAAATTTGTCAACTTTTAGTAAATTTCGCTAATGGGCGCCATTTCGTTCGCGCGCCCTAAACGAAAGCCTTCCTAACAAAACAAAAAAGCGTAACTAAAGCAAACTTGGTATCAAAATTATCCTCATTAAGCCCCCTTTTATTCTTGCTAGGTCTCCTATTACCCGCAAACAACCACAGCTGCTCAAAGATCAAAACAAATTGCGCAACTTTTAAAGCCAAATCAGTAACCAGTCTCCTGGAATTAATCGCACGGACTTACTAAAAATTTGTCACACATTTAATTGGCACTTTCGCGTGCATTTTTGTCAAGCGTGATCGGATCGACTTCAACATCCTTCAAAAATTGATAAACAGGGGCATAAATCCTATCCTTATTAATTGGATCGCCAACTTTCTCGCTGACAGAGGAATCGGCCCGAGTTATTCTTGTTGGAGACCAATCAGTGGTGGTATCCCACAGGGAACTAAACTTGGCCCCTTGCTCTTTTTAATTATGGTGAATGACCTGAAGGTCTCTGACGATTCTGTTAAATTCGTAGACGACACTACTTTATGGAAAATTATTACGAGCGCCCAATTGTTTACTTCAGTCTTACAGGCACAAATTAGTGAATGCTCCAGTTGGGTGGCCAAAAACAATATGAAATTAAATCCCACTAAAACCAGAGAAATACGAGTATGTTTTCCAGTTATGATACCGAAGCACTTCCTCCACTTACCATTGATGGCTGCATCATTTCTGTCGTGTCACACGCTAAATTACTCGGATTGATCATCTCGAAAGACCTCGAGTGGGTTCTTCATACTGATTTCATTTGTAAGAAAGCTGCGAAGCATCTGTATGCTCTAGGATTATTAAAGAGATCTTCCATTCCGTCAAGCAAGTTAGTGCGAGTGCTTGATACATGCATCCGACCAATCTTGGAATACGCGTGCGAAGTATGGCATGACAGTTTGCCCAAGTATTTAAGCGATCAGATCGAAAGGATCCAACGCAATGCTCTACGAATAAGCTTCCCAGATTGCTGTTATGATTTTGCAATGGTCCGCACCGGTGTGGTGTCATTATTCATACGGAGAGAGACGATCTGTGAGAGATTTTTTGAACGAATGCGTACCGACGAATCACAGAAGTTACATTCCCTTGTCCTCTTCTAATCGGGATACAGAATATTCCCTTTGGGGTGGTAATAACATATTATCAATATCTAGGTGTAGAACTAATAGATACGCAAACAGTTTCATAATTGCTAGTAGTAAATCTTTTAGCGTTGGTAAAACTTAATTTATAATTTAATTATTACTATAATAGTTCTTATAACTGATTTTAATTCTTATTTTAATCCTTTTAATCTTGTAAACCGGTGTAATTCAGTCCCCGACTGCTAAATCGGTCTTCTTAATAAACCCTTTAAATGGCGGCACTATTTTTTGGGAGATATAAAATAACAAAAGTCCTTATGAATGCTTGTAATAAAATCTCCTGAAAGTGAATCAGAAATCATATTTAGTCGGTTAAAAATTGAATTTAAACTGAGCTTAAAATATTTTCAAAAAATAATAAAACAATTATTGAATTCGGTTCTCGCAGGACATGAGGAATTGTTAAGGCCTGCCTTAACAATTTCTCATACCCTGCTCGACCTCATTCAATAATTGCTTAAAATAAAAACTATAATAATTATGTATGTTGATTTTTGAATCCCTTGATTGAACAAAAGTTCTTTGTTTCTCATCGAAACAGCTATTAAATAGCTAGAGCATGTAGATGCGTTGATGTTAAATTAGATAAAGATTCCAATACCACCATATTTCTCCAAACCAATTCCAATATCGCTGTAAAGTACGCTAGTTTCTGGTTTTCATCTTCTCAGGGTCCAATTAATTGCCTGATATACCATAACATATATAAAAGTATAGGTATAATGCATTGTGATTTTTTACTGATGCACACCAGCGACAGGTTTGTCTACAGACAATAGATAGAATAAGTAGATATGGACTTGTCATTATTCAGGCCTACTCTGGAACCTAAAGTCGCCTTAAGTCGCCTAAAGTCGCCTTAAGTCGCCTAAAGTCGCCTTAAGTCGCACAAAATTGCTTTAAGTTGCACAAAGCCACCTTAAGTGTCTAATGATAATGGTCTATTTGAACTCATTTAACTAGTTGGGATTTAAATACATATGACAACAAAAGTTTAAAAATCTATATCTTGAGGCAATTTGTGTAAAGAAGTCTTGGTAAGTCTGGCTCAAAACCTCAATAAATGGGTTATAGCTAGGTGTCAGTCATGTGACATGTTTACTGTGCACTAATGCTGGGTGGTCAACTCCAAAAATACACAGTTTTGGATCGAGTTAAGTATTCATCATAGGTATTGATGTTGTGTTTGGTAGCATGTACATACAATTTAACAAAATTTGCTTGCTTAAGAGTTAAGACACTAAGCAGCAATATGTGTAAAGTTAACCACCAACTGTTGTCCTATGTAAACATTTTGAGTGAGCTATGGCAACTAAAAGCTACTCTTTGTAAAACCTAAATTTAACCTGGAAACACCTAATATTTAGGGTATTTAGGTGCATGATTAGATGAATATGTACTTGCTGTAATGCACTGGTCAGTGTATGAAACCCCTATTCCCCCTACCCTCAGATTCACCAATGAAAAGACAAATAAGCAGTTCCCCAGAAAAGTCTCAAATAGAACCAAAAATACATTTACTGGTGCATGAAAACCCCATCATGGAAACATGATAGGCTATGAAGCCAATATACAGTAAGAAATTTTTGAGTATATTTGAGTTTGTTTCTCTACTCCTGAAGCTCTAATCAATTTATCTCAAATACATCTGAAAATCACATATTCAATAGATTAGACTAGCCATTATTTATATTTGCAATATTCTGTGTAATTATGTACGGCCTTACTGTTTAAGTCGTATAAAATGATTCAACATTTCCATACTGTGCGATAAAACTATCCAGTTTAGGAACACAAATCGCCGCAGGCATAACATGCCAAATGCCAATGACTTCAGAGTAGCAAGCCCTTTTTTGTCGGGTGACCGGTATAAACATTTCAAAAACACAATTGAAATAAATTTAACAAACTCTGTCAGTTTCGGTAGAAACAGTGGTCAAAATTGACAAAAAATAGAAATGAGTAGTTATCGTATCAAGATTCATTAATCAAAGCAATACGACATCCAGCAAATATTTTGGTATACATACAGTAATGCATGAAGTTTTTGCGATTGTGATTAGCCGCTGAAAGGCGAATTGTGTGAACGACAAAGAAGTGAACAACAGCCTAAAAAATACCTTTCAAGTCGTGCTACAAATTAAATGTAGAATTACAAAATTATTCCACCAAAATCGAAAATCAATGGACGAAAATTATGGACAATGCCAATAATGTGATTTAAATAAAAAAGCTGGTTACAGTTAATAATGAATGCCGTATCTGAGTAGTTCATAGGCGAAAATATTACATCAGTGACTTAATGAATCATGGCAGGCATATATTGGCATCGGACCATCGGTACATTATGACCAAAGTTACCAAAACATCTTTGACTTTCAGTGTACATGTTTCGTAAAGTACTACAGCCACTTACAGCTCCACAATTGAGGATCAGTGTTATGTATATATGTATATATATATATATATATATATATATATATATATATATATATATAATACTAAGGTGAATATATTATTGACTGTATCATACTTGCTATGTGAAATAACCTATGTGACTGACTGACTGATGATTATATAACTTTTACTGTGATCTACAGAAATAGTCATTTAATACTGTAAGAAGAGCGTTGTTAAGCTTCCTCAAAGATAAAAGAAAAACTTTGTAATGCTAACCTGTGAGTATACTGTATTTATGGCCTCAACAAAAGATTTGTCTAACAACCTCATTCATATTGTGCCAAACTGCATGTGGCATTGTGCATTTATAATGCACCTATCAATGTTTTTGTTGTGAGGGGGGAAGGGCGGGCATCACCAGTTAAAGGATTTGACAGCCTTTCCAACGTTTTGGAAAAGATTAAAAATCCCCTGGTGATGCCTGCCCTCCCCCCCCCCTCATAGGGAAAACATTGATAGGTGCATAATAAACTTTACTTATTTCAAATTAATTATTCCAACTGTACTATCAACGTTACATAGTACATGGTATGCTGGTATTAGCCATTCCTGTTTATTTCAATTTCAGTACAAAACCCCATACCCCCATACACCAGATTGTACTTGTATGTCTGTATTGTTATATGTACCGGTATGCTAATTATGCACAAAACTCATCTAAAATTGCACAAAGTAGCCTTAAATTGCACAAAGTCGCCTTAAATCGCACAAAGTCGCCTTAAATCGCATAAAGTCGCCTTAAATCGCCCAAAACCGCACGGCTTATTTTGTAAAATTTGCTTAAATCGCCTTAAGTCGCCGTAAGTTGCCTTAAGTTGCACAAAGTTACAGCGACTTTAGGTCCCAGAGTAGGCCTTTATTCTAACAGGGGCTGGCACTAAATAGAAAACGGTTGGGCGAAATGTAAAATCGTGCAAAAATAATTCAAAAATTTACCACTACAGTGTGTTTTATCGAAAATGAATCTTCATGTGACAAATTTCGAAAACATGCGAGCTTCTTTTATTCTCAAGGAAGAAACTTGGCGCGTGGGTGTTTCAGTAGCATGCACTCCTTTCTTTGTTTAGGCTGTTTACCTGAAATCTATTTTTGTGTTGACAGGCCGAATGATACTACAAATGCGTATATTACAAAAAGGTTAACAAGATGGCGCTTAGCGATCGTTGAAAGTTACAAAATTTAAGCGAAAAATATGAAAAAAACTGCGCCTGTGTGGCTAGGAACTCATCGGATTTGAAGTGAGCATAGTACAAAATAGTAAGTCGTGTTGAAAGATTATAGTTCTAAGATGTGCACAAGAAAGTTTGCAAAGTCAGGCAGAAAACACGGACTTAAAATAACTTAATAACCGAAATAGACTAATTCCCTGACCATGGTATTGGCAAGAAGATAGTTTGAAGATCACAAAAAGGAGTTTTATCAAAGTTAACAATACTAATTGAGGTTCCAGTAGAGCGCTAACGAATGAGCTTGGGAGTGCTGCATGGGCAATAGCGCAAAGGAACTGAATTTATTTTGAAAGTTCGCAAGCTGATCTTTATGAGGATTTAGATATACAGATGGCAAAATTCTTCACCGTATTCCTCCCAACCATTTCTAATATGATTGTAAAGTACGTATGTTGGTGGCTGTCGATCGACTGCTCATGCATGGTCCAATAACTTGCCTGATCATAACATAAAAAACTAGGAGTTGTGTCACCATTCGTGGCTTTGTGATTTTTTAATCATATGGCAAGAACAGACGATTGCACATCAGCGACAGGTTTGTCTGCATAAAATGCAGAGAATAAAGGAGATCAACAGATAATGTGGTGGGCGTAATCTTACAACATCTGTGGACACAATTCTTTTTCAATAGCTATAGATAAGTGCTAGACAAAGCTAAGTTAGTGTTATTATTAAAATTATGTAACTACTGCATAACTATGCATATACATGCAGCTTGCTAAATATTTTGTGGACAGTTTGCGCTGATAATGCATAGAAACAAACGAATGATAGAGTGTTTGTAAGTATTTGTACGCTTTTTAGGCTTGTTTAGTCCTGATGACGGTAACGTCGTTTTCATGGTCATACATATTGAAAATATTCACGGAAATAATTTTGAAATCAGGCAAGTTATTTTACGTGTGCTTCAACCACTAACAAAATCGATTACATCATGTCAAACCGTCTATACAGTGAGGTGAAGGTCTTGTAGCATTCCCGACCACATAAAATTCTGACCAATTGTGGAACATATTGTAGCCATAAATAGAAAATCGCTTACTATAATTCTAAAGAGATAATTATGAAGACTTTTTGCAGAAAAGGAGGTAATACATCATGATGGAAAGTAATTTGTAATCAAGCAACGTATAATTTTGTGCAAGACCATGTAAATTTACTATCGCAAAGCTTTCGATCCGTAAGCTCCGATGCGGCTAATTTAAATCTACACGTCTTTAATACCGTACAGCTAAAGTTCTGCGATTTACGGTTACCATATACTTGCTTGTCTTGAATCTTTATTACATTTGTCTTGAAATCATTTGTTTTTCTTGCAAACTGATTGGTTAAAACTAGTGCGATTGACTCCCAAATCGCACTATTTTGGATCATTAATCGCATCATTTTTAAACCAAATGCATTTGAGTCAATCAATCATATGAACTTGCTAGCCAAACGATTTTTTCAAAGTACTTCAGACAAATGGCCAAATTTCCATATAATTTGCGGTTGATATTTAAAATACACAAATGGCGTGTTTTTTTTTGTGAAACAGCTAACGTTGCCGCTTGCAGAGTGAATAAAATAAAGTGGAAATTACACTTCGTCTCGTGCAATATAATGTTGGTCCGAAATCAAATTTGTGATTACAAATCGCACTCCCGCTTTGCGATGTTGTAATCACGCGATTGATTTCCGTCTACATTATACTCCACTCAATGCACCTTTATTAATTAAACCATGGAAACATACAAGGAACTTTAAACTATATACCTCTTATCTGTTCAAGTACCATAAAAGGTAATTATTAAATATTTTCATTAAATAGAAATAAACTATGCATACGGCAGCACGTATTTTTAGAGATCTATAAGTAATTAGAACCGAATGAAATTAGGATGGAGTTTTAGGTCGGTAAAACAGCTTATGAATTAAACGTTTTTGGATCTTTACATGTATATGCGTGACCCCTTTGTTTCAACAACAACATATTTACTCTTTATTAATTTTTTTGTATGTCGTTGAGACAGCTTATGAATCAAGCGTTTCTATATCTTACATGTATTTGCGCGTAACCCCTTTGTTTCAACAAAAAATCTTTATTAATAGAGCAGCTGAGCTGCATTAAGGTAAATGAGACATTTTACAGGAGATGGCCAAAAAAACTTCACAATCTTTCGCAAACCCACGCAGACGTGGTTGTAAAACATGCACGCATGTTGATAAAGTTTCATCCAAATCAGATCGAGTGTATTGCGTATTGCAAAAAGTACAACGTATATTGCAATACCATGCATAGCACGTATATACCTGTGATTGTTTTTTCCAGCCGCAACCAACATGTATTTATCATATCTGCATGTGATTTTTTGGCAAGAACTAACTCACGAGCCCACGTTACACCAGAGATGAAGAGATTGATAGATAAAATAGAAGAGATCAACAGATAATATAGCAGGCCAATCGTTTGGTCCAATATTTTTAAGTGCATAATAGGCAAGTATAAAACATAAGTGAAGGTTGAAAGAAATATTTTCCAAAAATTATTCTATTTACGTGTATAATAAATTGAGTGATTCTCATGAAAAACAGTCCAACGTCAACGTTTAGAGTAAAAATAACCAAAACACGCGGGTGCGACTCCAAAAGCGCGTGGTTTGTACAAACCAGCCTTCTAAAGGGTATCATACTGCACTAACATAATTTAGGTTTGGCTTGCAAAGCTACCAATTTCTAAGGTATTACTTCAAGTTAAGTCTGTTTAAAAAACAAACCAAATCGAATCGGCACGTTTCAGTCCAATTATGATTTGGACTAAACCAAATTGAATCCAGACCAACTGCATGAAATGGTATAAATAGGCATAAATAGCAAATAGCTTATCCATCGGTATAATACGTATCCAAACTGATGTGAATATTTCAGTTTTGACTGTGAAAACAATTCATTTTTAAAGCGCGAGATCAAAAATAATAGTAAGTTTGAATACGAGATATCATGCAGGAGTGTATAGATACTCCAGAGTTAACTGTAAAATCAGAAGATGATTATAAAGGTTCTAGATGAAGAAAGCAATGATAAGCCTGACTTGATGGTCGAAAGCAATTGTTAACTGATAGGCGGTATGTCTAATCTATCTAAATATCTTAAAAACCAATTTTTTCATATAATATAATACATTTTCATATATCATTAATATATTACACTTGTGCTTTGGTGGTATCAATTTTTAAAGAAATATGAAAGGTATCATAGTAACGTGTATGTACGTGTGCATGCTTTTGATCATTTTGGTTAAAAAAGTCATTTGATCGATTCTTATCCAAAGAGTTACTATTGAACAGTTATGTTCCATTTATTATTTACAACTTAAATGATATGGGAGAATTGATAGAAAAAAACTACACTACCCTTGGCGACCAACCTTTGCTAATTGCTATACGCGTTGTTACACAGGCATTATGTTGTTTTTCACCCATGCGCCATCAAGTGACAAGCTTAATTACAAAAAAACTAAGTATTGAGAATTTAAACATTCAATAAACAGCACGTACGGTCCTTTATATTTAGCAAAAAATAAGTCATGCACATCAGCGACACGTTTATGGATATTTTGAATCAATAAGCATAAAGCATAAAGAAATCGGCGATATGAATAGATGTTTATTATGGACATAACTTTCGGGCTGTCAGTAACTCTAATTATGCAAGTGACAGGCAACTACTAGGCGCAAGTCAGTGTTGAAACAAGGATCTCCGCAAAATAGTAAGTATGTATATTCTGATAAATAGTTATTTGTAATCCTCTATGGTAAAACATACGTTAACGCTTTAAAAAAACGTTGTTAAATCCCTTTCCAAACCGTTCGTCAGCCGTAAATATGGGAAGCGCTAACCACGATAAAGGTCAGGATGACCATGATAAGGTTTTTAAAAAAATGAGAAAACACTTTGAACTATCTGTGAAAACAATTTGAGCCAGTGGCGAAGCCAGCTTCATGCGACTGGTCATGCTATTTCGCGACGAGCGCCAAAGGTACAAACCAGCCTTCTAAAGGGTATCATATTGCACTAACATATTTTAGGTTTTACCTCAAGTTAAGTCTGTTTAAAAAACAAACCAAATCGAATCGACAAGTTTCAGTCCAATTATGATTTGGACTATACCAAATTGAATCCAGACCAATTGCATGAAATGGTATAGGCATAAATAGCAAATAGCTTATCCATCGGTAGTGTATATAGGTATTTAAACTGATGTGAATATTTCAGTTTTGACTGTGAAAACAATACATTTTTAAAGCGCGAGATTAAAAATAATAGTAGGTTTGAATATGAGATATCATGCAGGAGTGTATAGATACTCCAGAGTTAACTGTAATACCAGAAGATGATTATAAAGGTTCTAGATGAAGAAAGCAGTGATAAACCTGACTTGATGGTCGAAAGCAATTGTTAACTGATAGGCGGTATGTTTAATCTATCTAAATATCTTAAAAACCAATTTTTTCATATAATATAATACATTTTCATATATTATTAATATATTACACTTGTACTTTGGTTGTATCAATTTTTAAAGAAATATGAAAGGTATCATAGTAACGTGTATGTACGTGTGCATGCTTTTGATCATTTTGGTTAAAAAAGTCATTTGAACGATTCTTATCCAAAGAGTTACTAGTGAACAGTTGTGTTCCATTTATTATTGACAACTTAAATGATATGGGAGAATTGATAGAAAAAAACTACACTACCCTTGGCGACCAACCTTTGCTAATTGCTATACGCGTTGTTACACAGGCATGTTGTTTTTCACCCATGCGCCACTAACTGACAAGCTTAATTACAAAAAAAACTAAGTATTGAGAATTTAAACATTCCAGAACAGCACGTACGGTCCTCTATATTTAGCAAAAAATAAGTCATGCACATCAGCGACACGTTTATGGATATTTTGAATCAATAAGCATAAAGCATAAAGAAATCGGCGATATGAATAGATGTTTATTATGGACATAACTTTCGGGCTGTCAGTAACTCTAATTATGCAAGTGACAGGCAACTACTAGGCGCAAGCCAGTGTTGAAAAAAGGATCTCCGCAAAATAGTAAGTATGTATATTCTGATAAATACTTATTTGTAATCCTTTATGGTAAAACATACGTTAACGCTTTAAAAAAACGTTGTTAAATCCCTTTTCAAACCGTTCGTCAGCCGTAAATATGGGAAGCGCTAACCACGATAAAGGTCACGATGACCATGATAAGGTTTTTAAAAAAATGAGAAAACACTTTGAACTATGTATGAAAACACTTTGAGCCAGTGATGAAGCCAGCTTCATGCGACTGGTCATGCTATTTCGTGACGAGAGCCAAAGGTGCGAGTCCAACGCACATGAGAGGGGGGGTCTGGGGGAATCTCCCCGGGAAAATTTTGAAATCTAGACTCCCAGAATCACCATTTGCGGCAATCTAAGATGAAATTTGAAGGAATAGCTTGACCTAATGAAGGGCAAAATGTGGATATTCAAGCATATTTCGGACAACAAGATCGAAAGAAATAAGAAAACCCCATTCACAGACACCGGCAGATATTGATGATATTATAATAATTCGTATCGCCGTGTATTCCAAAATAATCCGCAGTTTTAGCGCCTGATCAAATTTCATTTCAATATTTATTTCAATTTCACTGAAAAAATATATCTCAATCGAATTTTCTACCATTTTGCTACCATTGACATTTTATATACTGTTGCAATTGCTAGGGTATGATGAGCATAAATATAGTTGAATGAAATCCATAGTCCGTCTAGTTAAAAAGTTACAAGCGAATTTACATGATGTTTTTGTAGCGTCTCATCAAATTTCTTGTCTAATATGTTTCTCAATTTAACTGCTTTAAAATTTCCCGATCAAATTTTGCCAGCACATTGACATATTATATATTGTTGTAATTACTAGGATATTATGAGCATAAATATATTTGAATGAAACTCGTAGCAGTGTAGCAGGTCTAGTTAAAAAGTTACGAGCGAATTTATATCGGGTTTTTTGGTTGTCATGCGCCAGAGCAGAGGCATGACAAGAAAGAATAATTTTGCGGAATACGCATGCGCTGAAGACGGCTTAAGGTGATTTAGCCAATAGGATGGCAATGTTCCTAATTGGAAGTCATGCTGGCCTGAATAGAGCATGACATGCGGGCCCAGTTGTCGTGCTCGATAGCCTGCATTAAGGGAAAATTACGGAACAGTTCGAAGTGGCCAAATATAATGCGAATTCGCTTAATTTTAAGGGATTTTTGAAATAACATAATTATTAAGTGTTTTAAACTGCAATTTAATATTTTGAAAAAAACGTATTTTTCGACAAAATTTTACTCATGCCCAGCTTGGCAAGCATGACCGCTAGCTTCCCCACAGCTTTGAGCTATCTGTAAAAACACTTTGAGCTATCTGTGAAAACACTTTGAGCTATCCGTGAAAACGCCATGAACTATCTCTAAAAACATATTGAGCTGTCCGTGTAAATAATTTAAGCTATCCGTGAAAACTCTTTGAGCCAAATCCGTGATTTTTTGTCTGACCGTGAAAAAAGCTAGTTCGACCATTTTGCTTTAATTCGTTTTCTTTGTCAGATAATACGGTTTAATTTGAACCGCTTACATGATGTCCATATAATCGTCAGACCGTGCTAAATAGCTAAAGCAATCAGGCGAAAGGTTTGTTGACACTGTGGCATATACAATTATTTTAATAAGCCTTTCCACAGCAATCAGCGTGGCGCATACTATATAAAATATTTGCTCGTGATAAGCAATATTAAAGATTTAATTAGAAATGCCGAGCCCTAGGATATCAAAATTGTGTGCCTTCAAAATACATTCAAATTCTTTATATATGGCTCTATGAACTATATTTTCATGGTCTGCAAATACGAAAAATAAAGGATCAAGCATTTAACAACATTTTACTATGGTTGTATTGATGACCGTAAGTATATAATTATACGGATCGGTGGTAATCCGGCCTACACGGTGACAATAATTTTCTTAATTTAAAGATATCTATTATCTATATACAAAACACAATTTTAACATGTAATAGTGAACAAAAAGGGACAGGAAGGTTCTTTATCAAAACATTGCTCCAGAAATGTTTTAAAGCGGCAAATTTTGATGGACTCCATCATTCCATGATCAAGAAGTGAGTCTAGGAAACGTATTCCTAATTCTAATCACGAAATATTCGTTGTGATTTCTTTCCTTGATTTTCTATACCTATGTTGAGATGCTGATATTTCGTGCAAAATGATTTATTTGCTTGTGGGATCTCATACATTTATATAAGGTAAGAGACACTTAACATTCCAGTTCCAGAAATACATATGTCAGTCAAAAGTTCTCAACAAATTATATCGTGGAGACTTCAGGCAGTGTGCTACAGAATTGATTTAAATGACGCTATCAGGTTAATATATTTATGTATTGTATACAATTTTAGTAAAATTTTCTTTACTTGCAACTACACAATAATAAAACAGCCATATGTTGGTGGTATTATGACAAAAGAATCTTGTTTAATATATGTACCATGAAAGTCTTTAATTTGAATTAAATTCTAAAAAATGCAATCTTACTAGGACTCTGGGCAGAGTGCCTGGCAAGTCACTCAGACATTGATTTTTGGTTGTCTTAGTGATTACATAAGATGTGCTAGCAATGTCTTAAAATGCCTTGGAAGGTACCCTGATAATAACTGATTTAAAAAGGAGTTCGTTGGGCAGGACAGGAATAAGTGAATATACCTCACCCCTAATGAACGCTCTAGTAACAGCCTTGTGCCCATTTTCGTTTTGGCAGGCGGAGAGAACGCCTTAGCAGGCGTCTTGCCATATTATGTAATCCAATAGTACTTTATACTGGTGAATTTCTAAAGCTGACTTTGTAAACTTCTATCAAATTTCAAGATAAAAATCCACCCACATAAAGTCGAGTGTCTTCAAGCTTCAAAATAATTTGAAAGTTACGCGCAATCTTAGGAAAATTCTTCGTGGGCGACCGTACCGGGGGGAGTGAATACTTTCACAAATACGTTTGCTTGTTTCAACAGCTAGCCAAGTAAACACATTTCATATTATTCTATTTTCACGTATAGTTGCGTATTGTTTTGTTTTTAGGCTTTAACTACAAGAAAATCTGACAGACATTTGTGTTTTCCCAGGTTTTTTTTTAAAGGGCGGTTTTTATTATGCCAAAGTAAAACATAACTAAGCGTCTGCCAATAAAAGCAACTGTTAGCACACTAAGGTTTTAAAATTGAAACGTATGTATCTGCAGTACATAACCCTCAAAATGGAAATGGGGGAAATGGGGGAAATGGGTAAGTCTGTCAGATTTTTTTGTTAAAAACAAAACAATGCACAAATATAAACAAGCTAACGTATTCGTGAAAATATTCACCCCCCCCCCGTATGGTCACCCACTAGGAATTTTCGTGACGATTGGGCGTGACTTTCAAATTATTTTGAAGCTTGAAGACACTCGATTTTATGTGCAGTGGCGGATCTAGTGTAAGTCAAAATAAACTACCACAGCTCATTCAAGGATATATTTACATTTTAAAATACCTTCAAAGCAACTTCATTGGTTAGATTTTATTCTTTTGAAATTCATAACCTATGACATTGTCATAAAGTTATTTTGAATTTAAAATTGAGCTGCTATAATTTATTTTGACTTACCCTGGATCCGCCACTGTTTATGTGGGGTGATTTTTGTATTGAAATTTGACCGAAGTTTGCAAAATCACCTTCAGAAATTCAATAGTATAAAGTACTATTGGATTACGTAATATAAATACACATGACGAAGAAATCACATGAATTTATCGGACACAAAAGCGGAAAACTTCTTTATGGCGGAATTTTTTGCTAATTTTCGAGGATACAAAATCGAAGATAAAGTTGACGGCACAGTCCCAAAACAAGTCAAGAATGGTCTGAGTTGTTCCTTAGACATCTGTGATTATGGTAAAGTACAAGAATTGTATGAGACTTCTGCTACTCGGCAATAAAAAGCAAACAAGTCGGAAAATATGGCTGAAATCGTGTTTTTGCGGGGGGTAAGTGAAATACAATGCCTTACATATCTATAAAACAATGTCGATCCTTTTGAAATCTGCAATAATTGGATTTAATTGAACATGGTTTTTCATGTTATAATAATTTCTGTAGGAAATATGTAATTTTAATTTCTGCCAGCGATTTTAGTGATTTTATGCATAATTAGCTATCGACCTGACATATTAAATGGTGAATTTCTTGGAAAATATTATAGTTAGGCAGTGTTTATCTTCTAATAACGTACCGTTATAAACAACCCTTCCAAACATTATAGCCAGTTCAGAAAGCTGTTGCTTGCATTGGTCTGAAGTTAGAGCTATACTGTATGTCGACACTGCCATTTTAGGGCGGGGTCATTTTGAAGACTTTAGTCCCGCATTTAGCTTTTGGAACATATGCCATGTTGACCGGATTGGTCATTATATCCTAAAACAGTTGAGATTATCTCTGGTAAATGAAACGCATGCAAAACCCTATACAGGCCCTAGACTATACGGCAAATGACAAAGAACACTTTTGAAATCAAAGTTGATGCTGCCGGAAAACGATTTGTTACTCAAACAGTGGACGAAATAGGCAAAAATCAAAGGAAGGATGTATGAAAGCCTTCAATCTGACTCTTGTCCTGTTAAAACTTTTGAAAAGTACATTTCAAAACTTAATCCTGACCTTGAGGCTTTTTGGCAAAGACCGCGAGAAAGCCATTTAGGTGCTGACGAAAATATATGGTATTTCCGAGCTCCTGCCGGTGAAAAAAAGATGGGAAACATGATCAAAGACACGTCTATTCAATACCAGCTGAGCAAAATCTACACCAACCACGGTCTGATATCTATTGCCACTGAAATCTTGAATGCAGCGGGATTTAATTAACGACCGAGAAATTATGAAAACAAGCGGCCACAAAAGTGTGACAAGTTTACAAAGCTATCATAAAAGAATCACCGATCAATGCAAGGAGAGCTTTTCCAACTTCATTGGAAAAGCAATTGTTTGCTCTGCTCTTGAGAAAGAAAAGGTGGAATCAGTAGAAGACACAAGACAGCTTCCCAAATCTCCAGTTTCATCTATTCCATTACATTCACCCACTGGAAGCCCACTTGTGTTCAACTTTCAACAAACAAATTCGCGTGAATCAAGTTCGCCTTTCACGCTTAGTTTCAAGACCGGACAGATGACTTTTAATAACAGTCATGTCACATTTAACTTTAATATTCGTTAAATATTTTCTCTCTTGACAGTAATATATTTATGCTTGTTTTGAAAGTATATATCTTCACGCACTTTGATTTTAAGCCATCGAAATGATAATTAGCTATGTTAATTCATTGTTAAACAAGTCACTTCGTTTTTTTTTCATTTTTTGTTCCATATAATAAAACACCTATGGGATTCATCTTCGCCCAATGTGGCAAAATATTAAGTTTCGAGTGCAATAGTGGGCTCAAATTTTGGTCTCGTAAACACAATTTTTTTCAATACAATGTCAATAAGTCAAGATATATTAAAATGAGATGCAATAAGAATCCAAACAACTAACAAATGTTGGCGTATCTTTCGGTCTGTGTGATGACATATATAAGTGACTGGCATTAGACAATCTTTAAAGCAAATCAGCTTTAGAATGAAAGAAACGTCTCCGCAAAGCAGTAAGTACGTTTAGAATATGACAGGTCTGAGGATATTGTTAACAATATTTTGGAAAAAGCATTGTAAAACTATATATAAAACAATTCAGTTCAATTATTTCAATAATAATAATCTTCTGTATTACCTAGATGGCAATCAAATATTTGGCACCCGCGACATGTTTATTCCTAGCAGGTACGAAATTACGAAAATAATCAAGAAATATTTGGAAATCAGACTACTTCGTAAATTTGTGGAAGGGACTACATACGATGTTCATAATTAGGATAACCTTTATATAAAAGAATGATATGTGCTGATTATTTTCAGGCAAAAACTCTCCAGTGTAATCACTTCAAACAATGGCAAAATCCATCGAATTGAATTATACCTGTGTTATCGAATTTTTGAGAAATAAGACTAAATTCTATGACTAAAAAGTTGTTTTTATAGGTGTTAAAAACGGACAACACCTGTATGATTGGGTAGAATATATGGCAATAATTAATTATACCTATGAGAGCGGGAAAGCTTTTTTTGGACTAAAGTCTTGTTGAATTTTGAAAAATATAAGCAAAATGGCTGACAGATTTGGAAAGATAAATGGGAATGATCTCAAAAATTTAGTCAATATTACGAAAAATTCAGTAATTTTTTTTTATTCAAACAAGCGAAAATAAATTTGGAATTTTGCCTACAAACTGGTGACAAATTTTTCGAAAATGCTCATGCTGCATTATGCTGGCGACCACGAAAAAAATCACGCCTATATATAGCATGCACGTGGGTACGCTATTAATTGATAGACACAAGCTGGACATATTTCTTAAATTTATAGGGCTGTTGCTTAGCTTCAGTGAGGCTGATGTTTTCCTACACAATCCAAGAGGTTCTAACAATCGTCTCAATGGAGCTGATGCAAACAGAAAAAATAACAACAGATTGTTTGATTCTCAAGTAAGTTCTAAATCTACATAAACATTTAACCGTTCTTGATTTCATTATTGACTACTTCCATACTGATATAAATACCACATAGCATGCATGCATTAATCCTTATTTCCTTGCATCAGTTCAACGGTTATATGCCTTTCTGTCATTTAAATATCAATTGTCGCTACTAGTATTTCATTTTTGAACATCCCAAGAATTCCTAAGAATTAACATGACTTCAACAAGTTTGACACAGTAATAATACGCTGATGTATTTATTTTCCTGCAAACAAATACTCTGGTTTGCAAGAGATGAATATTCTGGAAATAACAAAATGTATGGTTTGATTTGTACCCATCTCATTTTTATTTTCACATGAGTTAACACACAATGGGCATCAATCCGACTGCAGATATGCAAGGGCTGGGAATCCGACTTATGTTCATAGAAGGTGAAAAAATAAAAAAATAATAAACTTTATGCATAACTAGAATATAACGAATATGTCTCATTCCCACAATTACTGAAACAACTTTTTTCCTTGCGTCCTGACAATTAAACATCTAAACTTGGTTATTTTCCACTACCTTTTATCCCGACGTATAACCCTGTCATCCATATAGTATGCCCTACAAACATTTAGCGATGTTTTTATACTAAGTAGTCTATGTTTCCCCACATCCGTGCAACACGAGTTTATTGTACTGTCTTATTAGAACAATGCCAAGGGAGGTTACAATGTAGGAGACAAAGATCAACGATCAAAAAGCGAGGAGACGCAATTTAACATGGTAGGTATATATATTCTAAAAAAACTCTACAAGTTTATACTAGTTTGATTGTTTTGTTTCACAACATTATATATATTATTTCAATATCGCATGTTTGCATGCTACTCGTTCCGTTGACGGTTATCTGACGTGTGTACATCTACACTTGTTTAAAGAAACTCACCCAAACTCATATAAAACGTACGGAGATTTGTTCAGCCCGTTCTATTTCTATCAGATTGTATATGTCCAGATAAAGCACAAAGTCTCAGAAAATATGGTACGTTACTTAATTGTCATTTTTTCAGCACTATTTTCAAAGTAGTGCAGGTCATTTGGGATCTTCGGGACTAGAAGGAAAGTCTCTACTAAAAATTGAATGGACCAACCAACATGGATGTGGTGATAAAGACTTAAACTGCAACTTTGTTCTTCAATATCGATGTCAAGATGAGACGAAACACCAGACTTTAAATGCTCATTCAATGAGGAACGGTAAGACAGATTTTCTGACACATAAAAAATCTAATTACAGACTTTTTGTGCCATCACTCAGCTGCTGAGCAATAATGAAATCATTATTGTATAATTATTCAATCTCCATTGGAAAGGAAGTATTAGTATAAGTTAAGAATAGTAACTTACGATAAATATATAAGAGAGTATAACATTGTTATTTGTGGAGTTAAATTAAAGAAAAACATTCACGCCGCTCAAGCCGCTTGGCTTGAAGCCAATTGGCTTGAAGTCGTCATTGATAAGAGAACTTAAACTAATTCCAGGGCAATAGCCAGGCCGGCAATTTGATCATGCTATACAAATTTTGAATCATTTTCTCATTGTTTATTTATTTATAAGTTAATTATTTCTATGGCTAAAATGGCAGAATATTTGCGCAGCAACTTTGAATTAATTTTCAGAGTGGCTCCGCGCTCAGTGTTTGTGTTGGAAACTAGCAATATGTTGTAGCACGTACGACAGTACGCAATACACTTCACTTCTAGGACAACATTTTTTTCAATTACATTTTTAAACATGTAGTAAAACTCGCATTAGCCACAGCATGGGAAAAACGAATAGTCCTAGTGCATTTACTGTTGCATTTTGATCGGCAATGCAATATGCAGTTATTAGGCATAGTTGTTAATTGACCACATTATCATAATGGCTCAAGTTTAATCACAATAACTTTCTGATTAGATAGAACCATAGTATTTAATGGCTCATGGATTATATATGGCGTTTATATTTGAAAATAATTTTTACTTTATATAGTTACTCATTTTGTTTAAATCATAAAAATATTAGAATAAAATTGACATTTTACCCGGAATTATCCGCAGGTTATAAGACTGATTCTCCACAGTACACAAAACAATGGCTGAAAACTCGTTCAGAGAAAAACGCAAGACTGAGTTCAGATTCAACCAGTCTTTCACGAGGCCTACAAGAGCCCTGGGAATCGTATGATAAATGTGCTAAGAGAAATCGTTTGGGTAAGTCATTAAAAATTTATTATTTATAAACTGCCAGACATTAAAATAGACTTGAGGTTAAGATTTTATATTCTGGAGAATTTTTGCTCGCCTAGCTCATGCTCCCTCAAATGCGTCCATTCTGTAATATTATACTGCGTGCAAACAACAATAAAATTTATTAATACCATCACAGCTCGACTGATAAAATTTTGGAATACAAAATGTTGATTTGTCGCAGGGATTAGTTGTTTCCTTCATTTACAACAACAACCGGTATGACTTTGCACAACGACGGACAATGGTAAAACACCGTGATGTTCAACCACAAGCAACTATGATAATGATGGAAAGGGGGGGAATTGTCACCTTACTCAAACCAAGCCTCACGTTAAGCAATATTTGTAATTATCATGATAACAAATTGCCCGTCATCAGACCACGATGATACACAGACAACAGTCATAATTACCCTAATTAATCATGTTCCTATGATTATCTTGACATATGACTGTCATGAGATTCAATATTCATGTTTTATAGTAATGTTAATAAATAGTAAATTATTTGAATTCACATTTATCATTCCTTATTTCATAGCAATTTCATTTATTAGTCCAAAACTTATATATTTATAATTCTATATTAATCGCTGTTTTTTAGGAATAAAATGCGTTATAAAAACTACAAAAGGAAATTGCTGTGTTTTTCCTTTCATTTACAAAAGCAAGAGTTATTCCGCGTGCACAACAGCAGACAATGGAAACAAATTATGGTGCGCAACAACTAACAATTATGATCAGGACAGAAAATGGGGCAACTGTCAGAGCACTCAGGGTAAGCATCAGTCGCATGGTATACTATGCAAACAAAATACAGCAGGACTTGCACCTCAGAACTTCAATATCTGTAGAAACGTCGTGTAAGACAATGAAAAGGCACTAAACCCAAAAAGCATCTGCACAGGAGAGTGATTTCTACAACAATGGAATAATCGAGCAACAATCTGTTCATTATCCCATCAAAGCATCTTATTATATAAGTAGGTTAAAATCTGTAATGAGATGGCCAATCAACGTGCATTAAGACGGCATAATACACGGCAACTTAGAAATTTCATGTTCTAAAATCGGGAAAGCGATACAATAAAACCGAGTTTCACAAAATTAAGAAAATTAAAGACGAAATTTCACAAGATCTAAAAACTAAAAACTTTTTGCATCGGAATTCTTTAATAGTAAATTATTTGAATTCACATTTATCATTCCCTATTTCATACAAATTTGATTTATTAGTCCAAAATTTATATATTTATAATTCTATATATATTAATCGCTGTTTTTTTAGGAATAAACTGCGTCATAAAAACTACAAAAGGAAATTGCTGTGTTTTTCCTTTCATTTACAAAAGAAAAAGTTATTCCGCGTGCACAACAGCAGACAATGGAAACAAATTATGGTGCGCAACAACTAACAATTATGATCAGGACAGAAAATGGGGCAACTGTCAGAGCACTCAGGGTAAGCATCAGTCGCATGGTATACTATGCAAACAAAATACAGCAGGACTTGCACCTCAGAACTTCAATATCTGTAGAAACGTCATGTAAGACAATGAAAATGCACTAAAACCAAAAAGCATCTGCACAGGAGAGTGATTTCTACAACAATGGAATAATCGAGCAACAATCTGTTCATTATCCCATCAAAGCATCTTATTATATAAGTAGGTTAAAATCTGTAATGAGATGGCCAATCAACGTGCATTAAGACGGCATAATACACGGCAACTTAGAAATTTCATGTTCTAAAATCGGGAAAGCGATACAATAAAACCGAGTTTTACAAAATTAAGAAAATTAAAGACGAAATTTCACAAGATCTAAAAACTAAAAACTTTTTGCATCAGAATTCTTTAATAGTAAATTATTTGAATTCACATTTATCATTCCCTATTTCATACCAATTTGATTTATTAGTCCAAAATTTATATATTTATAATTCTATATTAATCGCTGTTTTTTTAGGAATAAACTGCGTCATAAAAACTACAAAAGGAAATTGCTGTGTTTTTCCTTTCATTTACAAAAGAAAAAGTTATTCCGCGTGCACAACAGCAGACAATGGAAACAAATTATGGTGCGCAACAACTAACAATTATGATCGGGACAGAAAATGGGGCAACTGTCAGAGCACTCAGGGTAAGCATCAGTCTACTACGCAAACAAAATACAGCAAGGCTTGCACCTCAGCTTATCATTTCTTTACACTGTGCTCCGCAGAGGCCTTTTGTTTTTTTAACGGGTGCCTTAATTTAAAGCCTCTGCCAGTTATATAATGTTTTCAAGAAGAAGGAATTGCATATTAAATTATTGCAAAATATAAAAAGTTTCAAAAGGATATGCATTTTCTCCAACATAAAATGAATGTTTGTTATAATTATAAACAATTTTAGTTGCCATCTATGATAAGATTTTGCGACCGAATATCACGAATATCTATATCGGAGGTATTGCCACGCCATGCCATGTTCAAGAAATCGCTCACTTGAACACATTATATGGCAGGGGCTTCCCTTCTCAAATTTTTGCTTCCCATAATCCTTCGTGAACTTCAATATCTGTAGAAACGTCATGTAACTTTTCACTATATCTTGGCTCGCTGGCCGAAAGAGTTATTTTATGAAACAAATCGAGGAGTGAAGGATCGGGGATTATCACCCCTAGGGCCGCCCTTCTTGGGGATTATCAACCCTATGGCATTCAATATCTTTTAGCAGGTCTTACATATACCCCCGCTAGATGAAAATATGAGGCCATATAGGAGTCTATATTGGGTTAGATTACAATTCAAAAAGTTTATGTAACAATGTATAAGTCAATATTTGCGCAGCATGATAAAAAAAATATTTTTTTAGAAAGCAACTGCGCGGCAAAAACTACTGCTGGGTATTGCTGTGCTTTTCCTTTCATTTACAAAAACAAGAGGTATGACTCTTGCACAAGTGTAGACCATAATAGATTGTGGTGTGCAACGACAAGCAACTATGATAAAGATGGAAAGTGGGGGAATTGTAACAGTGCACAGTCTGATGAACCTCTGGGTATGTGAATAGGCATAATATATGCTATAACAGCATTGAAAGTTTATTCGACTTATATTGCGAGGGAAGTGATGTATGTACCTCAATTTTAGTGTTACAAATGAGAAATAAAAGGCCGCATAAACATTAGGTCGAACTTATGCAGACTATTACTTAATCCTATAACTAGTTAATAATTTCCCAATTAAGTTATATATAGTATTTGAAGAAATAACTCTAAACTTCCTTTCACCTGCATGGAGTTGTTGGTTTAATTTCAATAAATATAAGTCGAATATATCCTTAAATATAAATATATCCTTTTAATTTGATCAAGTAAATTCGCTTTACTATTTAATGAGAAATGTAGTAACGGGCAAACCTGCTTTAATTTATAACTAGACATGAAATTTCTCCTCCCCTCTCCTCCCCAACCTCTGGCTATGACTCTGTATTGAACTCCAATATATATATATATATATATATATATATATATATATATATATATATATATATATATATATATATATATATATATATATATATATATATATATATATATATATATATATATATATATATATATATATATATATATATATATATATATATATATTTATATATATATATATATATATATATATATATATATATATATATATATATATATATTTATATATATATATATATATATATATATATATATATATATATATATATATATATATATATATATATATATATATATATATATATATATATATATATATACTGATTGTAATTACCAAGAAGGTTATATTTTCAGGATGAAAGTATAGAGCGCTCGATACCATTACTGGTAGAGCGAATTATTAAACACAATAGACAAAATTTTGCTGTCGCTACTCTGAGTTTCACGCGGTTAGGCGATCATCAGGCAACTGACAGATAAGTTTAATTATTCACATATATATTATTTACATGCAAATAAACACCTCACTTGGGCTCATGTTACCTGTAAATAATATATATGTGAATAATTAAACTTATCTGTCAGTTGCCTGATGATCGCCTAACCGCGTGAAACTCAGAGTAGCGACAGCAAAATTTTGTCTATTGTGTTTATATATATAATATATATATATAATATATATATATATATATATATATATATATATATATATATATATATATATATATATATATATATATATATATGCTAGTTTTATATATGTGCTAGTAACTCAGGTTTCTCATCTCTTTTTCGAAGTATCAGAAAGATATCCTCGGTCTTATCAAGACGAAGGAAAAGGAACAGGAGGTATTTTTTCAGTTTTTCACGCGATTGCAGTTGCATCAACGATTTTACTTGATTGGCATTGACGATTTTTCACAGGATGTGAATTTTCCTTTCCATTATTTTTTTAATGCGAATAATGTTTTTATATTAATAATTAAATATGCGAGAAAGGATTATTAGTTATTTAATTTATTATATGATCATAGGGTTTTACACGCTGTTATTAGTTGAAATAAAGTTCGTATTCAGCTGCATTCGATATTTATCGCACGCGAAATTTGTCGTATGAGCGTTTTTTGATAGGCTGACATCTTCTCGCTACCCTAAAATATAAACATGGGTATGATTTTCTGAATTTTATGATTTATTCCACGCAATTTTGCATGAAAACATTTGGCTTCATTAAAATGAAATAGACCTCGTGGTTATATATTTTGCCAGAAAGCAAGTCGATAAGAAAGTTTTGTTTTTATATTTCACTTGTATTTGTTGTCTGTTAGTATCAAATATCCGGTACCCCTATACTCATCTTGTACTCAAATAATATACAAATTATTCTGTGGTTGGTTCGTAGGTACGATTACTATTACTTACTCATTGCGAAATTCGTTAAATTTAAACGTTCCCTGTGATGCACTTGTTCATTAATTTTAACGATCCTTTACAACTCGTAAATGAAAATCGTACACCATCGGCAACCGTGAACTATTCTCTATTCAAAGTATAATCAAAGAGTAGAGACAACAAAAAAGCGTAAGGTCAATAGCTATAACCAAATCTGGAATTTGGCCCACAGTTTTTTGGAAATTGGAAGCATAAGACAAACAAAAGCAAAATTGCACCGACTATTTATATTCGCACGTGTTGATAAATTAAAGTTTTTAGCAATGATACAGGAAGAATAAAAAAAAACATACGAAAAGCTTTCATATGAGGAAATTGCGTTCAAAGAATTTGAAGCATTTTTTTGGAGAATTTAATACTGAATTTCAAATTTAGTGGGTGCGGAATGTGTTGAAATCTATCGAATATTTTGAATGAATTGACGATAAACAAATTATTGAATTCAACATTTGCGCGACATGAAGAATGAATAACCCTGAAGCTTGCCGTTATCACCGAAATATAGGCTCTTGATTACCCCGTGCTCAATCTTGTTGAATATTTGTTAACTGTTATTTTCTTCTCATATGCGAAATCCTTACTATGCGAGGATATGCTGACATAGTTTGACACATAATCCGACGCATGTTTTCTGCGAGTTTTTAATGTCTTTTTACCTGAAACGAGTAAATGTGTAGTAACTGCAGGAAATGAGAAGACTTTTCGCTAAACCAATAGCTTTTTCGATGTTTCTAAGACCCCGTTTACACTATGCCAAAAGATTCCGTATTCGTTGCTAATCCGGAATGTTTTGATGTCAGATTCGTTTTACCGTTTACACTAAGGAACATGAATCCAATACAAAACTATCACAGATAGATCATGGATCCGGAACTTTCGAATCCGGAAAAGTTTGTGGGAATTTTGTGTCCGAGAAAGTTTTAATCCAACAAAACCTCTAGTGTAAACTCTTTACATAAAGAATTAGAGTGAATGTGCTCTCTCGTGTGGTTTTGGAATATATTGCCATCAATTTCAACAATTAAAATCGGTCAAAAAATCAGAAAATAAGATTGGTAGACTCGCGGTTGTGCTCCAAGTATTGACAATTGCTGTGCGAGTCTGTGCAGTGTAGACGCTGTGGACTTGAAAGACAAGGAATCCGGATGTTTTTTCGAATCCCCAAACTTTTGCTCTAGTGTAAACAGGGTCTAAGGAGTTTCATGAATGCCCATGATGTTGGAAGTGCAAAATTTTTATATTTAAATAATCAAAAGTACTGTAGTTTAGCTTGTTATATACAGAAATTAAGTTGCTACGATTCCATTTTAAAACCATTATAACTATGTATTTTGCGCATAACTTATAAAAATCTTAAAATGAGACCAAAGGAGTAGAAATCAAGCCAAACATATAATTATTAGTTTGTTTTCTCGTAATTTTCTTTTTTCCGTAAGGACTATTCACCGCTGATCAGAACCTAAACGGAAAGACGACTATTTACACCCGTCAAAATGCAAATGGGGCACGAAGTGGTTATGAATGCCCCGAGGAACGAGATTACTATCCTTACTGGTATCCCACTGATTGGACTGACATAGCAGTGTTTACGGATGACATTAACATGTGCGGCTACTATAAAAAAGAAAGTTTCAATGTCAAAACGAAGGGTAAATTTATTTGTGCTGAAGTTAAATTCTAAATATGGTTTGAAATATGATTTCTTATGCTCTAGCTTTAGCAGTTAGTTTGAAAAGTGCGTCAAAATGTTCACAACTTCTTGTTTATTGATCATCTTGACCAATAAGAATGCTCACCAATAAGATATAGCATTCTTATTGGTCAATTAAACGGAAATCGAGAATTGTTTTAGGATTAACTTCTTCAAAATTTTAACGAATTGATCAGAAGAACTATTAAACTTAAGCAAATGAATTGGTTAAATATTTTCGGGACGCTTCTATGATCCGGAGAGTTAAGAAACTGGCTGAAGTGATTCAGAAATACACTATCAGCAAGGTTTTAGCGTAATTTAGATATCGTAACTCGCCGAGATATATAACTCTGCGCATGATGACTCTCTCTTCAGCCGTACCCCGCTTTCACTATCTTTAACTACAACAAAATTTATCACGTTAAATTTGCTTCACTCGTCCAATTCAAATATTATTAAATTAATTAATTAATTGCTTAAACATAAATAATTCCTTTAATCAATTCAGATGTTTAGGTAATATACCTATAGTAAAAGTATGATACTTATAAGTGCAGCGTGATTAAGCGTCTCTAAAGTGTTGATATTTCATACCTTTTTCCATATCATTTGTAGCTGAATGTCTCGAATACTACAATTCGAAAGCAGATGGTTTTCGTCATGCATCTGTTCATAACAACAAAGCTGATTGTGAAAGTAATGAAGGATTCTGGGTTTCATTCAGCAACTATTTAGAGGAATATCCTAATTTTAAAACCGAACAAGAATGTAAAGCGGCAAGTTCGAGTAAACGTCGCCTTATTTGGGCTGTTCCTTACCGGTCTGAGGATATTGATAACTTAAAAATGACAGGTGGAAATGTGCAATCATTGAAACGTTGCTTGGTCGCACTCGATCCTCCAGATTGCAAGAAAACTCCATATACACGAACAAATCATCTAGGAAATGCGCGTGATGTCATTCCCTTCAGTTACACTTGGACTATTCCATATTTTCCGTCTGGTCATGAGCAAAGATGTGTCATACGGTTGAGGTTTGTTCTAACTTCCAAAATTGTAACAATTCTCTTAGTTATAATATATTATTTACTTTATGATGAATCAATAATAAGAATTGCAATTGTTGCTAATTTCCTTATGCACGAGCACAAAGCGATCTAGAGTGCGATTTATGATCAGTTTGATTTCCGTCTAAAATTGCACGAGAAGAAGGGAAATTTCAATTAAGCATTCCCAATAAACTATCTCATATTGCCTCATATAATTTACAGTTATAACACATCATCTATGCGAAAAATAACGTTAGATCCTGTCTATTTTATGATAGCTGAATTCCGAAATAAAAATAAAAATATATATACTGACTAATAATTCAGTAATTTTAACGACGTACATCTAATTTTTGGTTCTGGCATAAGACTTGTAAAGCTTGTCAGAAGTAAAAATGTATGTGGTATTTAACACAGCTGACCACAGTTGTTACTTAGTGAGCACATATCAAGGCTCAAGAGGCACGCATCAAGGTTTTTAAGAGCGACTGTCTGTAAAAATCAAACAAAATCAGAAATATGTGGCAAGGTTCAAATTTTTTATTGCGCTCTAATTTTTGATTTAAGTTAACTATGGTAAGGTATGAAACGTCATGTGGTTAGTTTTTGAAAATACTTTTTTGTTTGCGATATAAACGGCAAAAACTTTAATGCCGTGAGGACCGATTTTAGCAATTACAAAATGGCTGACTTTGCGCGTCATGTTGACATAGTCCGGGTAGCCAAACTTTGAATTCAACCGGCTTAATGACACTTTATGTGCAAAGTATACCTCTTTATTGTTCATTGACAGCATTTTTATGACAATTTATTTTCAGGATATTTTTTTATAGAACAAAAATGGGAAGGTACTGATTTTTTATGCTTGTCGGTACATCTAAAGAAATGCCATATTTTTACATGTGCCATTCTTTCAAATTTTACGAAATTTTGCACGATAACTACAAGTAAATTGCTCTTTTTAGAAATGCATTTTTATTTTGGGCAAATAAATTCACGCGCTTTGAGAAAGACTTCATTATGACCTAATTTTAGCTGATTAATTAAATATGCAGATATTTGCATTCTTTAGCGGTTGCGTGACTCAAAACGTACGTCTTGAACTAAACTCGCTTGAAAGGTCATTTTTCTTCGTTTTTAGTTGTAGAATTTTAAACCCTCCCAGAAAAGAACTTACCTCTTTTAGTTAGTCCACTTTTGAGGTTGTCAGGGCTGTAAAATTGACAAACGTGCATGCGCTTGTTTACATCCCGGTTATACATATACAAATCTGGCCGTTTAACTTCAGTTCGGGTTTCCTTTAAAACAATTATTCTTCATTGTTAATATACTATGCAGCCTGCTACAGTCGACTGATTTTATCACAAGCCGACAAGATTCTTTCAACTTCAATGCGGACAATCTCGTATATAATTTGTATGTTATTTTATTCTATTATCCGAATGTAAGTGACAACAAGGCGGTCGCCGCTAAAATGTACTTGTGGCGTACAAATTGAAATTTCTATTTACTGTTATTATTGGTAATAAACAAATAATTACAGTAAAATAGAAATTATGTAATGTTCGCATACAGATATATCAGTGGAGCTATTTTTACAATTAGAGGTTATATACTAAAATTAGCTGCATTTTTTAAACTTTATATTTACAATATATTTATCAATTCCAAACTTTTTGCCCAGATTTTGACTCTTACTGTATATACTTGTTATCTCGCAGTTATGGCTGAGATTAATACTAGTATGTAATACTGGCATTCCCGCGCATGCAGACTGCAGCAATCATAGAAATAATAGATATAGAATGCGTACTCCTATCTTTTCTCTGTGAAAAACTTGTCGCCACAAAATGGCGGATTTATAAGGGCATTTGACTAGTTCCAGACTCCTGCAAGAGAGAATTTCGCGCGGTCGCAAGGAGTGCGATTTGTTTTTGTCAACCAGAGTTTACAAAAAAGACATAAATTCGAGACTTTGAATGGAAAAAAAAGGTTTATAAAACGTTTCGAATAAAGGAAAACAGATTTTCTGAGACTTTTTACGTGAAAGATGGCACAAAGAAACAGGAGAGTGCGATAATGCAAATGATAAGAGCAGAAAATACAAGAAATTGTTTGCGGAGTTTTAAAGTTTGCTGTGACAAGACTAAAAAAATGATAAAAACTCACAGGTATGTTTTAGACTTTTAGCGTTTGAAAATACACATAATTATGTAATATTTAACACTATTCTAAAAGCTCAAATGGTACCTTTGTTGTTTTAGTCGGAGTTCCTTACTGACCTTAGTTTTGAAAGGCAGTTTTTGAGAATATTAAGCAATCGATATTTATAAACAATCACCTTGTTCGTGCACTGTTAAATATTGTAGTTTGCATAACTTCTGTTATCTTAATGTCTTCTGATTTAGCTTCAAAAGTCAGTGAAAAAAGCGACAATTTGGTCACTTTTTTAACGAAATGTTTAGTTATATGCATGCAAAGCATTTTCAAAGTAAATCATGTTTACGCAGAACTAAAACCGTCTTTGTATTATAATACACAACTATTATTTACCATCAGTGTGTCACTGTCTTTATTTCATTGTTTCAAGAGAACTGTAATTAAACTGTAAATTCGACAAAAAACAATTTTTTATCAGGAACTGCTTTGTTTTACAGACTCTGACGTTTAACTCCAGGCCAAATTCAATATGGCGGATTTATAAGGGGCAAATTATTTTAAATTTTAGGCACAGGCTAGGTTACCAAGCACGCATTCTATATCTATTATTTCTATGGCAGCAATTCAACCAGTGGCATAACATTATGCCAGATTGTCAGGCGGCTCCTGGGTAAAAAATTGTAAAGGCTGGTAATTGTTTATTACAATAACAACAGTAAATAGAAATTTCAACTTGCAGGTCACAAGTATATTTCAGCGGCGACCGTTAATTCTTGTTGTCGATCACTTATAAATTACATGCACTGGGATAATAAAGTAATATAATACAATTAAAAGGGCTTTAATGTAGAAATGGCGTTATCTAGATGCTCTTTTGGTCCCATAGTAGGCACGGATTGCTCCGTTGATTGGAGAGATCCAAAAAAATCATTTGATATTATTCCTCTGACTGAATGTCAGAAAGAAATTTCTAACTATTTCTAACCATAAGTCAACTTGGAGTCTCTCTGGAGTTGAAAGTGAAGAGGACTTGATTCCAGCTCGAGCCGGTATTTTTTATGCTAAGACCTAAGACACGAGGTCAGAGTCCTTTAAACATCTGCCCGTACCACCGTTCAGAACTTGACTTGCAGTAAGTTGTTAACGGCACATTCTGCTGGTTGTTCTCGGTAAATCGACAGACTTGCTGCAGCTTGTTGACAACCTATAGTCTATACCAAGTAGGTAACACTTCTGTGCCGTTTTGCTATTTACATAATTAAATCATATACACTTTAAAAATTAAAGAAAACTATCTTTTAATTGTCGTAGTTTGTCTTGCAAATATTTAGCTTATTATTCTGCATCTCAGCAACTATGCTCGCACTCACGCACGCAAGCACGGGACTGATAGGCAGTCGCGTGCGTGCGAGCATAGTTGCTGAGATGGATAATAATAAGCTAAACACTTGCAAGACAAACTACGACAATTAAAAGATAGTTTTCATTATTTTCAAAAGTGTATAGACAGCAGTAGTTGGGCGACCTATGATTTAATCATTAAATAAGAATCCATAGAAATTTGAGTCAACAACAAGGAATGTAACAACAGACCAGGGAATGTAAACAAGCGCACGTTTCCCAATTTTAAAGTGCTGATAACATCAAAAGTGGACTAACCAAAAGAGGCAAATACTTTTTCTATTTTTTAACAATTTTATAAGCTAAAGACGAACAAAATAACCTTTCAAGCGGGTTTAGTTCAAGCGGTTTTTAGTCACGCAATCGCTAAATGCAAATATCCGCATATTCAATGAGCTAAAATTAGGTCACAATCAAGTCTTTCTCAAAGCGCGCAAATTTATTTGCCCAAAATAAAAACTACATTTCCAGAAAGCGCAATTTCCCAGTAGTTATCGTGCAAATTTTCATAAAATTTGAAAGAATGGCACATGGGTAAATATGGCGCTTCTTTGGATGTACCGACAAACATTAAAAATCAGTACCTTCCCCTTTTTGTTCTGTAAGAAACATGTCGTGAAAATAAATTGTCATAAAAATGCTCTCTATGGACAATAAAGAAATATACTTTGTACATAAAGTATTATTAAGCCGTTTGAAATCAACGATTGGCTACCCGGACCATGTAAACATGACGCGTAATTTCAGCCAATTTGCAATTGCGAAAATCAGTCCTCACCCCTGAATGTTTTTGCGCCGTTTTATCGCCAACAAAAAAGTATTTTTAAAAACTAACCACATGACGTTTCATACCTTACCATAGCTAACTTAAAATTAAAATTAGAGCGCAATCAGAAATTTCAACCTTGCCACGGTATGTTTGATTTTTGTAGACAGTCCCTCTTAAGAAGCATTTCTGCAAATGATACATGTACCTACAATTATAATACAACGTGTATTGAACTGCCGCGACAAATTCACAAAACTGTCATCACGAATGTACTTGTTTTTCTAGTGATATTTTTATATTATACGCACTCTATAAATTTTTTTCTCCAAGCACACTCGCTCGTAAACTATATTAGCGAGCTCTTTGTTCGTTATCGTAAAAGGCAAATTAACGCGTGCGCGAAAATGCTGTTCAACTGTACAAATCATCAAGAAATCTCTATATCTTATTAAGTTTTTATTTTCTTAGGTACAACATTTCTACTGGAGATTATCCACCCTTCAATACATTTGGTGATAAAAATGATGATCCGTAAGTTTTTGAATGATCGATATACTTCAATATGTGTCATCAAATGTTTGAACCGCAGTAAGTGCGAGTATAAAAGTGTATAAAAAGGATAATCGTACTTTGGAGTGCTCCAAGGTGTTCAATATTTATGATACAGAAATAATTATTTTGCCGTTTAAAAGACCAGGTATTTAGCTCTGGATTTCCACCATTATTGTAAGATTTGAAGAAAATATAGCTAATACGAGTTATGCAGATAAAATTGCTAGTCGAGATCGCATTTCTTTACCGTTGGAATTTTAATGAAAACCTGTTGAAATTTAATGCCACTTGGGAATTAAAATGTAGATATTTGCATCTTATTCGCGATGTTAATTGTTTCTCGTGGCAGCTAGGTAAATCAGTAATGGACAAAATTTTGTTTAGAGTTGAAAATATTTTATTTCGACTGGTTATTTTCATAACTAGGACCAGTCAGTTTCATTATATTAATATGTAAGCCGAAAGCCTGCATAAAATACCTCTTTATATCAAATACTGAACGCGATAGAGCACACCAAAGCTTTATTAAATTTAATTTTCGTCTTTCTGCCTGTAGTATTATACCGCCTACAATGCGATGAATTTTTAACAAATATTTCTTCAAATTATCATACTTTGAACGAAATATTTAGAAAACTAAGCATGAGCACTTAGTTACGTTGAGCAAGGCATGGGGTTGTTTTTTATTTTCAGTGGGGTGCCTGCAAAATTTGGCTGAGCTGCAGTATATTTAGGTACGCTATTTGAGTTCAACTCAAACAATAGAAAATTATTCTCAGCGGAAATATGTTTTCAGCTCGAGAGTACGACAAATTTTGACCCATTAAAAAGTTATTTAAAATCGATTAAAAACATTTGCTTCTGCCTCATGATTTATGCAATACATGATTTAGCTTCACCGTGTTTTTGAAAATGTCTTTCTCAACAACAAACATACAAATTACAATATAAAAGAATCACAAAGCTGCTTTAACAATTATGTCGCACAATTACAACAAACGTTTTTGTCTGTTACGTGTCCTTAAAACAAATACCATCATGCCCCTTCTACAATTTGAAGTACTAGTTTTCCTTCTTCAGAGATAATGGCGTAAATTCCCCAGTTCAAAACAATCCAGAAGTAAAAGTTAGTGATTTCCAGCTGCCACTTAAACTTGCCATCAATACAGCTCAGTTTGGACGTACCTTTCAAGACCGCTCGCATTTATTTAAACTCTTGCCCAGACCTAAATCTGTGTCAGATGAAAAGAGCATTTATAATCTGAATGTTCGTGGGAAACGCGGGAATATCGTGCAAGTTTACCCAGCGGTGGAATATGATTTCGTCCCGAAACGAATGAGTATTTCGAGTAGTTCCAGTCTTGTGCATATCCAGTGGACTGGTAGGTTGAAATAGTAGAATTTGGGCCATTTTAAAGATTTTATTAATTTAATCAATTAGACAATGTAGAAAACTAATATTGCAGTTAAATTATTCTCTTCAAAGGATCCAATACCAATCCACAAAATAATGCTGGGCAGGGAACCGCAGGTAAAAAATGTTCAACAAACGTTTAATGCACAAAATAATTTTGAGCATCGCAATTATGTCTTTTGGCGCATGCTTGAACATCCATGATCTGAGCTAAAAGGAAACTGGCGTGAATTATTCAATCAATTTCCGAATTCAGCAATTTGCATTAAGATCGGTATGATAGTCTCAGTGCACTAAAGTCATGGCTCCAGCTCATTTTAGCAAAATATGACATAAATGGCAATTACTCATCATATATTAAAGCAACCTCAACCAAACTTGCTATAATAATAGTTAGGCCTAGTGTCAACAAACTGCAACATTTTGTTGCTATGGAAACGGTCACGTGACCATAACATCCTTGATATTGTGTTACTTATCTTTGCGGACTTGGGAGATGGGTCTGGGAATAATGTTAGCACTACAAATTGTATGCTTTAGAAAGCACGTATATTCAAGTTTATCAGTCTAACTGGAATGAGTGTCCTAAACGTATAGTTTAGGGCAAAGAAAGCATTGTTTTAAAAATTGATGTATTTTTTCATTTCTACTTCAATTTTTTTTATGTTTTCGGCACAAAGGACACTCTTTCTGGTTAGTTCCCCCAAAATGGGTAGGAAACGAACTTGTTTTCATAGTTACTGAGAGCTGGTATTTGATACAGGGTAGTCTCGCGAGGCAATTTTTTTCTGACTTTTGACAGCTTTATGGCTGTATGGCAATTATTTTACTCATTTTTTCCCAGATGAGGTGACATAACACACTTCTTGTGCCATCTAGCAACAACTGTGTTACTGCATAAACATTTTTCCCCAAAAAAAGGACCGCATGCAGGCAGGGCCGTAGCTAGAACGTTAATAGGGGGGAGGGGGGTGTTTATTCATATATTCATGTTCTGCCCGACTAGTTTCTTTTGAAATCAAATTCAAATTTATCAATTTGAAAAGAAACTAGTCGGGCAGAACATGAATACATGAATAAACACCCCCCCCCCCTATTAATGTTCTAGCTACGGCTCTGCATGCAGGGCTAAATTCACTACGATAAAAGAATTAATTTAGCTTTTAAGTCATTAGTTTTTCCGCCATTTTGAATTTTGAATTTTCTTGTTTCCACACAGGCGGCCCAGTTCAGTGTGTAGTTTCATAGAGAGATCAGTAGCGAGCGGTAGCGTATTGTTTTACATAATATAATATACATAAGGTTGGCAACTAAATTTAACCTGACGAACACATGACTTTTGTTAAACACAAAATACATCGCTCGTGGAATTAAAAACAAGTAAAAAATTATAACACATTAATCTCCGATAATTTTACCATACATACTCAATGAAATTTGTCATCAATGTTTCCGAACGGCTGCAAAATTTGAGCATATTTTTCATGTTTGACAAAAAATTTCTTGTGCCGATGCGGGATGCCAGAGGTTGGCGTACACGTCAGCCTTTAAAAAGCATTTATAAACTCCTATTGGTTTAAATGAATATTTCGTTAAAAGTGCACCAATAGGAGTTTATAAATGCTTTTTAAAGGCTGACGTGTACGCCAACCTCTGGCATCCCGCATCGGCACAAGAAATTTTTTGTCAATACATGAAAAATATGCTCAAATTTTGCAGCCATTCGGAAACATTGAAGACAAATTTCATTGAGTATGTACAGTAAAATTATCGGAGATTAACGTGTTATAATTTTTTACCTGTTTTTAATTCCACGAGCGATGTATTTTGTGTTTAACAAAAGTCATATGTTCGTCAGGTTAAATTTAGTTGCCAACCTTATGTATATTATATTATGTAAAACAATACGCTACCGCTCGCTACTGATCTCTATATGAAACTACACACTGAACTGGGCCGCCTGTGGTTCCATGGAAACAGTTAGTCAAGCAAAAAATCTTGGCGAAAACGGCAAAATATTATCGATTTTGCTTTTCAAGCTCGTTTTTAAAAGTTAAAATATAATCTTTTCAACTTCTTTTGTTTCATGTGAGAAAAATATACAAGAAAACATTCAAGTCTTGTCATGTATAAATGTAAACAAGGAAGGCAATAAATTGCTTTTGTATGTCTGCAAAAATTGTTCAAAACGTTAAATATAATTCATTTATCGTGTAGATGACTCTTTTAACTCCACTTTACCTTTGTCTTATTAAAGTAAAAACTGTTCTACTATGTGACCTAGTGGCTAGTTGCTTTAAGCTAACACTTGTTAGTATCCACGCGAAATCCACGTGAAATCCACGCAGAATTCACGAAACATCGGAACCCACGTTGCAGGCGGTAAAATTCGTTTTTAAAGCCAGGACTTAGACTACGTTTACACTACTCCGGATCGGTCTGAAAACGGCGGCAAAAAGTAACAAAACGGCGTTCCGTTTACTCAGCACCGGAGCGGATTTGTTTGAAAACGTCACTTTTGCCGTAGCTACACGATCACGCTTTCTAAACGTGGTTGAACGAAAACGGAGCGCTACGCGGCGTTGTGTAAACACAAACGCCATTAATTTTTGGTGCCGCTTGTAAATGAAACATCTCAGGTCTGAAAACAGCAAACTTGAATGCTTTTCGTTTAAATTTCTTTGCTTTGTTAAAAATATTTTTGGTTTATATGAGTGCTTGTAAACAAGTTACAAAACTGTAACGGCGTAGTGTAAACGCAAGTAAATTTTACCGGCATTATTTCGCTCCGGAGTAGTGTAAACGTAGTCTTAAAGTGTTTATGAAACGAAATTTTGTCCAATATTTTGTTGGTTGTATTGGAAAGATCAGATAAAATAACAATATAACTTCTTTGGTAGAATTTTTGTAACTCCGTTCCTTGTCAAGATATTCAGCTTTATAAGATATGCAAACAACACAACCACCGACTTCACACTGTATAATGAGTGACTGTTACATTGCTTATTTTGTAGCATATAATAGTGAAAAAATAACTAAAACTACACTGGCATGTGTGCAGGCTATGTTTAACATCCAGGCCTGGGTATTTAAGTGCTATATCTCGAGTACTTTTTGAATTAATTCAGCTTGTTTGAAAACTGATTATGCACAATGACGTCACTGGTTGTGCTTTTTTCAAATCAAATAAAATTAAATATCTCAAAAAGTAAGACAGTTACAAGAATTCTATCAAAGAAGTTACACAGTGATTTTAACTGATCTTTTCAATGCAATAAAAAAATTGTAGCAGAAAATTTCGTTTCATAAACACTTTAAGTTCACTGAGGTTGACGCCTGCTCTGGACCTCGATTAGTTTGGAATCAGAATATACGGTATATATCACACATTGCAAGTGAAATAAGTCACCCGCTCCCCTGATTTTCTTAGAACGCTAGCTTCTTTTCCAAGTACAGTAATGGAAAAAGAAAATATGCCGAGAAAATTGGAGAAAACCTTTCTCTGATGCCGGCATATACCGGTATATATTATTCAAATTATTGTTTATTTGAAACTAGTATGTAAATCATTCACAAGTTGCTCAAATTATATTCACGCAGGCACAGATCGCAACAACATGGTTGAAATGAAAGGTCCTTCGGTGAACTACCCACTACCTTCAGGGGAACCCCTAGCAATGTTTCCTAACGCACAAATCATCTGGTCAAGTGACGAAGGAACAAAGACTAACAAAGATCTTGTCTTAAGTATGGCTTCCTCTGGATACTACAGCAGTGCAAAACAGTATGCGGAGAAAGCAGCCCTTAACAATGAGTTAAACAACGCCCCAGCATCGTATCGTGGTATGCTTCTAAAGTTTGCACCTGGTAGTTACTACTACATGTGTACAAGAAACAACAACTTCAGCAATCGTAATCAAAAAGGAAGACTTTTTGTGCGAGTATAATTATTCACGTTTGTTCTTCACGGTTTTCACACATTCTGCTTTTTTATAGCACTTAACTTTAAATATCGGAAACTATCTCAAATATACGAGATATTAGTTAGCGCTTATTTGCATGCTTTTCCTAAGTTTTTTTAGTTAACCTAATAATACAACTGTTACTTGTATTGATTATAATTGCAGATGTTAATGCGATAGGCCTGTATTAGTAGAATAAAAATTTTACACATTAGAAAATACATAGTAATGTTAATTCTTCTTCGTAATTTTAACAGAATAAAATCACTGATCTATATTGAACGCATCTCATTGGAATATAATTCCGTAGGAAAAACTGAAGCCGGAAATAAATCTGGAAATAGCATATATAATATACATTCATAAAACAGAACATTTTATTTTGGCACTTCGATGTTACCTAATTTTTGGATCAGACAAAAGTGCTGACGAGATCATTTGAACCAAATAATCAGTTGTTTTGGCATTACAAAGCTAGAGAACGAGATAAAAAATGAGTTGTAAAATACATGTGCTCGTGAAGTAGATTAACAAGTTTGTTTTGAAATATATAAAGTATGCTTCATTTTCAATCAACTAAAAATGGAAAATTTTTGATACTAACTCAATATAAAAAATTTGAAAATTTGATTCAATTAACCAGCCCCATTGTGAATAGAGACGTGAAAGATCGAGTCTTTATCAAGCAATGGAATATTCGACAAATTTATATCCCCATTGGCCCAAACGGCCGTTTTGAATTTCATTCCTGAACATTCAAAAAAGCCTGATATAGCCCAACATTACACCAAAACAGCCATGTAATGACTATTTTTAGTGCCTTTCAGAGTCAATTAAAACAACCCGTGCTTTGAAAAAAGCTTTTTAGACAACAGGGTGAAATTTATCAATGGCTTAGAAGTAGGAGTTCGTTCCGTAATCACGAAACTACATAAAACTCTGTCATTTGGTGGTAAAACATATATCAAGGAGAAATACATAAAGTTGTACCAAGAAATCCTTTGCAAAACAGTCAAATTCATTGTTTTTTCTCGATTTTTCTTTAAAACCTTATTACAGCTTAATACTGCAAAATTTCAAACTTGTTTGAAACAAAAATGATGCACGTTATTTTTGTTATAACTGAATCCAAAATTTTACATTTTTTAACTGATAGTAGTTTTAGTAGGAAAATTGGAGAAAACCCTAATGTTTTAACATTTTGCAAAGAAATTTTTAAAACAAGAATTTGATTTTATATTAATATATAACCTTACATATTACAGAAGTTCAGAAAGTTTCGTTTTATAGGAACGAAACTGAAAGATAGGAATTTCACCCTGTGGTCTATTTCTATATTTTATGACTTGCATATGTAAATCATAATTTGAAGTTATAATTTATTCCCTATTATGGCTATTTGTTTCATACAAAATCACAAATTAATTATCAATTAACTCATGTTTCTACTAGTATAGCTCGCAATTATCGGCACATGTCCACCATTTGGGAGAATTTCCCCCCCCCATGCACCTTCTAAATATTTACGAACAAAAAGTCAAATAATTATAAAATATGTTATTAGCAAGATGCAAAAGCAACGAAATCGCATGCAATATTCTCAGTTGTCAGGTTTGCGCCAAGACAGAATTTTAAACAGAATATGTGTACACAACCTTTCCTATATTTTACATGTCTCATTCCATATATATACGCATTCACGATTGAGTTCATTCCGTAAATATCGTAGTGGAAACATTGTTGGCTTGAGCGAAATCCTGTGACATTTCGCTTAACAGGCCATCCTTGCTCGAGTCGAACACATGTGTTGCCTATTTCCCCCTATGTAGCCAAGTCAGCTGGGGGCTCCTTTGTCATTTTGCAAAGTGTTTCAATGTCACTGTCCTCCGAAGCACCCTGGTCATCGACCCCCATGCGCTTTGTAGCTTGTTTCTTTTGTTTCTTGGCAACCTTGGCCTCTAAGTGGGAGGTTTCGATTGGCGCCGACCTTTGACGGAACGTTCCATGGCCGCCAACGAGGTAGCCATACTGTAGTTGTCAGTGACTTGTTGAAGTTTCCCAAAACATCTGAGAGCGATTCGTCTTGATCATCGCGTACTTCTTCCACTTCTTGTTTTAGCCTTTTTATCTCTTCGTCTTACTGTAAGCCTTCCTCGTCCTAGTCTGAAGGGATTTTGTTGCTGCTATTTTAATGTTTGCGACTGTTGACTTGTGAAACTACGCGGGCAACTGAACACTCGATCTGCGTGCGCATATCTCACATGGCTCCTTAGTGACGTAGTCCAATGACGAAATAGAATTGTTGCCTGCCCGCTGACATATAATAAACAAAATAGAGACGATACAAGCAAATTTAAAAGCTAGGGTTTTCCGAGTTTTTTTTTAAAACAAAAAATGTAAAAGACAAGAGAATACACAACAAACAGGAGTATATGCTGCTGAAACAGTTTAAGTAAGTTTCTTTTGATTTTAAACTCGTTTCCACTATAGAGTTTTTGATTTTTTTGGCATGAAATACAATTGTTGTATTAATGTTGTTGATACTTCTTTCGTTGCTATATAACAAAACACTTAACGTCGGTTTCCTCGGGAAATAGTTAGTTTTGATTGAGACTCTCGGGAAAACAAAACTAACTATTTTTCTCGCGAGCAGACATTAAGCGTATAATATTTAGTTCTTGTTTTTTTTTTCTTTCTAACAGCTAAAATGCACAATATACGAAACCGAACGGATAGACATAGATTTAAATTCACATATGCTCACTTACTTTATGATCGAGTCATCAGATTATTAATTTTTGCCCAGTGATCAAACTAAGTTTCTGGTACATGCCTTACTGTACAGAATGATGTTATTCTATGTGACTATGAGGTTTAGGTAAACTCCATGGTAACTATATTAGACCCTTAGGATGTTATAGGAGATTCCATATTACATGATGTACACGATGGTCTATGGTGGCCCAGCGCTATCACCGATTTTTGAGGAGGTTATTTTGAATAATAATTAGATTCTAAAAACCAAATTTATTTTTAAATGTCTTTTATTTTTACTTTAGGTCGGAAACTTAAATAAATTTCTTTCTTAAAGTAATTTTTATTTTACTTTGGAACTAAGTGAAGCAATTTTATTTTTTTATTTTTTAATTATGGCCCAGCGTTATCGTTACGGAAAAAAAATAAAATGAGTTGGGTGTGCGTGGCCCAGCGCTATCATCATCAAACGGGAAATTATCGGAAATCCAAATTTACAAGATGGTTTTTGGAAAGTGAAAGCACTGTTGACTTGTGTCTATATGCGTTGTTTAATTCTTCAATGGCGAATAGCAGTTGGAAATGCGATGAACAGCTAAAGACTGATCTCGAATAATATGCGAGGTAGAATTTAAAAAGTTCAGAAATATTAGATTTTGTTAAACGAGATTTTCCAGAATACCCCTGGAGCATTGCGACACTTTACAGGACGCTTCGACAATTTGGATTAAGATACATTGATTATAAAACATTAACAGAAGCTGTTTCAGGATTAAGGCTCCCGAGAATAAAAGTGATTATTTAAATTAACAGCTAAAAATGATTTACATTTCAATAAAAAATCATTGTATTACCATGAAAATGCCTGTAGTAATCGTTTTCATAAACGTATTGGCACTGTCACAGTATAGAGAATCGCGTGAAATTTTTGTCTCAATGCATATTGCATTACTTTACCATTATGCCAGCCAGTCAATTGCACTTTCAGATTCGGGCCAATAACTTAACTGGCTGGTTGTGACCAGTAAACTGCATAATAATAGAGCACTGTTCTGCTGAGTGGCCCTACTGTTCATTCCCTGTACTGTGACAGTGCCAATACGTTTATGAAAGCGGTTACTACAGGCATTTTCATGGTGGGCCTAATACAATGATTTTTTATTGAAATTTAGATCATGTTTAGTTGTTCATTTAAATAATCACTTTTATTCTCGGGAGCCTTAATCCTGAAACAGCCTCTATTAATGTTGTATAATCAATGTATCTTAATCCAAATTGTCAAAGTCTCCTGTAAAGTGTGGCAATGCTTCAGGCGTATACTGGAAAATCTCGTTTGACAAAATCTAATATTTCTGACCTTTCTAAATTCTACCTCGCATATTGTTCAAGATATGTCTTTAGCTGTTCATCGCCTTTCCCAACTGCTATTCGCAAAATGAAGAATTAATTACAAATTACCAGCAGTTTCATCTGCCATTATTGTGTATATCAAAGCATTTTTAATATTTTCTGCCATTTCCCGTAATGTCTGCAAGACAATAATCTGAAAACAGAAACTAATTAGTATAGTGTACATTATACTTAATACAGTTAACACCTAGGTGTTACCAAATATCAAGTAGTAATCCAGATACGTTCTATGATTTCTGAATGAGGAGTTAATTGAACTATACTAAAAAATAAACAAATGACGATCGGAATGTTAACACTACTTCAGTTGTGATTTCTCGTCAGACTTTAGTGTATCTTACTGCATAAATGGCCGTCTTGACTTTTCTTGCAGCATTCTGTTAACATCTTTGGAAATACACGCCGCGGTCCCGTTCTGTCAAATACGGTGATGTCACTCGATCGTTTTAGAAAGCCAATTCCATGCCTCCCTTTAAAATGTTGTCTCATAGCTGCCATCACAACGTGATCACGTTGGGCTGGTGAAGGGCCATTAACGCTGACCATCATTTTGTTGTATATGCAGTGTCCTCGACTCCTCGTTTACATCTCTAAATTTATTGAAATGATTCTCAAACTTTGACGTTAATGATTCATTTACCGACTCAACAGAGATTTTCACAGCGGAAACACAAATGGAGTAGATGATTAGCTCAATGCCTTTGTACAGTTCTTTCTTGCGGGGCAAAAATAGCTTGCCAAGCTCTTTGCTGTCAAGGTCTTCTTTTTTTTGTTTTTGACCACTTAGCCTGACTAAAAATTCCCGGAATTGAGGAATAATGCATGGTTTCGTTTGGAACCGCTTTAATGGATGGGATTATTTTGCGTAGCGTCGTTATATACTTCGCTCCTTCAATATTCGAAATAAGGATAGAACCCCTTGCCTCTATTCTTATCGCACTGGTCTTCAAATCAGTAATCAATCTGGTATCCTCGATCATCACTTTGTCTGTATCAGAGAACACTTGATCACGTAAATCTTTTTCCAAGCGGCTGATGAGCGACATCACTTGCTTCGAAACATTACCTCGCACGTTACCAGCTTGGTTTGCAGTTGCTCTTGAAGACCTTGTTACACTTGGTCCCTTTTCATTTTGGTCGTCAACAATAGGTACGCCCATGTATTCACCAGTAGCATCCAGTTTCTTCACGTCATCATGATACTTAGGCCAGGAGCAGGATTTCGCTTTACATTCTTCATGATTCATTCTTTCAGTCACCATCTTCTTCTTGTTGCAAATGCAGATAAAAGTGTAATCTTTCGTAAGGAAGAGAGTTCACTTCTATTCTCTTTCGCTGCGCTCAGCCGAATAGAGACATTTCAAATCTAAGTATGGGAAACGAGAATGGAGGTGACCGGAGGTGACTAATGCATTTAATTAAGTATCCGTTTACGAACAAAAAAGTTTAATATTAATTACAAAGGTAACAATGTTACTGCTATTGCAAAAAAAAATGCGGATATATACTGGTGGTTTCGATAATTGGAATCGACTAGTGTATTATTAGACGTTTGAAGGAGAACTGTTCGTAAATTATCATGATCAACGGCTATGAACATTTTGAGAAAGTTTGCTTTGCCATATATCTTCAAAAATAGGAATGATGGATCCCTGGTAAGCAATAATAATTCTAAAAGTACCTCCACTGGTGTCGTGGAATAAGCGTTTGGAACTTGATTGAGGCAAAAAAAATGCTTGAGAGCACAACGGAAGTTTGTCCTTTTGACTGCAGACGAAATCAGCATGTAAAAGCTTGGAAAATGCAAGCATGGGTTAGATTATTGATATTCAATGATGGTATGTGACAGGCGAGGCTAAGGAGTCAACAAAAAAGTTGTAAAGTAAACGAGTTCTGCTGGTAACAGTGGAAATAGGGATCAGAGGTCTCTTTTGCACATTTAGGCACATATGAAGACATGTTGGTTGCTAATAATACGGATCTAAATGATCGTTCTACGCGTCACGTCTTTGGCAGGTACCTGAAACCTTTCATCAGAAGTTCCTTTTCCCAGCATTAGGGCATTATCATGTTGATCTCGACTTGTCTGTCTTGTCTCTTTCGACTTGTTGTGCTCTCAAGCACGTTTTTGCCTCAATCCAGTTCCAAACGTCTATTCTACGACACCAGTGGAGGTACTTTTAGAATTATTATTGCTTACCAGGAATCCATCATTGCTAGTTTTGAAGATATATGGCAAAGCAAACTTTCTCAAAATGTTGATAGACGTTGATCATGACAATTTACAAACAGTTCTCATTCAAACGCCTAATACCGCCCATTCTTATCCATTTTAGAAGTCCAGAATCCCACTTTTCTTCCGCTCCACGTATTCTTTGAAAAATCCTTTAACTATGACACCAAATTCGCCTATTTTCTAACTAAAACATTCTCTTGTTGTTACCTATGTTGTTTTTGGTTAAAGAATGTCGTTTCCACTTCCAATTAAGTTAAAAACGACGTCTTATCGTGTTATCACATTTTTAAAACCAATAGCGTGGTCCGCCTGAAATATGGAACAACGCCATATATTTTCAATCATGTGACTAACATCAAATATCAACATCGTAAAGATCTTCCCAAAACTTTGTTTTGATGTTCGTAAGTTTTAATGAATAGCAATGCTCACTTTGAATACGTACAGCATAAATATCTTATGAAACTAATATAGTGTGTCGCAGTGTATACATAAATCGCGCAATGTTTGTCCGAGTAAATGCTATGTTTAACACGTGGCGTGTCATATTACATGAGGGTCATATAGGTGGATTCCCACAGAGAGGAGTCTTCCTGTGACTCGTGTAAGTTTACACTTCTGGCACAGTGCTTCCGGTCTTAAGAATTTTGACGTCACCGTACGTACGTTAACGCTATATGATCTAATGCCGACCGTTCCGCAGGAGATGCTGATTGACGTCAAGTGCAGAATATCGTTGGAGCGTGGGCTTTCTACTGACGCAAACGCAATGAGATCTCGCGTGGGCGATATGCATGAGCCACAACGAATTGAAATACATTTCTATTCTCTTTTGCTGCGTTCAGCCGAATAGAAAACATTTCAAATCTAAGTATGGTAAACAAGAATGGAGGTCGCCGCCCAGCATGTGGGCAAATATCAAGAGGAAAAGCAAGTTAAGATCAGAGACCTAGATTTAATGACACTGCCAATTGATGTTTTAAATCTGAACGGCAGTACAATTCTTTTTTGTCAGATTTCCACCTGCCGTGCTCTTTGATGGCTTGGGATGACACATCCCGATTCGCTGCCACCGTTGCACCACCAATGCGTAAGGAATGTAATCCAAAAGAAGATGAGGGCAATCCGATTTCCTTAAATTTCTGAAGTACAACCTCTCGAGTGCGTGAATAAGAGAGCTGTGAGCCGATTCGAATGGTATAAGAATTACTGAGACGGTGGGAAACTAATTTTCGAAAGACAAAAGTATTGGAAGAGGTGTCTGCCCGAGCCATAGAGGCGTATCGAAGGAGCATGTTGTACGGGCATGTAGGAGTTGCTGTCTTAGCAATCAAGACGGTAGAGCCTACATGTAACTGATGTGTCTCGCTGCGGGGGAGCAAAACCGACAAATGATACTCGTGAAATGTGATGTGACACCATTTGATGTTGCAAATTTCGTTAAAACGGAGAAAGCCAGCAAAACCTATTAAACATAAAGTGACTTCACGAATGTCGGAAAGAGAGGCAAATGGTCCTGCAAAACGCGACACGAGAGCAAATAGATGCTCTGGAAGAAGAGGGAACTTCGGCTTGGGAACACGAGCCTTAGCGATGTCTAGACGCTTACAACCTTTAAGAATAGCTTTAACAAAACCACTGACACAGGGGTTCATGACCCTACATGAGTTGTGAAAAAATTTATGGCGTAAAATGCCAAATTAATAGTACTAAATGTAAATTCAGACTGTAATAAATTCACTAAGTATAAAGCAACGTAACAATCCTGTGCAGGAAAGTCATTCACTTCAGGAAATTGAGCACACCATAACTTCCATTTCTTGAAGTGGGACACTTATAACTTGGAAGTGGATGCGGCCGTAGAACTTCCAAGAGCATTGGTCACACCAGGTACGAGTTGTGCGAGTTCCGTACTTTGTATTTGAGGTAGTAGATCTGTAAAAAACATAATAGTCGCAAATTACTCCCGAATTTCCACTATATATTTAATAATTGGAGCCTAAATGAATTGGCACATATAAACCTTTGCAAATAACCCATGACTCGGTGCTGATAGACGTGCACGGCGCCATAAGGCGGATTCCAGCATTCCAGTGCCATAAGGCAAATTCTAACAGCCCATAAGGGAACCAATAAGAAACACATAACAGCCCATGAGGGCAAATCATATTAAATTACGAAAAGCATACAAACATGTCTAATTCCAAGCTGGAGTCGCAAGGTAAATGGTTATGAGGATAAGGGTACAAAGCTAATGGAAACAAACCAAATAAATGTCTAGGACACTATGTTGAACCAATAGTTCGTTAGAATACCGCCATAAGGCGCATTAACCAAACACATGCCATATTGCAGTTATAAACTGTGCTCGGCTATACAACTGGTAATTATAAATGGGCTATAAAGCCATTGCATATCGGAATGCGTCCATGCCAATAAACACTCGATCAAGACCATTTTAATGCTTCCCTGAAGCATCCAAGCAAATGGCTAAAACAGAAGATTTAAAACATCCGTCGCAGAATACTGTAGTCACTCCGTGTGGGAGCCCCCCGAAAATATTGTGAGGATCACTAAATTCCCAAACTTGTTTAACCGACGTTCTCAGCCAGGGGAGGATCCAGAGGGGTGCAATCGGTGCAAATGCACCGGTCAGAAGATGCTAAATATAAAATTCAGAATGGAACATCGGTACAGTCTGCTTGAAAATTCGAATACATTTAACTTAGCTTTAGAACATAAACTTCCTATTCAAAGCTCAAATTTGGTCATGTTGGTTGTTATTGCCCGAGATCTTTATAGAAAACTGCAAAGTGCATCCAAAAAAGATAAACAACGAAAATACTCGTAAATATTCATCAAAATACAAATTGCGTATACTATTTTGATTTTGACGACGTCTTGTCGCAAATAATTTCGCGACAATGAATGAAATCGGTAATAATTTCGGCAGCGTCATGTCACTGAGCTATATATCACTATCACGCATCACAGTAGATTTGTTTTGCACCCCAAAATGCACCCTTCCCGAGTCCTTTTTCGCGTGAAATCTACTGTGACATCATTAAATCCATTGTTTTGAGGTAGATTTCATACCGCCGACCGGTGCATCGCGCGCAGATTGCAGGCGCTTGCACCCATGCAAGGGTGCATCGGAAATCTACCGTGACGTAAAGGCCTTCTGAGGATTCGCGCTTTCTCGTCGTCATGGCGTCTAGGAAAGATATGCAAATGAGGTTCAATATTTCCTCCTTGCTTCGAGATGAGAATTCTCTGGAATTAGAAAGAGTACGAAAAGATTGTGAGATGAAGGTTGCTGACTTTATTTCAAAATCCAAGTCTTGGAATCCATTTTCGAAAGGTAAATCTGGACGGGATCATTCGACTGAGGTGTTGATTCCAGTCCATATAACCAAAGAGTGTCAGCGGGGAGAATTGAGGGCTCTGAAGTAAGTATTTATTTTTGTAAAAATTCAAAATCCGTCAATTTATATATTTCCACAGTTTACTTCAAGGAATTATAATAATTGCAAAATAATATAAATATGACATAATATTAAATGACTGTAGTATACGTCTTAATCTGTATCATTATCAAAATTGAAGCTGTCAGATAGATAATTTAGCTATTAATTAATTTTTAACCTTAGCCAGTATAACCACCTCCTTCAGAGTCTAATGATGTGTCTAATGAGTGTCGAATACAGTCTTTCAACTGTTATTGTATACATTCTGAGTGTCATATTTTTAAAACATTATAGAACTAGAGGTGATGGAAATTGTCTGTACAGAGCTTGTTCAAAATTACTGTGTGGCAAGGAAAACCTTTCTGATATGTTGAGAAACTTGACAAGCATTGAACTCTTCAATCATCAAGAATTTTATGCTTCTCATCCATATGTTTTGGAAAAGTTACATGTGTTCGAATTGGAGAATATTGCTTTTTCTGCGACATTGTCTGATTCTGGTTTGGGTAATGGATACGACAGGAAAAATCCCAGCAGCAGGGTGGTTTGCATCCAAAGAGAAGCAATCAGGAATGCCAGTGTGGGAACATATTCATCATTAATGTGTCTGTTTGCTTTAACTTCGGTTACTGGTATGAGTATTATTTCAGTTTACCCAGAAAAGCTTGGGCAGAAGACTAAGTACTCCCAGTTTCAAAATGGTATCATCCTTCCACGACAGGTGCACAACAACTTCTCGGCTAAACTTATGCAAGAAGTTAAGCTGATCATCATGTAGACATCTAGTGGCATTGATGTGCTTCCAGGATTAAGTAAGGATTTTCAGCCAAATCATTTTGTTCCTCTGGTTGAATTTAAGGCGAAGACAGGATCAAAGCAGCCAAAAATAACAACTATTTTTAAAGCTAATAGTTCGAAGAAGGAAAAGTTATCTGAAGGTAAATATTGTGTACATGTGCAACTTTCCCCAGTAAATTCTGGTTCTACAGGGATATAGGCTCTATAGCTGGAGTCACATGCCAAAATTTTGCATGTTCAGAATGTTTGATATTGCATTTCCAGAGTCTACAGTGGTAAAATATTGACTACTGGTATTTCATTATTATCTGTGACACCAAAATGTTACATCTGCTAGTATTGAGATGAACTGGTTGTGGGAATGCAAAATCACTTTAATACTTTAGGAATTATGAGTCAAGAGATTAGCTCTGATTAATGTGTATTAACATTTCTTGATACATTATTTTTCAGTGAAAGGTGGTGTGCAATTTTCACCATGTGTCCTAAAACAATGTGCACTGTTAATTTGAACTCTGCTGCCCCTCCATGACTGTTTCAAAATTTACAAACTGTACAATTAACCAAATTAAATTGACTTGCAAGCATGATCTTCATCTGTGTATGACTATGATAACATAAATTTCCTGAGAAAAAAACATAAAACTGCCTTAAAGGAACAAATGTTCAGGGACTTGTGCTGGAAATCTTCCTAAATTCAATTTATGTCAGCCTGTCAGGTGACTCAGGTCATTGTGATGGAATATATATCACCACTAGTTTTGCTGCTCTACAGAATTATCTAATGCATGTAAAAGTAAGCACACAGTACTCAGTGTGTAATAAAACTATCAATTAGTTTCCTCATTTGTATATGTATAAATTGCAAAATATGTGCAATGGAATGGCATGAATTGACAATAGACAAACAAGCAAACAAATGGAATGAATGCTTATGACTACATTAGGTTTCAGGTTTTTTCTTATATTCTAGATCTCACTCACTAGTTACATGAAATGGAAACCATTGCAATGGCAAAAAGGACATTATTAAAACAAACAATGGCTGATGATGGCACTGACATGAATGCAACTAAAGAATTGTGTTATCCTCTTAGGACCACAGATGCACGTAAGTGATATAATAATACTTTCCCTCTGAAAGTTGTGTTGTTGTAGGTTTACTAATATACACCTTTTTGATGATGATTGTACGTCATCACTACTTTCTTGGCCGAGGATTCTTGCATGTACAATGAGAGTTAACTCAGTGAAGCTCCCTGGCCAAGTGAGATGTACCGTAGCTTCTAAACGTTTGTGCTTCAAATTGACTCGGTTTTATTTATGTAGAATCGGTCACATGTGGTTTAAAGCGGGTATTAAATGCAGATACAACCATTGGAAACCATTCAAAACGAGTAAAACAGGAAATTTCTGACGCAGATCAGTTAGATATTGGAAGGTTTATTTCGGCAGTAGCACTTGATGATGACACAAAACTTAATGGAATTAATAATCACTTCGCAATTTGGTTCTTCACGCAGGAAATTTTCCTTAAATTGGCTAACCCGTTGGTCTTGGCTATGTTATTCTAAGATGTATGACGGGGCGTTTTGCCTTTCTTGTGTTTTATTTGGCCACGAAACCGGACACAACGGGTCAAAATTAAACAAATTGTTTAGAGAACCTTTGAAAAATTGGCAAACGGCTGCTGGCAAACTTGAAAAACATCATGAACATTCGCTGATCCATCGTGATTCGATGTTACGGTTAGTGCATTTTAGAAGCGTTATGATGGGGGAAACCAAAGGCATTGACGAGCAAGCGGATGAAATGAGAAGTTCACGCATTCAACACAATCGGGAAATTCTAAGTTCTATAACGAAAAAGGTAATCCTGACCGGCAGACAGAACATATCGTTAAGAGGTCATCGGGACGATTCTCAACATTATTCATCTTCTAATCCTGGAAACTTCTAGGCTCTGTTAATTTCAGAGTTGATTCTGGTGACACAAAGTTAGAGAAGCATTTTGAAAGTGGAAATAAGAATGCTACGTACCGTTCCAAGACGATACAGAATAAGTTGATAAAGATCTGTGGATCAGATCCGGGAGAAAATTGTTGCAGAAATTAACAATAGTAGCTGTCCTATTTATTCAGTTCTTGGAGACGAAGCAACGGATTGTGGAAGTATTGAGCAGATGTCAATTCTTTTGCGCTATGTCGATTCCGACAAAGAAATTAATGAACGCTTCATTAAATTCGTGCAGTGTGAAGGAGTAACAGGCGAGGCTTTGGCAAAGAACATCGAAGATACTATGGATGAAGTCGGATTGCCCCTTGATGATTGTCGTGGCCAGGCTTACGATGGAGCTAGTGCAATGTCCAGTAAATCCAAAGGAGTTTCCGGGCGAGTCTTAAGGAAGAATCCAAAGGCGTTGTATGTCCATTGTTCCAGCCATCGCTTAAATCTTGTCGTTGCCAAAGCATGTAAGCTACCATCTGTAATTCATATGTTAGGGCATGCACAGAAGATTTCAAGTTTCTTCAGTCCATCTCCTCAGCGTACACAATTTTTAAAAAAGAAAATAGCTAAGATCGGTTTAAAGCGCCAAAAGTTAGCATCTCCTTCAACGACACGCTGGGTTAAACGGATTTCCACTCTTGATGGCTTTGTTGAGGCGTTTGAAGCTATTTTCTACACTTTGGAATACATGAAAACGAATGAAAATGGGGATTTTAACAGCTCAAGTAGTGATGCCAGGATGTTATTTAAGTCCATCAAATCGTTTAAATTCATCGTCTGTCTTGTTCTTGCATCAAATATCTTGCATCATACCTTGTCTTTGGCCGTTCAGCTTCAACAAAGGAATATCGACGTTGTCAAGTCATTCAAGCATATTAATGTCTTGAAAACACGATTGCAAGAATTGCGGGATTCAGTTGATCAAATTTACGACGATTATTATGACCAAGCTCTCGAGTTAGCGAAAAATGTTGAAGTAAAAGAAAAGTACCCTCGTATATATAACGTTCAAGCTACTCGTGAAAATTACCCGGTTACCAATGGTCGTGATTACTACAGAGTCAAATTAACCATCCCACTTCTTGACCATCTGATTGAACAAATGAAGTTTCGATTTCCGTCAGAGATGTGCAACCTGTACAACGGATTTTACATCATCCCGAGCATCTTCCTCAAGTGCAACAAAGGGTTCGACTGGAAAGCGGAATTTATCAAGTTTGTGTCGGCCTACAAAGATGACATGCCCGACTATCGAACCATCCATGCGGAATTGGGGCTGTGGGAAACCAGTTGGAAGAAAGGCTTCGAAAAAGTTCAGTATTGCTCAGTTGCTGATACTCTTCGGAATTGTGATGAAATTGCATTCCCAAATATTTTCACGGCTTTGAAAATTCTCGCAGTCCTACCAGTCACAACATGTAAATGCGAACGATCTGTTTCTGCGCATGCTCTTCGTAGAATGAAAACCTGGCTGATGGAAAATGAACGGCTCAACGGACTTGCTCAGATGCATATCAACGCAGACATTAACGTTGATGTTGATGAAGTCATAACGACACGTATGCAGTTTCTCGACATCTTAGACGACAATGAAAAGTAAAAATAAGTCTCTAGTACAGAATCGAGTTGATATACATGAGATGAGCATCACACTCGGTTGATATTAGGTGATAGTGCAAGACTGCGAGAGTGATACATTTAAAAAATGATCATGCCTGATGATCATGCCACCCTAGTACCTTATAAAGATACTTTACTATGAACACTACTACTTGATGATCCTGTCATCCTGCTGCCTTTTAAAGATACTTTACTATGAACATTATTACTTGATGAACCTGTCATCCTGCTGCCTTTTAAAGATACTTTACTATGAACATTATTACTTGATGATCCTGTCATCCTGCTGCCTTTTAAAGATACTTTACTATGAACATTATTACTTGGTGATTGTCGTGATGCCTTTTAAAGATACTTTACTATGAGCATAATGGCTTCATGATCCTGTCATCCTGCTGCCTTTTAACGATACATTACTATGAACATGCACTGTTACTTGAGAGTCCTGTCATGCTGCTGCCTTTTAAAGATACTTTATGATGAACACTATTACTTGATGATCCTGCCATTGTGATGCCTTTTAAAGATACTTTAATATGAACATTAATATATGATGAACCTATCACCCTAGCGTCATACAGAATCAGTAATAGGAATCGTCACTAAACACAGGTATGTGCCGTAGATCATGATGTGATGATCTTAATCGATTTAATTCAAAGTATTTTGGTTAGTAAATATATTCAATTGTTACGTTTATGACAAAAGTAACACATCTTTGTTATGCTAAAGAGACATTTTTAGCGCATTTGTGTAACTAATGCGGTAAATTTGGATCTAATTTTCGTACAAACTTTAAACGCTAAAGTTCGCTCAGAACGCAGGAAATGGCATTTCCGGGCTTCTATATTTCAAAATTTTCCGGGGGAGGATGCCCCCGGACCCCCCTACTAGGTGTGCGTCTTGTATATGCACCCCTCAACAAAAATGTTAGATCTGCCCCTGTTCTCAGCCCTGAACTGGGAAACAAAACGGGCCAAAACGATGCGGACTTCCACATAGGTACTATGAGAACTCCTCGGGTTTTGCAATATTGGAGGTGATAAACTGTGCGAATGACTAATAAACAGGCGGTACTAGCCAGCAGTTCTTGTTGGACCAATCAAAGCTGGATGAAGCATCAACGCCGAAAGTACCCAGACACCAAAATTTCAAATAAAATTTTCTGCATTTAGCAGTGTGCGAGGATGCAAAACAGTCAAGCGTAAAAGGGCCATGCATAGAATTTAAATTATTATAAAATTCAGACGTAATACTCCAGTCTTCATGATCGATGATGCCACTAATATTGTCTGCATACACATTTAGGGACCTAGGGATCCACTGCACCTGGAGAATGATGTTGTTCTGTAAGTAGAAGCAAAAAAATATCTAACGCGATTTGATGTAAGCGTAGTGAGAGGTCGAACCTTTCCCGCAAATAATTGCCGCATTAAGGTTGTCAGTAAAAAATTGTACAACGCTGTTCTGTAAATGTGTTTTGAATGCTCGAAGGCCATAAAGGATTCCTAGAAGCTCACGACTAATGCTATCTAATTCAATCTCTCGGGAAGAAAAGGCAGTAAAATATAAATCGAACTCAGTCCGGTCTATAAAGAATACATGACCACCACATGCGTAAGCACTAGCATCCGAATAAAAAATCGCGGTAGGTGTCGAAGCAAATTACGGTTAGTAAGAGAGACAATGTTGCTTGACCAAAACTTTACCTCAGTGAGGCATTGCTGATAATACTGAAATTTGCTACGATCTATTACAAAACCCCAGTGGTCCGACAAAGCCACTGCTGATTGTAAAAATCGTGACATTATTAAGGTTACATACATTACCAATGACTGGCGACATGGATATAATTTTGCCGACGATAGAAGCGATAAAGCGAGGGGAGACAAAAGGCAAATTATCACTCAATTTCTGAAGAGCAGTCGTAAAATTCGTTACCCTTGAGTGAGATATAGCAATATAACCCTTAGCGAAATTCCATATCAGTCCTAACAACACAAGTATTTGTACGGGATCCCATACAGATTTTTCGACATTGGGGATAACTCCCGCGGTAATTAAGTCTTGGCGAACGGATGCGGAGACAGAGCAAGCGGCATCGTAGGAGTGCTCGCATCGAGCCCCGTCATCTAAAAAGAGAACGATACGAAAACCTAATGAACGCCAGTGAGCGACTAATGGTCGAAACAGCTTCGTGAACAAATAGGGAGCTGATGAGAGCCCAAAAGGGAGAATAGTAAAACAGAAATAACGCATTTTTGTATAATAAAGGGGCCACTGAAAACCCAAAAACTGCTGGTGGTCAGGCCATATATCCACAAGATGATAACCTGACTTCATGTCAAACCTAAATAGGAAACCGTCTGGCACAAAATAGTTGGCAAATACTTTCCAGTCGTCCATGCGGAACTTAGTTTTGGGGATATGCTTACTAACATGGCGTAAATCTAAAATAAGTCTGGGTGTTTTTTTTGCGTTAAATGAAACGGATAATAAAGGATTAATTACTGTCAGTGGCTGGGGCACACTCAACAATCAAACCCAGTTTAAGTAAATCACTAATGGCTTGTGACACAAAAACATTATTGTCCATGACTGAATGGCTATTACGAAACTGTGCAGAGGCAGGTAACGAATCAAAAGGAATCACATAGCCGTTTGTAATAGTATTAATTACACAATCAGGGACACAAATATTTCCCTAAAATTTTACGTGGGCTCTTAACAGCCCTTTGACAATAGGGGCTGATTCACCACACTCATATTCGTATAAGTTATTTGCATAAAATTGAACTAATTCACTATCAGATATACCTTGTTAAAAATACTTATCTTTAAGACAGTGTGTGAACTCATCATCCGGCAAAGGAGAGTGCACCCATGATTTATAACTCTGCAAATCCGAACCAGCAGCATCCCCGCCATTAAAACTACAAACCACATCTGTAGCTAGACACTGTAAAAAAGAATCTGGATGTGTTGGGGCTGTTCGAGCCCGATTGTGGGTGGGGGAAATAGGTGTTGCCGTTGTTATTTCTGGCGAGTCAAACGGGGCACTCCCACCACCAATGTCCATATGCCCCACAGAATCAACAGGATCCGCGCGAAGAACGGGTAGTTGGTGTGGGATTCCAGGTGGGGAAACCACTGGAGGAGCACCGGTCGTAGGAGTAGCCGAAGGCGAATGTAGGGCTGCCGCGACGTCTTGTTTCAGCTGTGAAAGGAAGTCCATACTGTCGGCGAAGTTTTGAAGCTTTTGCTTTTTCTCTTAAAGCCTCACGCTTAGCGTATCGGATTTTCTTGTCGTCTTCCGGATCTAACGCAACAGCCGAAGCTTCGTAATGTTTTGCAATGAGCCAACCAACCTCGGAGGTATCAGCAATCCTAATTTTCCGGTTTCTCTGTACTTTCTAGAAGCTCGAGAGCAGTAGCTAGAATTTGTCTAAGCTCAGTGTTGGACTTAAAATTTCTTTCGCTACCAGAGTGTGTAAACTTGATATCAGCGTCGGTTTTAAGTTGCTTCGATAAGGCCAAGGCACTTTCCGCTTTATTGCAAGAGCCTGTTACTTGATCAGCCAATTGATCTTTATGATCGTTAAGCTCCTTAAGTAGAAAGCTTCGAAACTCGTCCAGGTCAGCTTTAGTAACAGAATCGGCCATGTGGACTCGCTGGAGATGCTGAGTGGCGTCAAGTGCAGAATATCGTTGGAGCGTGGGTTTTATACTGACGCAAACGCAATGAGATTTCGCGTGGGCGAGATGCATGAGCCACAACGAATTGAAATACATTTTCTGGACCACATTTATCAATTCCGCATACTTTTCGTAGATAACATGTACATCAATTACACCAGATAATATCAGTTCAAATCTAGGTAAATTTCTGACCGATATGTGTATCAACCGGAAATGCAATTAACAATTGGCGCTGAAGACGACGCCGAACGCTGGAGGCGCGAGACAACTTGGGTGGTCCGGAGGAATGTTCCCCCGGGAAAATTTCGAAATCTAAGCCAGGGAAATGCGATTTCCAGCATTTTGAGAGCAATATTTAACACAAAACAATGCTTAAAAATGAAGAATTTTTATAAGTACTTCTGATTTTTAGATGCATTCATAAATCCCATTGAATTTTATAAAAGATATATACAATTAAAATTTTTGTAATGCTTACCTAGCGCGTATTGAAAGATACAATGTACTCACAGTTTTCAGCATGAATATTTAGTATTTAGTAATAGGTAATAGGAACCATATTGGTGTCTGGCAAAAAAAAACAATATTTTGTAACAACAGCTCCTTTGTTCATAATGGGGCAGCCTCCATGTAATATGAAATATGATATAGCATGCGGGTGACGCCCATATACATATACAGATATCTCATATACACTAGATGGTGCATCCCACACCGTGGGCAGGCGAAATTTGAAGCCGAATCGCAGGCGCTGGTCGTTCCCACAGAGTTGACACGAAGCATGACAATTTGTGTACTTTGTATTGCGGAAATGGACAACGTTGACAATAATTAAAGCACGTTTTATGCAGCTAAAAAGTATTCAATACACAAATGCAGAAAAGTATAGTGTTTTCTTTGGCATTTTTTTTGATGAGTGGGAATAACCAATATGGCCGCCACCTATTATTATGAGGGGATGCCGCTGAGATTTTTGGCTTCACTTTTCATATGCAGATGCGCTATCTAGTGTATATGAGATATCTATGATCATGCCTGAGCAACTAAATGTAAATCTATGAGATTAAGAAGGTAATAAACAATATCTAGTAATGGAAATTCTCAAATAGGTAATAGGAACCGTATTGGTATCATGTAGAATAGACAATATTTTGAAACAACAGTCCCTATGTTTGTATAAATGAGGCAGTAACTGCAATATGAAGTATGGTATAGCATGAAAGCTGAGTCTGAATGACTTGTTGTAAATGTATGAGATAGGGAAGGCAAAAACATTATTTAGTAATGGAAATATTCCAATAGGTAATAGGAACCATGTTGGTGTCATGCAAACATAAAAAATATTTAGTAACAACAGTCTCTTTGTTCTTAATGAGGCAGTCAATATAGAATATCAAATATTATATAGCATGCCCGCTAGTTGTGAGTGACTTATTGTAAGTGTATGAGATCGGATGAAGGCCAAAAATTAAACAAACAAAAAACGAAAACTACTGTGTATGTACATGTAAGTTTAATTAGCAATCAATTATTAATCACGAATGCACACAAGTATAATAAACTAAAGCTTGTGTGTGTATAGATTACCCCCAATCAAATTGCCACATCACATATTGTGTGATGTACCTACCCATCACCGAATGCACTATCCGACACAGCCACAAAAAATGCAGTGTTCTCACACCGAAATATATGACTGTGTATTTTCTCGCACATTAAATGATAAACAGCTCTTAGTTGCAATAAGGACCAATGCTAGTAAGGCCTCTCAAGAAGTAACATAAATCTTCCTTCCAACATAATAATTTTGAGCAGGCTCTATAGACCAGTTTCACGTATGACGTCATACGCGTGCAAATTGGCGCGAAATTCAATTTGGAGAACAAGTTTGGGCAAGCCTGCCACAATTGTTGAGTGTAAACAAAATTTCGTCTACTCTTTTGTCTCGTAATCTTCAAAATCGTAAATTCTTGCAGAAGATAAGCTACAACTATAAGGTATTCAATAATACTTTCGTGATGCAGTGTCAAAATATAGCACATAAAAAAAAGCTCTCTTCCTGGCTATATGTCAACGGTTCAGTGTAGGGAAGCTAGAAACAGGTACTTATAGAAAATTACGATTATAGACAATTGTGATCTGTACGAAATCGTTAAAAACGAATGGTGTGACGACGTCGACCTTTGGCCAAATGTTACGTACATCGATGTTGGAATGTATCTTCTATTTTCTTCAAGTCCTTGTACAACAGAACAACTGAAGAATTATAAGAGTTTAGACTGTTATACAAACTTTGCCAACGATTGTGTTAGGCAAATTCTCGTCAAACAATTAGGTGAAAACCGACTTCTCATTGTGAAGGTATTTAATTAATTAATGTCCAAAGACTATAAAGAGCATAGTTATGTTCTGCTTTTAAAAGTTGTGCGCTCACTAAAATTTAATTATTTCTATGTATTTTAACTCAGGTAAACCATTCTCAGTGTATGAATAAAAAGCCACTTACTCCTTGGGAAATTTGTCATCAGAATTCTGGAAAAGTTCTTTGTGGTCACTCTGACTGCATGGCAGGCATAGTTGAAAGTTGTTCACATGTTGCGAGTTTACTGTGGGCAATTGAAGCTGGTGTCAAGCAGAGACAATTTTTAACTGTGACAGAGAACCTTCTTACTGGGTGTTACCACCACCTATGAAGTCAATAAGCTATGCACGGGTAAAGGATATAGTTTTATCTGGGCTTTATAAGGCTGATTTATCGAAATGGACATTGCCCAACTTTTGGAATTGTCACAGGAAAGAATTGAGACCTGCTGCAACATAACTGATGGACAGTGTGTAGCAGTTGAAGAGAATACCAGAAAGCAATGCAATTCAAGAGTTTGGTTTAGGATGCGAACTGGAAGGGTGACTGCATCAAGGTTAAAAGCTGTATGCCACACAAGTATTGAAAAACCATCAGTTAGCTTGATACACAACATATGTTACTCTGAACTGTCGAAGTTCAAAAATGTTGCTACAAGTTGGGGATGTGACCACGAATCTGTAGCTAGAGGCAGGTGCACCCACTACCAAGCATCAAAACATGAAAACTTTCAAATTGCTGAATGTGGATTTTTTATTCACAGAAATTATGTATTCATAGGAGCGTCACAAGATGGGCTAACTGTATGTTGTTGTTGTGGTGAAGGTGTTTGAGATTAAAGTAAGAACTATGTTATTGTTAATCAGTTTTGCAACTTGCAAGCACTTGATTTTCCTTTCCCCAAAGTAAGGTGTTTTCTTTTTTCTTAATTGGCCCTGCATGTGCTATATTTTTCTTACACAACAGTGCCCTTATTGTAAAAGGGCAGACAATTTAGCTGTCTCAAGTGATGGAAACAACTTCTGTCTTGAAACATGGGAAAATGGTAACAAACAGTTTAAAAGAAATCATGCATATTACTATCAGGTTAGAAAGAACAATTACAAATTGTTGATCATAGATACTCTGGTAAAAAGGGAGGGGGCAGTTATTAGGCATTTGATATTAGATGGATATGGTTGGACTTATTACATAAAGTCATTATATGAATCAAGTGAAATGATTTTTTCTTGTATAGGTGGAAGCACAGCTTGCTTGTCCGGGAAGAAGATATTGTGATTTTGTTGTTTGGACACAACAATTTATATTATCTTATAGAAACAATTTTGCCAGATGAACCATTTTTTCAAAGTTGTGTCAACAAAACCCGCAAATTTGTCATAAAAGAAATTTTGCCTAAACTTCTTGGGAAGTAATACTCGAGGCCAGATATAAATGAGATAATCACACATGAAGAATAAATCTTAATAGAATATAATATTAGCTTTATATTAAAGTAACTGCTTTATGTGCCAGTAAAATTACACATTGTAGCTTCATTACTCAAAGGGTACCACAGAATCACAAATATTGATTAATGCACTGCACACATGAACAATTTTAGTTGTACAGCTATTGTCTTTGGACAAAACAAAACTTATGGGCTGTGTAGCATTTATTATACTGTACTTCTTTTTAATATTACCAATGACTCTCTGAACATGTATCCTAACATTGGCTATTTGACGTGTCTGTTCAGCTTCAATCTCACTACGTTAACGTTGTGTTTTTCCCCTTGTGAAAGCAGGAATTTTAACTGTAGCACAATACAGCCCAACAGATTCTTGTATGTCAAATCCTCTATCAGCCAATAAAACATCACCTGGATTTAACTTCTCCAGAATTCCACATTTCTCTGTAATATGCTTATCACTTTCTCGTCCACCCCAACCTTCTGAGATAAAAGAAACTGTGTCTTGAGGTGTAATCCCAATGAAATAATTTACATTATTGTGGTGTTTGTACTAGGAATATGTTTAAGCTCGAGCATTAATATTTGTTGCACGTTCCAAAAACAATTAAAAAAAAAATCAATAATTACTGCACAATTGGGACTGTGTTTCCTGAAATCCATGGTAAGTGTTTTTTGGAGTGCCTTTCTTTCTGGCCAAATGAAGAGAGGTTGTAACAACTGAAACATGATGTTCAAAATATTTGAAAATATTCTGGAAACTGTAGATGAGCTGATATTTCCAAACCTGCATGTAGCCAAGGTCATTTCCAGATAGGTTGAGTCCAAGTCTTATTAAAGTCAATAAGAGCTGTTGGAAGGGACTTAAAACACAATTGTTTTTCAGGGATGGATAAACATATGAAAATAAACAAAAAAGAGTTTTCTAGTTAGGTAGTCCAGTGTAAAAAAAGACTTTGTCATCTTTGTCTATAAAAGCATGTTCTGTCAGTCCAACAATTCCATCCTGAGATTATCATTTTCTTGTCTAAGACATGTGACTTTTTTCCAGTTCATTTTTTTCTTTCATCATAACTTCACTGCTGTTGCCTTTTAGTTCAGTTTGAGTTTCAGTTCCATCAAAACTAAGTTCCAAAATAGAACCATCATCATGGTTTCCAGTACTGGTGTCAAGAGCATTGGTAGTTTTGAAAAGTGCCAACAGAGCTTCTGCACATTCATATCTTCTTCGTTTTTCCTCCAACTGTGTAGCCCTTTCGTACCTTTTCCTATCTGTAGGTCCTTGTCTAGGATAGCCAAGGTTAATACATGGTGCCCAATGAGGATCATCTTGCATTAATAAATCAGCTGGTTTGCGTAAATCAAATGTAGAATGTTACATACTGTATATACTTTGTATTTGCATAAATTTATCAGGTAAAAAGCTTGCGCTGTCATAAAGCCTAACTTTTGTATGTAAAGCTACAGTGGACCATACATCTAGTCGCTTGCAGTTGTTAAATGTTTTCAGAGACAATCTAAGCACAGCTATGTCAAAAAAGCAAAAGTATATTTCCAATGCTTCAGTCAATGTCTGTACTGATTAATTGACACTCACAGGCAAAGACCCCAAATGCCCTGCACAGAAGTTGGATGACGTATGACAATTGTTGATAAAAACATGTCTCTGAACATCAAATGCATGCAATGACAGTAGTGGATAATATTTACACTAATTCAACATATAACGCCAAATGATGACGGTAAACAATCAGGTTATTTTTGCATGACTGCAAACAAACCCATCAAATATAAAAGAATAAGTGCAATCCTTCTCCCTGTCTAGATCAATAATATATTTGTAAATGAATAATATTGAAATATTCTTACCTGAAATAAAGTGTTTACTACAAACTCGTAGATTAGCATGATTAACTTGCAGCAAATCTGTTCGTTTTAAACGCGACAACCACCAATCCCTTCGTTTCTTAAAAAGGCTTTGCTTTACTTTGCCAGCATGTTTTTTAACGGCTGGTAACCGGAAAAACTTTGAATTATCGTTTTTGTCTGAGCGTCTTCCGTAGTTCAAAGCAGCGCAATAATTTACCATTTTGAAGATTAGGAGGCGAGAGAGTCGAGGACATTTTTGTTTACATTCAATAGTGGTAGGCTAGCCCAAACTTGTCCTCCAAATTGAATTTCGCGCCAATTCACACGCTTATGACGTCATACGTGAAACTGGTCTATAGAGACAATTGCCATCACCAAAAGTGCTATAAAAACAATTATTATATGCGTGAACAATAAATTTAATAATTGTGTTAAATTCCAGGCTGTACAAATTTGGTGAAAGTACCAGTCAAGTGTTAAATATAAAAAACTATCAACAATTAGGACTACACCCTCCACCCCACCCCACTATCATATACCACTCATTCCATTACCATCCACAATATATGAATATCTTGGCCAAAAGAAGTAAATAGGACAACTACAAAAGGTTAACAATAAGGATTCTTGCTTGTAAGATCTCCAATGCCCCCCCCCCCTCTCCTTTGCAGCTTACCCAATATTGCTATTTATACATTAGTATTATTATAGTATTTCATCAGTAATCCTACAAATACAATGTCTATCAATTTAAATAGCAGAAATTTAATCTCACAATAATGAATATTAAGCCTAACACATCAAAATAATTATAACTAGCACAGCAGAGCTTTTCATATAAAATGAATGATACTTACTTTAGTATCAATTTGCCACTTGCGTTCGTAAGGTGTTTAGGAATCAACAATTTCAAAGCAAGATCTCTCCCCTTCCCGCCCTTTGCAAACAGATTCCATGTTTTGCTTTCCTTCTCGTCTCTGCCTTCTCGTAGTAAGGTCGAGAGATCACAACATTTGCATATTCATGTCAAACGCCATGCCTTGGAGAAAACCTTCGTGTACTTGCGGGAAATGCTTGAATGATTTCCACGGTAAATCGAAATAATAACTACTAATTTGCATCGGTCTCCGATGCCCGTTGCATTGGTCAGTCGAGACAATCTACCCTTCAAACAATAGAATCGCGCAGTACTGTCTCGTATGACCGATGCATGCATGGGTGCGAAGTAATCTACCCTCTGCAATCTACCCTAGCCATGTGTTTACTCAAAAACGCAAAGTAAGCACAATGATATCCAGACATTTTTGACGACAATCTGCAATATTCGCTATATATATCGATAAAAAGACGATAAGTAAAAAACACGCAAAATGGCTATCAAAATTCTCCTCATTTGAAATCATTGTTTTTATCGATAAAATTATTGATTGATAATACCACAATAGGCCCTACGCGCACGCATTTTGAGATTAAAATGTGTATATTTTTATTTTTTTGAGTTTTTATTCAAACTTGACTTGGAGGTATTAAATTAACGTGGATCCGCCCGATTGGTCTGGATCCGCCCCTGGTACAAACTTAACATTGCAAATATAATTCATGAGTTTCTCTGCATCAGCAGCCTTTTGCCTCTCTTTTGAGTCACCGTCTCTCATTTCATAGTCCTTACGAAAGTTCGTATAAACGTTTCGGCCGCAGTTTGCAAAACGAGTAGTGCTGTATTTAGCAGGGTTTGCGAGCACTTGTCCCAGGGATTGCCATGCATCTGCAAGTTCCTCGTTATTCTTTCCCCAGTCGAAATTCTTAAAAACAGCTGCAACGATATCAGTTACTTTAGTAAGGAACTCGAAATCGTCATCTTTTTGAATATGAGTGTCTACCAAGCCAGCTTTGAACAGATGCGTCGTTGCCTGTGGGTGTCTAGGACTTGAGGAACATACAAGTCGAAATACTGCCAGTCAAAGGAACCACCTTCAAATTGCTGGGCCGATATATCTCAAACTCTCTCAGCACGCCTTGATACTTTGGCCAACATCTTTTCCAGTGTGAACTTTTACAACTGGTAGCCCGAGAAACACGTATTGTAGAAGCTCATCTGCATCTGGTATTACGCTAGTCAAACCAACAAACTGTCGAGTGCGATGCCTGTACGTTGCTTTATCTGCTAACACTTTAACAGGAGGCGCCAAGCCTGTTTGAGTAGGCAGTAGTGTTTTCAAGTACCATTTCACATTGTCTTTCACAACTTCAGCAACAGATTCAGAAAATTCTATGGAAACTTATAGGAATGATTTATATCTCCGACATCCACTCCACATCTGTGCAGCAAAAGAGCTTTATCTTCATAGCATACGCTCGACCATGGTAATACAGTTTGTAACAAGCACGGCCAATTCGCAAGGCTATAGCATTGTTTCTGTTGATCTCATAATATTCTTACATTTTAAGAGGACAGATTCATCATCACACTGATCACAGACCAACTGATCTGTTCCCTCAGTATGGTTCGATACTTTGATTTTTGCAACTTAGCCAATTCGGCTCTACGATATCCAGACGCATCTTTAAGATTAGGCAAGTCAGTCCTCAGGTCACTAACTTCATTTTTTAGTGAATCCGTTGTCGTTGAGTGCGGTCGATCCTGGCGCTAATGTTGTGCCGTGCTTTCCAGGACGTCTTTAATGATAACAGGTGCCACATCCCCATCGGTTTCACTGCTTTCTGTATTACAAATATCTGTGAAGTTGCTTAACTCCTGGATTTCTTTCAGCTCCAACGCTTCCATGGCCTCGCCTTGACATGTACAAGCTCGCAAATGAATCCTGTTGCTAATGCACATTCTTCCACCACATTAGTTGCCACTTGGTTCTTCTTGTTCTAACCGATGAAAACATTGCCGCAATTGACATTTGGGAAGCATCTTGCGTTTCGTTTGAACCATGAATATTTCTCATGTGCGTTGAGTAATTTTGCTCTAGTATCGCTTTTTTACAAACATGGCAAATGACAGTCGTTTCTTTTTTTCTGAACTTACGTTACTCGACATCTCCTACCTCTTCCGCAGGCGTTTTACGGGTTACGGGTTACGAGCTGAAAAAGTTTGCGGGTCGTCTACGTTAAACGCCAGCCAACTAATGATCGCAAGATACCAGATTTGTTTTTCGCAATCCGCATCCGAAATCCTTAGCAAGGATAAGCTAGGATATAAAACATACAATGAGTTTAAGGCGACGTTGCGATGCACTGCGCGTCCAAAGGTTGTGAATATTAAGATGTCATAGGAAATTAAAACGCAAGTTATTCAACGTGTCTTGTTTATATTATAATCATCATACTTTGTAATGTGTCTACTACATCTGCTTCACTGCTCGTTAATATTTCGCCACATTATTACGATGATGAATGATCTACATTTTCATGTTTTAATCTGGTAATATACATGCCTATACTTCCATGCCACTGAATGACACATCATTAGTTATAGACCACAGGGTGAAATTCCTATCTTTCAGTTTCGTTTCTATAAAACGAAACTTTCTGAACTTCCGAAATATGTAAGGTTATAGTATTATTAATATAAAATCAAATACTTGTTTTAAAACTTGCTGGTTTTCTCCAATTTTCCGACTAAAACTACTATCAATTAAAAAATGTAAAATTTTGGGTTCAGCTATAGCTAACAAAAATAACCTGCATCATTAGAAAGTTTACAAAAAAACAACATACAGAAAATTAAAATGGTTACAATGATTTTAAGCTTTTTAAAAGTTTTGAGCTGTTGAAACGTGTTTTTTGCTTAGTACCCAGTCTTTTTAGCGGGACTTTGGCATATTTTTAACATTTGGAGCAACAATAACTTAATAATCAAAGATCAGGGTAACATTTAAATGTCTTATAAGTAGATTTTGTAACTTTTCTAATGATGTTGGTCATTTTTGTTCCAAACAAAACGCCTGCTAAGGCGTTCACTCCGCCTGCCGAAACGAAAATGGGCATAAGGCCAGGCACGCCTGTAACTACAGCGTTCATTGGGGTTGGGGTATATTCACTTATTTCTGTTCTGCCCAACGAATTCCTTTTTAAATCAGTTATTATTAGGGTACCTTCCAAGGCATTTTAAGACATTGCTAGCACGTCTTATGTAATCACTAAGATAACCAAAAATCAATGTCTGAGTGACCTGCCAGGCACTCTGCCCAGAGTGCTAGTAGGATTGCACTTTTTAGAATTTAATTTAAATTAAAGACTTTTATAGTACACATGTTAATCAAGATTCTTTTGTCATAATACCACCAACATATTGCTGTTTTATTTTGCAAGTAAAGAAAATTTTACTAAAAGTGTATACAATACATCAATATATTATCCTGATAGCATCATTTAAATCTATTCTGTAGCACTGATCTCTACATATTACTGAAACCACAATCACAATTGGGCTACCTAGGGTAGCACCAGTATGGAAAGTATGGCTGTTTTCGACGAGATCTCGGGCGTGCATACAAAAAAATCCAAGTGTACAGTGTGCAAAACTGTGACAAGTGCACTCAAGTGTGCATGTTTATTAGACAAGTAGCATTGATCAATGATAAATTAAAATTAAACTTCAACATGTATAATTAATACATTCTTCGAATAGAGATATCACACTCCTTATTGAGTACGCAAATCATCGATCAGGTATTAAATTTTCGCCTTTTTCTATGCATCTTCCAGACCTCTCCCAGTCTTTCACACTCCCTCATACCTTGCGCTTTCAGCGCAAGAATCGTAATCAAGTGTCAAACCTGAACGTAACAAAAATTCTCGTGTGTGCATTTGCCATACTTTCCATACTGGCTGTAGCACACTGCCTGAAGTCTCCACCATATAATTTGTTGGGAATTTTAGACTAACATATGTATTTCTGAAATTGGAATGTAAAATGTCTCTTACCTTTTATAATTATATGAGATCCCACAAGCAAATAAATCATTTTGCGCGAAATATTAGCATCTCAACATAAATATAGAAAACCAAGGAAAGAAATCACAACGTGTTTAGAATTAGGAACGCATTTCCTAGACTCACTCCTTAATCATGGAATGATGGAGTCTATCAAAATTTGTCGTTTTAAAACATCTCTGGAGCAATGTTTTGATAAAGAACCTTCCTGCCCTTTTTGTTAACTATTACATGTTAAAAATTGTGTTTTGTATATAGATATTTCAGTGGAATTTGCGTTTGATTCTTGTGTAGAAATTTCTAAATTTCCTTAAAAGTAGGAATAACAGAAAATGACGGAAACACGCTCTCAAAACTTCCCCCCGATACATCTCGGTAAAATTTCGCGGTGGAATTTCTCGTTTTAAAACATTTTGCATGAGAGTCTTTGCACGTAAAACCTTCTTGCGGTTTAGATGTTCTAGCATACATGTTAAAATGCGTGTTTTGTTGACATATTCCGCTAGAAATTGAGTTTAAACGCCGTGTTTAGGTCGGCTCACGCGGCGTTTGCCAGCGGTATCACCCATGAGCGGCGGCACCGACTTCTGACACCGAACAAAAATAAAAAAAAAACAGAAACGGGGTGATTTTAAAACTCCGCCTCGCCTACGGCAGGCGGAGTAACAAGTTTAAAATTTTTCACTTTTAAGCTGTAAGGTTTTATAGGAAAATCGAGAAAAAACAATGAATTTGACTGTTTTGCAAAGGGTTTCTTGGTACAACTTTGTGTATTTCTCCTTGATATACGTTTTACCACCAAATGACAGAGTTTTATCCCCGAGGGTTACTAATTGTGCATAAGCGAAGTCCAAAGTCGCTGTCATAGAAATAAAAGATATAGAATGCGCACTCCTATCTATTTTCAGGTGAACAAATGACGCCACATTAAAATTCAAAATGGCTGATTTATAAGGGCAAATTAAACTCGCCCCACTGTAATTCGCATAGACCGCTCCTCGGACAAATCCAACATGGCGGATTTATAAGGGCAATTTTTTTTTCAATTTGGGTACCGGCTAGGTTACCAAGCACGCATTCTATATCTATTATTTCTATGGTCGCTGTTCATGTGCGATGGGGGTGAGATTTTTTTTTGGTAGGTCATGACGTCATGCTCACACTGATCTCAACAATATAGCGGACTATCATGAATGGCTAAGACTGATTGGTCAGATTTGAAATTTGTTGTTGATCAACGTAATCACGAATTCAAGCTATTCAACTGTCAGCAAATATTTAACTTTAGTTAGCTTTTTGCGCTATAATATTTAATTTGTATTTTTGTAAAAATAACAACAATTTATTGTTGTAAAAATGAAATAAAAAGCATGTATCAGGTCAACAAATATGGAGTCAAGCAAGCAGCGAAAGGAAAACGAGGAAGCAGAACGTTTAGCAAGGCCAAACGAGCGTAGACGACGACAAATGCTCGAGGAGACTGCCGAAGAAGATTGAAGAGATATTAATTCGGAGAAAATACAGAGAAGCACCAACAATTGACTATGGCGTAAAACACAAGGCAAGTTTGTCGATAATGCTATATACTTGTGTTTTAATGCTTTATAAAGGCCGGCGTAGCCGTACTCATCCAGTCTATTCACTGTTTAAATTCCAGAGTAAGTTTATGTTTTGTAAATGCAAGACTATCTTCTTATTATTAATGTAATTAATAGGTCGTATTTTATACCGAATTTAAGCTTACATTAGGCGTAATAACATACCGATGACAAGTGTTGTGCCATTTAAAAAAATTGTCAATAAAACAAGGGTTAAAAACTGATATTTTATCATTTTGAAAAAACATACAGAAAGAATAACAATTGCCGTGTTGCTATGACAACAACCTATTTAAGTACTTCATGTAATTCCGAAAATTTAGTTGCATGCTCTTAGTTAGTGGCGAGGGGTTGCTGCATGCATGTATTTCTAGTGTAGTTTCGTGATTACGGAACGAATTCCTACTTCTAGGCCATTGATAAATCTTACCCTGTGGTCTATTAAGAATGTCAACATCGCTAAAATAGCCTCGAGTTTCTTCATCTTTTATCTTCACTGCTTACGGCCAAAGCGACTCAAAAATATCACAAATACTAGATAATACTACATATGATAATACACGGACAATAATCTTGAGATATGATGGCTCATATTTCACGAAGATTTTTAAAGGATTGAAAACCACGACCCAGAAAACGTCAATTACATACAGAAACCTAACATTATTCAGCAGGCCTTTCGTTAATCGTCACTTACCTGATTCTCAAATTTCACACCTGCAAATTACTCCCGCCCGCACCGAGCCGCCCACACGAAAAGGCCTGCCGAGGAGGTAGCGATCTCTTGACAATATTATTCTTTCATAAATTTCGCTATTGACAAGTCAAACGTGATGATGTCATTTTCTATAATTACACTTTATACCCGTTTTCAGAATTACCCGACCTTAGCCTAAAATAATATGACAATTAATAGAGTTGACGTTCGTTCTAATGATTCTGAGTTGGGCCAAAAACATATTTATGCCCAAGAACATCAACTCTATTACTATTTTAATAAGTTTAAAGACCATATTTTTGAGCAAAAACTTAAAATATCACTCAAAACTGGGCACTTAAAATGATTATAAATTGGCTATTACAGCAGGCTAAAATGTATTTGTATATTTAGCCCGCAAATTACCTCACAATGCTCGCTAAAGTTATTATGATCTTAATTAGTTCAAATGCCAGTGAACTTCAAAAAATAGCAAAGGTAGACAACAGATATTTTAAACCGCAGTTAGAATAACATTGAACCAAAATAAGCTAGATTTTAAAGCTGAAGAAAATATCTTGAAAATCCTCTTAAACTTTCTTATATAATCCACATATTTCGATAACAAAAAAACCCCTCAAAATAGTGAACAAACATTAAAACAACTGAGATGTACACCTTGCCAAAAATCCTAAAACACAAAAGCGAGAACAGCATCTAAAACAATGTTTGTTTTTATTACTTCAAAGCAGACAATCGTATGTAATTGTCACTTGTCAGAACCCAAAAAGCACCTAACTCGAATTTTAAAAACAGGAATCAGTTGATTATTGGGATTCTTTCTTCTGGTTTGCTTTTATGGCTTGCTAGTAGTGCAATCTTAGTTTTATAATTATAATTCTTATGCTACACAAATTCACTTGTATCTTACGAGTTTTTTATCTTTCGTTAGCTTTGAACTCAAAGTTGTATTGCCAAGTAACAAAGTGATGGACAAAGTAAAATCTAGCATATGCTCTATATTTATGTTTAATATTATTGTACTACTGTACTTAATATGTAAATATACACAATCAGATATAAGAGAAATGCTTCACAGCCACACTTCTGGTACTTAGTTATAATTGTATTACTCAAGTAAACAACTAAAATGGTACCCTGTAGCTAATAATTGCTTGTAGGTTGACATTTTCCTTGATCTTAGAAATTTGTCTACTGATATAGAAATGTTCACTAAGGATATGTCATGCAGCTATACAGTTTGATCTTATTTGATCATTTAGGGTCAGTATTCTTGTAATTTCTGCAGCTGCATGCTGTAGATGGATTGCTTTTGAATGTTGTTCCGATCACCTGCATGCAGGTATTCATGAAAGGCAGTCCACGAGCTAAATTCCACAAGCTAAATTCTGAGACATCTACTGTCTACAGGCTGGGTTCCGAGAGAAAATAAATATTTCGAACAAGCTACATATGTTACACATTAAAATTTGCATACCTATCATATCATTCAATGATGACCATGCAACAAATGGGAAGGATGTCAAAAATTCAACAAAGACTTTCTGTACGACAGTTTTCCGAATCTACACAAACTTGAAATTGGTTGTACCTTTGGTTTTTGATATGAAACCCTTTGTTCTCATTTGAAGTTCAAAAAATTGGTAGTATTGTCAGGAAATATTAGTGAAACAAGTGGGTCAGAACTGGCAACAACCAATATACCAGTCACGACAAGGGCAAAAACGAAAAACAGCACAAGAAATTGTCTTAGTGCTAATGTTAAGGGGTCTTTCGTACCGTAAACGTAGAATTAAAATACACTGGTGTTTTAAAGGGAAATGGCAACAAAATTTTTTATCGTCTCAGTTGAAAGAGACTCCAAAATAATATATAGAAGTCTATTACCGAATTTTTATATATGTCTTATTTTGTGAAATATTTTCATTTGAAATTTTAAGTTGCCCGCCATCTTGGATAATTGTGGATATGCACGATACGTCACAACAGGGATCACGCGATTTTTTTTTCTTACTACACAATGATTAATATGCTCTCATAAACGCATATACGGTAGGTCTTTCGGATTTCAGCACGGACTGAGAAGATTTCAAACAATATTTTATTAGTGGTAGGTATTTAGGAGTAACTTCGACTGGCTTATCCCTGTTGTGACGTCACCAAAACATTGTTAATGAAGTTAAAAATTAATCCAAGATCGCGGACAGTTTGTTTAATTAAGTGAGAATATCTCCTGAAGTAAAACAGATATAAAAATTCTGTAATAGACTTCTATATATTGTTTTTGAGTCTCTTTCAAATGAGACAATTGAATATTTTGTTGCCATTTCCCTTTAAGGCAAATACAAGAAAGCTTTTTTGTTGAATATAAAATAATATAATTAATTAAGTCTTGGCTGTTTCGTTTTCGTACTAAAATCTTAAACGACAGCGATTCACCTTTTTAGTTTTAAGAATTTACGGTATTGCACAAACACAACACTAATTTCAAGCAGATTCTGATGTTTTTATTGTTTTGTAAGTTAATCTATTAGAAGCATTCTTTCTACAGTTACAAAAACTTCACACCTTGCACCTTGTTTTCCGGTTTTGTGGCAGTCCAAAACCTAAAACCAAGTTTTCAGCCTTTCTTTGAGTTATCTTGAGGGAGGAGACATGATTTTCAATTTCCTGATAATATGGAGCTTTCCTGGGAATATGGAGCTTTTCAGCAAATACCCAATGCAGTTTGCTGCTAATAGTACATGAAATATTTGCCTTTATTTTTGAATATTTTTATATTCAGGTAAGAAAGAATAAGATAGAGATATTGACAGAGGATGAACAAAATGGCTTGACTCATGGTCCAGTGCAAATAATATTAACAAACCAAGACAATTTTAGTGATGAAGCATCAAGGTTGTGCAAGGTTATTAGAGAGACATCTGACAGACAATGGATAAATGTTATTTATTTGTTTATTTGTTATATATATAAGCATATACATTCAAGCTTTATTAAAAATATGCAATAGTTAATAATTACTTTTGAATAAGAATAATATATATTTTTAATATATAAATATGAAAGTGTAATATAATTCATGGACTGTAGTTTACAACTTCTTTTTCAACCAAATTGGTGATGACCAATGGAACATGGATCTAAAAGATACAGAAAAGCTACAAGAAATTTTACACTCAAGTTTTAGCAAGGCCAATGGGGATTGATAAAGCACAATATACATGGTAATTTAGTAAAGGTATTTTAGGCCCAGCTATGAATCATGAAATAAGAGGAAAATGAGAATGAGATTCTGAAACCAACCATTAAAAAGTTAAACCAGCAATTGCATACCCACTCTTAGATATTCACGCCAAATATTGGTATGTATAAACTGTGCCAGTTTGATTGCATAAGGATGTTCCTACTTAGTTATGCAACAAGTCAAAGTATATCTAACAATAGTAAACACCCCAAAGTACAAGTCTTGACAGTAATTGTACTTAGTAGCTGGTCTAAATAATTCAAAACAATTTATACAGTAAAAAAGCGACTACTTAAACATGAAAAATTAATGATGATTTGAAAGATATTGGACGAGAAAAAGCATGCAGACATTGGTAAAATTAATATATACTAAATAGAAAGCCGGTAAGACCCAGTGTTTCAGTCATAGTATTAGTGTATGTACGAAATAGGAATTTAGAAAACTTATGACTAGTTTTTGAATAAGATCTACAATCGCGTGCAAAAATTATTGAGACATCTAGTTTATTGGTCCCCTCTCTCACACAACATGTCATTTCTGCCCCCCTCCCCCATCGTACAATATTGTTAAAGCAATTTTGAGGCAAGGGGTTATCTCATAAGTTTTTCAACATTGATAATGGGGAGAGGGGGGCGTAGACGTGAAAAAATCAACAAAATGTGAAGAGTCTCATTATTTTTGCACGTGATTGTCTATATGGTTAGAATCTTGATTATTTTTATTGGTGTTATTCCGGCCGCTTTACTGAAAATAAGCATAACAATAGTCTTTGTTTATTATTACTATGTGTTTGGTGTGTGCCTATGGAATTTTCCTACATTGTGTAAAAATCATGATTTCACGATGACGTCACGATGAAGTCATACGTATCTATAAATAGTGAATAAATTGAGCAAATTTCCCGACGAAGAACCATTTGAAGGTTAGTTAATAAAACATGAATTTCAAAAAAATATCCTTTCTAAATAGAGTTGAAATAGGGAAATACGACAAAGGATGACATGTTCATTGAAGTAAAGCTTGGGCTTTTTCAAAATCAATTTAATGTTAACGTAATTCATGGACGTTTTCTCTTCGCCTAAGATACTATCGTTCTGAAAAAAAATTATTCAATCAATAATTAACTTTTTAGTAAAGGCTCTTGAGTTAAAAAATGTAAACAAAAACGTCTGTCGATTTCAATATACTTAAGTTTTTACCAATAAACTAAAAGATGAAATCAAAAGTGTATGTTGCTAAAGAAACCTCGATTTACATGAGGTATCTATTTCAAGACAAAGGTCTTCGAGAAAATGAACTGGGAAAACGTTTCCCAAAGTACAGCAAGGCAACGATTTGCAGACACGCTAAACGACCAATCGACAAAGTCGCGTCATTTGACAAACGCAAGCACAATAAAGGCGTCCAAGAAAGTTATCCATCCGTGAAGAACGCAGCATCATGAGACACTTGCGTATCTGTAGGACAACACTCGGGTCTTTTTCCGCATTCAGACTTCGAGCGATGGCCGGTATCAGTCCTGATATATCTCTGTGGTGTATTCGAAGAACCCTTAATAGACACGGCTATCGGTCTTTACACTCGCAAAAGAAAAGACTTATGACACGAAAAGATGTAGTTCGCTGATATCGCTTTGCTTGTAAAATTAGAAGGCTGCCACCCATGAATTTCTGGGAGCGTAGTATTAGCTTCTATTTTGACGGCACCTCATTTGTACACAAGACAAACCCCTTTGACCAGGCACCAGCTACGCAATCCATGGACTGGAGAAGGAAGAGCGAAGGTCTTGCACTCAACTGTACAACAAAAAGAAAACAGGCTGGCGTAGAGGTTAGAACGGCGCATTTCTTCGTTGCCATCACTTATGGAAAAGGAGTGGTCCTGCGATCAATATTTCCACTGTTTGAAAGGGCGAGAATTTTGCCGACTACGTACGGCTTCGTATCCCGCAAATCTTTCTCGACAGTGCCAATCCAACAGCTAAACGGTTTCTACAAGACGGGGATCCAGTTTAAAACAGTGCTGCAGCAAGACGTGCTTTTCAAGAAGTCGGAGCAGTGACTTTCGCCATACCCCTCGCAGTCCGGACTTGAAACCGATCGAAAATCTATTTCATTAGGTATCAAAGCACCGACTCCGCAACTAACAATCGAGACCAAAGCAATCAGACTGAAGCCAACGATGACAAGATAAAAGATCTCAGGAAACAAGCGCACAAGCTAACAAATCCAAGGTAGTAATTATAGGCGATTCTATGATTAAACATTTAGATCCAAAACGAATACAAAATGAGCTGCAGAACCGAAAAGTGACAATTAAAACATTTCCCGGCGCAAGAATTGATGATATGAAACATTATGCAGTACCAACATTAACCACAAAGCCTAATACCCTTATTGTTCACATTGGAACTAACGACTTACGAAACAACACACCATCCAACTTGCTGAGTCCACTGGAAGACTTGGGGGAGATGATCATGCAATATACAAACAAAAATACCAATCTGATATGGTCTGAAATTATAACAAGAACAGATGACCCCACGCTGACAAATAGGGTAAATTTAGTAAATAATAGCTTAGCCAGGTTATGTGAAACAAGGAATTGGGGGCTTATTAAGAACAATAACATCACCGGGAATCTGCTGAACAATTCGGGACTTCATTTAAATAAACAGGGAACCGCTGTTGTGGCGAAAAATATTAAACGATGCTTAATTAGTCATCACAATATATGACTAACAAATGATTTGACTACTAGTGTAGATGACGTAAACATAAGTTCAAGTAACATATCAATATCAGCACAAATTAGAACACGATCATGTACTTAACCACGAAGGCAAACCAACAACCCATCCTACCGAAAATTAAAGGGTTGTAAAATTGGCCACTTAAATATAGCAAGTCTTTTTAAACATATTGAAGAATTAAGAATTTTCATGCAAAACCAAACATTTGACATACTAAGTATTAACGAAACAAAGTTAGACAATACTATATCAAACGACGAAGTTAAGATCACTGGTTATGATCTTATAAGGAAAGACAGAAACCGAAACGGGGGTGGCGTCGCAATATATGTTAGAAGAACTATTCCATACACAGACCGCAATGACCTATTGACGAATAATGCTGAAGCAATTTGCCTTGAAATTAACAAACCAAAAAGTAAAGCTTTGATAATTTCTACATGGTATCGCCCACCAAGCGCTAATATAGGACTACTAGACTACTTTAACAACTTTTTACAAAAAGTAGACGATGAAGACAAGGGTATTATCATAACAAGGTGATTTTAACTGTAACTTTCTAGCTTCAGATTACAATGAACACACCAACAAACTAAATGACTTAATTAATGAATATCAACTGCAATAAATCATTAAGAACCCAACAAGGATAACCCCAACAACTAAGACTCTACTTGATATCATAATCACAAAAATAGATGACACTAAAATAACAGATTCGGGGGTCATACACTTGGGTATTAGTGATCACAGTCTTGTATACGTTTGTAGAAAGGTCAGCATTCCGAGGGAAAAACCTAAAATAGTAGAAACTAGACAATTTAAAAACTTTAACACGGGCAATTTCCAGCAGGATCTCAGACAGGCGTTCGGCTCTGTGCATTTGTATAATTGTACGGATCCAGATGCTGCTTGGCACACTTGGAAGATGCTCTTCCTGGGAGTTGCTGACCATCACGCACCATTAAAAACAAGAAAAGTTAAAAGTGAATATAATCCTTGGATGACAAATGAAATTAAGAGCCTCAGTTATCATAGAGACTTCTTGAAAAAGAAAGCAATAAAACATAACTCTACGAGATACCATGAATTATACAAAGACTGTCGTAACAATCTAAACCAACTTATTAAAAATACTAAGGCTGAATACTTTCAGCATAAGTTAGAGAACTCAAAAAATTGCAAAGATGGATGGAAAACAATTAACAAACATCTTAATAAGAAATCAAAATCTACGATAATCAACAAGATAAAAACCGAGAACGTAGAAGTAACTGGAGACAAAAACATTGCAGACGAATTTAACAGATACTTCTCAACAATAGGTCCAAAACTAGGAGATAATTTCCCTAGCTCTGAAATCAATCCAATGAGTTACGTTACGCCCAGTTCACAAGTGTTTAACTTCAGAAATATTACTTTTGAGGATATCAAAAACGGGATAAGCAAAATAAAAAATGAAAAATCCGCAGGTCTTGACAAAATTTTTAACAAACTTTTATTAGCTGCTGGTGAAACCATCGTAAATTCACTAACTTACATTTTCAATTTATCCATTAATTCTGGAATTTTTCCAGATGATATGGAACTAGCCAAAGTAATTCCTATTTATAAATCAGGAGATAAGACAGAGTGTGGAAACTACAGGCCTATCTCAGTAATATCAGCGGTTGCGAAAGTTTTTGAGAAACTCGTCTACCGACAATTAAGCGAGTTTCTTGACAATTACCAGCTATTATCAACTAATCAGTCAGGTTTTCGAACCCATCATTCAACAGAGACAACACTCTTATGTTCCTTGAACCAATACCTTGTAAACATGGACAGAGGACTAATTAACGGTGTGCTGTTTCTCGACTAAAAAAAGGCCTTTGACACAGTTGACCACAAAATACTTATAGCCAAGTTAAAAACTTATGGCGTACAAGGGCACGCATTACAATGGTTTATATCTTATCTCTCGGCCGGAAGAAAGCAAGTTTGTAAAATTAATAATGAAATATCAAATACTGCCAACATTACTTGCGGAGTGCCGCAAGGGTCAAATCTTGGGCCATTACTCTTCTTAGTTTATATAAACGACTTACCAAACTGTTTGACATCTACAAAAGCTTCGATGTTTGCGGATGACTCAAATATCTCCTGTTGTGGAGGCTCATCCGTGGAAATCGAGCAGAAACTCATCACAGACCTTGAGAACGTCCACAAATGGTTGATATAAAACAAACTAACATTAAATGTCGAGAAAACTGAGTATATGATTATAGGATCCAGGAATAGGTTAAACCAAATACACTCAAACCCAGAAGTTGTCATAGGTGAACAAACGATAGAGAGAGTAGCGCGCAAAGAATTTCTAGGCGTAATTGTAGACGAAAAGCTCAATTGGCATGAACAAGTCGATACACAATGCAAAAAATTTCCAAAAACATTGCTTTACTAAGAAGAGCAAAAAACTATATCACAACAGACGCATTAGTTACTATGTACAATGCCTTTGTATTGCCACATTTCACTTACTGCTCAACAGTATGGCAGCAAGGAAACGTTACTCACATGGATAAGCTTTACAAATTATAAAAAAGGGCAGCACGAATTATTACTGGCTCAAGCTACGAAGTTAGAAGTACTGACATCTTCAAAACCCTGCATCGGGAACCAATTGAAAATATTTTTAACAGACGCCAACAATTAATGACATTTATGGCACTACGAGAAATGACACCAAAATACCTAACTGAATTATTTAGTACCTGTCAGAATGATACGTATGGTCTGAGAAGCAATAATCGAAAACTACATTTACCAAAACCTAAAACAAATTTTCTAAAAAAGAGCTTCTCTTACCGAGGCGCACTTGCATGGAATAAATTATCTGATAAAGTCGTGGAAAAATACCAATTTCTCTCGAAAGACTCGTTTAAAGTGCCTATCCAGTAGTCAGGGAATTTGCATATTTCTATAATTTAGGTGATTTTAAGAAGATTTGCAATATATTTTATAGGTCGAAAATTTGATCTTCATGTACTTTTGGGGGCCTGAAGTGGGCGATTTTTCAAAATACCGTGAGCATAAAAATACTGGGGCGAGTATGCTCCTGTGACGTCAAATCGGGAACACGCATTGATAACAAACTAGTATTCTATACTACAGAGAGGGTTGAAATATGTTTTAATCGAATTTTTTGCCGATTCTACGGTACTTTTCCTTTGAATTTCAACCGGAAAAGTGTCTTCAAGCTTTACGGATCCAAATGACAACCAAGCGAATCAGAAAACAATTTTCTCGCGAGTTATATGATGGCAGTTGAAAATGACAATGTTTATATTGGGAGAATGACAACAGATGTGTCAGGGAACTCAGGCCTAGATGGTCAATCAGAAGAAAAATTCTACGGTTTCGCCTCGATGGATGTGTTACTTTTGAAGTATTATGAGCTACAAATTAGGATTTTAACGTCTGGTAGGAGCGATATAGAAAAAATTAACCGAAAGAAGTGCAAAATACACAGTGATGAAAACAGGTTTGTCCCAATATGTTATTATAAATTGTCAAGAGATTTTTTTGTCAAATACTAGATATTTACAAAACGTTTTTGTCAAATACCAGACAAATATTAGACGTAAGTCACATCCATTTGAGTTTCAAGGGTGTGTTACAGTATATAGTGTACATTATGCTTGGCAACTACACAATTTAGTTATATTCACCCGCACCGTATATATATCATGTATATATATCATGTATATATATCATGTATATGTCCTGTATATGTATATTATCATATAACATGTATATTTATTAGGTAATAAACACTCAGGTATTTAACTTTCCAGATATCTTCGGAGTGTTGCATTCAAACAGTATATACAACTTGTGTACAACTTTCTTGGCAAAAGAAGAATACCTTTACCTGCATGTGATTATGATACAATATGGAGTAAATTTGGAGGAAAAGAATTTCAAGGTTATGATGATGAACAATGAGGAAAACACAACTGAAAATCTTGTAATATATACTGGTACAATATTATTGACAAGGGCTATTAAGAACATTTAGAGCAAATAATATTCAAATAAGTGCAACTTGAAAATCTAATATGCCATATGTTTGTGGGAACAAGATCATGAGAATGAAGAAAAATAAAAAGAAAGTTATGTCTGTTTAGGCCACCTGATGTGTGCATAAATGTGAGCATGTTTATTTACATATTTTGCTTCAAACAATAGGCAATTAAATTTAAATTCCAATAGTGAGATCGTTGCCATGGAATTTGAATGTAATTACCACATTAATCATGTATGAAAAAGGCAAAATTTAGATGGGATATATTTTGAAAAAAATATTTGTTATCTTTTATATAATTACCAAAATATATATTCAATGTTAAAAAAATATGAATGAAGAACCATGCCCTGTCACTCATACAATGTTAGGTGCACTAAACAGACTTTACTTCCTGTTTAATTACACTAACTTAGATTTTCAAGATATTATTCCGTTTTACATCTCCATGTATATAAAATATAATTACAATATTGAGATATAGGTTATTTTGAAAATTGAAATAAATACAATGTAGTAAAGGTGTTGAACCTCCCCCCCCCCCCCAAAGACATACAATATATACAGTAATGTTGGTGATACCCGATCCTATTATTAAATTGAATTATTATATACTATATAGTAAGTATTAAATTCTACTTTTAATTCTATGGACACTTCTGAATGTTTTTTGTGGCCCTTCATTGGATTAACACATGTTCTGCAACATAGCTTTGCTTGTGCATCTTCTAGAGTGGGTGGTTGTACAGATGCCTGAATAGGAAATCGTAAAAATGTTCAAAATTGTATAAATATAGTATATACACTGTATATCTATTTGCAAATACATATATGAACACAAAACCATAGGAGCTCTCACTATCTAAACAATAAATTTAAAGCATCTGGAGTGGACAGTGTACAAATACTGTCATGATCACAAATAGAAATAGCTACCTCTGAAAATACTGAAATGTTGTCTATAATTTTTACCCTTTGGGCAATTTTAAAAATAAACAGCCACTTTTTATTTCATTATTACCAAATAAATATACAAATTAAAATGCGACATTATCCTCAGCATAGTGGCTTTCTATAGTTGTATGTAGCAAATAGCAATGATGTTTTTCAATCCATAAACCATACCGAATAATAAATGAATATCCATGAATCAGTACATGTTACAGTAAATGTTGGGGGATAGGTGATCAGGTGTTGTAACCTTCAGATTGATTGCCTAGCAATTCAATATGTCCAGTATAGAATAAATTTCTGGTATTTGACATAAATATATTGGGACCAATGTACTGTAAACTATATAAATATATATTAAATTATCATTTTACCTGTTTTCATCTCTGTGTATTTTGCACTTCTTTCGGTTAATTTTTTCTATATCGCTCCTACCAGACGTTAAAATCCTAATTTTTAGCTCATAATACTTCAAAAGTAACACATCATCGAGGCGAAACCGTAGAATTTTTCCTCTGATTGACTATCTAGCCTTGAGTTCCCTGACACATCTGTTGTCATTCTCCCATGTCATCTTCAACATCCATCATTTAACTCGCGACAAAATTGTTTTCTGACTCGCTTGGCTGTCATTTGAATCAGTAAAGCTTGAAGACACTTTTCCGGTTGAAATTCAAAGGAAAAGTACCGTAGAATCGGCAAAAAATTCGATCAAAACATACTTCAACCCTCTCTGTAGTATAGAATACTAGTTTGTTATCAATGCGTGTTCCCGATTTGACGTCACAGGAGCATACTCGCCCCAGTATTTTTATGCTCACGGTATTTTGAAAAATCGCCCACTTCAGGCCCCCAAAAGTACACGAAGATCAAATTTTCGACTTATAAAATATATTGCAAATCTTCTTAAAATCACCTAAACTATAGAAATATGCAAATTCCCTGACTACCGGATAGGCACTTTAAACGGCTAATACAAACCCTATAATTCTCGATAGTAGAGCATGACATTACTCATCACAGTGTGAAATTTAAACATTGTTGTAAATATTTGTGTATATAGGTATGCATGTAGTCTAATTAAGTAATTTTTGAATCTTGTAGATTAGTAATCAATAGTTTTTGTTCATATATATTGTAATTTATGTAAAGCACGGCCCTTTGAATATCAGGAAAGTGAAAGGCTACCGTGTATAAATATGTTTAAATAATAATGATAATAATAATAATAATAATAATAATAATAATAATAATAATAATAATAATAATAATAATAATAATAATAATAATAATAATAATAATAATAATAATAATAATAATGGAAACTTTTTATTAGCTTTTTACGATATACTATATAATACATTTATAAACCTCACTTAAAAAAGGTAGCTTATCGATGTTGACTTGAATTGAATTCTAACAAAAATATATGTACACACGATAAAAGTTTTTAATTAGGTCAAATGCCTAAAAGTTCCAGATTGTCCCAGTGTTTGTTTCGTCTACAAAATATATAATAAGATGTGCGAATACAGGTGGCAATTATCTTCTTTTTCACGTATTTCACACGTTGTTCGTCGTACTTCAGATCACGGAGCATATCAAATAATGGTTTCGTCGATTCAGCAAAAACTCCCAGAGAGCTTATAGATACATTTATAAACTTAACTTGATTGTACTTTTTCTTCTGATCTGCGACTAGCGGCAAGTATTTATCACGTTTACGGTCCGAGTTCGTTGAGAGGTTTGTAATAATAATAATAATAATAATAATAATAATAATAATAATAATAATAATAATAATAATAATAATAATAATAATAATAATAATAATAATAATAATAATAATAATAATAATAATAATAATAATAATAATAATAATAATAATAATAATAATAATAATAATAATAATAATAATAATAATAATAATAATAATAATAATAATAATAATAATAATAATAATAATAATAATAATAATAATAATAATAATAATAATAATAATAATAATAATAATAATAATAATAATAATAAAGCAGCTGAGAGAAGACGCGATTGAGAAGCAGAACACGTCAGAAAACGTTGAACAATTTTCCGAAAGAGTTAAAAGGACAATGACGAATTTGTCAAAAATAACTATCGACAGAATTATTGAATCGACGAATAACCGTGTAGCAATGATCATTGAGAAACGAGGACAACGATTAAAGTATTAAATGTATTAAGTTTACAATACTACAATGTTTTTTCCTTACTTATACAGTTTAAATTGGCCGTACCTTTTGGCTTCAATAACTGTTTTAGGTGCTTAATAATGACGAATGTATTAACTACACTTTTTTACCATGCATAGTCAATAAAAATGCTATGCGATAACTCAACGATTACTTGCCTCAATGGAAATAATTTTAATTAAAGACCTTATGCATGCAAACAAACTAAATACAACTTCAACACGTTACGTACACGTTACGCCACACGTTGCGCTTTACAGAATATAAAAATATATAGAAAGCTCACACGTTACACACGTTACGCCTAATTTATTAAAGGAAGACTTATTCTACCTTTATAAATATTACGCGTAGCGTGTGCACGTGTAACGAGCCAGTTTTCATGAATGTTCTATACAAACTCAAACGTAACGTGCGGCGTAACGTGTTATCTATTGTCCTATATGTCTTTGAGAGTAAACGTGCTATGATGGCTTCACGAAAAAAGTTAAAACTGTTCATCTGAAAACACCAGTTCACCAAAACAGCGTGGACATGGAGGCATGGAGGTTTTACCACTGCACGCACAGCCAACGAGCATTACATTTCTGTTCTGGCCACTAGGGCCTTTAATTACGTCATTTTCACCGTTTTCGCGGCATTTTTCTCTTTAAAGCTTGTGATTGGTTAATTTTGTATCAAGTCAGGGGGGATTTTTACATTTTGTTGTTATTCGCTTCTCACGCCTTCGTGAGCATTCCTTTTTTACGAATAAATATTACAAGAATCGGAATTTCATCTTTATTTTCTTGGATACGTTATACGTTACTACTGCCGTTGAAGGGTAAAGCCTTGGGCTTGCCCGAAGGAGCGGAACAGTAAAAAAGGAGTCACTTCACGGCGTGAAATCATCGAAAACTCGAAGGCAATCGTTTGTAGTATGGATAAAAGCGCTACAAATATGGCCTCGAATACCGACGAAAGCGCTCAATTTACAGCTGAAAATCCCGCGAATGACCACAAGACGAACACCAGAAGTACGTTCGTGTTTCCACCAATACGACGCCGCATCTCTCTCTCTACTGGAGTTTCTTGCAACCTTTAATGACTCTGAGCATCAAAAGGAATACGAAACTGTACAAAAACTATCCAATAATTGCAATGAATATATTCACACTGCCATAACTGAGGCAAATCAACGCAAGAAAGAACTTATGTCAGAAATCAACTCCTCTCAACGTTCTCGTAGCTCACGTCAATCCACAGTGTCGTCTACTACAGCTCGAGCAGTAGCCAGAGCTGAAGCTACGGCAGCTCTCAAGAAGGTCCATTTGCAACAATGGCGCTCTATGCGTGAATCGGCATCCGCGCTTGAAATACAACAACAAGAACTTGCACTCACACAGAAAAAGATGAATGAAAAGGCACGTATGGAAGCTTTGCGATTAGAGGAGGAAGCTGCAGTTGCTGTTGCTAAAGCACAAGCCATAGACAATGAATTAAGTCTACTAGACAATCGAGAACCTGGAAACCTCCACCTACCTGTTGAAGATCCCATTGAAAGAGCCCAAAACTATGTAAACTCACAACATTTCGAAGAACCTAATGTTGCATTCGAACCCATTGTACCAAGCCATCCCATCAACGAACAACAGCTTCCCAACCATCCCACCAACGAACAACAGCTTCTCTACCATCCCATCAACGAACAACAGCTTCCCTACCATCCCATCAACGAACAACAGCTTCCCTACCATCCCATCAATGAACAACAGCCACCCCTCAGAAAGTTGATACTTTCACCTCACCCTAATGGTACTCCATACCAGCAACCAGGAACGACCATCAACAACCTCGCCTATGGGAACACCTTTACAGAACAACCATCAACTGAACATCTGGACCCAACACGAAATGCATTCATACCCAAAGCTCAAAATCGTTCCACCGACCCAACCCCGAATACTATGGACTCATATATTCAGTTCATGGCCCGCAGAGAACTTATTGCAAATAAGATTCAGAAATTTGATGACAATCCAAGAAACTACTGCAGCTGGAGAGACTCATTTAAGAACATGATTAAAAATGTAAACATTACTCTAAACGAAGAGTTATCTCTTATAATAGAGTATACCAGCAACGAATCCAGAAAGCTCGCTCAACGACTCCGCAATGCCTACATAAATAATCCCTCTGATGGCGTAGCCATACTATGGCAGAAGCTCAGACAGCGTTATGGTTCTGATACTGTAATAACAGAAGTGTATCTAAACAAAATGAATGATTTCCCCAAAATCGGATATAGAGACAACAAGAAACTCCAAGAACTGGGAGATCTCCTTTTAGAACTTCAATGTGCCAAGACTGATGGTGGTTACCCTGGCCTCAGAATCCTCAACGAACCGTCGTGCATTAAACCAGTTATTGCAAAGCTGCCAAATGACATCCAAACCAGATGGCAACAACATGCTTATCGTTATAAGAAACAACATCCCGCAGTGTATTACCCTCCATTCAACGAATTTGCCACATTCATCCAAGAACTATCCCTTGAGAGAAACGACCCGAACCTTATCATTGATATACCAGACAAAAAACCAACCCTAAATCCCCGATGGCCGAAAGAAGAGATTAGAGTGAAGAAAACCAATGTTGAAAGTGGAAACAGTGCAACCCCACCTGCTTTAAGCCCAGCCAATTGGTGTATTGTCCACCAAAAGCCACACCCACTGAGTAGATGCAGAGCCTTTCAAGCCAAGTCACTTGATGAACGGACAAAAATATTGAAACAGAATCGTGTGTGTTTCCACTGTATTGCTTCCTGCGATCACCTGGCTAGAAACTGCAAAGCTAAAATTACGTGTACGGAATGCGGAAGCACAAAACATCTATCAGCACTTCATGTTCAAGGTGCACAGAATGATGGCGGGGAGAAAAGAGACGAGCGAAAGGGCAACATGGAGAGCAAGAGCAAAGAAACTTGTGATCAACCAGGCCAGAAGTCAGAAGATATCACATCAAAATGTACCGAAGTATGTGGGACTTCCCTCGGGGGAAAGTCTTGTTCAAAGATCTGTCTCGCTAATGTATATGTGAATGGTTACCCCGATACCAAGGTGAAAGCTTATGTTGTAGTCGATTATCAAAGTAATGGTTCATTAGGAAAATCAGATTTATTTGATCGCTTGAACATTACCAGTCCAAAGACGACATACTCACTTCGTACCTGTGCTGGAACAACCCACATGCAAGGAAGATATAGCAAAGATCTTATCGTAGAATGCATAGACGGTAGCAGTAGACATCAACTATCAAACGTTATTGAATGTAATGCAATCCCTGACTCTAAGGAAGAAATCCCTACCCCAGATGTAGCCCGAGCTCACCCACATTTGAAAGACATCGCTACCCAGATTCCCGAGATGTGTGATGATGTGGATATCCTTTTGCTTGTTGGCCGCGATGCACCACCCTTGCAAAAGATTCATGAGTCTCGAAATGGAGCCAGAAACGCACCCTGGGCTCAGCGCCTCGACTTGGGATGGGTCATAATTGGCAACGCTTGTTTAGACGGTGCACATAAACCCGACATCTCTTGCTACAACACCCACATTCTCCAAAATGGAAGACATTCGTTCCTGTCACCCTGCCCTAATCGTTTTCATATCCAAGGACACATTAGCGACCACCAAAACAATGAAACCATCAAGAGAAAAGAAACCTTTAAAAACGGAAAATTCGATGATGGTTTGGGAGCAAACGTTTTTGCACGAACGAAAGATGACAACAAGCCTGGTCAATCCGTTGAAGATCAACGATTTCTCGAAATCATGAATGACCAAATGGTGAAGAACAACGAAGGAAAATGGGAGGCTTTCGTAACCTAATTCCTGATCTCCCTGATAATCGAGAAGATGCCCTTCGACGCTTCAACTCCACCAAACGAACACTCGATCACAAACCTGAGATGAAACGGCACTATTTCGATTTTATGCAAAAGCTGTTTGAGAATGGTCACGCAGAACCTGTGCCCCAGGATGCCCCGAAGGGACTACGATAGTACCTTCCCCACTTTGGTGTGTACCACCCTAAGAAGCCAGGAAAGATACGAGTGGTTTTCGATTCAGCAGCAGAAACAAACGGAATTTCCTTGAACAAGCTACTACTTTCTGGTCCTGACCTCATCAACAGTCTCGTTGGAATCCTACTACGCTTCCGCCTCAACAGCATCGCGCTCATGACAGACATCGAACAGATGTTTCATTCTTTTATGGTTCGTGAAGACCATAGAGATTTCCTCCGGTTCTTCTGGCACAGAAACAACAATCCCAACGAAGAAGCAGTTGAATACCGAATGAAAGTTCACCTTTTTGGTAATACCTCTTCTCCAGCCATTGCAACATATGGCCTTAGGAAGACAGCCATTGTTGGCGAATGCAAGTACGGTACGGATGCGAGAGACTTCGTAGAGAATGACTTCTACGTGGACGATGGACTGAAGTCTGTGCCTAACTGTGAGGATGCTATTGAGTTGTTACACCGTACAAGAGCTATGTTAGCCGCTGCTAACCTGCCTCTCCACAAGATCGCGTCTAATAACCCGAAAGTTATGCAAGCTTTCCCTCCAGAAGACCAAGCATCAAATCTCTACAACCTAGACCTTCATCATGACGTCATCCCAATCCAACGTTCGCTCGGGGTACTTTGGGACATACAAGCCGATGTCTTCACGTTTCAAATTGTTGATGAAGTTAAGCCGTTTACAAGGCGGGGTGTCTTGTCAATCACTAACAGCCTCTACGACCCTCTGGGGATTGCTGCACCTGTCATCATCAAAGCTAAGATGTTGCTGAGGGCTATGTCAACGAGCCTCAAACGCCATCCACTCGATGACTGGGATAACCCGTTGCCAGAACAATACAGAGAACCATGGGAAGCTTGGTGCAAGTCCCTCGCCGATTTAGGAGAAGTCAAAGTCCCACGTCCTTACGTCAGTATATCGTTATCAGATGCAAATCATATAGAAGTTCATGCCTTCAGCGATGCCTCGGTCGAAGCAATTGCGGCTGTCTCCTACCTCAAAGTCATTCAAGAAAATGGCGATGTCCATGTTTCTTTTGTGTTTGGCAAAGCAAAGTTGGCCCCACCTCATGCAACAACTATTCCTCGACTGGAACTCTGCGCTGCGGTCCTCGGCACTGAAATAACAGACCATGTGATTGAAGAACTAGCTGTACAACCAAACCTGGTCTTCTACTACACCGATAGTAAAGTTGTGCTTGGCTATATCCAGAATGAGACTCGTCGTTTCTATGTATATGTCACAAATCGAGTACAGCAGATAAGAAAGTCATCAACACCCAATCAATGGCATTATGTTCAGACAAACCTCAACCCAGCCGACTTGGCAACACGGTCAATCAAACCAATCGAGTTAAACAACAGTGTTTGGCTTACCGGACCTAGTTTTCTCCATGGGAGCCAACTGGCTGATGAACCTGAGGATCATTCCTTGTCCCCTGAACCTACACCTGCTGATCCAGAAGTCCGCCCAGAAATCAAGTCACTTGCCACGGGAGTCCAGAAAAATTCAAATCTTGGAACAGGTCGGTTTGCCAGATTTTCGCCTTGGAACAACTTGTTTAAAGGTGTGTCTCTGCTGGTTTTGGCTGCCCGGTCCCACAAACAGTCCAATGCTCAGGACAAAGCCAGACTTGGAGTCTCACAAGAAACCGTAGATCACCCTACCACGGGAAGTGTTGTTGATGCTCGTAGACAAGCGAAGATAGCAATAATCCATGCTGTGCAAGAAGAAGTTTTTCCACAGGAGATCCACTGCATCAAGACAGGAAAGAAACTACGGAAAGAAAGCACCCTCTCTAAGCTCAGCCCCTTCGTTGATAGTGAAGGACTACCACGTGTTGGCGGTCGACTCGACAGAGCTAGCCTAAACGTTGATGAACGACATCCAATTATCATACCTGGATCCCACCACATTGCAACTCTGCTTGCAAAGCACCTCCACAATGAAGTTAAACATCAGGGTCGCCACTTCACACACGGAATAATCAGAAGTAACGGATATTGGATCATCGGGGGAAAACGGTTAATAAGCAAGATCATCTACCAGTGCATGACTTGTCGAAAGCAAAGTGGAAAGCAAGTGCATCAGAAGATGGCAGACCTACCAATTGAACGCCTAACCCCAGCTCCCCCCTTTACCTATGTTGGCCTTGATGTCTTCGGATCTTGGCAAGTAGCCACCTGTCGCACCAGGGGAGGAGTTGCATCCAACAAACGCTGGACTGTACTGTTCACTTGCTTGACCATCAGAGCAATTCACATAGAACTAATCGAGGCTATGGACACGTCCAGTTTTATCAATGCCCTACGTAGGTTCTTGGCAATCAGAGGACCAGTTGTCCAAATGCGATCAGACTGCGGTACCAACTTCGTTGGAGCACGCAACGAGCTTGAAGCAGCCTTGAAAGAGATGGATAAGAAGAGCATCGAGACATATCTGAACCAAGAAGGCTGTGAATGGATCTTCAACCCCCCACATGCTTCCCACATGGGTGGCGTTTGGGAACGGATGATCGGGATATCAAGGAAGATCTTGAACACCATGCTTTCCGGATTGAAATCTAAATACCTAACTCACGAAGTACTGTCAACATTAATGGCTGAAGTAGCGGCGATAATCAATAACAGACCTCTGGTTCCAGTCTCGAACGATCCGGAAACACCAGAAGTTCTCACACCTGCCACCCTATTGACCCAGAAACCATCTACATTACTTACAACACCAGGTCAGTTCACCTCCAGAGACCTACACACCTCCCAATGGCGGCAAGTCCAGTGCTTGGCTAATCTCTTCTGGGCACGGTGGAGAAGAGAGTTCCTTCCTATGTTACAGCCGAGAAGGAAATGGCACTCTGAGTCACCTAATCTTAAAGAAGGCGATTTAGTTCTCCTAAGATGCAAAGAAGCAGCAAGAAACACCTGGCCTCTCGCACGAGTTATAAAAGTTCACAAAAGCGTTGATGGCAAAGTTAGAAAAATCGAGCTCTTGACAGCAAAGGACGGTGCCAAACATGTATATACAAGACCAGTGAATGAAGTAATTCTTCTTAGAACTGTTGATGAACTTAACTAGACCCGGACAGAAAGTTGTAGTTTAACGTTTTATTACGACTCTTATACACGGACATTTTATTATATTTAGTGGTATATTTATACCAGACGGGGAGTGTTCTGGCCACTAGGGCCTTTAATTACGTCATTTTCACCGTTTTCGCGGCATTTTTCTCTTTAAAGCTTGTGATTGGTTAATTTTGTATCAAGTCAGGGGGGAGTTTTACATTTTGTTGTTATTCGCTTCTCACGCCTTCGTGAGCATTCCTTTTTTACGAATAAATATTACAAGAATCGGAATTTCATCTTTATTTTCTTGGATACGTTATACGTTACTACTGCCGTTGAAGGGTAAAGCCTTGGGCTTGCCTGAAGGAGCGGAACAATTTCTGAATTTCCCCCTACCTTTGGTCAAAAGATCCTTTAGTGCCGAAGCAAATACCACAGGATGGATTTTGTTGTTCTTTAGTACCTCTCGTGCACACTTTATCCATTCCCCGTTGCAACCGTCAACGCACTCGGCACTGCGAGCGTCACGAAGCAAGTCTATACGCGACTTCTTCCTATCAAGCTTAGCCCGTGCATTTTGAAAGCGCCAGGTGTTATCAATGAGCGCGTGGATGGCTTTGTTAGAGCGACACAAAACAAAACAGGCCAAATCTTTTTTTCCTTCTTTCCTCTGAGCGTCTGCAAGTGCCAGTAACTCGATTTCACTTTTTATTTGATTGGCCACTAAAAATTCGGAGACCTCCAAATTGCTGAGACGTCTTATTTTTTTAGCCTTTTCTTGTTGGGCATTTCCGTTCTCGTTCTGTTTGCGCTTTTGACTTTCTCGTTATGCACGGACGCACGCTTTAGTTCTTGGAGAGCCGATTTTGCTCAGGTTGGGGTGAGCGGGACTTGAAAAGACTTGCGTATCTTGCTTTGTTACATATTGATATGGCGAGTGATAATTATCGTGCGCATTCGAAAAGTTCAGCACACCCCATGGTTTTTCATCATTTTTTACCTGTTTCCATCGCTTTGCTCCACTAAGTTTCAAACTCATGTGATAGTGTACACCTGAGTTCTCATGTGGCTCTTGGCAACAAGTCCAGTGCTCGATTTTTCCCGTTCCTTTGTTAAAGTAGGTACTCACTTGCTCCCCGTAACTTCTGCCTCGTTGGAAATATTCGAAAATCTGCTTGGCTGTACGTGATCAGGTATGTTCTCCGTATTTGGTTTGAAGAGACTAAAGTTTCACCTGGAAATCGTCTGTGTCAGCTAGATACAATCTAATGTCTCACCTAACATTTCACCTTTATCTGTAAACGGCAACAAATTTAATAAAATTTAAAATGGCTGTTTACTCCAACCCAGTCCCCCGTTGAGCGCCTTGTGAGTCAACTTTGTGTGAGTTTTGCATGACAACTAGATCACTGGACTTAATGCGGAGAACTTCAAAATTTTCCTCCAAATTGGGTTAAGTTACATTTTTTCACACATATAACAAAGTTTGCGATCCCATAGCGGCGTCTGCTTAGATAGATGTCGATACCATAATACCAATGTCATAATAGTCTCAGATGTAAAAGAAAATATTAAAAACATTGCAAAACACGTACCTTCAATATGACATGAAAACTTGAATAAGAAAACAATCTTGCTCGTAAATTTTACTCGCAAACTTCTTGTCGTGTAAATGACTTATTGATCTATAACTTGATTTTTTTACAGGAAATGGTTTATCACTTATAAATGTTTTGAAAAGAACAGCGCTAAAGTGCTAAACCAGCTTCGTTAAAACAAAAACTTGAAAAAATCTAATATTTTTTATAGATAAAACCAGGGGGGTTGAAAATAGTAGCGGGGTCTGTGAAACGAGGTCTGTGGTAATTCGCATGAGAATAGTGGACCAGTTGTCATGGAGATAGCATCAGTAAGGACCAAAGTCAACCATTTTTTCGGCTTCACTTGCTTGACTGAAGGAAGATAGGAGCAAGTTCTCCAGTAATATTATTATAGCTCAGTGGCTTTTGCGCGCGTGCATGTGCGCAGCATGGGCCAGATCCAGTGAACTCAATATAACTGGAAGGCTACCTTCAGTTAAGCCAGTAATACATGATTTGAAGCCAATTTTTGCGTGAAATGACCCCCAGACACGCGTGTCTGGGGGTCATTTCACGCGAGTCCAGCTTCGCGACAGTCTCGCGTGTTAATTACAAGGAGTGATGAGTAGTAGTAGTAGTAGTATAACTTTATTTATACACGCTGACCCCGTCAACCGCAGCTGATTTCCACGAGGGGCGTGTTGCAAAAAATAACTTTACTTGATAAGTAGAATAGTAGAAGCTATTTACAAAAGGAAATTAATGTAAGTTTTAAGAGATATGGAGTGTTTAGAAAGTAACGAAATAATGGACTATTTACAGGTAATTTATTTACAGATAATAGGTTTTATGCAACGATATGAGCAGCGATTTTTTTCCGAAAGGAGGAAAGTGATTTGCTTTCCCTAATTTCTTTTGGAATAGAGTTCCAAAGCTGTGCTCCGTCGTACATGAAACTATTCTTCATATTATTTGTGCGTGGTTTTGGTAAGCAAAGACCACTAGAAATGTCCCGAAGGTGATAATTTGTTTTCTCACTCTTATATGAAAATAGATTTGTGAGTGATTTAGGACCCATTTTGTTTAATAACTTGTACATGATTTTTGCTTTGGCTTTTTTCCTTTCCGTTTGAAGTGGCTCCCAGCCCAATGTACGCAGAGCAATGGTATGTTCTACATCATTGTTTACATTCAAAATAATTCTAGCTGCTCTATTTTGCAGTTTTTGCGGTCGTTTTGATTGAGCTTCACTAAATACATCCCATACTTCACAGCAGTAGTCGAAGTACGGACGAACAACAGCGTTATATACCAAAATAAGTGTTTCTTGATCAACAAACGGTTTGATTCGACGAATAGCAGAGATTCCTGCTGATACTTTTTTACGGATCTCATCAGTATTACCTTTCCAAGACAAATGCTGGTCAATTTTTACCCCGAGAGTTTTACACTCATAAACTTATTTAATTTGTTTATTTTCAATGAAAACATTCGGATGTGGATTAGAAATATTTTTTGTCATGGATTTCGAGCCAATTATTATAAACTCAGTCTTAGCCACATTGAGACTAAGCTTATTAGCTATTAACCATTTTCTAAGGTTCTCCAAATCAGAATTTACTGCAGCCTCGAGGTCAGTCACTGAATTCGCTGAAGCCGTCAAATTTGTGTCATCAGCAAACAACCGAGGTTTTGTTTTGCTTAGACAGTGAGGTAGATCATTGATGTACAACAAAAAGAGTAATGGCCCTAAATGAGAGCCTTGTGGTACACCGGCCACATTTGATCAGCGCCCAGATGAAAAAACGTTTTTTATTTGGCACTTTTGTTTTCGGTTTGTGAGATAAGATTTGAGCAAATTTAGAGCTTTCCCTTTTATTCCATAAAGCTCTAGTTTGCTTAATAGAATTTGGTGATCAACAGTATCAAAAGCTTTTTTAAATCAATTAAAACTACTAGGTTAAACATTTTTCGTTCTAGATTTATATACCAATCGTTAGTGCAGTCTAGTAATGCACTAGCTGTGGAGTGGAATTTCCGAAATCCAAATTGAGTATCACTGAAAAGATCAAATTTTGTTAAATAGTTATATAGTTGATCATGCAATATTCGTTATATAATTTTACTAATGGCTGGTAAAACTGATATAGGTCTGTAGTTTCCAGGAATGTTACGTTGACCATTTTTATACAGAGGCACAACCCTAGCTATTTTCCATTCGTCAGGAAAGGAAGATAGAGTAATAGCCTGATTACAAATAAGAGTCAGTGAGTCTGGGATAACTGGTGCTGCTAATTTGATAATTTTGCAAAAAATTTTATCAATGCCAGTGGCTTTATTGCCAGAAAGTCCATGTAAAAGATGAGAGATTTGGCTGACAGTAACAGGCTGGAATGCAGCAAACTCTGATTTAGCACTTTTGATATATGTTTCCAAATTGTAATTTGAGGTATCTATTTTGCTACTCAGCTCTGGGCCAATATTTGAAAAATATTCATTAAAGCCCTCTGCAATATCTTTACGACACGTTAAATTTTTATTACCCACAGTTAGTTCATTTACCACTGTAGGTTTGTTTTCCCTATCTAACAAGCTGTTTATACTTTTCCAAGCTTTCTTGGAATTAAACTTTTGACCAGCTATTTTCGAGGAATAGTAATCTTTTTTAGCATTTCTTAGTTTTATATTTACTTTATTTCTAGTTAATCTGAAGTTTAACCAGTCGTTCTCATTGTTAGTCAAAATCGCTTTTCTTTTAAATTTGTCCCTTGCATTCATAAGATTCTTTATATCATTTGTAATCCAAGAGGCCTTTTTTGATCTTGTCTTTTTGTGCTGAAGTGGTGCATGTTTGTCTAGGACATCTAGAAATATTTTTTTCCAAATTTCCCACATTGCATTTGGATTTTCAACAGAGAAATATATATGTTCCCAGGGTTGTTTTAATAAGTCTTCAAAAAATTTTTCTTCATTAAAATTTTTCATGTTCCTAATTTCAAGAATATTTTCTTGTTTGTCTATGACAGAAATTTTTCTGATCGCAAATACCAAGCTATGATCACTAATACCTGTGTGAATGACACCAGAATCTGAAATTTTTTCTGGTGTATTAGTAACAATATGATCAATAAGGCTAGAGGTTGCCATAGTCACTCGAGTAGCTTCATCGATCATTTGAGTTAACTGGTATAATTCGTATAACAGACGACTTCATTTTCTTTGTTGGGATGTTTGCATCTTTATCTGTTTTTAACACATTATAATTTAGATCACCCAGGATATACATTTCTTTATTTTCATTGTCAATAGCTTTGATCAACTTTGCAAAATCATCAAAAAATTTTGGTAATGAATTGGGTGGTCTATAGACTGTAGTAACAAGAAACGGTTTGCTATGTGGTTTGATAATTTCCACACAGACTGCTTCTAGTTCAGGGTGAACTAGGTCTTTTCTTATTTTGTAATTGATGGAGCTACGTAAGTAAATACAAACCCCTCCACCATTTCTTGATCTGTCCTTTCTGATAACATCATAGCCATCCAGGCTAATCCAGTTATATTTGGATCAAGCCGTGTTTCATTAAATGCAATTAGATCAATGAATTTGTTTGTCATTGAAAAGTTAATTTCATCTATTTTTTCAGTAAACTATGCTTAAAAAAGCCATTTTGAAGCCTCTTTCATTTGGTATTGAGCTGAGAGTTCCTAAGAAATTGCTGCTCATATTTTTGCTTCACATATTATTTACTCCAGTTTGTGTTTCATCATGCGTTTCACATGACTGATGTACATTGTCCATTCCTTCGGATGAGCAGAAGGTAGTCGAAAATGTTTGTTATGTGGTTGTTAGTGTTTTGAGTTTTGTTTGACTTTAAGTATGTACAGAATGCCCTTCCCAAAGCTTTATCACCATCCCGATTTAGGTGTAGATTAGATCTATTTAATAATGACTTTCCTATATGTAGCTATTATCATTATGTGATCTTATGTTTGGAGCATAAGTCATGAACTAATTTGTTGTAATATTCAGTTTTGTGATTGTTTACATTACCATCATAGCGTTTGATAGCACCAGACACAGCTACCTTGTTGGTGTGGCCTTTTGCTTTATTAATCAGGTTTTCCATGTCAGCTGCAACTTTCTCTGGTTCCTTGTGTACGAAGTCGTTTGTTCCAACATGCATGATGATGGTGTCATACTGCAACTTCTCTGTTTGGTCATCAAACTTTGCTGAAATCTGGTTTACAGTGGCTCCTCTGTATGAGTGTGAAATTGCCTTGCTGCGTGCAGCCCTGGTAATCTTGTTCCCATCGATATGCTTTACCATAGAGTCCTCTATCACCAAAACTGCTTTCTCCTGTTTCTCTTGCTTATGTCTTTTGTTTGTTTTAGCAGTGTTTTGGGGGCCTTTGCTCAATTCTTTTCGCTTTCTGTGGTGAACTGGGCTGTCCTTTGACGTTGTCTTTGCTTGACTTTCCTCATTGTAGTTATAGTCATCACCAGGATTCGATTCTTCAACAGTAAGCGTTTGAAATGTACTAGCTTTTAGAGGTATTTCGTTCGTGTTCGCAGTCTTCGTTGATTTTTTTGCCTTTGTATCTACCTTCGTCCACTCGTTTTGTTTTATGTCGAGAATACACTTGATATTTGCATTGTCTCCACTTAACTCGACTACAGTTGACTTCAACTGTTCAATTTCGGCCGCCATTTTGTTGTTCTGTTCTGACAATGCGTTTATGTTAATTTGCAATTTTGGCGATTTAGATTCAGCCAGTTGTGTTTCTTCTAGCTGTTTAGTTTTAATTTCAGTAACCAGTGTCATAATATTGTCAATTTGTTGCTGATACTCTTGACATTTTGTACACAACAAGTGATCTTGGTTGACATTTTTGTTGTTGGTTAGAGTCGACCACGTATGATCTCGTTTTGATCTTTTTTTCTTCATTTTTTGCACCATTCGTTTGAGCATTTGCCTCCAGAACACTTCGTAGATACTTCTTCTCGTTATCCTTCATGATCTGCAGCTTCTCTTTGTTCGGACCGTGCCATTTTAAGGTAAATTCTGCGGTTTTGAACAGCTTTTCTTCTGCGCGAGGTGATGACCACTTCGCGTGGTCACATATTAAAATCGTTGCTACGAACGCTTTTAGTGATTTTAAATCGCCGCCCTTCCATGTAAAATTATTTTCACTGTAAAATAGAAAAGAGGACTTTTCCTTCCTATTTACGACACTGTCGGTTTTGTGGTCAGAATTTTCGATTTAAGCAGAGCTCACAATTTTATTACATTCCGCCATCTACTTTTTTTGCAGAGATGAATTACAAACTGGTATTTTTTCACTATGAAAAGTTCTTTTTTTGGCGGGGGCCTGGTGATGTTTGGCTTCAAATTTCCCGCCTCAGGCACAGGGAGCTGAGGAACACGGTTTGTTTTCAGTTAATTTGAACAAACAGTCGTCTTACCTTAATTGTTATTTAAAAATTACTTCTAGTGCATATTTTTACATTACTTCTAATGCATATTTAATATCAGCCATCATTCTGCATTGCAGCGATATGGAGTCGGGATTGTATTTTATAGTCGGATTACATAGATTATTAAATGAAGTACTAATCGCATACACCAGGCGCTTATAATTACTAACGGCTCCCAAACGTGCGACTAATTATATACAGTTAAAAATAATTAAGACAAGGGAGGAAACTGGCAAATACCAATATCTGATGTCATTGTTCAAAGCACTACTATTCGCTGAAAATTATACGTTACCACCCAATATTACGCACGCAACAAAAGAAAGGTATGGTTTGAATATTCAGTTAAGGAAATATACTTGAATCAATTTAGAAAGTCGAAAATTTTACGATCGAAATGCAGACGTATATTTTGTTATTTTCGTGTAATCTGCACCGCAGCAAGTAGTGACGGAAGTGACGTATGCACTGATTTCAAGATACGTATGCAAATACTTCTGGCAAAATTCTTCCCAATTCAAAAACATGCAGGTCGCAGTTTTCTTTTTCGGAACAACTGTTATGTCTTGTAATTTTACAAATGACTTGCTACCGGTATCTGATGACTCTATTAGCGGTAGTTTATTGCAAGCCTGAAAATATATTTTTGTCGTACATTGTAAATAACTGGAAAATCTTGATATTAAAAAAAACAATATATTCGTAAGCAAGTTCAAATTGCTGTTAAATTATTTTAAAACTACTAACCAGTTTGAAACAATAACGTGTTTTTCTCTGTTGTGCAGTTTCGGCTTTTTATTTGGCACGTTTATTTCGCTCTGGGACGTACTATGCATTTTCCGAATACAGCTGTTCATGTTTATTTAAATTTTCCTCGTGAATTAAAAATAGGATACAGTTTATAATAATTGGCAACGGAATTTAAAATAACGGTTGTTTCCCTCAACAATTTAAAAATAGAATGTAATTATCATTTAATTTTAAACGGTTGTACTTTCGGTACGTCACTTCCGTCACTAGTTGTTGCGGTGCACATGCAACGACAAAGCGTTTGAAGTTTCCTCCCTTTCTCTATTTTCTTTTCGTTTCTCCGTATGGTCGGATGCAGGTCGTGTGCTGTTCGGGGAATGCACGCCTGCAGTGTAATGGGCAGCGGTTACTCTAGCTTTGGAATGTTTTGATTGAATTTTTATTTAAAAATACACAAATACATTGTATTGGTGTTTACTGTTTATACGAGTGGTTTTTATGCGTCGAACAAGAAGAATTAATGAATATTCATGACGGATAAGATGCATTACAAATAATGATATTTAAATAACAAGGTAAGACGACTGTTTGTTCAAATTAACTGAAAACAAACCGCGTTCCTCAGCTCCCTGTGCCTCAGGTAGCCTTCCAGTTATATTGAGTTCACTGGCCAGATCACACCAGTGGATCACACACAGGTCACGAGGGCCAGAAATTTCCGCGAGTGAGCCATCTTTGATTGAAGCTGAACGAAGGATGACGCTCGGTGTTGATCGTTTGAGCCTTTGATCTGAGGTGTACTTTTATTAATATTTTGAGTTTGTTATCAATCTCAGTTGTACTTGAAAGCTTAATCGTTGTGAATCAAGGTAGGTAAAGGTTAATACTAAAACTTTTTGAAATCCTCTATGGTGGCGCAGAGCCCAGACTCATACAAACTGATCAAATATGAATTAACATTTCACTCAAACGTCGCTGTATGTACTGTGTACATGCTCTGTGAGAAACTGAGGGATAAAGTAGCATTGTGAACATGTACTGTGGCAGATTTTATTTTTTTTATGATGCTGCACATACTAAATACCATATGACACTATACCAATTTAATTCTTCCTTTGATCAATGATCAACGTGGGACCTGTTTATTTACATGGAGGCCTGCCATTTCATTCATACTGTGCCAAGGCATGAATTTCAAATAATTTTGGGCGAAAAAGGCGTACATGTTGTAAAACACGGATGCAGAACTGACTCTGCTAACCACATATGGTCATGTTTGTAAATTTCAATTTCATAAAATATCTGGTTGTCTTAGTATTACAAAATTTCACAGTGCTCACTGCAAATTTTCACACAGGCTGCCCAGGCATGCGCTGTATATAGATAATATTATAGTCTGTACAACAATATGTTCAATATTATTGAAAACAATGTTATAAAATGCATGATTTTAGATAAAAATGACCTGTCTAACAGCCAGTTTATGTTTTCACTTCCTATTTCTCATTTGTTGTTGACCAGCACCTCAAGCGACTACTCGTCAGAAGACATAGACAGGTAATTTTTGTCTAAAATCATGTCCACATTGTTTTCAATAATATTGAATATATACTGTATGGTTGTTGTACATACAGGTGATTTTCACAGCAATGGCATGGTTTTCAGTATTAAGGAGTTTATAATCTTTTCTGTCTTATTACTTACACTACTGTGTATTGTGTATTTGCATATTACTAAATAATTCAATCCTGGATGGTCCACTTGTTCCGGTAAATATATTTTTGATTATTACTCGGTCTACAACTGTACTGATTACGTGTTTATATGTGTACATGATGTAAACATGGTGCGTCACAAGCTGACTGCACGTAATCAATACAGTTGTAGACTGAGTAATAATCATTACACAAGTCTAAATACCATTAAATTTGCATATTTATTAAACCAAAAATATATTTACCACAATCAGTGAGCTTACTGAGCTACCTAGGATTCAATTAAGGTTGACATCAACAGTAGCCAAATGTTCAATATGAGAGATGACACAAAGAGTGATGGGGAAAATACAGTTTTAAATAGTATCAAAACATTAGTTGACTTGTGGGATCACAACTATGGTACTTAGCATGATAAATTTTACACTTGCATCATTGCATGTCAAACTGTGGTTATGCCCATAATTGTTTACCTATGTTTGACTACTGTCGATGCTAATGTATTTGAATTAGTTGTATTTGTGGGAACAGCAGTATGTGGTTGTAAGATCAAGCAACTAATATAATTACCAGTATGTTAATTAAATCAGACCATGCATTATAGGATGAATCTTTGGAGGGAAATGAATGAGAAGATGGGTGTTCAGACTCTTCTTTACCCTCCTTGCTGGAGTAAGAAACCCAGGTAAAGGCTTGTCATGTCGCTCCAAGTATATGACCCTTGGAGTAGTGGTACTTGTTAATGTACTGTATACACATGATCTGAAGTTGGTGTGTTTTACTTGTGTACTGATTAAACTTTGTCACAAGTGGGGGGTCATAGAAAAGTCTGCATCGCTTAGGGAGCATACAATATTTAAATTATACCGGCCTGCCTCTCCTGCTTCCCTCCTATAATTAATAACCACCCCCTTAGTAACAATTAATGTTGTTAGCTTGCACTTTAATTAATATTTAGCTCAATTATTTAGGGTTTAAGAAAGACACCACATTGGAGAGTGACACTTAGGAAAGACTATTTGGTAAACAAAGTAAGTTTATATGCTTATTGTAGGAAGCACATGGTGGCATGAAAACATTTCAAATTTGAGGTATCAGTAATAAACAAATGTCTAATATGCCTTTCCAGCTGGGCATTCATAACCCCCCCCCCCCCCCCCCCGAAACGGGATGAATTTAAAACTCTGCTATGCCAAGGCGAAGTAAATAATTAGATTGCAATTGGGATGTGTGTGTAGGGGGTGCACCTCCCAAAGTTTGCTAGCTCCCTCATAAAAAAATCGAAATTGGCATGCACACACTGGCTGGCGATCCGTGCTGATTACTTTTTAATTTGCACACTATGCCGACTAATGATTAATCGGCACAGTTCTTAACCAATTAGAATCGAGTAAACAAAGAAAAATGATATTAATGCCAAAATCATTCCAGTGATTACAAATTAATTGCACGACTTGATTCGTTCTATTACTTATTAGTTATATATCGTCTGTAATCAAACAGTTTTAAAGAGGAAAAATCCTCAAATTCATCCATTTTGGAAAATTTTACAGCAAAAAAGAAAACAAATTCATATTTTGTGTCCTAAATGCTGATTGGCTAGTTGTAAATGCTAAAGTGATTTTCATTGGCTGTGGGCAAGGGTGCGATTACAGCTCACAAAGGATGCGATTAATGCTCAAATTGCACTCCTGTAAACCAATGAAATTGCAGTATTTGCCACTGATTACAAAAGATACTATATATAATTAATCTCAAAATTGATTAATCGTTCACAACAATCGATTAATACGATCAATCGTCTTGATAATTAGTTTAAATGTGACTGGCCCATGGTGGTTTGACAGGTTTTTAAATATGTAGTAAGTAAACTTCTTTGTAAATTTTTGGTAGTTGCACTCGTAGTACATTATTTTAAAATATAAACCTGCATTTAAAATGAACGTAGATCACAATTACGGGTTGCACGTTTCATGGTGCTCTTACACTTCACATAAGAGACATGCGTGAACAGACATTTTGAGAACTCGGACTTTTGACAATGTTCTTCATTCTTTACTACCTGATCTTGTTTAATATAACTGGGGGAAAAAATCCCTGGAAACACTTCAAGGGCATTAGCAAAACATGTTTGTTATTGTTAGCTGAATTAACTTAACTGCCTAACGCCTAAAGGTGTCAAGCTCAAACAAAAACCTTTAAAGATATTTTCGTAGCAAGGGAAATCTGACTATGGTAAACTTTACAGGCTGCAAGTGAATTTCCACATTACGCTGTGTGGTGTTATGAATGGTCCGATTACTGATAATCTTTAAGTATAATCGATTGTAGGAAAATAATTTATTAATTGGAAGCAGCACTAAGGAATATACCTACATCCTTCTGTCTGATGATCATTGATCTGCCCCTGACTGCAAACCCCAAGAAATTTGCTGGAGATGTTCATAAAAAGACATCCAGGACTAAAGCTGGAATATTTAATAATTTTATTCAATGCTCTTCGTTTATTGCTCTGGTCTGTAAATAATTATATAGGAAATCCAGACAAACAAATATTGCCACACCTTGACTCATCTTGAGTCAGGAGTGAATTTTTAATATTTTAATTTTTTCCTCATCATCTCCTACAAAGCTTTACAGTAAACAATACACAATAACAGTTTTCAACAAAATTTTATTGGGTACACAAAAGCTACAGCTAGGGGTGAGCTTGCGCTGGACGGTTACCGTGCACCAAGAGCATCACAAGGTATTCGTAGTCCCTGTTGTTCTGAAGCAACTCGGGCCCTGGTGTGACGTCTCAGCACAAGCTGACATGCTCGGCACAGCAATATCAACGTGTCGATTTGAATTGCTCAAGTTACGAGGATCAAAGTTTGACGTATAAAACAATTAAATGCAACGTTTCTAGCTGCGGTGGTAGGCAGAAATTTTAATTTGACCGGGTTCTTCGCACAACTCATGTAGAGCAATATGTGGAGCAATATCGTGTTAAAAAATGCATGGCTACTTTTTTGATATGATGTTACAGCATCATGATTCACCTTTGTGTCTACTTACATTGGCTTTAATTACGCGTTACTTATTCAGTTTACCAGCCCGAGTTCATGTATACTTCAAACCCTATGAGGTCTATCAACCCTGGCTGAAAACCGTCCCGGGCTCATGCAAAAGAGGCTTACACGACGTTTTTTATGTTCCGCCGACATGACCAGGGTCGTCACGAAGGACGTTGAACTGGGGAGAATTTTTTTGGGTGCACCCGTGGTGGTTGCAAAACAGTTGCTAAAGTTTTCACTGCCTCAAGCTTTCACTCAAAGCTTTCACTGCTCGGCTTGGAAAAGCGTTATCAGTGATGGCCGAAATTATGAGAGTGTTTGCTTATGAAGTTGACTGCTGACCAGTATTTTTTGCATGATTTTAGAGCCAGTGATGTTCAAACACTCTCATATTCGTCAGAGATTCGTCAGCATTCGTCCGCCTTCGTGATTTTCCATTGATAACGCAAAATACACGCAAAAATATTGCGAGCAGGCAGTCCAGATGTATTTATGTCAATGGATGTACGCCTTTTTATCACACACTAATTTCGTGGCATATCCTAGAAATCGAATCAAAATCGGCATTGCTTCTTACACCAGAGACTCGTCTACCATTCTGTTTATTTAGAAAGTGTCCTTGCACGCTCCCCAAAAGGCTGTCTCAGCGATGACGAGCAGAAAATTGCAAAATCGCTTTTATCAAAGACCACGATGTTTGTTGAGCTTCGTTACAATGAAGTTGAGGTTATTCCTCATGAGGGTCAATGGATTGGAACGTTGGAATTTTCAAACGATAAGACAATGGTAGCTTTAGTAAAAGATAACGAAACAATCTCTGTGCTGTATCTGACAAGTCTGGTTGAGCTTTTCCAATATTCTGCTAACCATATTTCATGCAGTACGTTTACAGCAGGTGAATCTTTTGTATTGTATAAAAAATTGGAAACTGCGGTTAGCATTGTCGAAAAACAGTCAATTTCTTTTTTCCACGGAAGTCAAGAAATGTTCGAATCATGTGCATAAGCGGCTGGTAACTAGCGACTGATGAAATACTATAAAATTATGGGGTGTTGCCAGGCAAAACTTGTCGTCGTTGCTTTGTCATGAGGTTCCTGTTAGTAAGTGTTCGTTCGACAGCACAGTTGGAAATGGTGAATACGAGGAAGCCGTGCAAGATCTGCATCCAGGATGGCACTCGAACTGAGAAATAGAGTGCAGATTTGTTTTGTGTTTGGAACTCCCTTACTGTAGCAACGATGTGATATGCGAACTTTAGCTGAAAGGAAGTTTAAGAGCGGAAAGGCATTTCAGAGTAAGTTATGTAAGCGTTGCTTTCGACCTAGGTAAAAAAAATCCTACAAAATATCTAAGGGTTGAGCCGTGTATGCCGTTGCAAGCCACGCAAATAGAAGATCTAACCTGGTCTATATACAGGAATGTACGATGGTGTTGAGTGTATTTTTGCTTTGCGTGAGCAGTCTCTTATTGTCATAGAAAACATTCACTTCACAACGCTTGCTGCCTGGAACTTCTACTATGACATAACACAATATTCCCAGACATGAAAGCGATTAAAGATGACTGTTGGCTTTACGCAAGTGATAATCGTCTAATTGTCTTTGGGACATTACCACCGCCTGCAGTATGTCGAACGCGAGTTCTTTCGTGTTCATTTTCTCCTGATGGTTCCCAACTGGCGACCTGTACTGTCAGGTGGATGTATTGACATTTGCACAATGAAAGCTGAGCAACTTTCTAAACACGATGAAGGAAACTCGTCATTTGCTTGTTGGTATTGCCTGGAAATATGGGAAGGATCTGGGGGTAGTCAAATTACGCGATTGTTTGTCGTAAAATAAAGCATACAAAAAATTCGATTCATCCTCTTCTATACTTCATGACCGAAATTCGACAAAACGTCTCTATGCCTTTAATTTTCGCTTTAGGGGTTCTATGCTGTCTTTCTTCTTTTCTGCAGTAGGAGTTCTACAAAATACGTGCAGGTGGTGACTTTAAAGTCGCCGACTTTTCACCTTTACTTGAATAACTGAAGATAAATTTTATTTACAATTGATAACTCGCTTTCCTAGCTTTCCTTTGCGGGAGATCATATTTGAAGAATGCAAAGCAGAGAAATTCGAAGAAAGCAACAAATGTTTTACGTATTACAACAAAAGCTATTTAGTTTTTTTTTACCCCAAAGATATATTAATCAATGAAGGCTGGTATTCAGATGTTTTAGGCTCTCAAAGTGTTGTTAATATCATCATCGTTTCTTCATTTGTAGATCTCAAAGCATAATCGAGTGATCAGTACAGCCAACAAAGATATGCAAAAAACAGAAAGTATCAATCAAATTTTGCGTGATGCTTATGACAGCATCGAGCAACTCGAAAAAGCAATTCAATATCCTGAAAAACATTTAGGAGTTAGCACTGCCAATGTAGGTAAGTCAATTATAGCAGGAGGCTGTGGATATTTAGGGAATGTTTATGACAGATTAGGACAATATGAAAAAGCAATTCAATGTCATGAAAAATTTTTGGATGTTAGCACTGCCATTGGAGATCAGTCAGGTATAGCTGGCGGCTATGGAAATTTAGGTAATGCTTATTACAGGTTAGGACAATATGAAAAAGCGATTCAATATCATGAAAAAGATTTGGAAGTCAGCACTGCCATTGGAGATCAGTCAGGTATAGCAAGAAGCAATGGAAATTTGGGCTGTGCTTATCAGAGTTTAGGACAATATGAAAAAGCGATTCAATATCATGAAAAACTTTTGGAAGTTAGCACTGCCATTGGAGATAAGCCAGGTATAGCAGGGAGCAATGGAAATTTAGGCAATGCTTATCAGAGTTTAGGACAATATGAAAAAGCGATTCAATGTCATGAAAAAGATTTGGAAGTTAGCACTGCCATTGGAGATCAGTCAGGTATAGCAAGAAGCAATGAAAATTTGGGCAGTGCTTATGGGCGTTTAGGACAATATGAAAAAGCAATTCAATATCATGAAAAACATTTGGAAATCAGTACTGCCATTGGAGATCAGCCAGGTATAGCAGGGAGCAATGGAAGTTTAGGCAAGCTTATCGGAGATTAGGACAGTATGAAAAAGCGATTGAATATCATGAAAAAGATTTGGAAATCAGCACTGCCATTGGAGATCAGTTAGGTATAGCAAGAGGCAATGGAAATTTAGGTAATGCTTATGACAGCTTAGGAACATATGAAAAGGCGATTGAATATCATAAAAAACATTTGGAAATCAGCACTGCTATTGGAAACCAGTCGGGTATAGCAATAAGCAATGGAAATTTGGGTAATGCTTATGATAGCTTGGAACAATATGAAAAAGCGATTCAATGTCATAAAAAAAATTTGGAAATCAGCACCGCCATTGGAGATCAGTCAGGTATAGCAGCAAGCAATGGAAATTTAGGGAATGCGTATCGGAGATTAGGACAATATGAAAAAGCAATTCAATATTATGAAAGAACTTTAAAAATTAGCACTGACATTGGAGATATGCCAGGTATAGCCCGTAGCAATGGAATTTTGGGTGATTGCTATCGATGCGCTGGAGAACATGAGGTTGCGTTATCATATCTGGAGACAGCGATTAGGCTCTTTGACAAAATTTTCTCTGATATGGTACCAGATCGAAGCAAACTATCTTACGCAGGACTGTATTTTGCATTCCATGAGATTTCGATGGCATGTTTTGTCGCTGTAAAAAATCTTGAGGCTGCATTGCTTGTGATGGACAGTGGCAGGGCTAAGGAACTGTCCTTCTGCCTGCAAAAGAAAAGAAAATATTCCAAAGAAGGTAAGTTAGAATATGCGAATCCCGCGTGGGAGGTGAAACTGAGGAAACAGGAATTAAAAAAAATTGAAGTAATTCTAGAAGTTGAAACATACAGTGCTACAGTTTTATTCTTTGCCTTTGACTCGCAAAATTATCTCAATGTTTGGATTTTAAATAAGAATTTAATCCACATGAAGCTTGATGTTAGTTTAGAGGTCCTTAATTCGTCAATTTTTGGCCTTCTTGGGAAGTTCGATGTTAGCCTTGGTCGAAATTGTTCCTTTTTCAACCTCGAGGTACCTTTTGCTAGTAATGAGAATAACATTCTTCATTCAGAAAAGTCAAATGGGAAACCTCCATCGAAGGATGCGGCAGACCCTTACGTAAGTGTAGATAATCAAGAGATCTTACGAAAAATGTGCCAACTTATGATTGACCCTGTTAACGATTTGATTGCTGACAGAAAGCTTATAATTGTTCCTGATAAGTCGCTATTTTTTGCTCCATTTTCCTCTTTTATTGATGAACATGGTTGTTATTTGTCTCACAGTTACAGCATTCAAATTACGCCTTCGTTGCATTCATTGAGGGCTAGTATGGACAAACCACCTGATCTAAATTTGGGCATTGCTTTGTTTGTTGGTAATCCGGCTGTTGGGAGAGTGTCTTTACAAGGGGAGGTCTTTCGTGATCTCCCTGGTGCTGCGCAAGAAGCTAAAAGTCTTTCAAAGCTCTTTCAAGCTAAGCCTCTTTTTGGACGTGATGCACAAAAAGAGGTAGTACTGGAGCTTTTAGATAAGGCTAGCATCATCCATATTGCTGCACATGGCGAACGAAATAGTGGTGAAATAATACTTGCTCCGAATCGTTCTTCGGGTCAGTCTATCTCGTCTCATCCCACGCCAGAATCTTTCCTTCTTACACAGAAAGATATCATAAACATTTCCGTGAAGGCTCGCTTGGTAGTTTTGTGCTGCTGTCACACCGGGCAAGGAAAAGTTACTTCAGAAGGTGTCATTGGTATAACCCGGGCATTTCTTGCAGCTGGGGCTCGTTCTGTTCTTGCCACACTATGGCCTATTGACGATACTGCTACGAAGGAGTTTATGGAAAAGCTGTACGAACAACTTTTTCAAGAAATACGGGTCTGTGAAGCGTTGAGAAGGACAAAGAACATTTTCCAGAATCATGAAAAACAACACTACCAATCATTGAGAGTCTGGGCTCCATTTACTATCTATGGGGAAGACGTGAAGTTTGAGAAGGACGAAATAGAGAAGATTAAGGAGAAATCTCGTAGCTTTTTTGATGATTTCGTTGTCTTGTTTTAGATTTGGCTAATTGTTTTTTAACTATTAGTATAACTTTGTCAGGCATTTTACAATTTTGTTGAAGTGCGGATTTCTTAAACTCTTAATCGATGGCTGTTGCTCAGTTTCAAGTTCATTGTTTATAATTAGTTATCACTATTAACTATGCAATGATGGCGGGAGGTCATAATATATCGAGTACCAGTCTAAATGAAAATTTGCTGGATTCTGCCAGCTCTATGAACGAATCTGTACGGATACAATCATCATTTGTCAATGATACTAAATATTGTAATATGAGTGATAAACTGAAGCTGTCGTGGACAGGAGATCTCGAATCGTTGAGGTGCTTTATTGCGAAGGATATTAAATTTCACGGCACTTGGAAATCCCCTGGTGGTGAACGGAAATCATGTACTGATGGTAAGACGACAATAACATGGTGGAGAAAAAAGAAAACCATTCGTGTTTGTGGTATTGAAGCTGAAAATATCAAACGATCGTTCTGCTGTGTTTTGATGGGAAATCACCATATCATGAACTCTGAAGTGCCCTTGGTAAATAACTGTTCGTGTAATTGCATGAATGCTGCTGTTGAGCTTGAGGGAGTGAAACTAGATGCAGTTATTGCTGAGCGGGAAATGAAATCGACTATTGCCCAAAATTCACTTGCTATTGAAAATTTGCAAACACAGTTGAACCACTTTGCTGATCTTGTTGTGGGCCTTAAGTGTTATGATCCTAATTTAAATGTTGTGAAAACTGTTACTGATGAATACAATTAGCTGACTTCGGCAAATTCCAATGCTGACGAGAAGGAAGGCAGTGTTTTTCCCGAGCTGGATTTCGATAAAAACAAAGCTGAAGTTTTTGAACAGAAATATAATGAACTTAAGACGACTCTTGAGTTAAATGAAAATGCAAAAACAAATGCAAATGAATTAGCTGATCAAACTGCTCTTGATAGTCATTCAAATCAAGACAAACATCATATGCATAATACCCTTTGTTCAGACACAACACTACAAACAACAGATGGCATTAGCGATAGTGTAATTATCTTGAATGACATAACTTCCTTTGAACCAAATGTCAACAACATAAAGCAAGCCCATAATCCATATAAAGAATTAAATGTTGATGCTTTATTAACTCAATCTGATAGTCATAGCTATGACGGGCATTATTCCATTAGAAAAGTAACGAGTTGCATCAGTCTTCCCCTAATGTCAGACAACCTATACCAACTCGTATATATTACCCTAAGATCGCATTCGAAGAAAAATGTTAAAGCACCGTTCGGGAAAAATAAAAAACGGAATGAGATTCAAAGAAATATGTTGGCAACGTCATGTACTAAGCGTCAAATTGGGGAGGGGTTTCGGACCCAAACGCGATGGAGAGACAGAATGAAGTTTTTCCAATATTTTTATTAGATAATATCCCTGAAAACAGATGTCGTCATATGAATAATTTAGTACATATTAAAACTAGTAGTAAATTCAATGTCACAAAACAAACACAAGGAACACCTGACATGCTACGTTTTGCTAGCTGTAATTAACGCCAGATCATTAAGAAATAAGACAGCTGTCTTCGCAGACCACATTGTTGAGCAAAATATTGATGTTTGCGTAGTAACTGAGACATGGTTGAAGGATAAGGACACAGCAAGTATTGCTGATACATGTCAATCGGGATATTCCTTTAAATCATTTCCCCGTCTATCCAACAGAATGGGAGGAGGTACAGGCGTATAATGTTCAATTCTAGTTTAAATGTCTCCCTCTCTCGTGGTGGAGATATGAAATCCTTTGAATACTCGGAATGGATTTCTCTATAGCTCATCGTTCTGTCAAGCTTATTGTTGTTTATGGTCCACCGTACTCTATGGCTCACCCTATCTTACCTGGCAGATTTTTTGATGAATTCTCAAACTATTTGGAGACTATTGTTTTGTCTCCTGAAATGTTACTGATCTCTGGAGATTTCAATTTTCACTTAGATGATATGGCTAACACAAATACTATGAAATTTAATGAAATGCTGGAAACATTTGGCCTTAAACAACATGTTAGTAAGCCTACGCATTCATCGAATCACATATTGGACCTATTAATAACTCGATCTATAACTGACATTAACGTTCTGTCAATCGAGAATACTCTATTCTATCTGTTCATTGCTTTGTTGAATGTAAACTATCTATTCCTCGTCCGAAGCACTTAAATAAGGAAATTTCTTTCCGCGAAATTAAAAAAATTGACATCGATGACGTTAAAGCTGAGCTAAGTTGCATGAATTCTCTTTGTGAAAATATTGTGGATCTTGATGAGTTGACAAACTGTTATGATGATGTACTTTTACGTGTCTTAAATAACCACGCTCCTGTACGAAGAAAGCTACTGAAAGTTAAGCGATCAACTCCTTGGTATAATCCTGAACTTAGACAACTGAAAGTAAAGCGTAGGAGACTTGAAAGAAAGATGCGGAAAACAAAATTGGAGGCGGATTGGATTGCCTATCGAATGATATGCAATAGGTACTGTTTCTTACTGAATAAAGCCCGAACTGACCATTATACTACTCTTATCAATGAAAGCTCTAACGACCCAAAGAAACTCTACAGAATTGTGAATTCCCTTTGTAATGCACCTCAGGAAGATCCTCTACCCCCACATAATGATCTTGGTCAACTAGCAAATAAATTTTTCGTAAGATTAAATTGACTCGTGAAACGTGGATCATATTGTTGTGGAGCCCCCGTTGGTAGAATATCGGAATCCTGAAGTCAAACTGGAATCTTTTAAATCACTTTCTTTCCAGGATGCTCATGATGTTATTATGCAATTGTCCAGTGCCAGTTGCAAACTTGATCCGATTCCAACATGGCTCGTCAAACTATGTTTACCTGAACTATTACCCTCTATCACCAGAATTGTAAACTTATCTTTACAAGAGGGTCGAGTCCCTGATCATTGGAAAACTGCTCTACTAAAGCCCAAGCTGAAAAAGCTTAGTATGTCTCCATTATTTGAGAATTTTCGGCCTGTGAGTAATTTGTTATTTCTCTCAAAGATCACCGAAAGGGCTGTTACTAACCAATTGCTACGTCATTGTGACGAAAATGCACCACTTCTAATTTATCAATCTGGCTTCAGGAAATATCATTCGAGTGAAACAGCTCTTTTAAAGGTGCAAAATGATATTCTCCTGAGTATGGACAGGCAAGAGGTTTGTTTCCTCGTGCTCTTGGGCTTAAGCTCAGCGTTTGATACAATTGATCATAAAACTATGATTGACCTATTGGAGTCTCAATTTGGAGTGACGGACAAAGCTCTCGATTGGATAAAGTCATATCTTTCTAATAGGAAACAAAGAGTCGATCTGGATAACAATCTTTCTGAAGTTTGTCATGTTAATTACGGGGTTCCCCAAGGGAGCTGTCTTGGACCTATACTCTTTTTGCTTTATGTATCCCAATTATATGATATTATTGATAGGCATTTGCCTTCATCACATGGATATCCCGACGACACGCAACTTTATGTTTCCTTTCGTCCGGACTCTCATGTTAATCAACAAAGTACATTGTCTGCCCTGGAAGATTGTATATCTGAAGTTCGTGCATGGCTGTTGTCTCACAAACTTATGTTTAAAGACTCGAAAACAGAATTTCTTGTAATTGGTACTCCTCAACAACTCTCGAAAGTTGAAGTTGGACATGTAAATGTTGGGGGAGTCAAAATTAATGCGGTTGACAGTGTCCGGAACTTGGGATCGTGGTTTGATAAGCATATGTCAATGTCTGTTCATATAGGCAGGATGTGCAGTAAAGCCTTCGGAGGACTTTATAAAATACGGCAAATTAGGAAATTTCTATCTGTGGATATAACGAAAACTTTAATACACACCTTCGTGACAACGCATGTAGACTATTGTAATGCTCTATTGGCTGGCATACCTCAATACCAAGCTCAACGAATTCAGAGAATCCTCAATGCTGCCGCCAGAATAATCTATCGCTGCCCAAGAATTTCACATATTACTCCAATATTGATTGCACTTCACTGGCTACCAATAAAATATCGGGTCGAATTTAAAATTGCGTTATTGGTTTACAAGGCTCTCAACAATATGGAACCAATCTATATTTCTGAATTACTGATCCCAAAACCATCATGTGATCGTTGGTTATTAAGATCTGAGGATCAAGGACTGCTACACATCCCAAAAACTAACTGTAAGACTTTAGGTGATCGGTCATTTGCACATGCGGCTCCACAACTATGGAATTCCCTACCTCTGAATGTGAGGAACTGTGATAGCATCTCAATTTTCAAAAAGCGTTTGAAAGCGTTCCTTTTTAGAAAGGCTTTTAACCTTTAATAGACAGTTTAAGAACATTTGATATTTTACTATTTTTATCGTAGATATATTCATTAGTGTATATATTAACGTTATCTACTATATTAGAGTCATAATGCTACTTACCGTTCAGTATAGGTTTTTACATGTACAGCGCTTTGAGTATTTAACATAAACTATATGCGCTCTATTTAAATGAATAAATTATTATTATTATCAGTTCGTAGTTTCCAACGAGATTTTTGAAAGGAATGCATAGATCAAGAATTTGTATAGCTTAGCTTTAGTTACACCCTAAAGTGTGTAGCCTTGCGGTACTGATTTCCAGACACAATTTTAAAATAAAAACAAAAAATTACCTTCCTTTGCTCATGAACTGAACGGGATGTCTGCAGATGTTATGGCAAGGTGAGATGGTAACTTAACACTAAGTGATTTCAAATCAATAAGTGTAATTTTATGTTTCTACTTACGCACTTTGATAATCATTCAATGACAGATGTGAGCAAGAGTATGCTTTTCTTACATTCATTCCTTGAAGTTCTTGACAATAATAGGGATAAAGGGAATCTTGGAATACGTTAAACCCTTGATTTTACTTAGTTAAGGGAAACGATTGGTTACTTCATCATCAAAGTGGATGTCTGTCCATGCAGTGTCTGCAAAGGAAATCTAAGATTGTTTAAAGGTGCTGTTACAATATGCAACTTGCAACTTTTCTCGCAATTTTATTGCGACACAAGTTGCAAGCGAAATTGCAAGGTGTAACATGGCTCGCAAGCATAAAGTCACGCAACATTTTTGTTGCAAGAAGCACTGCACAAAGTAGAACGAGGTTCTACCATTCGCAACGAATGCCGCAACGTTGCAATGCTTTTTCAAGCCATTGCACAGTGTAACATCCCTCTTCAAACTTGTCTCGCAATATTTCTGTTAAGCAGCTAATAGAAACTGGCTGTTTAAAAATAGATCCCAGCCTCTACTGAGATTGCGAGACAAGCTGCAAGCAACGTTGTATAGTATAACAGCGCCTTAAAGCTTATGTGCAACATATTAAAACAAACACACACTAATCTGCTATCACTTTATTTTATGAGAACTTTCGCGTATCATAAGTTTTGTTCTCTGAGACACAACGTCAATGTATTATTATTGCAAAGCAGTTTCAATCAGTGATGCTGTAAGCATATTGCATTCAGCAGATATGTACATTCAGTTTGAAGGATGGAAAGCTTCGCATTAATAGCTTAAGGCCATATTCCACGACAGCGAAATTATTCGGGAGAAACTGCTTATGCGAAATACAGATTTTTAATTTTTCGCTTTTGCAGTGAGTAAAAGTGATTTCTACTGCCTGGCGAAACGAAATTTTACACGCGTAGAGAGAATTCAATGGCACTGTTGATGCACAACTATCTGTGTTTCCTACAAACAGTTTCTTGGGAAGAATTTTGCTGTCATGGAATTAGGCCTTTACTTGGTGTTTCGACAAAACGAAGCTGACATTTGTCATTTAAGGATTACTGTGTAGCTAACAGTTTACAGTATTTTGAATTATACGCGATCACATTTGCGGAACATGGCAATGGCGGTATTTGCGTCTGAACTTTTTTGCTAATTTCGAAGATTCATTTGAAATGATAGTTTTTCGAACTAAATGCACAGATTTTTACTGGTTTCAACTTTAAAATGTCAATACTATCTCAGTATTCTAAACCGAGAAAATCAATGCTAAAGTTTATGTAAATCAACGCAACTTTAACTGATTTAAAATCTCTGCTACGGTTGTGATTTCCCTTGTGTTTTTCTCGATCCTGATTTATTAACGAGATTTTTGACAATGGTTTACGAACAATCTTAGTAAAGCTTATACAAAATTGCCCATAAGAAATTTACGAGCAAGTTTGTATAATCTTTGTTGAGAAATAGAAAGGAAACGATTTCGTAAAAACTAATAAATATGTTAGATTTCAAAATAGCTATGTATGTAATTACGTATTTTTCTGGAAATTAACTCTAACCAACTATTGTTAACGAACTATCTTAATAAAGCTTATATAAAATTGTGCAGAAGAAATTTACGATCAAGTTTTTATAAGCTTTTTTGAAGGATAGACAGGAAACCATTTTGTAAAAACTAATGAATATGTTAGATTACAAAATAGCTATGTATGTAATTACGCATATTTCTGAAAAATAACTCTAACCAGCATTCTGGACTGTGACGAAAAATGAACCATATAATTGTGTGACTTGAAGAAAACCTCTTGAAATTGTTTTTCTTTGCATTGATGAAAGAACCACATACCACAGTGGGAGAAAAACAAATTACTTTACTGGGCTGTACTACGAGAAAATTTACCAGTGTCTGTGACTGCTGTTTCAGTAGGTGTGGAAGTCTGTGGTCTGCAATGATTTATGTGTAGGCAGCGACCAATTTTATAAGGAACACCGTTTGGCTAAACTGAAGAACAAATGAACGACTCTCTACAAATAAAAATATGAAGGATGATTGTGGCATTATGAAATGACACAACACGTTGAACTGAAAACACTTTTAATATTAACAACAAAACTTATTTGAAAAACAGCAAATACTTCTGGAAAGGTTCGATAGACGAACAGCAAGATTGTTTAAGCCTTATGTCCTCTGGTTGAAAAATTGTTCTGAATGAAAACCACGGTGTATAGTCGACTTGTCGACAAATTACGGAAGCCATCAATTGTTGCAAGCCGCCATTACCTTTTTGTACAGACTGTATCTTTATTCAGAACTGATTTGCCTACTGCTAACAGTTTCAGATGGAATGCACGACAGCCCAAGAGCTAGATAATCAACCGTTATAACATGTAACCTAACTGTTGAATTCTGAACATTCGAACAAAGAATATTGCCCCATTACCTTGGAAAAAAATGTGTCCACCAGTCGGTGTTTGGAGAAAGGAGATTCCGAATTCTATTGACCATATCATAAATAAACGGAACGTCACGCCTATACGAAGCCGACTATGGATTATCGATATTACTTGTTGTTTTAGCCTCGATTGCACATCAAAAATATTTTTACGATCCTGTGGTTTTTAATTCATCATTGAGGAACCGACGTACGAGGTATGTGAAAAACAAAACTTGATATCGAGGAAGAAGGAAGCATTGCCAGAACTGCGGAACCAATCAAGAAGAAAGGTATTAAAGAATGCTGGTTATCAACTAAAACTCAGAAGTTGTGTAGTTACTAAGCTGTAAATTTAAAAAAACGCAAGTTCATTGTTAGGACATTGCATGTATTGCACATAATTGGCTACAGTGGCGGATCTAGCGTAAGTCAAAATAAATTACCATAGCTCATTCTAGGATATATTTACATTTTAAAATACCTGCAAAGCAACTTCATTGGTTAGATTTTATCCTTTTGAAATTCATAATGCTATGACATTGTTATAAAGTTATTTTGAATTTAAAATTGAGCTGCTATAATTTATTTTGACTTACCCTGGATCCGCCACTGATTGGCTAAAGGTGCACAAGGTTATAAAATCAGTGGCAAAGCCACATTTCGTTCTGCTGTGCTAATTAATAATGATATACACATTTCAATAACAGTTTATTCCTAAAAAATCGACTTTGCTTTGTCTTGTACAAACTTGAATTCCGTAGACTTTACTGGACATGCTGCTCGTCTTTATGTAATAAATAGCAAGGAAGGTCAAAAAAGGTCTAAAAAATCAAACTAATTAAATCGATGAGAACAATTGATAAACTAGAGAAGGACGTATATAATTTGTAGCTGGTAGTCATGATCGAACATGTAAATATCGTATTGCATTTCAATTCATTAAAAATATTTTTGAAAAATAGTGTATTTCCTAGACGAACTTCGCTGGTGGAAATAAAGCGAACGGATGCTCAGCCACGTCAAGGTAAAAAATAGTCGGGCAAACGAAATTTGGTTGCATATATGCTTTTGGCTCTGGTGCGACAATGACGGTAAGTTGTCTAGACATTTTGATTGCATTGATACCAACACTGATTGTTGTTGGCATCGGCGTGATGTCTAATCGAACAGCGACATAAGTGAAATGTTAAATATTGCGTGGAAATAGTGTGCTGATATCAATAAGTTTTATTACTTAAAACAAGTTTAGTGAATTGTTGCTAAAGTTGCAACTACTTCTATTTTGGTAATATCGGTACAAGTACAGAATACCCCGCGAGTAAAAGTGGTCATGTTGACAGCCTACAAGCCTACAGCGAGATATACTTATAGCGAGATATAGTGAGATATCCTTTAAATGACTCAGCTCGTCTGAAAGACATTGTTATATAGCAGTGCTGTGTCGGTGCAAAATATATTTTGGAAAAGCAGCAGGCTGTATTTCATACAATGCAATGGGAAGTGTTTTACTTTACATTATAGTATAACATATCAATATTTGAAACACTCATTTGTGCGCCTGAAAGTTATAAGTATGTTTAAGAGGAGATTTTTTACAGAATCGCGTATTGTTTGCTCAAAACCAATCAGGTCGCACGGATTGGTATGCGCATTTACAAGATGGCGGCGTGTTCCTTTCGAAGGTTTTTTGAGTGCTTTTTACATGGGCAAATGATGGAAAAAATGAGAAGTGTTTTGAACAAATGACTAACAATCCATGGTAAAAAAGTATTAGGCTTTTCGTTCATATGAATGGGTAATAATCAAGTCTTACTGGTGTGAATGTTGCCGTCATAAAGATACGAGTTTGATTTACTTATGGTAGTATGGAACGTGGAAGGTAAAATATTACATTTATATCCCTATTTCATTTGGATATCAAGTTCATAAAATACTTTTTCACGATACAGAACAATTATTGAAAGATTAAAACTGATAAATTCACTGTTTGGAGGACGTCATTGGCCAAGTGATTAACAATATTTGCATGTTAATAAATTTCGTTGTAGAATTGCCCACCATAATATTTGTATCTCAGAAAATCTGATTTTTGCTCATATGCTAATACTGTAAAAGTATTTCATCTCTAAACACTTTGGAAATGTCCTGATTGTTCAAAAATTGAGATTTGCGCATCATATGGCCTTTAAACTACTTTTTGCTGTTTTTGTGAAATTTGCATAATCATCAAATACACAACAATAGTATGTTGTCCTAAAATAAAGTTGAACGTTCAAAATTACCCCATAACCCTGTCTGAACAAGCTAAATTGTCTTTCACATTAAGCCAGGGGTATGTAAGTCTATAAAAAATATGTTTTGGTCAAAATCTGAGTGTGCGGTCGAAGGCCTTTTTCATGATTTTCAAGACTGTCCAATATCTGTTACCATTAACAGGTACTGTCCACACCAACATTTATGATTCATGTTCCTTTCAAATTAATTCAGTCATTGTATTTTAAACAATATAAACATATTCTCAACTATTTTTCTCAAGTTCAAACTCATGAATATTTGATTTTGAAAGATTTTTAATGCAATCCTGGGTGTTTTTCTCATGTTAGTGTATCTGGTCAAATTGGGGTTATTTCTGTAATGCTCAACCTGAACTTCACAGGCTAAAATGAGCCCTAAAACTAAACCTGAACAAGCTAAACTGTTTTTCACATTAAGCCACAGGATATGTTCAACCATTCGATTGTCGCAGTGTTGCTTTGCAGAAAATTTTGAACAAGTTCGTCATATGTAAGGTGCTTACCACTGGTTGACACTTCACGTTGGTGGCTACTTTTTTCGTTGCTGTTCTGCAACAATTCACACTGAGTTGCCATATTTTGCCTTCCCATTGTTGCAGGTCCAGCTTGTATTCCAATATTTCGTTTGAATTTTACTCTGTACATGGTTGTCACTTAATGAATACGGAATTGGAGAGTCGAAGGTTGGTGTTACTCTTTAATAAGACGCTATTACGATCTGCGTTGATGGCGCTTTTTAAGTGCCTACGATGACGCAAGCGTTTTCTATTGTTTATTGTCGAGGAACAATACAAAACGCTTGTGAAAACGACGCCGTGGGCATACGCATAGTCTACAGTACTGTATAAGTATTATACAGGGTGTATCAAAACAAGGAGCCGCCTTTGAAATTGAAATGATTCAAAACTATTGTAATAACCTGACAGTTCTAACTGCTTTGAAATACCATCAATTCGTACAAACACAATGTGGTATACACTTGAGGAATTCAGCTAACTTTTTAAACGTACGAAGCAATTGAAATTCTACAATTTTCTACAACGTATTGTATAAATCTAACAGCTCTGCTTGCTTTGAATTAATTTCAAATGCTTCATACCTTTAAGAAGCTAGCTATACATCCCTCATGCAAGTGTTTTCTACATTGTGTTTTTACGAATTGATGGTCTTTCAGAGCAATTAATAGAGCTTAGGTTACTACAATAATTTTGGCTACTCCAATTTGAAAGGGCTCTTTTTTTAAAAGTAGTTCTGTAGATTGTTTTCGGGATGTACTTCTATGTTTTTGTTGGCGTGTAATGAGCCTTTTCATTATGCAAGCAATAGCCAGGGTATAATTACATTCTCACGCACAATAGTAATTATTTTATTTTAATACAAACGTGGTTGGACCATAAATTAAGAACGTTTTAAAACAACTTCGCTCAAAATTTGTTTGTTTATTGCTTCAAAAATGTCGGTGTCGAAACAAGCAAAGCTGGCCCGGCAGCAGGAGAATACATGGGCAGACTTACATCGACGTGTCATGTTTGTTCCCTTTGATTATGAAGAGCTTTTCCCAAAACATGTGCACAATTTCATTCAGAAGAAGGCTGTGTCCATGAGCTCTTGCTCAGGTTATTTTGTACCTTGCTTATTAAGTACAACATCATTTGTACTCGGATTGAATTCTTACATTTCAAATGGCAGTCGATCATTTCCTTGCAACATGTACATCATGGTTATTGGGCTCCTACGACTGGTAAGGGTTAGGGTTAGGGTTAGGGTTAGGGTTAGAGTAAGGGTTAGGGTTAGGGTTAGGGTTAGGGTTAGGGTTAGGGTTAGGGTTAGGGTTAGGGTTAGGGTTAGGGTTAGGGTTAGGGTTAGGGTTAGGGTTAGGGTTAGGGTTAGGGTTAGGGGAATTTCATGCATGTTAGGTTTTTGGGGTTGGGATTAGGATTAGGGTTGGGGTTAGGGTCAGGGTGCAGTATTGTGTTACGAATTCGCACATTATGTTAAATTTTGACGTTTGTGATGCGTGTAGTTAGATGCAGATAGTTGGTTTGGAGAAGGTTTATAATTGTTGCGAGTTAAGCGAGTTGCATTATATTCTTGACGGTACCCGATTTGAAAATATTTATCATTCGAGTTGCCCCTGTGTTTTGTGTATTTCTCACTCAGTGGGACTGTATCTACTTCACCAAATTTAGCTAAAGAGGGAGCGCGTAGCGCGACAATAAGCCCACTGTTTTGCTGTATTAAAACTATTTTCACTCACTGGGACTGTATCTACTTCACCAAATTTAGCTAAAGCGCGAGCCCGAAGGTCGAGTAATGATTGTCGCGCTAATCGCTCCCTCTTTAGCTAAATTTGGTGAGGTAGATACAGTCCCAGTGAGTGAGAAATGTGACAACCCAAGAATGACTCGATATTGATAGTTATTATATGTATTGGGATACACAAAACACAGGGGCAACTCGGTCCCAGTGCTCTCTCGACATTTCGACCTTAGGGTATCCTATAAAGCCATGACCGTAGGTCTGTAGGCCGTGTAGGCCGTGTAGGTATGTACTATAGGCCCTGTAGGCCATGTGGGTTTGTAGGCCGTGTAGGTCTGTAGGCCGTGTAGGTCTGTAGGGAATGTGGGTATGTAGGCCGTGTAGGTCTGTAGGCCATGTGGGTATGTAGGCCGTGTAGGTCTGTAGGCCGTGTAGGTCTGTAGGCCGTGTAGGTTTGTAGGCCGTGTAGGTTTTGTGTAGGCATTTTTTGTTGTGTGGGCCGTGTAGGTTGTGTAGGCTGCACAGTAAAGTAGGCTAAGTAGGTTTTGTTGCTACGCGGTTTAAGTATGCATATAAATCTGACTGCGTATAGTAGGCGAGTGCTTTAGTAGAAATTGATTTCAGTGGCGGGGTATTCTGTAGTTACTCCGTAATATCAAAGTTTTTACCTGATCAACACGCTTAACACCATCACCAACCTTCCAACATAATTTATTATCATTAGTTTCTTACTCTTCCTATATTTAGCATATATGATTTGCCCAAGTTTTCCGATACCAGCACATAAGCGAGCCGAATTTTCAATAGTGAATGAGATCTTTTCATAGCGTTTGGTCCCATCATTTCGTGGGAATGTGACCACTCTCTACTACAGACAACAGCAAAATTATGTTTTAATCATGTGCACTCACCTGATGGATGTACAGTTATTATGCCTAGTTCAAGCCACAACGTAAACGCCAGTAACAACAGGGTTGCCAGATCACTGCATTTTTGAGGCCAAATCGTCATTAATGTAGTCAAGTAAACAAAGAAAACAAAAGCCAAGTACAAAGAAAAACAAAGAGCATTGTTGAAGATTTGGCCTCAAAAATGCAGTGATCTGGCAACCCTGAGTAACAATATAATATGACCTTTATATACCTGCACATATGGTGAATATCTATATAACTTCGCTAGACTTTTATCGAGCATTTTGAATTATTCATTGTAAGTCCATACTCATCGGTCTAATATAGGTGCAATTTTTCGTCTTCTGACTACGTCATTTTGACTTTTAAATATTAAATCTCCCGCCATTTCCCGCTTTTGTGCATGGGAATAGATGTGCACGTTCGCAGGTACACGAGCCCGAATACAACGCTGTGGTGTTGTATAATATGGTGTATCCTCGAAATTTCAAGGCTTAATAATTGACTTATAATGTACGTGGTGTATAAGGTTGAATATGGTGGCTCAGCGCTATCATCGATTTTTAAGAAGGTTAGGTCTATTAATTATCTCAACCGAAATGACCTGGTTGGGGATAATCTTGAAGCAGTTTGTATCGAAGTTTTCAAACCTTCTAGTGCATCCTTTATTGTTGGAACTATTTATAGGCCCCCCAGTGCCTTTGTTGACTGCTTTTCAAATATTAAACAAATGGTCAAGTTAATTGATGATGAAAATAAGGAGTTTTATTTACTTGGTGACTTAAATGCTAATATGCTAGACAATTCAAACAACGCCCCAAAACATGTAAATGCAATAATGAATTGTATCAATTGACACAAACAATAAGCTCACCCACTCGCGTAACGATGGCCTCATCTTCTTTTTTAGACGTTTGTATAACTCCTACGCCAGAAAAATTAGTTACATCCAGTGTGGTGCCTATTGCTATTAGCGACCACTATTTTGATCTTAACTATTCGTAAACGTAATATTCATCTTAATCAAATCCGCAACAAGAAAATTGAAATTCGAAATTTCAAACATTTCGATGCTGAAAATTTCATAAACGACTTACAAGATCAAAGGTGGGATTTATGCAATGGAGATTTTAGTGTTGACAAGAAGCGAGAAACATGGAAAACGCTTTTTTTGAGTTCTCGACATGAACCTATCAGAATCAAAAACGTAAGAAACAAGTCCAATGTACCTTGGTTTACTGGTTCAATTAAATTGCAATTACGTGAACGAGATCGTATCAAATTTTTTGCCATAAAAAATAGCTCGGCATATTACTGGAAGGCATATAAATTATCCAGAAATCATGTAACGCAAGCATTAAGAGAAGCTAAATCAGCATATTATAAAAGACAATTGTGAGTGTCGCAAACAATCCTAAGCAAGCTTGGAAAACTGTTAACAAAATCCTAAATTGCATACAAGAGTGCGGCTCCGAAATAAGTTGCATTAATTCTCAAAGCGGTTAAATTACTTGCTCAAATGAATTAGCGGAGTCTTTTAATAATTATTTCACTAAAATTGGACCTAATATTGCCAGCACCATTGAAAACAGTGACGCAAATTTTATGGATTATTTAACTGAGACAACAAGAACGGAAAACGTTTTTAAATTCCAAGTAATTTCTGTAACCAGTGTTGTTGGATTGCTTCGGTCTTTAAATCTCTGTAAATCCACTGGAATTGATGAAATTCCAGCCAACATATTTCGAATTGCGGCTCCAGTAATTGCTGAATCTTTAACCAAGATTTTCAATACAGCAATCTTTAGTGAAACAGTTCCTTTCGATTGGAAAGTAGCAAGAGTAATTCCCTTACATAAAAGTGGTCCACGAAACTTATTTAATAATTATCGCCATGTTTCCATTTTATCTGTTATTAGTAAAGTCTTCGAAAAATTACTATATGAACGGTTATATGATTATTTTGTTTCAAATAATTTGCTATCCAATCGTCAATTTGGTTTTAGACAGTTTCACTCCAGAGCATCAACCCTTTTAAATAGCGCAAATGAGTGGTTTATTAATATGGACCGTGGTAAAATTAATATTGCAGTATTTCTAGACTTACAAAAAGCTTTTGATACGATAAATCGCATGATATTCTTTAAAAGAAACTTGAAAGATATGGCATGGGAATATGGAATCACCAGTGTTGAATCTTTTAAGAAATTACCTAACAGACAGAACTTAGATGTGCTCAGTAAATGGCGTATTGTCCTGTTCAAAAACCGTTACGTGTAGTGTTCCTCAAGGCTCGATTCTTGGTCCACTTCTATTCTTAATTTATAAAAACGATTTACCGCGTAGTTTGGAGTTTTCGTCGGCAAGAATGTTTGGTGATGATACTACATTAACTGCCTCTGGTGAATCAATTCTTGATGCTGAGGTGGCCATCAATCATGACCTTGCAAATATCAAACAATGGCTCTCAGCAAATAAATTATCACTAAATCTTGTCAAAACTGAGTATTTATTAATCCGATCAAGGCATAACATAAATAACTTATTTCATGCTCCCAAAGTGCATGTTGGTGACAAACCAATCAAAAGGGTGAAAGAAACAAAGGCACTTGGGGTCTATATTTGTGAATATTTATCTTGAAATAAGCACATTGAAATAATTTCGAAAAAAATCTCATCCGGCATTGGGGCGGTCAGGAAACTAAAGCCTCATGTTGATCATAATACGTTAATATGTGCTTACAATGCACTAGTTTTACCGCACTTCGATTATTGTTGTGAAGTTTGGGACACTATTAATTTGGTACTTTGCAATCGCTTGCAGAAATTACAAAATAGAGCTGCTAGAATAATCGTGGGTCGTATAAACGAACATGGCCAGTCTGAACTTGCTCTGGCTGAACTCAAATGGAAGACTTTAAGTGAAAGAAGGGCTCAGTTTGTTGCAAGCTAGATGTATAAAATAACCCACGATCTAGCACCCAAACGATTATCCAATATTTTTTATGAAACGCCTTCCTCTCGGCATTACAATCTGAGAGGCTCATCCACTAAACTTTGTTTGCCCCAACCTAAGACTGATTATCTAAAAAAGAGTTTTAGTTATAGAGGGGCAAACTGTGGAACAGCCTCTCAGATAATATACGAAGGAAAGAATCACTTGTTCCCTTTAAAACCAGCATTCGTGCACCTGGCCAATTTCTTAAAATTATTTGAAGGGAAATAGCAACAAAAATTTTTATTGTCTCATTTGAAAGAGACTCTAAAAATAATATATAGAAGTCTTTTACAAAATTTTTGTATCTATTTTGGAGATATTGTCACCTGAATAATCGAACTGTCCGCCATCTTGGATTAATTTTTAACCTAATTAACAATGTTTTGGTGACGTCACATCAGGGATAAGCCATTCAAAGCTTCTCCTAAATACTTACCACCAATAAAATATGTGTGAAACCTTTTCAGTCCGTGCTGAAATCCGAAACACTTACTATGTGTGTGGTTAATGAAGAAGATTAATCATTGTGTCGTAAGAAAAAAAAAATTCCGTGACCCCAGTTGTGACGTATCATGCATATCTACAAATATCCAAGATGACAGAAAACTAAAGATTTCAAGTCAAAATATCTCACCAAATAAGGCTGATATAAAAATTCTGTAATAGACTTCTATATATTGTTTTGGAGTCTCTTTCAAATAAGACGATAAAAAATTTTGTCGCCATTTCAATTTAATCTATTTACATATTTCATGTGAGTTCAGAATTTTTATTTATGAGTAATTCCAAATATTCCATGTAGTAACGTACTGTCTGTATGTTGTAATTGCTTAATATTTTTAATATGTGTATGCACTATGATTTTTAAACTACGCCCCTCTTGGAAATCAGCTCTTGTTGAAGGGGTCAACGTAGTAAAATAAAGTTTTACCTACCTACCTACCTACCTACCTACCTATTTTGAATAGTAATTAGATTCTAAAAACCAAATTTATTTTTAAATGTCTTTTATTTGTACTTTAGATTGTAAATTTAAATGAATTTCTTTTTTAAAGTAATTACTCCGCCTGCCGTAGGCGAGGCGCAGTTTTAAATTCGCCCCGTTTCTGTTTTTTTTATTTTCATTTTTTTTCGGTGTCACAAGTTGGCGCAGCGCTCATGGGTGATACCACTGGGTACAAGCCGCGTGAGCCGACCTAAACACAGCGTTTAGACTCAATTTCTAGCGGAATATGTCAACAAAACACGCATTTTAACATGTATGCTAGAACATCTAAACCGCAAGAAGGTTTTACGTGCAAAGATTCGATCTCATGCAAAATGTTTTAAAACGACAAATTTCACTGCGAAACTTTAGCGAGGAGCGATGTATCGCGATGAAGTTTTGAGAGCGTGTTTCCGTCATTTTCTGTTGTGTTTCCACTTTTATTAAGAAATTTAGAAATTTCTACACACGAATCAAACGCAAATTCTACTGAAATGTCTATATACAAAACACAATTTTTAACATGTAATAGTTAACAAAAAGGGACAGGAAGGTTCTTTATCGAAACATTGCTCCAGAAATGTTTTAAAACGGCAAATTTTGATAGACTCCATCATTCCATGATTGAGGAGTGAGTCTAGGAAATGTGCTCCTAATTCTAAACACGTTGTGATTTCTTTCCTAGGTTTTCTATTTCTACCTATGTTGAGATGCTAATATTTTGTGCAAAATGATTTATTTGCTTGTTGGATCTCATATAATTATAAAAGGTAAAAGAAATTTTACATTCCAACTCCAGAAATACATATGTTAGTCTAAAGTTCCAAATTATATCGTGGAGACTTCAGGCAGTGTGCTACAGAATGGATTTAAATGATGCTATCAAGTTAATGTATTGTATACACTTTTAGTAAAATTTTCTTCACTTGCAAAATAAAACAGCTATATGTTGGTGGTATTATGACAAAGAATCTTGTTTAGCATGTGTACTATGAAAGTCTTTAATTTAAATTAAATTCTAAAAAATGCAATACTACTAGGACTCTGGACAGAGTGCCTGGCAAGTCACTTAGACATTGATTTTTGGTTATCTTAGTGATTACATACTGTAAGATGTGCTAGCAATGTCTTACTGGTAAAATGCCTTGGAAGGTACCTTAATAATAATTAGTTTAAAAAGGAATTAGTCGGGCAGAACAGAAATAAGTGAATATACCCCACCCCCAATGAACTCTCTAGTTACAGCCCTGCCTGGCCTTGTGCCCATTTTCGTTTCGGCAGGCGGAGCGAACGTCTTAACAGGCGTCTTGTTTTTATTTTACTTTACATTACGAAAAAAAATAAATGAGTTCGGTGCGCGTGGCCCAGCACGATCATTATCAAACCGGAATTTATCGGAATTCTAGATTAACAAGGTGGTTTTAGGAAAGTGGAAGCACTGTTGAATTATTTCTATACTGCGTTGTCAATTCTTCAATGGCGAATAGCAGTTGGGAAGGCGATGAACTGCTAAAGACAGATCTTGAACAATATGCGAGGTAGAATTTAAAAAGGTCAGAAATGTTAGATTTTATCAAACGACATTTTCCAGAATACGCCTGGAGGATTGCCGCACTTGACAGGAGAGTGCGACAGTTTGGATTAAGACACATTGATTATACAACATTAATAGAGGCTGTTTCAGGATTAAGGCTCCCAAGAATAAAGTACGTGATTATTTAAATAAACAGCCAAGCATGATTCAAATTTCAATAAAAAATCATTGTATTACCATGAAAATGTTGTAGTAATCGTTTTCATAAACGTATTGGCACTGTCACAGTACAGGGATGGGTCACCAGAATGGTCTTTTTTAAATTCGTCCCTTATAAATGATCCTGTTATAACACTCCTTAGCTTTCGCTTCTTGTTCACAAACCTTACAGACAGCAGCATCTCTTTCATTCTGAATATTCAATCTTTCACCAAATGAACATGATTTTTTTACCATTGCACGAATAAACATTCATTATTAGTTTTGTATATGACACCAAAATAGATCATTGCGGCGCCACGCTCATGGAGTCGCTATTTAATGCGTGCGGAGAGCGTGCGAGATAGTAACATTTTAAGTGATTGAAAATAATGGAATCTACTTGGGATGAAAAAAAACTATTGCACGGTTTTGTGGCACGAACTTGAAAATAGAAATTTCTATATCGCGTGATCGTAAATAACCAAATGAAATCACGATTTGTTAGCTATATAAACCGCATAGAACTATAATGCATATCGTCATATTATAATATCAATTTACATTGCTCAATACTTATGTTATATAACAATAATTAATTATACCAATAAATGTTTTTTTATTGGTGTTTGTCGTTGAAAATTTCTTGACAACAATGAGAGGTTAACATGTGTTATGATAAACTAGTTGCATATAGTCAAACGAAAACGACTATCATACACTACTGAGAAATTTTTGAATGTTAGGTTCGTCGTTAAATTAAACGGCTATGTTATCATTTTCTAATATATTCTCGTTAATCACAATTCTGTTTAATTAGAATCCATGCAGATCCAGATTTCGATTAAAGCGCGTTAACTTACCAGCAAAAACGTTCTTTTTCGTTGAGTTGTGCACATTAAGTAGTTGATATAGTAATTATTTTGAAATTTCGTAATTATCATATTATTTTATGAAATGACCGGTAAATATAACGAACGTGATAAACCTTAGTTAGAAATATCTGATTGGAAGGGATTCGGCACAGTGTGAAATTTCATTGTCATTGCTGGGAACCGAATTTCTTTCAGCTGAAACGTGAATCTAGTCCACTGGTTTCTTGTAATTCACTTAATCTTTAATTGGTGATGCATCGAAATTCTCCTTGTGTGTCATGCTTACACAATCACATGAAGGTCAGAGACTTGCAAAAAACCTGACCGTATTCAATTTCATGTTTAAATTAACATTAATGAATCATGACACGAAAGTATGTGAAAAATAATCAAAAATATAAATCTACGTGGCTGCGCGAGTTAAAATGCAGTTTAACCGTGCAAGAATTCATAACACTACAAGGAATTTAGCATCGAACAATCTCTTTTGTACAATTAACCATTATTTTAGCCATGCTTGTTGGCTTACAGTTTGAAATTGTCTGATTGCAGCAATTAATGCACGGCTAATTTGAATATGAAAGGTATCATTTTTTACTCGCGCTTTCTGCAGGGATTTTAAAATAGACCTTTTTAACAAAAAAATACTGTCATGAATGACACCCTGTACAGGGTGAGTATAAAAAAAATGATTTCCTTTCAATTACGGTTTATTCCCATGGGTCTACAGAGAACAGATCGTGATTTACTACATAGTACAGGGTGACTAAAAAACTGATACTATTGAAACTCAGACTAGCATCATTGCATTCTTGCAATTTGACTGACGTTTATATAAAACAAAATCTAGTTCCTTCTGGAAATTAAAATTCATAATTCTAACCGTGCAAGATTTGTCAGAAACATGACAAAATCAGAAACAAGGCAGCAATACAGACCCAGGGGGAATAAACCGTGATGAAATTCGCGGCTAATTTGAATTTAAAAGCGCGTCAGTTTTTTTCAGTGGCGGATCTAGCGTAAGTCAAACTAAATTACCATAGCTCATTCTAGGATATATTTACATTTTAAAATACCTTCAAAGCAACTTCATTGGTTAGATTTTATCTTTTTAAATTCATAACTTATGACATTGTTATAAAGTTATTTTGAATTTAAAATTGAGTTGCTATAATTTATTTTGACTTACCCTGGATCCGCCAATGGTTTTTTTTACTCACCCTGTATGGAGAAATCACAGTTGAGACGCTAACTTGTAGCTCAGAAGGCGATTTACTTTCAGAGCCAGTAACTGATCATGAACTATACAAGTGTGAATTATAGTTGAGACACAATTATACGCTGAAATCCGCTAGCGTACATTCTATGGCTCATTTAGGGGTTATCCATTTGATACAGGTAGAATGTTCATGATCTGCACTTTTCAAGAAGTTCTTTTCGACGTCCCCACGGTCTGGTTGTAGTTCAGTTAAAGTGAGCACACAAACGTATATTTAGAATGTTTTGCAACTTTGACGATGCGATACAAACACAGCTTCGACGTTTTCAACGGTCTTCCCTCTGAACGACCAGGCGCGGTTTATATTATTTAGTACGTTAAAGATGCTTAATATGTGTATCTATATACAACGAACAGTGCGCTTTCAACAATTCAACATACTCTATTTCTCTCAAACAAACAGAATACAACAGTAGGCCTGAGAATATTGGTACTTCTCGTAACAGTATTTTTTAAAGCACCATTAAAATACATATATTTTAACTATGTATTTCAAGTATTTAGACAATCTTCTTATTACCTAGAATACATAGATGGCAATCAAATATTTGGTGTCAGCAAGCTGCTTGGTCCTAGCAGGTATGAAATTATTGAAGTTAACAATTAAACAATATGCTTAGAAACAAAACGGTCACTTATAGCCGTTCGCTCCGCCTGTTAAGAAGAAAAGGTGCATTGCGATCTTTCAAAAAGCTGTTGACTAGTCTTGAAAGGGATATGTCATTCAACAGTGACTGTAATGCACCAGTTAATCCACGCTGTGTGGGGCGTCTTGTTCAGGAGAATAAAGACATAGAAATTTTAGTTGAAACAAGCGTAAAATGATTGAAAACACGTTTTTCCTCTCGCTAAAGATTCGCGGTTAAATTTGTCAAGTTGTGATAAGGGTGTTTATGGGTTAACTGTTAAGCGTGATTCTAGGACTAAGTGTTTATAAAACATTTTGCATAAATTAGACAGATGGGTAGTTTAATAAAATAACATCACAGCTCGAAAGCTGAATTTTGTTTCCTATTACAAAATTATTTTTATTGATGGTTTAATTGCATTTAATATCACGACGGCCTTTTTGGAGGCATAACACAAAAGAATATATTCAGTTATTAGTTCTATTGTTGGATTGTCTTCCGCTTCCCACCCCCCCCCCCCCCCCCCCTCAAGAGATTGATTGGAAACCAAGAATTGCCTATTACAAATTTATTGTATATAAGAAAACAACATATTCTGGAACTTATTAAAATCTTATACGGTATACAAACTCATGTTTGAAGTGAGCTATATGCTATGAAACGGTTTTTAAACCGCTGAGTTTGGAAGTGTACATTAAACTCATTCTTGTTTTTGAAGTTAAACTCGCTAAAATTACGAGGCGGTAAGATACTATGACTATCCATTGAAAAAATTTTATGGAACAATTTATTGGTAAGTTCTTGCCTTCAGTTTCTGGACATTAGTAATATTTAGTGCTTTATGATATGTAATTTCAGGGAATATGATCTTCATTGCTCTCTTTTGGATCGATTAATGGTAATCCGATAGATATTGGGTCAGACCATATCATGGAACACGGAACTTGCATACTCCATAACAGGGCGGATACACATAGTGTAAAATAACAGTACCTCCTTAGTAGTAATGTTTGACCTCTTGAATATAGTCTCCTCCGGGATTTTTAATTGTTTCATCAACATGTTTGTTCCACTTAAGTTTATTCGAAATAGTAAGCCCAAGGATTTTAGCGTGGTCAACCACATCAACTGGGTTGTTATTGATTAGGATGGGATCGAGATGGGTTGGGTTGAAACTAAATCTAATACGCACTTACTTGCGTTTTCTTACATTAAATTTGTGTGCTTGGGCTTGCGTGGTGAATTCGGCTACTTCATGTTGAATAAAGCTTATTATTACATGAGTATAGAGATTTATTCATTGATATGGCTGTGCGTAATAATCGTTCCAAATTAGCAATAGCCAATCGGCATCAAGAACGATAAAATTTCACTCGGTGAAAAATCATCGTTGACGGCCTTTGATTGGACGAACGATGTTTTTTCACCAGTGAAAATTTATCGTTCAGTGTTCTGATTGGCTGACCCGAACGTGCAACACCTGCTCGCACGCTAGTGTAAACATGGAGTCTGATTTTACAAGTATTTTTTTAACTCACCGAAAAGAGAGATTTAAGACAATCTCACTGATAAAACAACTACCTAAAATCATAACGACGACATTCGTGGCCTCATTAACTTGAAATAAACCTCATGGTTTCATTTTCAGCAAGAAAACAAAGCAATAAATGGTAAGAAATTCCATTTTAATATTTTGCTTGAGTATTTGTTTTTGTCAGTAAGATATATCCGTATCTTTATACACTCGTCTTTATACTCATATAATAAACAAATTACTTCATGGTTGGTTCGTTTGTACGATTTTTATTATTCACTCGTTGTGAAGGATCGCTAAACTCACTCGTTCGCTGCGCTCACTCGTTCGTTTAACGATCCTTCACAACTCGTGAATAAAAATCGTATGCACTCACCAACCATGAAGTAATCTCTATTTTCTCCTTTGTTAACAAATTCTTGCATAATTGTATCATCAACATACGTACTTCCAGTTATTAGGTGATGTAATTTCAATATCGTTCATCACTATATTGAATAGCCATTAGCCTACCAGTGTGCCTTGGGGAACACTCGCTGTAACTAATTCTTATTCCGTATGGCACTCCTGATTTGGTTTGATTTAGTCTTCTACAAGTGATAAAATTGCTAATTCAGTCAATTGTTTACGATTGTAAATTGTACGTTTTCAATTTCTGAACTAATAGGAGGTGATCGGTCAAATCGAATGCTTTTCTATAAGTCAAACAAAATCACTCTCGTTGTTCCGCCGTTACCATCTGCGGATCTGCTCCAGTCTTAAATCATACTTATAAGTGCCCGAACATGGGATTATTCCATGGACTATTATCTTTAATACTGCTGATGTAAAAAAAGTTTCTACCACAAAACTCTCAGCAATTTTCGAAATTATCGGAGTCAGGGAAATACGGCTAAGTTGTTTATTTATATTGCGCACTGGCTTTTCTTTTGGCCTGGAGTAATGTTTGCACTTTTCCAAGATTGTGGTAAACAAGTTTCACCATATGATTGCTTTGAAATATTGGAGACTAGTTGGGCCAAGATATCCGCATTTTCTTCAACAAAAACCCAGCCATGGGTGCCATCCGGTCCTGCGGCCTTCCTTGGGTTTATAATGTTAGACTTTTAAAAAGTTGATGCTCGGTGACGTAGAGCTCTTGTAAAGATCTCACATTATTTTGACATAAATAAGTTGGTGATGGGGGATTAAAATCTTGCGTTGGTTCTAGGAAAGTTTTATTAATAAAATTGGCTAGAGGATTCGCGGGCTAGAGTCTAGAGAAGCCAGAATGACGAGTCAATTTCCAAGCAATTTACGGAGCATCGACAGAAGGGTAAGTATACGAATAATTAATTTAGTTTGACGAATTCAAATAATATGATGCAGGCGTAAATAGACATTTTTGGATTAGAGATCAAGTCCAAATTTTCAACGTTTATTATCTGTTCATTCTTGAATATTACCGAAATCAGTAGAGTGTTAGCGTAAGTTATGTGATGTCACAGTAAAGAAATGTAGCGTGACGCAGTCATGTTTCGTATCTGAATGGCTCCCATTTCAACGGTAAAAGTTTGGACTACAAACGTAAAAAAAACGCGTGAAAATATATTTGCGGTTGCCTAAATGCCTTGGAAAAAGGTTCATGATCGATTACATGTATTTGCGTTCAACCGGAAATCGTAAATATATTTTCACACTTTTCTCTACGCCATATCTGGCATATTGTTGTAGTTAGTCAGTCAGTTACAGTTGATATTGCTGATAGTTATCCTTACATAAAGTAAAGCGTAATTAGTAGTTAGAGTACTTCCGGCTCACGAGAGTACGTTTGCTGTACGTTGTTGTTGTAATAATATAATACATTTTCGTTATTCACATCGTTCGTTATTCTGAGTCTTTCTTCCTTACTGGCGCTAGGGTTATAGCTGAGACATTTGCCGTTTGAAATGGAAGTCATTCAGATGCAAAACATGACCACGCCACGCTACATTCCTTTACATACCTTGAACGTTTTTTCTGTTTACTAACTGTCTTTTTTCTCCCGAAAAAGACACTCCACTGATTTCGGTAATAAATTGTAACAAAAATATGTAGCTGTTGAAACAAAAGTTAATTTATTCAGAAGCGGAGATCCGAATATATATAGTTATTTCTAGTAAAGTGATGCATGCACAAATTTTATCAATTTAATCAATTGGACAATGTAGAAAACTAATATTGATGTAGATTATTCTCTTCAAAGGATCCAATGCCAATCCATAAAATAATGCTGGGCACGGAACCGCAGGTAAAACATGTTCAACAAACGTTTAATGTGCAAAATAATTTTGAGCATCGCATATGTCTTTAACGCATGCTTGAACATCCATGATCTGAGCTAAAAGGGAACTGGTGTGAATTATTCAATCAATTTCCAAACTTGGCGTTAAGATCGGCATGATATTTGACCCCTGCTCTGTATTTTGATTAGTTTGGAATCAGAATATACGGTATATATCAGACATTGCAAATGAAATAAGTCATCCGCTCCCCTGATTTTCTAAGAACGCTATCTTCTTTTCCAAGTACAGTAATGAAAAAAGAAAATCTGCCGACAAAATTAGGGAAAACCTTGCTATGATGCCGGTATATACCGGTGTATATCATTTAAATTATTGTTTATTTGAAACTAGTACGTAAGTCATTCACAAGTTGCTCTAATTATAGACCAGAGGGAGGTTTTTGATTTAACATACATAAAACATTGTTTTTAAAAATACTCAATTTCATGTTTTTTAGTTGTTTAAGTTATTGTGTTGCTTTGTGTAAAAAAAACAAGCGACCAAACAAACAAAAAATGGCATTTTAGCTGGTGGAAAGCTGCATATTGCTATTACTTGTCGCAAATAGTAGTTTTGCAGTAAATGTAGTAACCTCACTGTTTAATCATTTTGACCTAATGACCTCAGTGAGGTACATTATGGATATATTTTCTGCACAAGTTTGTCAATCACCAGCTTATTTGTAACTCTGTGCACAAAGTATTATTTGAAAATAAACAGCAAGATTGCTATGCAAAGAAAAAGTTATATGTATAAATTGAAACAGACTGTGAATATCAGAATACTTGAATTTTGCAGATGTGGAATTCCCCCAAAACATTAACCCATTACAACAAACCATTTGGAACTTAATGAATTAACATGAGATTCAATCCCCAAATAATTTAGTTAAGTCACTAACTGCCAATGATTTGCCTGACATTAAAACACATTGTAGCTTAATGGGTTAACTATATGGATTTAAAATCTTAATTTAAATTTTTCAATAATAACTTGGAAGTAAAGGGAAAATTTTTTTTGGCACCTACTTTACAAAGTTAGTAACTAATTAAAAAAATGAAACAAAATAGCAAAACTTTTTATTCGATTTGCGACAGTTTTGCGGAACCAATTACTTTGTCATTTCGTATCTTCTATAATTCGACAGCAAAACACATTTCATTAGGCGCAAACTTTCTACCAGAAAGTTTTAGGATAAATTAAAAAGTGGTAGATCAATTTTTGAAGTACAGTACAGCAGTACTGAAGGAAAAAAAGCCCCATGATTATTCTGGGGGCTAAAATTAGCTTAAATCTATAATATGCTATCATTCAAAAAGGTTGTTAATGAATCTCAATAATAGTTTTGATGCTTAAAGCAAATATCACAGTCTAACACAACAACACAAATCAATTTTCTCCACTCAACTAGGCAATCACAACATTCTCCTGCACAAGAAAACCACAAATAACTACATAACACAATGACGTTTCACACATGTCTTTTTGTTAAACAAGCAGAGTAGAAATTGACAATGTACTCTTGTTTAAAGGATTTAACTACCTGAAATCTTGAAACCAGATTATGATAAAAGACTAAAATTATAACATGGGAAGTACTTTGAAATTTTTTGAAATATGAAAGTTCCATTTCTTAATGCTTTCTCTTATCTTCGTGTGAAGCTTGTTACTACAAAACCTACAAAGATTATCTGAAGCAGACTTGTTAAAACCACAATTACAAAATTCGGGGTAGTTAGTATAAACACGCTTTGGTACATAGGAACTGGTAGTTTTGGTGTTCACTTTTGCATTATAACCCTGTTGCCGTAGCCATATTAGAGAAATGTATTCATTTCTAAATACCTGTTTCCATCTATATAAAAAAGCAGTGTTAGCACAGTACTTTGCTATTGCAATGTGCTTAGATTCCCTCCCCTCCACTGAATTCAAACCAAGGCCTAACCCATAGATCTTCTTCATTTCTTCTGTATGTACTGGAACAACATTGCCTAGAGACCATACTGTGGGGTTTACATTCAAATACAAACAATATCCACGATAAAATCCACAATACTCACGAATGTTTTCAATTCACTAACTTCCTCATCACTTATGTTGACACGACTAAACAAGGAAACTGCATTGCGCAAGCAAAGGCACAGGTAAGCATGGATGTGAGTTACTTTTTGGCTTGTTGACTCTTAGCCTGGCTTTCAAGAATACCAATCAGGAACTTAAAATTAGGCAAAAACATTCGAAAGTCCTTACCTGTGAATCGGTAGTCAAAATCCTTACCATTAGCACCAGTATCATTAAACCACCTAATAATCATTTTGCCAGCCTGTTAAGACCACATTGTGATTTTAAAGAGTCAACATACTTGAAGAAAAGGGACTGTGGTGGCACCTGGGAAAAATTAGAAATGCATGTAGATAGATTAGACCATGAAATAGCAAGTTTCAGTAGAAAACGATGTACCAGGGCACAGGCATTGTTTTTCAAGTGCAGTGGTTCAATATGGGCTTTGCTGATTAAATCGCACTATAAGGGGATAAACTCCTGTCAATTTTTTTATTCGCTATAAAGGTTGTCACTTTATTTTTATTGGTTTTACTAGTAACATTTGGATTGAGTTTCTTCTTAAATTTGCTAACTGCCTCTGCAACTTTCAACCTGTTTTTGTATGGCCATGACTTCCATGTGTCAGTAGGATTGGGACCAAGAGTGCCTCTGCAATGAACTATATTATCCTTACTGACATCTGCAAAAGTTGAAAGATAGGTAGCGCTATTTGTTAGCTCACCTGCTAAAAATGCTAGCATTTTCATATCATTAGGCACTTCTGCAATGGCAAGCTTAACTGAAACAGGTTCCCCCTTGCATGATAAAGAATATGACTTATTCTGAATATGATGGATATCTGTCATTAGCTTTGCAATGAAACGTGTAACAGGCAAACTGTTCTCAGAGCAATTTGCCCCCAAAAGAAGGAAATTTTCATTTCTACTCAGTATGTGATGTCTAATATTAAGAAAACTTACCAGCCAAGAGCATGCAGTATCATCTTTCCCAAAGGGAGCACCATCACCGCCTAAAGCTATGTTGAATGTATTAGGCTCATTGAAAGTTAAAATATTGTACTCATCACTACTAAGGTAAAACTCTGCCAACTTTAAAATAAGCTCTTCTAACTCTCTATAGCATCCATTCACCTTCTCGCTTTCTTCCAACCCATCACAGAGCATCTCTCGCACATCATACAACTTGCCTATTTCTATGGACTTGATATACAACATCAACCTGTGGTAAGGGACAAGCCTTGGGGAGGGACAGTTTGCAACCTTTATACGCACAGCCCGTTTCATTTTTGATACATTCCCATACGAAGTAGCCTTATATACAGATCTATATTTAGCTCTACCCATTACTCCATTACTATAATAGCATGCTATTGATCTCAACATGTTTTCATTAGAGCTTTCAAATTTTCCTAGATCTTCTTTGTACAGCTTTGGCAATACCTTCCCCGTTAACTCTCTTGTCTTTCTCACTGCTTTTACAATGTCTTCCTCCTTACTCCTAGTCTCCACTGTCTCAACCATTCCAATTGTTGCCGGTGTTGTGTTACTTGAACTACCTCCATGAATAACACATGCTGCCTCCATCGTCTCCTGTCTTCGCTTGGTTTCTGTTGAAATACCATATGCAGATGTCCCAGTTGGTGCTGCCTGTTGACTGACCATTGTCTTCCTGCTTATCTTGAATCCACTCTTTTTCTCTCTCTGATTAATCTCCTCTACCAATTCATCCTCAAGCTCCTCTACCTCCTCAATTTCTTTAACTAGTCTGCCTACCTGTAGGATGTTTTTATATAACCATATTTTAAGGATACTATTTAGATTGACAAATACATTAACTGCATGAATGTATTTATAAGTCTTATAAATCAGTCTTATAAAAAGCTTGAACTAAATATCTTGAAATGTCTATATGAACATTATTATGGCTTATCGAGCCCACTGCGTGAGCTTGATGGCATTTAAAAATCAGGGCCTTATATACAAAGTACCTTGATATAAATATGATCTTAGTGAATTTGATGATACGTAATCATAAATATTTAATAAACCAAAAAAACAATTTATTCTTACCTTTTCATCTAATCTTTTTAGCTTTACAGCCACCGCCCGAGCCTGTTTTGTCTTGGCCACGATTGCCTTGTTTTCCAATCTTTTCCTTGTCATGTACTCGGCGATATTAAAGCGTTTGAAATGGCCCTTCGGAAGCGGCATATTTTAATGGTTTTTAACCAAAAATTAAAAAAACAAAAACCATAGGATTTTAAAATAATACAAAAAGAACAACATAATTGAGAAAATTTAACAATCCGATGGACAATAAACAAGTTTTTACCAAGGCGAAATTTGTCAACTTTTAGTAAATTTCGCTAATGGGCGCCATTTCGTTCGCGCGCCCTAAACGAAAGCCTTCCTAACAAAACAAAAAAGCGTAACTAAAGCAAACTTGGTATCAAAATTATCCTCATTAAGCACCCTTTTATTCTTGCTAGGTCTCCTATTACCCGCAAACAACCACAGCTGCTCAAAGATCAAAACAAATTGCGCAACTTTTAAAGCCAAATCAGTAACCAGTCTCCTGGAATTAATCGCACGGACTTACTAAAAATTTGTCACACATTTAATTGGCACTTTCGCGTGCATTTTTGTCAAGCGTGATCGGATCGACTTCAACATCCTTCAAAAATTGATAAACAGGGGCATAAATCCTATCCTTATTAATTGGATCGCCAACTTTCTCGCTGACAGAGGAATCGGCCCGAGTTATTCTTGTTGGAGACCAATCAGTGGTGGTGTCCCACAGGGAACTAAACTTGGCCCCTTGCTCTTTTTAATTATGGTGAATGACCTGAAGGTCTCTGACGATTCTGTTAAATTCGTAGACGACACTACTTTATGGAAAATTATTACGAGCGCCCAATTGTTTACTTCAGTCTTACAGGCACAAATTAGTGAATGCTCCAGTTGGGTGGCCAAAAACAATATGAAATTAAATCCCACTAAAACCAGAGAAATACGAGTATGTTTTCCAGTTATGATACCGAAGCACTTCCTCCACTTACCATTGATGGCTGCATCATTTCTGTCGTGTCACACGCTAAATTACTCGGATTGATCATCTCGAAAGACCTCGAGTGGGTTCTTCATACTGATTTCATTTGTAAGAAAGCTGCGAAGCATCTGTATGCTCTAGGATTATTAAAGAGATCTTCCATTCCGTCAAGCAAGTTAGTGCGAGTGCTTGATACATGCATCCGACCAATCTTGGAATACGCGTGCGAAGTATGGCATGACAGTTTGCCCAAGTATTTAAGCGATCAGATCGAAAGGATCCAACGCAATGCTCTACGAATAAGCTTCCCAGATTGCTGTTATGATTTTGCAATGGTCCGCACCGGTGTGGTGTCATTATTCATACGGAGAGAGACGATCTGTGAGAGATTTTTTGAACGAATGCGTACCGACGAATCACACAAGTTACATTCCCTTGTCCCCTTCTAATCGGGATACAGAATATTCCCTTTGGGGTGGTAATAACATATTATCAATATCTAGGTGTAGAACTAATAGATACGCAAACAGTTTCATAATTGCTAGTAGTAAATCTTTTAACGTTGGTAAAACTTAATTTATAATTTATAATTACTATAATAGTTCTTATAACTGATTTTAATTCTTATTTTAATCCTTTTAATCTTGTAAACCGGTGTAATTCAGTCCCTGACTGCTAAATCGGTCTTCTTAATAAATCCTTTAAATGGCGGCACTATTTTTTGGGAGATATAAAATAACAAAAGTCCTTATGAATGCTTGTAATAAAATCTGCTGAAAGTGAATCAGAAATCATATTTAGTCGGTTAAAAATTGAATTTAAACTGAGCTTAAAATATTTTCAAAAAATAATAAAACAATTATTGAATTCGGTTCTCGCAGGACATGAGGAATTGTTAAGGCCTGCCTTAACAATTTCTCATACCCTGCTCGACCTCATTCAATAATTGCTTAAAATAAAAACTATAATATGTATGTTGATTTTTGAATCCCTTGATTGAACAAAAGTTCTTTGTTTCTCATCGAAACAGCTATTAAATAGCTAGAGCATGTAGATGCGTTGATGTTAAATTAGATAAAGATTCTAATACCACCATATTTCTCCAAACCAATTCCAATATCGCTGTAAAGTACGCTAGTTTCTGGTTTTCATCTTCTCAGGGTCCAATTAATTGCCTGATATACCATAACATAAAAGTATAGGTATAATGCATTGTGATTTTTTACTGATGCACACCAGCGACAGGTTTGTCTACAGACAATAGATAGAATAAGTAGATATGGACTTGTCATTATTCAGGCCTACTCTGGAACCTAAAGTCGCCTTAAGTCGCCTTAAGTCGCCTAAAGTCGCCTTAAGTCGCCTAAAGTCGCCTTAAGTCGCACAAAATTGCTTTAAGTTGCACAAAGCCACCTTAAGTGTCTAATGATAATGGTCTATTTGAACTCATTTAACTAGTTGGGATTTAAATACATATGACAACAAAAGTTTAAAAATCTATATCTTGAGGCAATTTGTGTAAAGAAGTCTTGGTAAGTCTGGCTCAAAACCTCAATAAATGAGTTATAGCTAGGTGTCAGTCATGTGACATGTTAACTGTACACTAATGCTGGGTGGTCAACTCCAAAAATACACAGTTTTGGATCGAGTTAAGTATTCATCACAGGTATTGATGTTGTGTTTGGTAGCATGTACATACAATTTAACAAAATTTGCTTGCTTAAGAGTTAAGACACTAAGCAGCAATATGTGTAAAGTTAACCACCAACTGTTGTCCTATGTAAACATTTTGAGTGAGCTATGGCAACTAAAAGCTACTCTTTGTAAAACCTAAATTTAACCTGGAAACACCTAATATTTAGGGTATTTAGGTGCATGATTAGATGAATATGTACTTGCTGTAATGCACTGGTCAGTGTATGAAACCCCTATTCCCCCTACCCTCAGATTCACCAATGAAAAGACAAATAAGCAGTTCCCCAGAAAAGTCTCAAATAGAACCAAAAATACATTTACTGGTGCATGAAAACCCCATCATGGAAACATGATAGGCTATGAAGCCAATATACAGTAAGAAATTTTTGAGTATATTTGAGTTTGTTTCTCTACTCCTGAAGCTCTAATCAATTTATCTCAAATACATCTGAAAATCACATATTCAATAGATTAGACTAGCCATTATTTATACATATTTGCAATATTCTGTGTAATTATGTACGGCCTTACTGTTTAAGTCGTATAAAATGATTCAACATTTCCATACTGTGCGATAAAACTATCCAGTTTAGGAACACAAATCGCCGCAGGCATAACATGCCAAATGCCAATGACTTCAGAGTAGCAAACCCTTTTTTGTCGGGTGACCGGTATAAACATTTCAAAAACACAATTGAAATAAATTTAACAAACTCTGTCAGTTTCGGTAGAAACAGTGGTCAAAATTGACAAAAAATAGAAATGAGTAGTTATCGTATCAAGATTCATTAATCAAAGCAATACGACATCCAGCAAATATTTTGGTATACATACAGTAATGCATGAAGTTTTTGCGATTGTGATTAGCCGCTGAAAGGCGAATTGTGTGAACGACAAAGAAGTGAACAACAGCCTAAAAAATACCTTTCAAGTCGTGCTACAAATTAAATGTAGAATTACAAAATTATTCCACCAAAATCGAAAATCAATGGACGAAAATTATGGACAATTAATATGCCAATAATGTGATTTCAATACAAAAGCTGGTTACAGTTAATAATGAATGTCGTATCTGAGTAGTTCATAGGCGAAAATATTACATCAGTGACTTAATGAATCATGGCAGGCATATATTGGCATCGGACCATCGGTACATTATGACCAAAGTTACCAAAACATCTTTGACTTTCAGTGTACATGTTTCGTAAAGTACTACAGCCACTTACAGCTCCACAATTGAGGGTCAGGGTTACGTATATATGTATATATATACATTTATATATATATATATATATATATATATATATATATATATATATATATATATATATATATATATATATATATATATATATATATATATATATATATATATATAATACTAAGGTGAATATATTATTGACTGTATCATACTTGCTATGTGAAATAACCTATGTGACTGACTGACTGATGATTATATAACTTTTACTGTGATTTACAGAAATAGTCATTTAATACTGTAAGAAGAGCGTTGTTAAGCTTCCTCAAAGATAAAAGAAAAACTTTGTAATGCTAACCTGTGAGTATACTGTATTTATGGCCTCAACAAAAGATTTGTCTAACAACCTCATTCATATTGTGCCAAACTGCATGTGGCATTGTGCATTTATAATGCACCTATCAATGTTTTTGTTGTGAGGGGGGAAGGGCGGGCATCACCAATTAAAGGATTTGACAGCCTTTCCAACGTTTTGGAAAAGATTAAAAATCCCCTGGTGATGCCTGCCCTCCCCCCCCCTCATAAGGAAAACATTGATAGGTGCATAATAAACTTTACTTATTTCAAATTAATTATTCCAACTGTACTATCAACGTTACATAGTACATGGTATGCTGGTATTAGCCATTCCTGTTTATTTCAATTTCAGTACAAAACCCTATACCCCCATACACCAGATTGTACTTGTATGTCTGTATTGTTATATGTACCGGTATGCTAATTATGCACAAAACTCATCTAAAATTGCACAAAGTAGCCTTAAATTGCACAAAGTCGCCTTAAATCGCACAAAGTCGCCTTAAATCGCATAAAGTCGCCTTAAATCGCCCAAAATCGCACGGCTTATTTTGTAAAATTTGCTTAAATCGCCTTAAGTCGCCGTAAGTTGCCTTAAGTTGCACAAAGTTACAGCGACTTTAGGTCCAAGAGTAGGCCTTTATTCTAACAGGGGCTAGCACTAAATAGAAAACGGTTGGGCGAAATGTAAAATCGTGCAAAAATAATTCAAAAATTTACCACTACAGTGTGTTTTATCGAAAATGAATCTTCATGTGACAAATTTCGAAAACATGCGAGCTTCTTTTATTCCCAAGGAAGAAACTTGGCGCGTGGGTGTTTCAGTAGCATGCACTCCTTTCTTTGTTTAGGCTGTTTACCTGAAATCTATTTTTGTGTTGACAGGCCGAATGATACTACAAATGCGTATATTACAAAAAGGTTAACAAGATGGCGCTTAGCAATCGTTGAAAGTTACAAAATTTAAGCGAAAAATATGAAAAAAACTGCGCCTGTGTGTGGCTAGGAACTCATCGGATTTGAAGTGAGCATAGTACAAAATAGTAAGTCGTGTTGAAAGATTATAGTTCTAAGATGTGCACAAGAAAGTTTGCAAAGTCAGGCAGAAAACACGGACTTAAAATAACTTAATAACCGAAATAGACTAATTCCCTGACCATGGTATAGGCAAGAAGATAGTTTGAAGATCACAAAAAGGAGTTTTATCAAAGTTAACAATACTAATTGAGGTTCCAGTAGAGCGCTAACGAATGAGCTTGGGAGTGCTGCATGGGCAATAGCGCAAAGGAACTGAATTTATTTTGAAAGTTCGCAAGCTGATCTTTATGAGGATTTAGATATACAGATGGCAAAATTCTTCACCGTATTCCTCCCAACCATTTCTAATATGATTGTAAAGTACGTATGTTGGTGGCTGTCGATCGTCTGCTCATGCATGGTCCAATAACTTGCCTGATCATAACATAAAAAACTAGGAGTTGTGTCACCATTCGTGGCTTTGTGATTTTTTAATTATATGGCAAGAACAGACGATTGCACATCAGCGACAGGTTTGTCTGCATAAAATGCAGAGAATAAAGGAGATCAACAGATAATGTGGTGGGCGTAATCTTACAACATCTGTGGACACAATTCTTTTTCAATAGCTATAGATAAGTGCTAGACAAAGCTAAGTTAGTGTTATTATTAAAATTATGTAACTACTGCATAACTATGCATATACATGTAGCTTGCTAAATATTTTGTGGACAGTTTGCGCTGATAATGCATACGAAACAAACGAATGATAGAGTGTTTGTAAGTATTTGTACGCTTTTTAGGCTTGTTTAGTCCTGATGACGGTAACGTCGTTTTCATGGTCATACATATTGAAAATATTCACGGAAATAATTTTGAAATCAGGCAAGTTATTTTACGTGTGCTTCAACCACTAACAAAATCGATTACATCATGTCAAACCGTCTATACAGTGAGGTGAAGGTCTTGTAGCATTCCCGACCACATAAAATTCTGACCAATTGTGGAACATATTGTAGCCATAAATAGAAAATCGCTTACTATAATTCTAAAGAGATAATTATGAAGACTTTTTGCAGAAAAGGAGGTAATACATCATGATGGAAAGTAATTTGTAATCAAGCAACGTATAATTTTGTGCAAGACCATGTAAATTTACTATCGCAAAGCTTTCGATCCGTAAGCTCCGATGCGGCTAATTTAAATCTACACGTCTTTAATACCGTACAGCTAAAGTTCTGCGATTTACGGTTACCATATACTTGCTTGTCTTGAATCTTTATTACATTTGTCTTGAAATCATTTGTTTTTCTTGCAAACTGATTGGTTAAAACTAGTGCGATTGACTCCCAAATCGCACTATTTTGGATCATTAATCGCATCATTTTTAAACCAAATGCATTTGAGTCAATCAATCATATGAACTTGCTAGCCAAACGATTTTTTCAAAGTACTTCAGACAAATGGCCAAATTTCCATATAATTTGCGGTTGATATTTAAAATACACAAATGGCGTGTTTTTTTTGTGAAACAGCTAACGTTGCCGCTTGCAGAGTGAATAAAATAAAGTGGAAATTACACTTCGTCTCGTGCAATATAATGTTGGTCCGAAATCAAATTTGTGATTACAAATCGCACTCCCGCTTTGCGATGTTGTAATCACGCGATTGATTTCCGTCTACATTATACTCCACTCAATGCACCTTTATTAATTAAACCATGGAAACATACAAGGAACTTTAAACAAAATACCTCTTATCTGTTCAAGTACCATAAAAGGTAATTATTAAATATTTTCATTAAATAGAAATAAACTATGCATACGGCAGCACGTATTTTTAGAGATCTATAAGTAATTAGAGCCGAATGAATATAGGATGGAGTTTTAGGTCGGTAAAACAGCTTATGAATTAAACGTTTTTGGATCTTCACATGTATATGCGTGACCCCTTTGTTTCAACAACAACATATTTACTCTTTATTAATTTTTTTGTATGTCGTTGAGACAGCTTATGAATCAAGCGTTTCTATATCTTACATGTATTTGCGCGTAACCCCTTTGTTTCAACAAAAAATCTTTATTAATAGAGCAGCTGAGCTGCATTAAGGTAAATGAGACATTTTACAGGAGATGGCCAAAAAAACTTCACAATCTTTCGCAAACCCACGCAGACGTGGTTGTAAAACATGCACGCATGTTGATAAAGTTTCATCCAAATCAGATCGAGTGTATTGCGTATTGCAAAAAGTACAACGTATATTGCAATACCATGCATAGCACGTATATACCAGTGATTGTTTTTTCCAGCCGCAACCAACATGTATTTATCATATCTGCATGTGATTTTTTGGCAAGAACTAACTCACGAGCCCACGTTACACCAGAGATGAAGAGATTGATAGATAAAAGAGATCAACAGATAATATAGCAGGCCAATCGTTTGGTCCAATATTTTTAAGTGCATAATAGGCAAGTATAAAACATAAGTGAAGGTTGAAAGAAATATTTTCCAAAAATTATTCTATTTACGTGTATAATAAATTGAGTGATTCTCATGAAAAACAGTCCAACGTCAACGTTTAGAGTAAAAATAACCAAAACACGCGGGTGCGACTCCAAAAGCGCGTGGTTTGTACAAACCAGCCTTCTAAAGGGTATCATACTGCACTAACATAATTTAGGTTTGGCTTGCAAAGCTACCAATTTCTAAGGTATTACTTCAAGTTAAGTCTGTTTAAAAAACAAACCAATTATGATTTGGACTAAACCAAATTGAATCCAGACCAACTGCATGAAATGGTATAAATAGGCATAAATAGCAAATAGCTTATCCATCGGTATAATACGTATCCAAACTGATGTGAATATTTCAGTTTTGACTGTGAAAACAATTCATTTTTAAAGCGCGAGATCAAAAATAATAGTAAGTTTGAATACGAGATATCATGCAGGAGTGTATAGATACTCCAGAGTTAACTGTAATACCAGAAGATGATTATAAAGGTTCTAGATGAAGAAAGCAATGATAAGCCTGACTTGATCGTCGAAAGCAATTGTTAACTGATAGGCGGTATGTCTAGTCTATCTAAATATCTTAAAAACCAATTTTTTCATATAATATAATACATTTTCATATATCATTAATATATTACACTTGTGCTTTGGTGGTATCAATTTTTAAAGAAATATGAAAGGTATCATAGTAACGTGTATGTACGTGTGCATGGTTTTGATCATTTTGGTTAAAAAAGTCATTTGATCGATTCTTATCCAAAGAGTTACTATTGAACAGTTATGTTCCATTTATTATTTACAACTTAAATGATATGGGAGAATTGATAGAAAAAAACTACACTACCCTTGGCGACCAACCTTTGCTAATTGCTATACGCGTTGTTACACAGGCATTATGTTGTTTTTCACCCATGCGCCTTCAAGTGACAAGCTTAATTACAAAAAAACTAAGTATTGAGAATTTAAACATTCCAGAACAGCACGTACGGTCCTTTATATTTAGCAAAAAATAAGTCATGCACATCAGCGACACGTTTATGGATATTTTGAATCAATAAGCATAAAGCATAAAGAAATCGGCGATATGAATAGATGTTTATTATGGACATAACTTTCGGGCTGTCAGTAACTCTAATTATGCAAGTGACAGGCAACTACTAGGCGCAAGTCAGTGTTGAAACAAGGATCTCCGCAAAATAGTAAGTATGTATATTCTGATAAATAGTTATTTGTAATCCTCTATGGTAAAACATACGTTAACGCTTTAAAAAAACGTTGTTAAATCCCTTTCCAAACCGTTCGTCAGCCGTAAATATTGGAAGCGCTAAGCACGATAAAGGTCAGGATGACCATGATAAGGTTTTTAAAAAAATGAGAAAACACTTTGAACTATCTGTGAAAACAATTTGAGCCAGTGGCGAAGCCAGCTTCATGCGACTGGTCATGCTATTTCGCGACGAGCGCCGAAGGTACAAACCAGCCTTCTAAAGGGTATCATATTGCACTAACATATTTTAGGTTTTACCTCAAGTTAAGTCTGTTTAAAAAACAAACCAAATCGAATCGACAAGTTTCAGTCCAATTATGATTTGGACTATACCAAATTGAATCCAGACCAATTGCATGAAATGGTATAGGCATAAATAGCAAATAGCTTATCCATCGGTAGTGTATATAGGTATTTAAACTGATGTGAATATTTCAGTTTTGACTGTGAAAACAATACATTTTTAAAGTGCGAGATTAAAAATAATAGTAGGTTTGAATATGAGATATCATGCAGGAGTGTATAGATACTCCAGAGTTAACTGTAATACCAGAAGATGATTATAAAGGTTCTAGATGAAAAAAGCAGTGATAAACCTGACTTGATGGTCGAAAGCAATTGTTAACTGATAGGCGGTATGTTTAATCTATCTAAATATCTTAAAAACCAATTTTTTCATATAATATAATACATTTTCATATATTATTAATATATTACACTTGTACTTTGGTGGTATCAATTTTTAAAGAAATATGAAAGGTATCATAGTAACGTGTATGTACGTGTGCATGGTTTTGATCATTTTGGTTAAAAAAGTCATTTGAACGATTCTTATCCAAAGAGTTACTAGTGAACAGTTGTGTTCCATTTATTATTGACAACTTAAATGATATGGGAGAATTGATAAAAAAACTACACTACCCTTGGCGACCAACCTTTGCTAATTGCTATACGCGTTGTTACACAGGCATGTTGTTTTTCACCCATGCGCCACTAACTGACAAGCTTAATTACAAAAAAAACTAAGTATTGAGAATTTAAACATTCCAGAACAGCACGTACGGTCCTCTATATTTAGCAAAAAATAAGTCATGCACATCAGCGACACGTTTATGGATATTTTGAATCAATAAGCATAAAGCATAAAGAAATCGGCGATATGAATAGATGTTTATTATGGACATAACTTTTGGGCTGTCAGTAACTCTAATTATGCAAGTGACAGGCAACTACTAGGCGCAAGCCAGTGTTGAAAAAAGGATCTCCGCAAAATAGTAAGTATGTATATTCTGATAAATACTTATTTGTAATCCTTTATGGTAAAACATACGTTAACGCTTTAAAAAAACGTTGTTAAATCCCTTTTCAAACAGTTCGTCAGCCGTAAATATGGGAAGCGCTAACCACGATAAAGGTCACGATGACCATGATAAGGTTTTTAAAAAAATGAGAAAACACTTTGAACTATGTATGAAAACACTTTGAGCCAGTGACGAAGCCAGCTTCATGCGACTGGTCATGCTATTTCGTGACGAGAGCCAAAGGTGCGAGTCCAACGCACATGAGAGGGGGGGTCTGGGGGAATCTCCCCGGGAAAATTTTGAAATCTAGACTCCCAGAATCACCATTTGCGGCAATCTAAGATGAAATTTGAAGGAATAGCTTGACCTAATGAAGGGCAAAATGTGGATATTCAAGCATATTTCGGACAACAAGATCGAAAGAAATAAGAAAACCCCATTCACAGACACCGGCAGATATTGATGATATTATAATAATTCGTATCGCCGTGTATTCCAAAATAATCCGCAGTTTTAGCGCCTGATCAAATTTCATTTCAATATTTATCTCAATTTCACTGAAAAAATATATCTCAATCGAATTTTCTACCATTTTGCTACCATTGACATTTTATATACTGTTGCAATTGCTAGGGTATGATGAGCATAAATATAGTTGAATGAAATCCATAGTCCGTCTAGTTAAAAAGTTACAAGCGAATTTACATGATGTTTTTGTAGCGTCTCATCAAATTTCTTGTCTAATATGTTTCTCAATTTAACTGCTTTAAAATTTCCCGATCAAATTTTGCCAGCACATTGACATATTATATATTGTTGTAAGTACTAGGATATTATGAGCATAAATATATTTGAATGAAACTCGTAGCAGTGTAGCAGGTCTAGTTAAAAAGTTACGAGCGAATTTATATCGGGTTTTTTGGTTGTCATGCGCCAGAGCAGAGGCATGACAAGAGAGAATAATTTTGCGGAATACGCATGCGCTGAAGACGGCTTAAGGTGATTTAGCCAATAGGATGGCAATGTTCCTAATTGGAAGTCATGCTGGCCTGATTAGAGCATGACATACGGGCATATTTACCCAGTTGTCGTGCTCGATAGCCTGCATTAAGGGAAAATTACGGAACAGTTCGAAGTGGCCAAATATAATGCGAATTCGCTTAATTTTAAGGGATTTTTGAAATAACATAATTATTAAGTGTTTTAAACTGCAATTTAATATTTTGAAAAAAACGTATTTTTCGACAAAATTTTACTCATGCCCAGCTTGGCAAGCATGACCGCTAGCTTCCCACAGCTTTGAGCTATCTGTGACAACACTTTGAGCTATCTGTGAAAACACTTTGAGCTATCCGTGAAAACGCCATGAACTATCTCTAAAAACATATTGAGCTGTCCGTGTAAACAATTTAAGCTATCCGTGAAAACTCTTTGAGCCAAATCCGTGATTTTTTGTCTGACCGTGAAAAAAGCTAGTTCGACCATTTTGCTTTAATTCGTTTTCTTTGTCAGATAATACGGTTTAATTTGAACCGCTTACATGATGTCTATATAATCGTCAGACCGTGCTAAATAGCTAAAGCAATCAGGCGAAAGGTTTGTTGACACTGTGGCATATACAATTATTTTAATAAGCCTTTCCACAGCAATCAGCGTGGCGCATACTATATAAAATATTTGCTCGTGATAAGCAATATTAAAGATTTAATTAGAAATGCCGAGCCCTAGGATATCAAAATTGTGTGCCTTCAAAATACATTCAAATTCTTTATATATGGCTCTATGAACTATATTTTCATGGTCTGCAAATACGAAAAATAAAGGATCAAGCATTTAACAACATTTTACTATGGTTGTATTGATGACCGTAAGTATATAATTATACTGATCGGTGGTAATCCGGCCTACACGGTGACAATAATTTTCTTAATTTAAAGATATCTATTATCTATATACAAAACACAATTTTAACATGTAATAGTGAACAAAAAGGGACAGGAAGGTTCTTTATCAAAACATTGCTCCAGAAATGTTTTAAAACGGCAAATTTTGATGGACTCCATCATTCCATGATCAAGAAGTGAGTCTAGGAAACGTGTTCCTAATTCTAATCACGAAATATTCGTTGTGATTTCTTTCCTTGATTTTCTATACCTATGTTGAGATGCTGATATTTCGTGCAAAATGATTTATTTGCTTGTGGGATCTCATACATTTATATAAGGTAAGAGACATTTAACATTCCAGTTCCAGAAAAACATATGTCAGTCTAAAGTTCTCAACAAATTATATCGTGGAGACTTCAGGCAGTGTGCTACAGAATTGATTTAAATGACGCTATCAGGTTAATATATTTATGTATTGTATACAATTTTAGTAAAATTTTCTTTACTTGCAACTACACAATAATAAAACAGCCATATGTTGGTGGTATTATGACAAAAGAATCTTGTTTAATATATGTACCATGAAAGTCTTTAATTTGAATTAAATTCTAAAAAATGCAATCTTACTAGGACTCTGGGCAGAGTGCCTGGCAAGTCACTCAGACATTGATTTTTGGTTGTCTTAGTGATTACATAAGATGTGCTAGCAATGTCTTAAAATGCCTTGGAAGGTACCCTGATAATAACTGATTTAAAAAGGAGTTCGTTGGGCAGGACAGGAATAAGTGAATATACCTCACCCCTAATGAACGCTCTAGTAACAGCCTTGTGCCCATTTTCGTTTTGGCAGGCGGAGAGAACGCCTTAGCAGGCGTCTTGCCATATTATGTAATCCAATAGTACTTTATACTGGTGAATTTCTAAAGGTGACTTTGTAAACTTCTATCAAATTTCAAGATAAAAATCCACCCACATAAAGTCGAGTGTCTTCAAGCTTCAAAATAATTTGAAAGTTACGCGCAATCGTTAGGAAAATTCTTCGTGGGCGACCGTACCGGGGGGAGTGAATACTTTCACAAATACGTTTGCTTGTTTCAACAGCTAGCCAAGTAAACACATTTCATATTATACTATTTTCACGTATAGTTGCGTATTGTTTTGTTTTTAGGCTTTAACTACAAGAAAATCTGACAGACATTTGTGTTTTCCCAGGTTTTTTTTTAAAGGGCGGTTTTTATTATGCCAAAGTAAAACATAACTAAGCGTCTGCCAATAAAAGCAACTGTTAGCACACTAAGGTTTTAAAATTGAAACGTATGTATCTGCAGTACATAACCCTCAAAATGGAAATGGGGGAAATGGGGGAAATGGGTAAGTCTGTCAGATTTTTTTGTTAAAAACAAAACAATGCACAAATATAAACAAGCTAACGTATTCGTGAAAATATTCACCCCCCCCCCGTATGGTCACCCACTAGGAATTTTCGTGACGATTGGGCGTGACTTTCAAATTATTTTGAAGCTTGAAGACACTCGATTTTATGTGCAGTGGCGGATCTAGTGTAAGTCAAAATAAACTACCACAGCTCATTCAAGGATATATTTACATTTTAAAATACCTTCAAAGCAACTTCATTGGTTAGATTTTATTCTTTTGAAATTCATAACCTATGACATTGTCATAAAGTTATTTTGAATTTAAAATTGAGCTGCTATAATTTATTTTGACTTACCCTGGATCCGCCACTGTTTATGTGGGGTGATTTTTGTATTGAAATTTGACCGAAGTTTGCAAAATCACCTTCAGAAATTCAATAGTATAAAGTACTATTGGATTACGTAATATAAATACACATGACGAAGAAATCACATGAATTTATCGGACACAAAAGCGGAAAACTTCTTTATGGCGGCAATTTTGGCTAATTTTCGAGGATACAAAATCGAAGATAAAGTTGACGGCACAGTCCCAAAACAAGTCAAGAATGGTCTGAGTTGTTCCTTAGACATCTGTGATTATGGTAAAGTACAAGAATTGTATGAGACTTCTGCTACTCGGCAATAAAAAGCAAACAAGTCGGAAAATATGGCTGAAATCGTGTTTTTGCGGGGGGTAAGTGAAATACAATGCCTTACATATCTATAAAACAATGTCGATCCTTTTGAAATCTGCAATAATTGGATTTAATTGAACATGGTTTTTCATGTTATAATAATTTCTGTAGGAAATATGTAATTTTAATTTCTGCCAGCGATTTTAGTGATTTTATGCATAATTAGCTATCGACCTGACATATTAAATGGTGAATTTCTTGGAAAATATTATAGTTAGGCAGTGTTTATCTTCTAATAACGTACCGTTATAAACAACCCTTCCAAACATTATAGCCAGTTCAGAAAGCTGTTGCTTGCATTGGTCTGAAGTTAGAGCTATACTGTATGTCGACACTGCCATTTTAGGGCGGGGTCATTTTGAAGACTTTAGTCCCGCATTTAGCTTTTGGAACATATGCCATGTTGACCGGATTGGTCATTATATCCTAAAACAGTTGAGATTATCTCTGGTAAATGAAACGCATGCAAAACCCTATACAGGCCCTAGACTATACGGCAAATGACAAAGAACACTTTTGAAATCAAAGTTGATGCTGCCGGAAAACGATTTGTTACTCAAACAGTGGACGAAATAGGCAAAAATCAAAGGAAGGATGTATGAAAGCCTTCAATCTGACTCTTGTCCTGTTAAAACTTTTGAAAAGTACATTTCAAAACTTAATCCTGACCTTGAGGCTTTTTGGCAAAGACCGCGAGAAAGCTATTTAGGTGCTGACGAAAATATATGGTATTTCCGAGCTCCTGCCGGTGAAAAAAAGATGGGAAACATGATCAAAGACACGTCTATTCAATACCAGCTGAGCAAAATCTACACCAACCACGGTCTGATATCTATTGCCACTGAAATCTTGAATGCAGCGGGATTTAATTAACGACCGAGAAATTATGAAAACAAGCGGCCACAAAAGTGTGACAAGTTTACAAAGCTATCATAAAAGAATCACCGATCAATGCAAGGAGAGCTTTTCCAACTTCATTGGAAAAGCAATTGTTTGCTCTGCTCTTGAGAAAGAAAAGGTGGAATCAGTAGAAGACACAAGACAGCTTCCCAAATCTCCAGTTTCATCTATTCCATTACATTCACCCACTGGAAGCCCACTTGTGTTCAACTTTCAACAAACAAATTCGCGTGAATCAAGTTCGCCTTTCACGCTTAGTTTCAAGACCGGACAGATGACTTTTAATAACAGTCATGTCACATTTAACTTTAATATTCGTTAAATATTTTCTCTCTTGACAGTAATATATTTATGCTTGTTTTGAAAGTATATATCTTCACGCACTTTGATTTTAAGCCATCGAAATGATAATTAGCTATGTTAATTCATTGTTAAACAAGTCACTTCGTTTTTTTTTCATTTTTTGTTCCATATAATAAAACACCTATGGGATTCATCTTCGCCCAATGTGGCAAAATATTAAGTTTCGAGTGCAATAGTGGGCTCAAATTTTGGTCTCGTAAACACAATTTTTTTCAATACAATGTCAATAAGTCAAGATATATTAAAATGAGATGCAATAAGAATCCAAACAACTAACAAATGTTGGCGTATCTTTCGGTCTGTGTGATGACATATATAAGTGACTGGCATTAGACAATCTTTAAAGCAAATCAGCTTTAGAATGAAAGAAACGTCTCCGCAAAGCAGTAAGTACGTTTAGAATATGACAGGTCTGAGGATATTGTTAACAATATTTTGGAAAAAGCATTGTAAAACTATATATAAAACAATTCAGTTCAATTATTTCAATAATAATAATCTTCTGTATTACCTAGATGGCAATCAAATATTTGGCACCCGCGACATGTTTATTCCTAGCAGGTACGAAATTACGAAAATAATCAAGAAATATTTGGAAATCAGACTACTTCGTAAATTTGTGGAAGGGACTACATACGATGTTCATAATTAGGATAACCTTTATATAAAAGAATGATATGTGCTGATTATTTTCAGGCAAAAACTCTCCAGTGTAATCACTTCAAACAATGGCAAAATCCATCGAATTGAATTATACCTGTGTTATCGAATTTTTGAGAAATAAGACTAAATTCTATGACTAAAAAGTTGTTTTTATAGGTGTTAAAAACGGACAACACCTGTATGATTGGGTAGAATATATGGCAATAATTAATTATACCTATGAGAGCGGGAAAGCTTTTTTTGGACTAAAGTCTTGTTGAATTTTGAAAAATATAAGCAAAATGGCTGACAGATTTGGAAAGATAAATGGGAATGATCTCAAAAATTTAGTCAATATTACGAAAAATTCAGTAATTTTTTTTTATTCAAACAAGCGAAAATAAATTTGGAATTTTGCCTACAAACTGGTGACAAATTTTTCGAAAATGCTCATGCTGCATTATGCTGGCGACCACGAAAAAAATCACGCCTATATATAGCATGCACGTGGGTACGCTATTAATTGATAGACACAAGCTGGACATATTTCTTAAATTTATAGGGCTGTTGCTTAGCTTCAGTGAGGCTGATGTTTTCCTACACAATCCAAGAGGTTCTAACAATCGTCTCAATGGAGCTGATGCAAACAGAAAAAATAACAACAGATTGTTTGATTCTCAAGTAAGTTCTAAATCTACATAAACATTTAACCGTTCTTGATTTCATTATTGACTACTTCCATACTGATATAAATACCACATAGCATGCATGCATTAATCCTTATTTCCTTGCATCAGTTCAACGGTTATATGCCTTTCTGTCATTTAAATATCAATTGTCGCTACTAGTATTTCATTTTTGAACATCCCAAGAATTCCTAAGAATTAACATGACTTCAACAAGTTTGACACAGTAATAATACGCTGATGTATTTATTTTCCTGCAAACAAATACTCTGGTTTGCAAGAGATGAATATTCTGGAAATAACAAAATGTATGGTTTGATTTGTACCCATCTCATTTTTATTTTCACATGAGTTAACACACAATGGGCATCAATCCGACTGCAGATATGCAAGGGCTGGGAATCCGACTTATGTTCATAGAAGGTGAAAAAATAAAAAAATAATAAACTTTATGCATAACTAGAATATAACGAATATGTCTCATTCCCACAATTACTGAAACAACTTTTTTCCTTGCGTCCTGACAATTAAACATCTAAACTTGGTTATTTTCCACTACCTTTTATCCCGACGTATAACCCTGTCATCCATATAGTATGCCCTACAAACATTTATAGCGATGTTTTTATACTAAGTAGTCTATGTTTCCCCACATCCGTGCAACACGAGTTTATTGTACTGTCTTATTAGAACAATGCCAAGGGAGGTTACAATGTAGGAGACAAAGATCAACGATCAAAAAGCGAGGAGACGCAATTTAACATGGTAGGTATATATATTCTAAAAAAACTCTACAAGTTTATACTAGTTTGATTGTTTTGTTTCACAACATTATATATATTATTTCAATATCGCATGTTTGCATGCTACTCGTTCCGTTGACGGTTATCTGACGTGTGTACATCTACACTTGTTTAAAGAAACTCACCCAAACTCATATAAAACGTACGGAGATTTGTTCAGCCCGTTCTATTTCTATCAGATTGTATATGTCCAGATAAAGCACAAAGTCTCAGAAAATATGGTACGTTACTTAATTGTCATTTTTTCAGCACTATTTTCAAAGTAGTGCAGGTCATTTGGGATCTTCGGGACTAGAAGGAAAGTCTCTACTAAAAATTGAATGGACCAACCAACATGGATGTGGTGATAAAGACTTAAACTGCAACTTTGTTCTTCAATATCGATGTCAAGATGAGACGAAACACCAGACTTTAAATGCTCATTCAATGAGGAACGGTAAGACAGATTTTCTGACACATAAAAAATCTAATTACAGACTTTTTGTGCCATCACTCAGCTGCTGAGCAATAATGAAATCATTATTGTATAATTATTCAATCTCCATTGGAAAGGAAGTATTAGTATAAGTTAAGAATAGTAACTTACGATAAATATATAAGAGAGTATAACATTGTTATTTGTGGAGTTAAATTAAAGAAAAACATTCACGCCGCTCAAGCCGCTTGGCTTGAAGCCAATTGGCTTGAAGTCGTCATTGATAAGAGAACTTAAACTAATTCCAGGGCAATAGCCAGGCCGGCAATTTGATCATGCTATACAAATTTTGAATCATTTTCTCATTGTTTATTTATTTATAAGTTAATTATTTCTATGGCTAAAATGGCAGAATATTTGCGCAGCAACTTTGAATTAATTTTCAGAGTGGCTCCGCGCTCAGTGTTTGTGTTGGAAACTAGCAATATGTTGTAGCACGTACGACAGTACGCAATACACTTCACTTCTAGGACAACATTTTTTTCAATTACATTTTTAAACATGTAGTAAAACTCGCATTAGCCACAGCATGGGAAAAACGAATAGTCCTAGTGCATTTACTGTTGCATTTTGATCGGCAATGCAATATGCAGTTATTAGGCATAGTTGTTAATTGACCACATTATCATAATGGCTCAAGTTTAATCACAATAACTTTCTGATTAGATAGAACCATAGTATTTAATGGCTCATGGATTATATATGGCGTTTATATTTGAAAATAATTTTTACTTTATATAGTTACTCATTTTGTTTAAATCATAAAAATATTAGAATAAAATTGACATTTTACCCGGAATTATCCGCAGGTTATAAGACTGATTCTCCACAGTACACAAAACAATGGCTGAAAACTCGTTCAGAGAAAAACGCAAGACTGAGTTCAGATTCAACCAGTCTTTCACGAGGCCTACAAGAGCCCTGGGAATCGTATGATAAATGTGCTAAGAGAAATCGTTTGGGTAAGTCATTAAAAATTTATTATTTATAAACTGCCAGACATTAAAATAGACTTGAGGTTAAGATTTTATATTCTGGAGAATTTTTGCTCGCCTAGCTCATGCTCCCTCAAATGCGTCCATTCTGTAATATTATACTGCGTGCAAACAACAATAAAATTTATTAATACCATCACAGCTCGACTGATAAAATTTTGGAATACAAAATGTTGATTTGTCGCAGGGATTAGTTGTTTCCTTCATTTACAACAACAACCGGTATGACTTTGCACAACGACGGACAATGGTAAAACACCGTGATGTTCAACCACAAGCAACTATGATAATGATGGAAAGGGGGGGAATTGTCACCTTACTCAAACCAAGCCTCACGTTAAGCAATATTTGTAATTATCATGATAACAAATTGCCCGTCATCAGACCACGATGATACACAGACAACAGTCATAATTACCCTAATTAATCATGTTCCTATGATTATCTTGACATATGACTGTCATGAGATTCAATATTCATGTTTTATAGTAATGTTAATAAATAGTAAATTATTTGAATTCACATTTATCATTCCTTATTTCATAGCAATTTCATTTATTAGTCCAAAACTTATATATTTATAATTCTATATTAATCGCTGTTTTTTAGGAATAAAATGCGTTATAAAAACTACAAAAGGAAATTGCTGTGTTTTTCCTTTCATTTACAAAAGCAAGAGTTATTCCGCGTGCACAACAGCAGACAATGGAAACAAATTATGGTGCGCAACAACTAACAATTATGATCAGGACAGAAAATGGGGCAACTGTCAGAGCACTCAGGGTAAGCATCAGTCGCATGGTATACTATGCAAACAAAATACAGCAGGACTTGCACCTCAGAACTTCAATATCTGTAGAAACGTCGTGTAAGACAATGAAAAGGCACTAAACCCAAAAAGCATCTGCACAGGAGAGTGATTTCTACAACAATGGAATAATCGAGCAACAATCTGTTCATTATCCCATCAAAGCATCTTATTATATAAGTAGGTTAAAATCTGTAATGAGATGGCCAATCAACGTGCATTAAGACGGCATAATACACGGCAACTTAGAAATTTCATGTTCTAAAATCGGGAAAGCGATACAATAAAACCGAGTTTCACAAAATTAAGAAAATTAAAGACGAAATTTCACAAGATCTAAAAACTAAAAACTTTTTGCATCGGAATTCTTTAATAGTAAATTATTTGAATTCACATTTATCATTCCCTATTTCATACAAATTTGATTTATTAGTCCAAAATTTATATATTTATAATTCTATACATATTAATCGCTGTTTTTTTAGGAATAAACTGCGTCATAAAAACTACAAAAGGAAATTGCTGTGTTTTTCCTTTCATTTACAAAAGAAAAAGTTATTCCGCGTGCACAACAGCAGACAATGGAAACAAATTATGGTGCGCAACAACTAACAATTATGATCAGGACAGAAAATGGGGCAACTGTCAGAGCACTCAGGGTAAGCATCAGTCGCATGGTATACTATGCAAACAAAATACAGCAGGACTTGCACCTCAGAACTTCAATATCTGTAGAAACGTCATGTAAGACAATGAAAATGCACTAAAACCAAAAAGCATCTGCACAGGAGAGTGATTTCTACAACAATGGAATAATCGAGCAACAATCTGTTCATTATCCCATCAAAGCATCTTATTATATAAGTAGGTTAAAATCTGTAATGAGATGGCCAATCAACGTGCATTAAGACGGCATAATACACGGCAACTTAGAAATTTCATGTTCTAAAATCGGGAAAGCGATACAATAAAACCGAGTTTTACAAAATTAAGAAAATTAAAGACGAAATTTCACAAGATCTAAAAACTAAAAACTTTTTGCATCAGAATTCTTTAATAGTAAATTATTTGAATTCACATTTATCATTCCCTATTTCATACCAATTTGATTTATTAGTCCAAAATTTATATATTTATAATTCTATATTAATCGCTGTTTTTTTAGGAATAAACTGCGTCATAAAAACTACAAAAGGAAATTGCTGTGTTTTTCCTTTCATTTACAAAAGAAAAAGTTATTCCGCGTGCACAACAGCAGACAATGGAAACAAATTATGGTGCGCAACAACTAACAATTATGATCGGGACAGAAAATGGGGCAACTGTCAGAGCACTCAGGGTAAGCATCAGTCTACTACGCAAACAAAATACAGCAAGGCTTGCACCTCAGCTTATCATTTCTTTACACTGTGCTCCGCAGAGGCCTTTTGTTTTTTTAACGGGTGCCTTAATTTAAAGCCTCTGCCAGTTATATAATGTTTTCAAGAAGAAGGAATTGCATATTAAATTATTGCAAAATATAAAAAGTTTCAAAAGGATATGCATTTTCTCCAACATAAAATGAATGTTTGTTATAATTATAAACAATTTTAGTTGCCATCTATGATAAGATTTTGCGACCGAATATCACGAATATCTATATCGGAGGTATTGCCACGCCATGCCATGTTCAAGAAATCGCTCACTTGAACACATTATATGGCAGGGGCTTCCCTTCTCAAATTTTTGCTTCCCATAATCCTTCGTGAACTTCAATATCTGTAGAAACGTCATGTAACTTTTCACTATATCTTGGCTCGCTGGCCGAAAGAGTTATTTTATGAAACAAATCGAGGAGTGAAGGATCGGGGATTATCACCCCTAGGGCCGCCCTTCTTGGGGATTATCAACCCTATGGCATTCAATATCTTTTAGCAGGTCTTACATATACCCCCGCTAGATGAAAATATGAGGCCATATAGGAGTCTATATTGGGTTAGATTACAATTCAAAAAGTTTATGTAACAATGTATAAGTCAATATTTGCGCAGCATGATAAAAAAAATATTTTTTTAGAAAGCAACTGCGCGGCAAAAACTACTGCTGGGTATTGCTGTGCTTTTCCTTTCATTTACAAAAACAAGAGGTATGACTCTTGCACAAGTGTAGACCATAATAGATTGTGGTGTGCAACGACAAGCAACTATGATAAAGATGGAAAGTGGGGGAATTGTAACAGTGCACAGTCTGATGAACCTCTGGGTATGTGAATAGGCATAATATATGCTATAACAGCATTGAAAGTTTATTCGACTTATATTGCGAGGGAAGTGATGTATGTACCTCAATTTTAGTGTTACAAATGAGAAATAAAAGGCCGCATAAACATTAGGTCGAACTTATGCAGACTATTACTTAATCCTATAACTAGTTAATAATTTCCCAGTTAAGTTATATATAGTATTTGAAGAAATAACTCTAAACTTCCTTTCACCTGCATGGAGTTGTTGGTTTAATTTCAATAAATATAAGTCGAATATATCCTTAAATATAAATATATCCTTTTAATTTGATCAAGTAAATTCGCTTTACTATTTAATGAGAAATGTAGTAACGGGCAAACCTGCTTTAATTTATAACTAGACATGAAATTTCTCCTCCCCTCTCCTCCCCAACCTCTGGCTATGACTCTGTATTGAACTCCAATATATATATATATATATATATATATATATATATATATATATATATATATATATATATATATATATATATATATATATATATATATATATATATATATATATATATATATATATATATTTATATATATATATATATATATATATATATATATATATATATATATATATATATATATATATATATATATATATATATTTATATATATATATATATATATATATATATATATATATATATATATATATATATATATATATATATATATATATATATATATATATATATACTGATTGTAATTACCAAGAAGGTTATATTTTCAGGATGAAAGTATAGAGCGCTCGATACCATTACTGGTAGAGCGAATTATTAAACACAATAGACAAAATTTTGCTGTCGCTACTCTGAGTTTCACGCGGTTAGGCGATCATCAGGCAACTGACAGATAAGTTTAATTATTCACATATATATTATTTACATGCAAATAAACACCTCACTTGGGCTCATGTTACCTGTAAATAATATATATGTGAATAATTAAACTTATCTGTCAGCTGCCTGATGATCGCCTAACCGCGTGAAACTCAGAGTAGCGACAGCAAAATTTTGTCTATTGTGTTTATATATATATAATATATATATAATATATATATATATATATATATATATATATATATATATGCTAGTTTTATATATGTGCTAGTAACTCAGGTTTCTCATCTCTTTTTCGAAGTATCAGAAAGATATCCTCGGTCTTATCAAGACGAAGGAAAAGGAACAGGAGGTATTTTTTCAGTTTTTCACGCGATTGCAGTTGCATCAACGATTTTACTTGATTGGCATTGACGATTTTTCACAGGATGTGAATTTTCCTTTCCATTATTTTTTTAATGCGAATAATGTTTTTATATTAATAATTAAATATGCGAGAAAGGATTATTAGTTATTTAATTTATTATATGATCATAGGGTTTTACACGCTGTTATTAGTTGAAATAAAGTTCGTATTCAGCTGCATTCGATATTTATCGCACGCGAAATTTGTCGTATGAGCGTTTTTTGATAGGCTGACATCTTCTCGCTACCCTAAAATATAAACATGGGTATGATTTTCTGAATTTTATGATTTATTCCACGCAATTTTGCATGAAAACATTTGGCTTCATTAAAATGAAATAGACCTCGTGGTTATATATTTTGCCAGAAAGCAAGTCGATAAGAAAGTTTTGTTTTTATATTTCACTTGTATTTGTTGTCTGTTAGTATCAAATATCCGGTACCCCTATACTCATCTTGTACTCAAATAATATACAAATTATTCTGTGGTTGGTTCGTAGGTACGATTACTATTACTTACTCATTGCGAAATTCGTTAAATTTAAACGTTCCCTGTGATGCACTTGTTCATTAATTTTAACGATCCTTTACAACTCGTAAATGAAAATCGTACACCATCGGCAACCGTGAACTATTCTCTATTCAAAGTATAATCAAAGAGTAGAGACAACAAAAAAGCGTAAGGTCAATAGCTATAACCAAATCTGGAATTTGGCCCACAGTTTTTTGGAAATTGGAAGCATAAGACAAACAAAAGCAAAATTGCACCGACTATTTATATTCGCACCTGTTGATAAATTAAAGTTTTTAGCAATGATACAGGAAGAATAAAAAAAAACATACGAAAAGCTTTCATATGAGGAAATTGCGTTCAAAGAATTTGAAGCATTTTTTTGGAGAATTTAATACTGAATTTCAAATTTAGTGGGTGCGGAATGTGTTGAAATCTATCGAATATTTTGAATGAATTGACGATAAACAAATTATTGAATTCAACATTTGCGCGACATGAAGAATGAATAACCCTGAAGCTTGCCGTTATCACCGAAATATAGGCTCTTGATTACCCCGTGCTCAATCTTGTTGAATATTTGTTAACTGTTATTTTCTTCTCATATGCGAAATCCTTACTATGCGAGGATATGCTGACATAGTTTGACACATAATCCGACGCATGTTTTCTGCGAGTTTTTAATGTCTTTTTACCTGAAACGAGTAAATGTGTAGTAACTGCAGGAAATGAGAAGACTTTTCGCTAAACCAATAGCTTTTTCGATGTTTCTAAGACCCCGTTTACACTATGCCAAAAGATTCCGTATTCGTTGCTAATCCGGAATGTTTTGATGTCAGATTCGTTTTACCGTTTACACTAAGGAACATGAATCCAATACAAAACTATCACAGATAGATCATGGATCCGGAACTTTCGAATCCGGAAAAGTTTGTGGGAATTTTGTGTCCGAGAAAGTTTTAATCCAACAAAACCTCTAGTGTAAACTCTTTACATAAAGAATTAGAGTGAATGTGCTCTCTCGTGTGGTTTTGGAATATATTGCCATCAATTTCAACAATTAAAATCGGTCAAAAAATCAGAAAATAAGATTGGTAGACTCGCGGTTGTGCTCCAAGTATTGACAATTGCTGTGCGAGTCTGTGCAGTGTAGACGCTGTGGACTTGAAAGACAAGGAATCCGGATGTTTTTTCGAATCCCCAAACTTTTGCTCTAGTGTAAACAGGGTCTAAGGAGTTTCATGAATGCCCATGATGTTGGAAGTGCAAAATTTTTATATTTAAATAATCAAAAGTACTGTAGTTTAGCTTGTTATATACAGAAATTAAGTTGCTACGATTCCATTTTAAAACCATTATAACTATGTATTTTGCGCATAACTTATAAAAATCTTAAAATGAGACCAAAGGAGTAGAAATCAAGCCAAACATATAATTATTAGTTTGTTTTCTCGTAATTTTCTTTTTTCCGTAAGGACTATTCACCGCTGATCAGAACCTAAACGGAAAGACGACTATTTACACCCGTCAAAATGCAAATGGGGCACGAAGTGGTTATGAATGCCCCGAGGAACGAGATTACTATCCTTACTGGTATCCCACTGATTGGACTGACATAGCAGTGTTTACGGATGACATTAACATGTGCGGCTACTATAAAAAAGAAAGTTTCAATGTCAAAACGAAGGGTAAATTTATTTGTGCTGAAGTTAAATTCTAAATATGGTTTGAAATATGATTTCTTATGCTCTAGCTTTAGCAGTTAGTTTGAAAAGTGCGTCAAAATGTTCACAACTTCTTGTTTATTGATCATCTTGACCAATAAGAATGCTCACCAATAAGATATAGCATTCTTATTGGTCAATTAAACGGAAATCGAGAATTGTTTTAGGATTAACTTCTTCAAAATTTTGACGAATTGATCAGAAGAACTATTAAACTTAAGCAAATGAATTGGTTAAATATTTTCGGGACGCTTCTATGATCCGGAGAGTTAAGAAACTGGCTGAAGTGATTCAGAAATACACTATCAGCAAGGTTTTAGCGTAATTTAGATATCGTAACTCGCCGAGATATATAACTCTGCGCATGATGACTCTCTCTTCAGCCGTACCCCGCTTTCACTATCTTTAACTACAACAAAATTTATCACGTTAAATTTGCTTCACTCGTCCAATTCAAATATTATTAAATTAATTAATTAATTGCTTAAACATAAATAATTCCTTTAATCAATTCAGATGTTTAGGTAATATACCTATAGTAAAAGTATGATACTTATAAGTGCAGCGTGATTAAGCGTCTCTAAAGTGTTGATATTTCATACCTTTTTCCATATCATTTGTAGCTGAATGTCTCGAATACTACAATTCGAAAGCAGATGGTTTTCGTCATGCATCTGTTCATAACAACAAAGCTGATTGTGAAAGTAATGAAGGATTCTGGGTTTCATTCAGCAACTATTTAGAGGAATATCCTAATTTTAAAACCGAACAAGAATGTAAAGCGGCAAGTTCGAGTAAACGTCGCCTTATTTGGGCTGTTCCTTACCGGTCTGAGGATATTGATAACTTAAAAATGACAGGTGGAAATGTGCAATCATTGAAACGTTGCTTGGTCGCACTCGATCCTCCAGATTGCAAGAAAACTCCATATACACGAACAAATCATCTAGGAAATGCGCGTGATGTCATTCCCTTCAGTTACACTTGGACTATTCCATATTTTCCGTCTGGTCATGAGCAAAGATGTGTCATACGGTTGAGGTTTGTTCTAACTTCCAAAATTGTAACAATTCTCTTAGTTATAATATATTATTTACTTTATGATGAATCAATAATAAGAATTGCAATTGTTGCTAATTTCCTTATGCACGAGCACAAAGCGATCTAGAGTGCGATTTATGATCAGTTTGATTTCCGTCTAAAATTGCACGAGAAGAAGGGAAATTTCAATTAAGCATTCCCAATAAACTATCTCATATTGCCTCATATAATTTACAGTTATAACACATCATCTATGCGAAAAATAACGTTAGATCCTGTCTATTTTATGATAGCTGAATTCCGAAATAAAAATAAAAATATATATACTGACTAATAATTCAGTAATTTTAACGACGTACATCTAATTTTTGGTTCTGGCATAAGACTTGTAAAGCTTGTCAGAAGTAAAAATGTATGTGGTATTTAACACAGCTGACCACAGTTGTTACTTAGTGAGCACATATCAAGGCTCAAGAGGCACGCATCAAGGTTTTTAAGAGCGACTGTCTGTAAAAATCAAACAAAATCAGAAATATGTGGCAAGGTTCAAATTTTTTATTGCGCTCTAATTTTTGATTTAAGTTAACTATGGTAAGGTATGAAACGTCATGTGGTTAGTTTTTGAAAATACTTTTTTGTTTGCGATATAAACGGCAAAAACTTTAATGCCGTGAGGACCGATTTTAGCAATTACAAAATGGCTGACTTTGCGCGTCATGTTGACATAGTCCGGGTAGCCAAACTTTGAATTCAACCGGCTTAATGACACTTTATGTGCAAAGTATACCTCTTTATTGTTCATTGACAGCATTTTTATGACAATTTATTTTCAGGATATTTTTTTATAGAACAAAAATGGGAAGGTACTGATTTTTTATGCTTGTCGGTACATCTAAAGAAATGCCATATTTTTACATGTGCCATTCTTTCAAATTTTACGAAATTTTGCACGATAACTACAAGTAAATTGCTCTTTTTAGAAATGCATTTTTATTTTGGGCAAATAAATTCACGCGCTTTGAGAAAGACTTCATTATGACCTAATTTTAGCTGATTAATTAAATATGCAGATATTTGCATTCTTTAGCGGTTGCGTGACTCAAAACGTACGTCTTGAACTAAACTCGCTTGAAAGGTCATTTTTCTTCGTTTTTAGTTGTAGAATTTTAAACCCTCCCAGAAAAGAACTTACCTCTTTTAGTTAGTCCACTTTTGAGGTTGTCAGGGCTGTAAAATTGACAAACGTGCATGCGCTTGTTTACATCCCGGTTATACATATACAAATCTGGCCGTTTAACTTCAGTTCGGGTTTCCTTTAAAACAATTATTCTTCATTGTTAATATACTATGCAGCCTGCTACAGTCGACTGATTTTATCACAAGCCGACAAGATTCTTTCAACTTCAATGCGGACAATCTCGTATATAATTTGTATGTTATTTTATTCTATTATCCGAATGTAAGTGACAACAAGGCGGTCGCCGCTAAAATGTACTTGTGGCGTACAAATTGAAATTTCTATTTACTGTTATTATTGGTAATAAACAAATAATTACAGTAAAATAGAAATTATGTAATGTTTGCATACAGATATATCAGTGGAGCTATTTTTACAATTAGAGGTTATATACTAAAATTAGCTGCATTTTTTAAACTTTATATTTACAATATATTTATCATTTCCAAACTTTTTGCCCAGATTTTGACTCTTACTGTATATACTTGTTATCTCGCAGTTATGGCTGAGATTAATACTAGTATGTAATACTGGCATTCCCGCGCATGCAGACTGCAGCAATCATAGAAATAATAGATATAGAATGCGTACTCCTATCTTTTCTCTGTGAAAAACTTGTCGCCACAAAATGGCGGATTTATAAGGGCATTTGACTAGTTCCAGACTCCTGCAAGAGAGAATTTCGCGCGGTCGCAAGGAGTGCGATTTGTTTTTGTCAACCAGAGTTTACAAAAAAGACATAAATTCGAGACTTTGAATGGAAAAAAAAGGTTTATAAAACGTTTCGAATAAAGGAAAACAGATTTTCTGAGACTTTTTACGTGAAAGATGGCACAAAGAAACAGGAGAGTGCGATAATGCAAATGATAAGAGCAGAAAATACAAGAAATTGTTTGCGGAGTTTTAAAGTTTGCTGTGACAAGACTAAAAAAATGATAAAAACTCACAGGTATGTTTTAGACTTTTAGCGTTTGAAAATACACATAATTATGTAATATTTAACACTATTCTAAAAGCTCAAATGGTACCTTTGTTGTTTTAGTCGGAGTTCCTTACTGACCTTAGTTTTGAAAGGCAGTTTTTGAGAATATTAAGCAATCGATATTTATAAACAATCACCTTGTTCGTGCACTGTTAAATATTGTAGTTTGCATAACTTCTGTTATCTTAATGTCTTCTGATTTAGCTTCAAAAGTCAGTGAAAAAAGCGACAATTTGGTCACTTTTTTAACGAAATGTTTAGTTATATGCATGCAAAGCATTTTCAAAGTAAATCATGTTTACGCAGAACTAAAACCGTCTTTGTATTATAATACACAACTATTATTTACCATCAGTGTGTCACTGTCTTTATTTCATTGTTTCAAGAGAACTGTAATTAAACTGTAAATTCGACAAAAAACAATTTTTTATCAGGAACTGCTTTGTTTTACAGACTCTGACGTTTAACTCCAGGCCAAATTCAATATGGCGGATTTATAAGGGGCAAATTATTTTAAATTTTAGGCACAGGCTAGGTTACCAAGCACGCATTCTATATCTATTATTTCTATGGCAGCAATTCAACCAGTGGCATAACATTATGCCAGATTGTCAGGCGGCTCCTGGGTAAAAAATTGTAAAGGCTGGTAATTGTTTATTACAATAACAACAGTAAATAGAAATTTCAACTTGCAGGTCACAAGTATATTTCAGCGGCGACCGTTAATTCTTGTTGTCGATCACTTATAAATTACATGCACTGGGATAATAAAGTAATATAATACAATTAAAAGGGCTTTAATGTAGAAATGGCGTTATCTAGATGCTCTTTTGGTCCCATAGTAGGCACGGATTGCTCCGTTGATTGGAGAGATCCAAAAAAATCATTTGATATTATTCCTCTGACTGAATGTCAGAAAGAAATTTCTAACTATTTCTAACCATAAGTCAACTTGGAGTCTCTCTGGAGTTGAAAGTGAAGAGGACTTGATTCCAGCTCGAGCCGGTATTTTTTATGCTAAGACCTAAGACACGAGGTCAGAGTCCTTTAAACATCTGCCCGTACCACCGTTCAGAACTTGACTTGCAGTAAGTTGTTAACGGCACATTCTGCTGGTTGTTCTCGGTAAATCGACAGGCTTGCTGCAGCTTGTTGACAACCTATAGTCTATACCAAGTAGGTAACACTTCTGTGCCGTTTTGCTATTTACATAATTAAATCATATACACTTTAAAAATTAAAGAAAACTATCTTTTAATTGTCGTAGTTTGTCTTGCAAATATTTAGCTTATTATTCTGCATCTCAGCAACTATGCTCGCACTCACGCACGCAAGCACGGGACTGATAGGCAGTCGCGTGCGTGCGAGCATAGTTGCTGAGATGGATAATAATAAGCTAAACACTTGCAAGACAAACTACGACAATTAAAAGATAGTTTTCATTATTTTCAAAAGTGTATAGACAGCAGTAGTTGGGCGACCTATGATTTAATCATTAAATAAGAATCCATAGAAATTTGAGTCAACAACAAGGAATGTAACAACAGACCAGGGAATGTAAACAAGCGCACGTTTCCCAATTTTAAAGTGCTGATAACATCAACAGTGGACTAACCAAAAGAGGCAAATACTTTTTCTATTTTTTAACAATTTTATAAGCTAAAGACGAACAAAATAACCTTTCAAGCGGGTTTAGTTCAAGCGGTTTTTAGTCACGCAATCGCTAAATGCAAATATCCGCATATTCAATGAGCTAAAATTAGGTCACAATCAAGTCTTTCTCAAAGCGCGCAAATTTATTTGCCCAAAATAAAAACTACATTTCCAGAAAGCGCAATTTCCCAGTAGTTATCGTGCAAATTTTCATAAAATTTGAAAGAATGGCACATGGGTAAATATGGCGCTTCTTTGGATGTACCGACAAACATTAAAAATCAGTACCTTCCCCTTTTTGTTCTGTAAGAAACATGTCGTGAAAATAAATTGTCATAAAAATGCTCTCTATGGACAATAAAGAAATATACTTTGTACATAAAGTATTATTAAGCCGTTTGAAATCAACGATTGGCTACCCGGACCATGTAAACATGACGCGTAATTTCAGCCAATTTGCAATTGCGAAAATCAGTCCTCACCCCTGAATGTTTTTGCGCCGTTTTATCGCCAACAAAAAAGTATTTTTAAAAACTAACCACATGACGTTTCATACCTTACCATAGCTAACTTAAAATTAAAATTAGAGCGCAATCAGAAATTTCAACCTTGCCACGGTATGTTTGATTTTTGTAGACAGTCCCTCTTAAGAAGCATTTCTGCAAATGATACATGTACCTACAATTATAATACAACGTGTATTGAACTGCCGCGACAAATTCACAAAACTGTCATCACGAATGTACTTGTTTTTCTAGTGATATTTTTATATTATACGCACTCTATAAATTTTTTTCTCCAAGCACACTCGCTCGTAAACTATATTAGCGAGCTCTTTGTTCGTTATCGTAAAAGGCAAATTAACGCGTGCGCGAAAATGCTGTTCAACTGTACAAATCATCAAGAAATCTCTATATCTTATTAAGTTTTTATTTTCTTAGGTACAACATTTCTACTGGAGATTATCCACCCTTCAATACATTTGGTGATAAAAATGATGATCCGTAAGTTTTTGAATGATCGATATACTTCAATATGTGTCATCAAATGTTTGAACCGCAGTAAGTGCGAGTATAAAAGTGTATAAAAAGGATAATCGTACTTTGGAGTGCTCCAAGGTGTTCAATATTTATGATACAGAAATAATTATTTTGCCGTTTAAAAGACCAGGTATTTAGCTCTGGATTTCCACCATTATTGTAAGATTTGAAGAAAATATAGCTAATACGAGTTATGCAGATAAAATTGCTAGTCGAGATCGCATTTCTTTACCGTTGGAATTTTAATGAAAACCTGTTGAAATTTAATGCCACTTGGGAATTAAAATGTAGATATTTGCATCTTATTCGCGATGTTAATTGTTTCTCGTGGCAGCTAGGTAAATCAGTAATGGACAAAATTTTGTTTAGAGTTGAAAATATTTTATTTCGACTGGTTATTTTCATAACTAGGACCAGTCAGTTTCATTATATTAATATGTAAGCCGAAAGCCTGCATAAAATACCTCTTTATATCAAATACTGAACGCGATAGAGCACACCAAAGCTTTATTAAATTTAATTTTCGTCTTTCTGCCTGTAGTATTATACCGCCTACAATGCGATGAATTTTTAACAAATATTTCTTCAAATTATCATACTTTGAACGAAATATTTAGAAAACTAAGCATGAGCACTTAGTTACGTTGAGCAAGGCATGGGGTTGTTTTTTATTTTCAGTGGGGTGCCTGCAAAATTTGGCTGAGCTGCAGTATATTTAGGTACGCTATTTGAGTTCAACTCAAACAATAGAAAATTATTCTCAGCGGAAATATGTTTTCAGCTCGAGAGTACGACAAATTTTGACCCATTAAAAAGTTATTTAAAATCGATTAAAAACATTTGCTTCTGCCTCATGATTTATGCAATACATGATTTAGCTTCACCGTGTTTTTGAAAATGTCTTTCTCAACAACAAACATACAAATTACAATATAAAAGAATCACAAAGCTGCTTTAACAATTATGTCGCACAATTACAACAAACGTTTTTGTCTGTTACGTGTCCTTAAAACAAATACCATCATGCCCCTTCTACAATTTGAAGTACTAGTTTTCCTTCTTCAGAGATAATGGCGTAAATTCCCCAGTTCAAAACAATCCAGAAGTAAAAGTTAGTGATTTCCAGCTGCCACTTAAACTTGCCATCAATACAGCTCAGTTTGGACGTACCTTTCAAGACCGCTCGCATTTATTTAAACTCTTGCCCAGACCTAAATCTGTGTCAGATGAAAAGAGCATTTATAATCTGAATGTTCGTGGGAAACGCGGGAATATCGTGCAAGTTTACCCAGCGGTGGAATATGATTTCGTCCCGAAACGAATGAGTATTTCGAGTAGTTCCAGTCTTGTGCATATCCAGTGGACTGGTAGGTTGAAATAGTAGAATTTGGGCCATTTTAAAGATTTTATTAATTTAATCAATTAGACAATGTAGAAAACTAATATTGCAGTTAAATTATTCTCTTCAAAGGATCCAATACCAATCCACAAAATAATGCTGGGCAGGGAACCGCAGGTAAAAAATGTTCAACAAACGTTTAATGCACAAAATAATTTTGAGCATCGCAATTATGTCTTTTGGCGCATGCTTGAACATCCATGATCTGAGCTAAAAGGAAACTGGCGTGAATTATTCAATCAATTTCCGAATTCAGCAATTTGCATTAAGATCGGTATGATAGTCTCAGTGCACTAAAGTCATGGCTCCAGCTCATTTTAGCAAAATATGACATAAATGGCAATTACTCATCATATATTAAAGCAACCTCAACCAAACTTGCTATAATAATAGTTAGGCCTAGTGTCAACAAACTGCAACATTTTGTTGCTATGGAAACGGTCACGTGACCATAACATCCTTGATATTGTGTTACTTATCTTTGCGGACTTGGGAGATGGGTCTGGGAATAATGTTAGCACTACAAATTGTATGCTTTAGAAAGCACGTATATTCAAGTTTATCAGTCTAACTGGAATGAGTGTCCTAAACGTATAGTTTAGGGCAAAGAAAGCATTGTTTTAAAAATTGATGTATTTTTTCATTTCTACTTCAATTTTTTTTATGTTTTCGGCACAAAGGACACTCTTTCTGGTTAGTTCCCCCAAAATGGGTAGGAAACGAACTTGTTTTCATAGTTACTGAGAGCTGGTATTTGATACAGGGTAGTCTCGCGAGGCAATTTTTTTCTGACTTTTGACAGCTTTATGGCTGTATGGCAATTATTTTACTCATTTTTTCCCAGATGAGGTGACATAACACACTTCTTGTGCCATCTAGCAACAACTGTGTTACTGCATAAACATTTTTCCCCAAAAAAAGGACCGCATGCAGGCAGGGCCGTAGCTAGAACGTTAATAGGGGGGAGGGGGGTGTTTATTCATATATTCATGTTCTGCCCGACTAGTTTCTTTTGAAATCAAATTCAAATTTATCAATTTGAAAAGAAACTAGTCGGGCAGAACATGAATACATGAATAAACACCCCCCCCCCCTATTAATGTTCTAGCTACGGCTCTGCATGCAGGGCTAAATTCACTACGATAAAAGAATTAATTTAGCTTTTAAGTCATTAGTTTTTCCGCCATTTTGAATTTTGAATTTTCTTGTTTCCACACAGGCGGCCCAGTTCAGTGTGTAGTTTCATAGAGAGATCAGTAGCGAGCGGTAGCGTATTGTTTTACATAATATAATATACATAAGGTTGGCAACTAAATTTAACCTGACGAACACATGACTTTTGTTAAACACAAAATACATCGCTCGTGGAATTAAAAACAAGTAAAAAATTATAACACATTAATCTCCGATAATTTTACCATACATACTCAATGAAATTTGTCATCAATGTTTCCGAACGGCTGCAAAATTTGAGCATATTTTTCATGTTTGACAAAAAATTTCTTGTGCCGATGCGGGATGCCAGAGGTTGGCGTACACGTCAGCCTTTAAAAAGCATTTATAAACTCCTATTGGTTTAAATGAATATTTCGTTAAAAGTGCACCAATAGGAGTTTATAAATGCTTTTTAAAGGCTGACGTGTACGCCAACCTCTGGCATCCCGCATCGGCACAAGAAATTTTTTGTCAATACATGAAAAATATGCTCAAATTTTGCAGCCATTCGGAAACATTGAAGACAAATTTCATTGAGTATGTACAGTAAAATTATCGGAGATTAACGTGTTATAATTTTTTACCTGTTTTTAATTCCACGAGCGATGTATTTTGTGTTTAACAAAAGTCATATGTTCGTCAGGTTAAATTTAGTTGCCAACCTTATGTATATTATATTATGTAAAACAATACGCTACCGCTCGCTACTGATCTCTATATGAAACTACACACTGAACTGGGCCGCCTGTGGTTCCATGGAAACAGTTAGTCAAGCAAAAAATCTTGGCGAAAACGGCAAAATATTATCGATTTTGCTTTTCAAGCTCGTTTTTAAAAGTTAAAATATAATCTTTTCAACTTCTTTTGTTTCATGTGAGAAAAATATACAAGAAAACATTCAAGTCTTGTCATGTATAAATGTAAACAAGGAAGGCAATAAATTGCTTTTGTATGTCTGCAAAAATTGTTCAAAACGTTAAATATAATTCATTTATCGTGTAGATGACTCTTTTAACTCCACTTTACCTTTGTCTTATTAAAGTAAAAACTGTTCTACTATGTGACCTAGTGGCTAGTTGCTTTAAGCTAACACTTGTTAGTATCCACGCGAAATCCACGTGAAATCCACGCAGAATTCACGAAACATCGGAACCCACGTTGCAGGCGGTAAAATTCGTTTTTAAAGCCAGGACTTAGACTACGTTTACACTACTCCGGATCGGTCTGAAAACGGCGGCAAAAAGTAACAAAACGGCGTTCCGTTTACTCAGCACCGGAGCGGATTTGTTTGAAAACGTCACTTTTGCCGTAGCTACACGATCACGCTTTCTAAACGTGGTTGAACGAAAACGGAGCGCTACGCGGCGTTGTGTAAACACAAACGCCATTAATTTTTGGTGCCGCTTGTAAATGAAACATCTCAGGTCTGAAAACAGCAAACTTGAATGCTTTTCGTTTAAATTTCTTTGCTTTGTTAAAAATATTTTTGGTTTATATGAGTGCTTGTAAACAAGTTACAAAACTGTAACGGCGTAGTGTAAACGCAAGTAAATTTTACCGGCATTATTTCGCTCCGGAGTAGTGTAAACGTAGTCTTAAAGTGTTTATGAAACGAAATTTTGTCCAATATTTTGTTGGTTGTATTGGAAAGATCAGATAAAATAACAATATAACTTCTTTGGTAGAATTTTTGTAACTCCGTTCCTTGTCAAGATATTCAGCTTTATAAGATATGCAAACAACACAACCACCGACTTCACACTGTATAATGAGTGACTGTTACATTGCTTATTTTGTAGCATATAATAGTGAAAAAATAACTAAAACTACACTGGCATGTGTGCAGGCTATGTTTAACATCCAGGCCTGGGTATTTAAGTGCTATATCTCGAGTACTTTTTGAATTAATTCAGCTTGTTTGAAAACTGATTATGCACAATGACGTCACTGGTTGTGCTTTTTTCAAATCAAATAAAATTAAATATCTCAAAAAGTAAGACAGTTACAAGAATTCTATCAAAGAAGTTACACAGTGATTTTAACTGATCTTTTCAATGCAATAAAAAAATTGTAGCAGAAAATTTCGTTTCATAAACACTTTAAGTTCACTGAGGTTGACGCCTGCTCTGGACCTCGATTAGTTTGGAATCAGAATATACGGTATATATCACACATTGCAAGTGAAATAAGTCACCCGCTCCCCTGATTTTCTTAGAACGCTAGCTTCTTTTCCAAGTACAGTAATGGAAAAAGAAAATATGCCGAGAAAATTGGAGAAAACCTTTCTCTGATGCCGGCATATACCGGTATATATTATTCAAATTATTGTTTATTTGAAACTAGTATGTAAATCATTCACAAGTTGCTCAAATTATATTCACGCAGGCACAGATCGCAACAACATGGTTGAAATGAAAGGTCCTTCGGTGAACTACCCACTACCTTCAGGGGAACCCCTAGCAATGTTTCCTAACGCACAAATCATCTGGTCAAGTGACGAAGGAACAAAGACTAACAAAGATCTTGTCTTAAGTATGGCTTCCTCTGGATACTACAGCAGTGCAAAACAGTATGCGGAGAAAGCAGCCCTTAACAATGAGTTAAACAACGCCCCAGCATCGTATCGTGGTATGCTTCTAAAGTTTGCACCTGGTAGTTACTACTACATGTGTACAAGAAACAACAACTTCAGCAATCGTAATCAAAAAGGAAGACTTTTTGTGCGAGTATAATTATTCACGTTTGTTCTTCACGGTTTTCACACATTCTGCTTTTTTATAGCACTTAACTTTAAATATCGGAAACTATCTCAAATATACGAGATATTAGTTAGCGCTTATTTGCATGCTTTTCCTAAGTTTTTTTAGTTAACCTAATAATACAACTGTTACTTGTATTGATTATAATTGCAGATGTTAATGCGATAGGCCTGTATTAGTAGAATAAAAATTTTACACATTAGAAAATACATAGTAATGTTAATTCTTCTTCGTAATTTTAACAGAATAAAATCACTGATCTATATTGAACGCATCTCATTGGAATATAATTCCGTAGGAAAAACTGAAGCCGGAAATAAATCTGGAAATAGCATATATAATATACATTCATAAAACAGAACATTTTATTTTGGCACTTCGATGTTACCTAATTTTTGGATCAGACAAAAGTGCTGACGAGATCATTTGAACCAAATAATCAGTTGTTTTGGCATTACAAAGCTAGAGAACGAGATAAAAAATGAGTTGTAAAATACATGTGCTCGTGAAGTAGATTAACAAGTTTGTTTTGAAATATATAAAGTATGCTTCATTTTCAATCAACTAAAAATGGAAAATTTTTGATACTAACTCAATATAAAAAATTTGAAAATTTGATTCAATTAACCAGCCCCATTGTGAATAGAGACGTGAAAGATCGAGTCTTTATCAAGCAATGGAATATTCGACAAATTTATATCCCCATTGGCCCAAGCGGCCGTTTTGAATTTCATTCCTGAACATTCAAAAAAGCCTGATATAGCCCAACATTACACCAAAACAGCCATGTAATGACTATTTTTAGTGCCTTTCAGAGTCAATTAAAACAACCCGTGCTTTGAAAAAAGCTTTTTAGACAACAGGGTGAAATTTATCAATGGCTTAGAAGTAGGAGTTCGTTCCGTAATCACGAAACTACATAAAACTCTGTCATTTGGTGGTAAAACATATATCAAGGAGAAATACATAAAGTTGTACCAAGAAATCCTTTGCAAAACAGTCAAATTCATTGTTTTTTCTCCATTTTTCTTTAAAACCTTATTACAGCTTAATACTGCAAAATTTCAAACTTGTTTGAAACAAAAATGATGCACGTTATTTTTGTTATAACTGAATCCAAACTTTTACATTTTTTAACTGATAGTAGTTTTAGTAGGAAAATTGGAGAAAACCCTAATGTTTTAACATTTTGCAAAGAAATTTTTAAAACAAGAATTTGATTTTATATTAATATATAACCTTACATATTACAGAAGTTCAGAAAGTTTCGTTTTATAGGAACGAAACTGAAAGATAGGAATTTCACCCTGTGGTCTATTTCTATATTTTATGACTTGCATATGTAAATCATAATTTGAAGTTATAATTTATTCCCTATTATGGCTATTTGTTTCATACAAAATCACAAATTAATTATCAATTAACTCATGTTTCTACTAGTATAGCTCGCAATTATCGGCACATGTCCACCATTTGGGAGAATTTCCCCCCCCCCCCCCCCCATGCACCTTCTAAATATTTACGAACAAAAAGTCAAATAATTATAAAATATGTTATTAGCAAGATGCAAAAGCAACGAAATCGCATGCAATATTCTCAGTTGTCAGGTTTGCGCCAAGACAGAATTTTAAACAGAATATGTGTACACAACCTTTCCTATATTTTACATGTCTCATTCCATATATATACGCATTCACGATTGAGTTCATTCCGTAAATATCGTAGTGGAAACATTGTTGGCTTGAGCGAAATCCTGTGACATTTCGCTTAACAGGCCATCCTTGCTCGAGTCGAACACATGTGTTGCCTATTTCCCCCTATGTAGCCAAGTCAGCTGGGGGCTCCTTTGTCATTTTGCAAAGTGTTTCAATGTCACTGTCCTCCGAAGCACCCTGGTCATCGACCCCCATGCGCTTTGTAGCTTGTTTCTTTTGTTTCTTGGCAACCTTGGCCTCTAAGTGGGAGGTTTCGATTGGCGCCGACCTTTGACGGAACGTTCCATGGCCGCCAACGAGGTAGCCATACTGTAGTTGTCAGTGACTTGTTGAAGTTTCCCAAAACATCTGAGAGCGATTCGTCTTGATCATCGCGTACTTCTTCCACTTCTTGTTCTAGCCTTTTTATCTCTTCGTCTTACTGTAAGCCTTCCTCGTCCTAGTCTGAAGGGATTTTGTTGCTGCTATTTTAATGTTTGCGACTGTTGACTTGTGAAACTACGCGGGCAACTGAACACTCGATCTGCGTGCGCATATCTCACATGGCTCCTTAGTGACGTAGTCCAATGACGAAATAGAATTGTTGCCTGCCCGCTGACATAAAATAAACAAAATAGAGACGATACAAGCAAATTTAAAAGCTAGGGTTTTCCGAGTTTTTTTTTAAAACAAAAAATGTAAAAGACAAGAGAATACACAACAAACAGGAGTATATGCTGCTGAAACAGTTTAAGTAAGTTTCTTTTGATTTTAAACTCGTTTCCACTATAGAGTTTTTGATTTTTTTGGCATGAAATACAATTGTTGTATTAATGTTGTTGATACTTCTTTCGTTGCTATATAACAAAACACTTAACGTCGGTTTCCTCGGGAAATAGTTAGTTTTGATTGAGACTCTCGGGAAAACAAAACTAACTATTTTTCTCGCGAGCAGACATTAAGCGTATAATATTTAGTTCTTGTTTTTTTTTTCTTTCTAACAGCTAAAATGCACAATATACGAAACCGAACGGATAGACATAGATTTAAATTCACATATGCTCACTTACTTTATGATCGAGTCATCAGATTATTAATTTTTGCCCAGTGATCAAACTAAGTTTCTGGTACATGCCTTACTGTACAGAATGATGTTATTCTATGTGACTATGAGGTTTAGGTAAACTCCATGGTAACTATATTAGACCCTTAGGATGTTATAGGAGATTCCATATTACATGATGTACACGATGGTCTATGGTGGCCCAGCGCTATCACCGATTTTTGAGGAGGTTATTTTGAATAATAATTAGATTCTAAAAACCAAATTTATTTTTAAATGTCTTTTATTTTTACTTTAGGTCGGAAACTTAAATAAATTTCTTTCTTAAAGTAATTTTTATTTTACTTTGGAACTAAGTGAAGCAATTTTATTTTTTTATTTTTTAATTATGGCCCAGCGTTATCGTTACGGAAAAAAAATAAAATGAGTTGGGTGTGCGTGGCCCAGCGCTATCATCATCAAACGGGAAATTATCGGAAATCCAAATTTACAAGATGGTTTTTGGAAAGTGAAAGCACTGTTGACTTGTGTCTATATGCGTTGTTTAATTCTTCAATGGCGAATAGCAGTTGGAAATGCGATGAACAGCTAAAGACTGATCTCGAATAATATGCGAGGTAGAATTTAAAAAGTTCAGAAATATTAGATTTTGTTAAACGAGATTTTCCAGAATACCCCTGGAGCATTGCGACACTTTACAGGACGCTTCGACAATTTGGATTAAGATACATTGATTATAAAACATTAACAGAAGCTGTTTCAGGATTAAGGCTCCCGAGAATAAAAGTGATTATTTAAATTAACAGCTAAAAATGATTTACATTTCAATAAAAAATCATTGTATTACCATGAAAATGCCTGTAGTAATCGTTTTCATAAACGTATTGGCACTGTCACAGTATAGAGAATCGCGTGAAATTTTTGTCTCAATGCATATTGCATTACTTTACCATTATGCCAGCCAGTCAATTGCACTTTCAGATTCGGGCCAATAACTTAACTGGCTGGTTGTGACCAGTAAACTGCATAATAATAGAGCACTGTTCTGCTGAGTGGCCCTACTGTTCATTCCCTGTACTGTGACAGTGCCAATACGTTTATGAAAGCGGTTACTACAGGCATTTTCATGGTGGGCCTAATACAATGATTTTTTATTGAAATTTAGATCATGTTTAGTTGTTCATTTAAATAATCACTTTTATTCTCGGGAGCCTTAATCCTGAAACAGCCTCTATTAATGTTGTATAATCAATGTATCTTAATCCAAATTGTCAAAGTCTCCTGTAAAGTGTGGCAATGCTTCAGGCGTATACTGGAAAATCTCGTTTGACAAAATCTAATATTTCTGACCTTTCTAAATTCTACCTCGCATATTGTTCAAGATATGTCTTTAGCTGTTCATCGCCTTTCCCAACTGCTATTCGCAAAATGAAGAATTAATTACAAATTACCAGCAGTTTCATCTGCCATTATTGTGTATATCAAAGCATTTTTAATATTTTCTGCCATTTCCCGTAATGTCTGCAGGACAATAATCTGAAAACAGAAACTAATTAGTATAGTGTACATTATACTTAATACAGTTAACACCTAGGTGTTACCAAATATCAAGTAGTAATCCAGATACGTTCTATGATTTCTGAATGAGGAGTTAATTAAACTATACTAAAAAATAAACAAATGACGATCGGAATGTTAACACTACTTCAGTTGTGATTTCTCGTCAGACTTTAGTGTATCTTACTGCATAAATGGCCGTCTTGACTTTTCTTGCAGCATTCTGTTAACATCTTTGGAAATACACGCCGCGGTCCCGTTCTGTCAAATACGGTGATGTCACTCGATCGTTTTAGAAAGCCAATTCCATGCCTCCCTTTAAAATGTTGTCTCATAGCTGCCATCACAACGTGATCACGTTGGGCTGGTGAAGGGCCATTAACGCTGACCATCATTTTGTTGTATATGCAGTGTCCTCGACTCCTCGTTTACATCTCTAAATTTATTGAAATGAATCTCAAACTTTGACGTTAATGATTCATTTACCGACTCAACAGAGATTTTCACAGCGGAAACACAAATGGAGTAGATGATTAGCTCAATGCCTTTGTACAGTTCTTTCTTGCGGGGCAAAAATAGCTTGCCAAGCTCTTTGCTGTCAAGGTCTTCTTTTTTTTGTTTTTGACCACTTAGCCTGACTAAAAATTCCCGGAATTGAGGAATAATGCATGGTTTCGTTTGGAACCGCTTTAATGGATGGGATTATTTTGCGTAGCGTCGTTATATACTTCGCTCCTTCAATATTCGAAATAAGGATAGAACCCCTTGCCTCTATTCTTATCGCACTGGTCTTCAAATCAGTAATCAATCTGGTATCCTCGATCATCACTTTGTCTGTATCAGAGAACACTTGATCACGTAAATCTTTTTCCAAGCGGCTGATGAGCGACATCACTTGCTTTGAAACATTACTTCGCACGTTACCAGCTTGGTTTGCAGTTGCTCTTGAAGACCTTGTTACACTTGGTCCCTTTTCATTTTGGTCGTCAACAATAGGTACGCCCATGTATTCACCAGTAGCATCCAGTTTCTTCACGTCATCATGATACTTAGGCCAGGAGCAGGATTTTGCTTTACATTCTTCATGATTCATTCTTTCAGTCACCATCTTCTTCTTGTTGCAAATGCAGATAAAAGTGTAATCTTTCGTGAGGAAGAGAGTTCACTTCTATTCTCTTTCGCTGCGCTCAGCCGAATAGAGACATTTCAAATCTAAGTATGGGAAACGAGAATGGAGGTGACCGGAGGTGACTAATGCATTTAATTAAGTATCCGTTTACGAACAAAAAAGTTTAATATTAATTACAAAGGTAACAATGTTACTGCTATTGCAAAAAAAAAATGCGGATATATACTGGTGGTTTCGATAATTGGAATCGACTAGTGTATTATTAGACGTTTGAAGGAGAACTGTTCGTAAATTATCATGATCAACGGCTATGAACATTTTGAGAAAGTTTGCTTTGCCATATATCTTCAAAAATAGGAATGATGGATCCCTGGTAAGCAATAATAATTCTAAAAGTACCTCCACTGGTGTCGTGGAATAAGCGTTTGGAACTTGATTGAGGCAAAAAAATGCTTGAGAGCACAACGGAAGTTTGTCCTTTTGACTGCAGACGAAATCAGCATGTAAAAGCTTGGAAAATGCAAGCATGGGTTAGATTATTGATATTCAATGATGGTATGTGACAGGCGAGGCTAAGGAGTCAACAAAAAAGTTGTAAAGTAAACGAGTTCTGCTGGTAACAGTGGAAATAGGGATCAGAGGTCTCTTTTGCACATTTAGGCACATATGAAGATATGTTGGTTGCTAATAATACGGATCTAAATGATCGTTCTACCACGTCTTTGGCAGGTACCTGAAACCTTTCATCAGAAGTTCCTTTTCCCAGCATTAGGGCATTATCATGTTGATCTCGACTTGTCTGTCTTGTCTCTTTCGACTTGTTGTGCTCTCAGGCACGTTTTTGCCTCAATCCAGTTCCAAACGTTTATTCTACGACACCAGTGGAGGTACTTTTAGAATTATTATTGCTTACCAGGAATCCCAGTGGCGGATCTAGCGTAAGTCAAAATAAATTACCACAGCTCATTCTAGGATATATTTACATTTTAAAATACCTTAAAAGCAACTTCATTGGTTAGATTTTATTCTTTTGAAATTCATAACCTATGACATTGTTATAAAGTTGTTTTGAATTTAAAATTGAGCTGCTATAATTTATTTTGACTTACCCTGGATCCGCCACTGAGGAATCCATCATTGCTAGTTTTGAAGATATATGGCAAAGCAAACTTTCTCAAAATGTTGATAGACGTTGATCATGACAATTTACGAACAGTTCTCATTCAAACGCCTAATACCGCCCATTCTTATCCATTTTAGAAGTCCAGAATCCCACTTTTCTTCCGCTCCACGTATTCTTTGAAAAATCCTTTAACTATGACACCAAGTTCGCCTATTTTCTAACTAAAACATTCTCTTGTTGTTACCTATGTTGTTTTTGGTTAAAGAATGTCGTTTCCACTTCCAATTAAGTTAAAAACGACGTCTTATCGTGTTATCACATTTTTAAAACCAATAGCGTGGTCCGCCTGAAATATGGAACAACGCCATATATTTTCAATCATGTGACTAACATCAAATATCAACATCGTAAAGATCTTCCCAAAACTTTGTTTTGATGTTCGTAAGTTTTAATGAATAGCAATGCTCACTTTGAATACGTACAGCATAAATATCTTATGAAACTAATATCGTATGTCGCAGTGTATACATAAATCGCGCAATGTTTGTCCGAGTAAATGCTATGTTTAACACGTGGCGTGTCATATTACATGAGGGTCATATAGGTGGATTCCCACAGAGAGGAGTCTTCCTGTGACTCGTGTAAGTTTACACTTCTGGCACAGTGCTTCCGGTCTTAAGAATTTTGACGTCACCGAACGTACGTTAACGCTATATGATCTAACGCCGACCGTTCCGCAGGAGATGCTGATTGACGTCAAGTGCAGAATATCGTTGGAGCGTGGGCTTTCTACTGACGCAAACGCAATGAGATCTCGCGTGGGCGATATGCATGAGCCACAACGAATTGAAATACATTTCTATTCTCTTTTGCTGCGTTCAGCCGAATAGAAAACATTTCAAATCTAAGTATGGTAAACAAGAATGGAGGTCGCCGCCCAGCATGTGGGCAAATATCAAGAGGAAAAGCAAGTTAAGATCAGAGACCTAGATTTAATGACACTGCCAATTGATGTTTTAAATCTGAACGGCAGTACAATTCTTTTTTGTCAGATTTCCACCTGCCGTGCTCTTTGATGGCTTGGGATGACACATCCCGATTCGCTGCCACCGTGCACCACCAATGCGTAAGGAATGTAATCCAAAAGAAGATGAGGGCAATCCGATTTCCTTAAATTTCTGAAGTACAACCTCTCGAGTGCGTGAATAAGAGAGCTGTGAGCCGATTCGAATGGTATAAGAATTACTGAGACGGTGGGAAACTAATTTTCGAAAGACAAAAGTATTGGAAGAGGTGTCTGCCCGAGCCATAGAGGCGTATCGAAGGAGCATGTTGTACGGGCATGTAGGAGTTGCTGTCTTAGCAATCAAGACGGTAGAGCCTACGTGTAACTGATGTGTCTTGCTGCGGGGGAGCAAAACCGACAAATGATACTCGTGAAATGTGATGTGACACCATTTGATGTTGCAAATTTCGTTAAAACGGAGAAAGCCAGCAAAACCTATTAAACATAAAGTGACTTCACGAATGTCGGAAAGAGAGGCAAATGGTCCTGCAAAACGCGACACGAGAGCAAATAGATGCTCTGGAAGAAGAGGGAACTTCGGCTTGGGAACACGAGCCTTAGCGATGTCTAGACGCTTACAACCTTTAAGAATAGCTTTAACAAAACCACTGACACAGGGGTTCATGACCCTACATGAGTTGTGAAAAAATTTATGGCGTAAAATGCCAAATTAATAGTACTAAATGTAAATTCAGACTGTAATAAATTCACTAAGTATAAAGCAACGTAACAATCCTGTGCAGGAAAGTCATTCACTTCAGGAAATTGAGCACACCATAACTTCCATTTCTTGAAGTGGGACACTTATAACTTGGAAGTGGATGCGGCCGTAGAACTTCCAAGAGCAGTGGTCACACCAGGTACGAGTTGTGCGAGTTCCGTACTTTGTATTTGAGGTAGTAGATCTGTAAAAAACATAATAGTCGCAAATTACTCCCGAATTTCCACTATATATTTAATAATTGGAGCCTAAATGAATTGGCACATATAAACCTTTGCAAATAACCCATGACTCGGTGCTGATAGACGTGCACGGCGCCATAAGGCGGATTCCAGCATTCCAGTGCCATAAGGCAAATTCTAACAGCCCATAAGGGAACCAATAAGAAACACATAACAGCCCATGAGGGCAAATCATATTAAATTACGAAAAGCATACAAACATGTCTAATTCCAAGCTGGAGTCGCAAGGTAAATAGTTATGAGGATAAGGGTATAAAGCTAATGGAAACAAACCAAATAAATGTCTAGGACACTATGTTGAACCAATAGTTCGTTAGAATACCGCCATAAGGCGCATTAACCAAACACATGCCATATTGCAGTTATAAACTGTGCTCGGCTATACAACTGGTAATTATAAATGGGCTATAAAGCCATTGCATATCGGAATGCGTCCATGCCAATAAACACTCGATCAAGACCATTTTAATGCTTCCCTGAAGCATCCAAGTAAATGGCTAAAACAGAAGATTTAAAACATCCGTCGCAGAATACTGTAGTCACTCCGTGTGGGAGCCCCCCGAAAATATTGTGAGGATCACTAAATTCCCAAACTTGTTTAACCGACGTTCTCAGCCAGGGGCGGATCCAGAGGGGTGCAATCGGTGCAAATGCTCCGGTCAGAAGATGCTAAATATAAAATTCAGAATGGAACATCGGTACAGTCTGCTTGAAAATTCGAATACATTTAACTTAGCTTTAGAACATAAACTTCCTATTCAAAGCTCAAATTTGGTCATGTTGGTTGTTATTGCCCGAGATCTTTATAGAAAACTGCAAAGTGCATCCAAAAAAGATAAACAACGAAAATACTCGTAAATATTCATCAAAATACAAATTGCGTATACTATTTTGATTTTGACGACGTCTTGTCGCAAATAATTTCGCGACAATGAATGAAGGCGGTAATAATTTCGGCAGCGTCATGTCACTGAGCTATATATCACTATCACGCATCACAGTAGATTTGTTTTGCACCCCAAAATGCACCCTTCCCGAGTCCTTTTTCGCGTGAAATCTACTGTGACATCATTAAATCCATTGTTTTGAGGTAGATTTCATACCGCCGACCGGTGCATCGCGCGCAGATTGCAGGCGCTTGCACCCATGCAAGGGTGCATCGGAAATCTACCGTGACGTAAAGGCCTTCTGAGGATTCGCGCTTTCTCGTCGTCATGGCGTCTAGGAAAGATATGCAAATGAGGTTCAATATTTCCTCCTTGCTTCGAGATGAGAATTCTCTGGAATTAGAAAGAGTACGAAAAGATTGTGAGATGAAGGTTGCTGACTTTATTTCAAAATCCAAGTCTTGGAATCCATTTTCGAAAGGTAAATCTTGAAGGGATCATTCGACTGAGGTGTTGATTCCAGTCCATATAACCAAAGAGTGTCAGCGGGGAGAATTGAGGGCTCTGAAGTAAGTATTCATTTTTGTAAAAATTCAAAATCCGTCAATTTATATATTTCCACAGTTTACTTCAAGGAATTATAATAATTGCAAAATAATATAAATATGACATAATATTAAATGACTGTAGTATACGTCTTAATCTGTATCATTATCAAAATTGAAGCTGTCAGATAGATAATTTAGCTATTAATTAATTTTTAACCTTAGCCAGTATAACCACCTCCTTCAGACTTCAGAGTCTAATGATGTGTCTAATGATGTGTCTAATGAGTGTCGAATACAGTCTTTCAACTGTTATTGTATACATTCTGAGTGTCATATTTTTAAAACATTATAGAACTAGAGGTGATGGAAATTGTCTGTACAGAGCTTGTTCAAAATTACTGTGTGGCAAGAAAAACCTTTCTGATATGTTGAGAAACTTGACAAGCATTGAACTCTTCAATCATCAAGAATTTTATGCTTCTCATCCATATGTTTTGGAAAAGTTACATGTGTTCGAATTGGAGAATATTGCTTTTTCTGCGACATTGTCTGATTCTGGTTTGGGTAATGGATACGACAGGAAAAATCCCAGCAGCAGGGTGGTTTGCATCCAAAGAGAAGCAATCAGGAATGCCAGTGTGGGAACATATTCATCATTAATGTGTCTGTTTGCTTTAACTTCGGTTACTGGTATGAGTATTATTTCAGTTTACCCAGAAAAGCTTGGGCAGAAGACTAAGTACTCCCAGTTTCAAAATGGTATCATCCTTCCACGACAGGTGCACAACAACTTCTCGGTTAAACTTATGCAAGAAGTTAAGCTGATCATCATGTAGACATCTAGTGGCATTGATGTGCTTCCAGGATTAAGTAAGGATTTTCAGCCAAATCATTTTGTTCCTCTGGTTGAATTTAAGGCGAAGACAGGATCAAAGCAGCCAAAAATAACAACTATTTTTAAAGCTAATAGTTCGAAGAAGGAAAAGTTATCTGAAGGTAAATATTGTGTACATGTGCAACTTTCCCCAGTAAATTCTGGTTCTACAGGGATATAGGCTCTATAGCTGGAGTCACATGCCAAAATTTTGCATGTTCAGAATGTTTGATATTGCATTTCCAGAGTCTACAGTGGTAAAATATTGACTACTGGTATTTCATTATTATCTGTGACACCAAAATGTTACATCTGCTAGTATTGAGATGAACTGGTTGTGGGAATGCAAAATCACTTTAATACTTTAGGAATTATGAGTCAAGAGATTAGCTCTGATTAATGTGTATTAACATTTCTTGATACATTATTTTTCAGTGAAAGGTGGTGTGCAATTTTCACCATGTGTCCTAAAACAATGTGCACTGTTAATTTAAACTCTGCTGCCCCTCCATGACTGTTTCAAAATTTACAAACTGTACAATTAACCAAATTAAATTGACTTGCAAGCATGATCTTCATCTGTGTATGACTATGATAACATAAATTTCCTGAGAAAAAAACATAAAACTGCCTTAAAGGAACAAATGTTCAGGGACTTGTGCTGGAAATCTTCCTAAATTCAATTTATGTCAGCCTGTCAGGTGACTCAGGTCATTGTGATGGAATATATATCACCACTAGTTTTGCTGCTCTACAGAATTATCTAATGCATGTAAAAGTAAGCACACAATACTCAGTGTGTAATAAAACTATCAATTAGTTTCCTCATTTGTATATGTATAAATTGCAAAATATGTGCAATGGAATGGCATGAATTGACAATAGACAAACAAGCAAACAAATGGAATGAATGCTTATGACTACATTAGGTTTCAGGTTTTTTCTTATATTCTAGATCTCACTCACTAGTTACATGAAATGGAAACCATTGCAGTGGCAAAAAGGACATTATTAAAACAAACAATGGCTGATGATGGCACTGACATGAATGCAACTAAAGAATTGTGTTATCCTCTTAGGACCACAGATGCACGTAAGTGATATTATAATACTTTCCCTCTGAAAGTTGTGTTGTTGTAGGTTTACTAATATACACCTTTTTGATGATGATTGTACGTCATCACTACTTTCTTGGCCGAGGATTCTTGCATGTACAATGAGAGTTAACTCAGTGAAGCTCCCTGGCCAAGTGAGATGTACCGTAGCTTCTAAACGTTTGTGCTTCATATTGACTCGGTTTTATTTATGTAGAATCGGTCACATGTGGTTTAAAGCGGGTATTAAATGCAGATACAACCATTGGAAACCATTCAAAACGAGTAAAACAGGAAATTTCTGACGCAGATCAGTTAGATATTGGAAGGTTTATTTCGGCAGTAGCACTTGATGATGACACAAAACTTAATGGAATTAATAATCACTTCGCAATTTGGTTCTTCACGCAGGAAATTTTCCTTAAATTGGCTAACCCGTTGGTCTTGGCTATGTTATTCTAAGATGTATGACGGGGCGTTTTGCCTTTCTTGTGTTTTATTTGGCCACGAAACCGGACACAACGGGTCAAAATTAAACAAATTGTTTAGAGAACCTTTGAAAAATTGGCAAACGGCTGCTGGCAAACTTGAAAAACATCATGAACATTCGCTGATCCATCGTGATTCGATGTTACGGTTAGTGCATTTTAGAAGCGTTATGATGGGGGAAACCAAAGGCATTGACGAGCAAGCGGATGAAATGAGAAGTTCACGCATTCAACACAATCGGGAAATTCTAAGTTCTATAACGAAAAAGGTAATCCTGACCGGCAGACAGAACATATCGTTAAGACGTCATCGGGACGATTCTCAACATTATTCATCTTCTAATCCTGGAAACTTCTAGGCTCTGTTAATTTCAGAGTTGATTCTGGTGACACAAAGTCAGAGAAGCATTTTGAAAGTGGAAATAAGAATGCTACGTACCGTTCCAAGACGATACAGAATAAGTTGATAAAGATCTGTGGATCAGATCCGGGAGAAAATTGTTGCAGAAATTAACAATAGTAGCTGTCCTATTTATTCAGTTCTTGGAGACGAAGCAACGGATTGTGGAAGTATTGAGCAGATGTCAATTCTTTTGCGCTATGTCGATTCCGACAAAGAAATTAATGAACGCTTCATTAAATTCGTGCAGTGTGAAGGAGTAACAGGCGAGGCTTTGGCAAAGAACATCGAAGATACTATGGATGAAGTCGGATTGCCCCTTGATGATTGTCGTGGCCAGGCTTACGATGGAGCTAGTGCAATGTCCAGTAAATCCAAAGGAGTTTCCGGGCGAGTCTTAAGGAAGAATCCAAAGGCGTTGTATGTCCATTGTTCCAGCCATCGCTTAAATCTTGTCGTTGCCAAAGCATGTAAGCTACCATCTGTAATTCATATGTTAGGGCATGCACAGAAGATTTCAAGTTTCTTCAGTCCATCTCCTCAGCGTACACAATTTTTAAAAAAGAAAATAGCTAAGATCGGTTTGAAGCGCCAAAAGTTAGCATCTCCTTCAACGACACGCTGGGTTAAACGGATTTCCACTCTTGATGGCTTTGTTGAGGCGTTTGAAGCTATTTTCTACACTTTGGAATACATGAAAACGAATGAAAATGGGGATTTTAACAGCTCAAGTAGTGATGCCAGGATGTTATTTAAGTCCATCAAATCGTTTAAATTCATCGTCTGTCTTGTTCTTGCATCAAATATCTTGCATCATACCTTGTCTTTGGCCGTTCAGCTTCAACAAAGGAATATCGACGTTGTCAAGTCATTCAAGCATATTAATGTCTTGAAAACACGATTGCAAGAATTGCGGGATTCATTTGATCAAATTCACGACGATTATTATGACCAAGCTCTCGAGTTATCGAAAAATGTTGAAGTAAAAGAAAAGTACCCTCGTATATATAACGTTCAAGCTACTCGTGAAAATTACCCGGTTACCAATGGTCGTGATTACTACAGAGTCAAATTAACCATCCCACTTCTTGACCATCTGATTGAACAAATGAAGTTTCGATTTCCGTCAGAGATGTGCAACCTGTACAACGGATTTTACATCATCCCGAGCATCTTCCTCAAGTGCAACAAAGAGTTCGACTGGAAAGCGGAATTTATCAAGTTTGTGTCGGCCTACAAAGATGACATGCCCGACTATCGAACCATCCATGCGGAATTGGGGCTGTGGGAAACCAGTTGGAAGAAAGGCTTCGAAAAAGTTCAGTATTGCTCAGTTGCTGATACTCTTCGGAATTGTGATGAAATTGCATTCCCAAATATTTTCACGGCTTTGAAAATTCTCGCAGTCCTACCAGTCACAACATGTGAATGCGAACGATCTGTTTCTGCGCATGCTCTTCGTAGAATGAAAACCTGGCTGAGAAATACGATGGAAAATGAACGGCTCAACGGACTTGCTCAGATGCATATCAACGCAGACATTAACGTTGATGTTGATGAAGTCATAACGACACGTATGCAGTTTCTCGACATCTTAGACGACAATGAAAAGTAAAAATAAGTCTCTAGTACAGAATCGAGTTGATATACATGAGATGAGCATCACACTCGGTTGATATTAGGTGATAGTGCAAGACTGCGAGAGTGATACATTTAAAAAATGATCATGCCTGATGATCATGCCACCCTAGTACCTTATAAAGATACTTTACTATGAACACTACTACTTGATGATCCTGTCATCCTGCTGCCTTTTAAAGATACTTTACTATGAACATTATTACTTGATGAACCTGTCATCCTGCTGCCTTTCAAAGATACTTTACTATGAACATTATTACTTGATGATCCTGTCATCCTGCTGCCTTTTAAAGATACTTTACTATGAACATTATTACTTGGTGATTGTCGTGATGCTTTTTAAAGATACTTTACTATGAGCATAATGGCTTCATGATCCTGTCATCCTGCTGCCTTTTAACGATACATTACTATGAACATGCACTGTTACTTGAGAGTCCTGTCATGCTGCTGCCTTTTAAAGATACTTTATTATGAACACTATTACTTGATGATCCTGCCATTGTGATGCCTTTTAAAGATACTTTAATATGAACATTAATATATGATGAACCTATCACCCTAGCGTCATACAGAATCAGTAATAGGAATCGTCACTAAACACAGGTATGTGCCGTAGATCATGATGTGATGATCTTAATCGATTTAATTCAAAGTATTTTGGTTAGTAAATATATTCAATTGTTACGTTTATGACAAAAGTAACACATCTTTGTTATGCTAAAGAGACATTTTTAGCGCATTTGTGTAACTAATGCGGTAAATTTGGATCTAATTTTCGTACAAACTTTAAACGCTAAAGTTCGCTCAGAACGCAGGAAATGGCATTTCCGGGCTTCTATATTTCAAAATTTTCCGGGGGAGGATGCCCCCGGACCCCCCTACTAGGTGTGCGTCTTGTATATGCACCCCTCAACAAAAATGTTAGATCTGCCCCTGTTCTCAGCCCTGAACTGGGAAACAAAACGGGCCAAAACGATGCGGACTTCCACATAGGTACTATGAGAACTCCTCGGGTTTTGCAATATTGGAGGTGATAAACTGTGCGAATGACTAATAAACAGGCGGTACTAGCCAGCAGTTCTTGTTGGACCAATCAAAGCTGGATGAAGCATCAACGCCGAAAGTACCCAGACACCAAAATTTCAAATAAAATTTTCTGCATTTAGCAGTGTGCGAGGATGCAAAACAGTCAAGCGTAAAAGGGCCATGCATGGAATTTAAATTATTATAAAATTCAGACGTAATACTCCAGTCGTCATGATCGATGATGCCACTAATATTGTTTGCATACACATTTAGGGACCTAGGGATCCACTGCACCTGGAGAATGATGTTGTTCTGTAAGCAGAAGCAAAAAAATATCTAACGCGATTTGATGTAAGCGTAGTGAGAGGTCGAACCTTTCCCGCAAATAATTGCCGCATTAAGGTTGTCAGTAAAAAATTGTACAACGCTGTTCTGTAAATGTCTTTTGAATGCTCGAAGGCCATAAAGGATTCCTAGAAGCTCACGACTATTGCTATCTAATTCAATCTCTCGGGAAGAAAAGGCAGTAAAATATAAATCGAACTCAGTCCGGTCTATAAAGAATACATGACCACCACATGCGTAAGCACTAGCATCCGAATAAAAAATCGCGGTAGGTGTCGAAGCAAATTACGGTTAGTAAGAGAGACAATGTTGCTTGACCAAAACTTTACCTCAGTGAGGCATTGCTGATAATACTGAAATTTGCTACGATCTATTACAAAACCCCAGTGGTCCGACAAAGCCACTGCTGATTGTAAAAATCGTGACATTATTAAGGTTACATACATTACCAATGACTGGCGACATGGATATAATTTTGCCGACGATAGAAGCGATAAAGCGAGGGGAGACAAAAGGCAAATTATCACTCAATTTCTGAAGAGCAGTCGTAAAATTCGTTACCCTTGAGTGAGATATAGCAATATAACCCTTAGCGAAATTCCATATCAGTCCTAACAACACAAGTATTTGTACGGGATCCCATACAGATTTTTCGACATTGGGGATAACTCCCGCGGTAATTAAGTCTTGGCGAACGGATGCGGAGACAGAGCAAGCGGCATCGTAGGAGTGCTCGCATCCAGCCCCGTCATCTAAAAAGAGAACGATACGAAAACCTAATGAACGCCAGTGAGCGACTAATGGTCGAAACAGCTTCGTGAACAAATAGGGAGCTGATGAGAGCCCAAAAGGGAGAATAGTAAAACAGAAATAACGCGTTTTTGTATAATAAAGGGGCCACTGAAAACCCAAAAACTGCTGGTGGTCAGGCCATATATCCACAAGATGATAACCTGACTTCATGTCAAACCTAAATAGGAAACCGTCTGGCACAAAATAGTTGGCAAATACTTTCCAGTCGTCCATGCGGAACTTAGTTTTGGGGATATGCTTACTAACATGGCGTAAATCTAAAATAAGTCTGGGTGTTTTTTTTGCGTTAAATGAAACGGATAATAAAGGATTAATTACTGTCAGTGGCTGGGCACACTCAACAATCAAACCCAGTTTAAGTAAATCACTAATGGCTTGTGACACAAAAACATTATTGTCCATGACTGAATGGCTATTACGAAACTGTGCAGAGGCAGGTAACGAATCAAAAGGAATCACATAGCCGTTTGTAATAGTATTAATTACACAATCAGGGACACAAATATTTCCCTAAAATTTTACGTGGGCTCTTAACAGCCCTTTGACAATAGGGGCTGATTCACCACACTCATATTCGTATAAGTTATTTGCATAAAATTGAACTAATTCACTATCAGATATACCTTGTTAAAAATACTTATCTTTAAGACAGTGTGTGAACTCATCATCCGGCAAAGGAGAGTGCACCCATGATTTATAACTCTGCAAATCCGAACCAGCAGCATCCCCGCCATTAAAACTAGAAACCACATCTGTAGCTAGACACTGTAAAAAAGAATCCCTATCTGGATGTGTTGGGGCTGTTCGAGCCCGATTGTGGGTGGGGGAAATAGGTGTTGCCGTTGTTATTTCTGGCGAGTCAAACGGGGCACTCCCACCACCAATGTCCATATGCCCCACAGAATCAACAGGATCCGCGCGAAGAACGGGTAGTTGGTGTGGGATTCCAGGTGGGGAAACCACTGGAGGAGCACCGGTCGTAGGAGTAGCCGAAGGCGAATGTAGGGCTGCCGCGACGTCTTGTTTCAGCTGTGAAAGGAAGTCCATACTGTCGGCGAAGTTTTGAAGCTTTTGCTTTTTCTCTTAAAGCCTCACGCTTAGCGTATCGGATTTTCTTGTCGTCTTCCGGATCTAACGCAGCAGCCGAAGCTTCGTAATGTTTTGCAATGAGCCAACCAACCTCGGAGGTATCAGCAATCCTAATTTTCCGGTTTCTCTTGTCAATCAAAGCCAAAGCCCTGTCGAGCGTGTCCTTAACTTGATCAAGCTCTGTACTTTCTAGAAGCTCGAGAGCAGTAGCTAGAATTTGTCTAAGCTCAGTGTTGGACTTAAAATTTCTTTCGCTACCAGAGTGTGTAAACTTGATATCAGCGTCGGTTTTAAGTTGCTTCGATAAGGCCAAGGCACTTTCCGCTTTATTGCAAGAGCCTGTTACTTGATCAGCCAATTGATCTTTATGATCGTTAAGCTCCTTAAGTAGAAAGCTTCGAAACTCGTCCAGGTCAGCTTTAGTAACAGAATCGGCCATGTAGACTCGCTGGAGATGCTGAGTGGCGTCAAGTGCAGAATATCGTTGGAGCGTGGGTTTTATACTGACGCAAACGCAATGAGATTTCGCGTGGGCGAGATGCATGAGCCACAACGAATTGAAATACATTTTCTGGACCACATTTATCAATTCCGCATACTTTTCGTAGATAACATGTACATCAATTACACCAGATAATATCAGTTCAAATCTAGGTAAATTTCTGACCGATATGTGTATCAACCGGAAATGCAATTAACAATTGGCGCTGAAGACGACGCCGAACGCCGGAGGCGCGAGACAACTTGGGTGGTCCGGGGGAATGTTCCCCCGGGAAAATTTCGAAATCTAAGCTAGGGAAATGCGATTTCCAGCATTTTGAGAGCAATATTTAACACAAAACAATGCTTAAAAATGAAGAATTTTTATAAGTACTTCTGATTTTTAGATGCATTCATAAATCCCATTGAATTTTATAAAAGATATATACAATTAAAATTTTTGTAATGCTTACCTAGCGCGTATTGAAAGATACAATGTACTCACAGTTTTCAGCATGAATATTTAGTATTTAGTAATAGGTAATAGGAACCATATTGGTGTCTGGCAAAAAAAAACAATATTTTGTAACAACAGCTTTTTTGTTCATAATGGGGCAGCCTCCATGTAATATGAAATATGATATAGCATGCGGGTGACGCCCATATACATATACAGATATCTCATATACACTAGATGGTGCATCCCACACCGTGGGCAGGCGAAATTTGAAGCCGAATCGCAGGCGCTGGTCGTTCCCACAGAGTTGACACGAAGCATGACAATTTGTGTACCTTGTATTGCGGAAATGGACAACGTTGACAATTATTAAAGCACGTTTTATGCAGCTAAAAAGTATTCAATACACAAATGCAGAAAAGTATAGTGTTTTCTTTGGCATTTTTTTTGATGAGTGGGAATAACCAATATGGCCGCCACCTATTGTTATGAGGGGATGCCGCTGAGATTTTTGGCTTCACTTTTGATATGCAGATGCGCTATCTAGTGTATATGAGATATCTATGATCATGCCTGAGCAACTAAATGTAAATCTATGAGATTAAGAAGGTAATAAACAATATCTAGTAATGGAAATTCTCAAATAGGTAATAGGAACCGTATTGGTATCATGTAGAATAGACAATATTTTGAAACAACAGTCCCTATGTTTGTATAAATGAGGCAGTAACTGCAATATGAAGTATGGTATAGCATGAAAGCTGAGTCTGAATGACTTGTTGTAAATGTATGAGATAGGGAAGGTAAAAACATTATTTAGTAATGGAAATATTCCAATAGGTAATAGGAACCATGTTGGTGTCATGCAAACATAAAAAATATTTAGTAACAACAGTCTCTTTGTTCTTAATGAGGCAGTCAATATAGAATATCAAATATTATATAGCATGCCCGCTAGTTCTGAGTGACTTATTGTAAGTGTATGAGATCGGATGAAGGCCAAAAATTAAACAAACAAAAAACGAAAACTACTGTGTATGTACATGTAAGTTTAATTAGCAATCAATTATTAATCACGAATGCACACAAGTATAATAAACTAAAGCTTGTGTGTGTATAGATTACCCCCAATCAAATTGCCACATCACATATTGTGTGATGTACCTACCCATCACCGAATGCACTATCCGACACAGCCACAAAAAATGCAGTGTTCTCACACCGAAATATATGACTGTGTATTTTCTCGCACATTAAATGATAAACAGCTCTTAGTTGCAATAAGGACCAATGCTAGTAAGGCCTCTCAAGAAGTAACATAAACCTTCCTTCCAACATAATAATTTTGAGCAGGCTCTATAGACCAGTTTCACGTATGACGTCATACGCGTGCAAATTGGCGCGAAATTCAATTTGGAGAACAAGTTTGGGCAAGCCTGCCACAATTGTTGAGTGTAAACAAAATTTCGTCTACTCTTTTGTCTCGTAATCTTCAAAATCGTAAATTCTTGCAGAAGATAAGCTACAACTATAAGGTGTTCAATAATACTTTCGTGATGCAGTGTCAAAATATAGCACATAAAAAAAGCTCTCTTCCTGGCTATATGTCAACGGTTCAGTGTAGGGAAGCTAGAAACAGGTACTCACAGACAATTACGATTATAGACAATTGTGATCTGTACGAAATCGTTAAAAACGAATGGTGTGACGACGTCGACCTTTGGCCAAATGTTACGTACATCGATGTTGGAATGTATCTTCTATTTTCTTCAAGTCCTTGTACAACAGAACAACTGAAGAATTATAAGAGTTTAGACTGTTATACAAACTTTGCCAACGGTTGTGTTAGGCAAATTCTCGTCAAACAATTAGGTGAAAACCGACTTCTCATTGTGAAGGTATTTAATTAATTAATGTCCAAAGACTATAAAGAGCATAGTTCTGTGTATCTTCTGCTTTTAAAAGTTGTGCGTTCACTAAAATTTAATTATTTCTATGTATTTTAACTCAGGTAAACCATTCTCAGTGTATGAATAAAAAGCCACTTACTCCTTGGGAAATTTGTCATCAGAATTCTGGAAAAGTTCTTTGTGGTCACTCTGACTGCATGGCAGGCATAGTTGAAAGTTGTTCACATGTTGCGAGTTTACTGTGGGCAATTGAAGCTGGTGTCAAGCAGAGACAATTTTTAACTGTGACAGAGAACCTTCTTACTGGGTGTTACCACCACCTATGAAGTCAATAAGCTATGCACGGGTAAAGGATATAGTTTTATCTGGGCTTTATAAGGCTGATTTATCGAAATGGACATTGCCCAACTTTTGGAATTGTCACAGGAAAGAATTGAGACCTGCTGCAACATAACTGATGGACAGTGTGTAGCAGTTGAAGAGAATACCAGAAAGCAATGCAATTCAAGAGTTTGGTTTAGGATGCGAACTGGAAGGGTGACTGCATCAAGGTTAAAAGCTGTATGCCACACAAGTATTGAAAAACCATCAGTTAGCTTGATACACAACATATGTTACTCTGAACTGTCGAAGTTCAAAAATGTTGCTACAAGTTGGGGATGTGACCACGAATCTGTAGCTAGAGGCAGGTGCACCCACTACCAAGCATCAAAACATGAAAACTTTCAAATTGCTGAATGTGGATTTTTTATTCACAGAAATTATGTATTCATAGGAGCGTCACAAGATGGGCTAACTGTATGTTGTTGTTGTGGTGAAGGTGTTTGAGATTAAAGTAAGAACTATGTTATTGTTAATCAGTTTTGCAACTTGCAAGCACTTGATTTTCCTTTCCCCAAAGTAAGGTGTTTTCTTTTTTCTTAATTGGCCCTGCATGTGCTATATTTTTCTTACACAACAGTGCCCTTATTGTAAAAGGGCAGACAATTTAGCTGTCTCAAGTGATGGAAACAACTTCTGTCTTGAAACATGGGAAAATGGTAACAAACAGTTTAAAAGAAATCATGCATATTACTATCAGGTTAGAAAGAACAATTACAAATTGTTGATCATAGATACTCTGGTAAAAAGGGAGGGGGCAGTTATTAGGCATTTGATATTAGATGGATATGGTTGGACTTATTACATAAAGTCATTATATGAATCAAGTGAAATGATTTTTTCTTGTATAGGTGGAAGCACAGCTTGCTTGTCCGGGAAGAAGATATTGTGATTCTGTTGTTTGGACACAACAATTTATATTATCTTATAGAAACAATTTTGCCAGATGAACCATTTTTTCAAAGTTGTGTCAACAAAACCCGCAAATTTGTCATAAAAGAAATTTTGCCTAAACTTCTTGGGAAGTAATACTCGAGGGCAGATATAAATGAGATAATCACACATGAAGAATAAATCTTAATAGAATATAATATTAGCTTTATATTAAAGTAACTGCTTTATGTGCCAGTAAAATTACACATTGTAGCTTCATTACTCAAAGGGTACCACAGAATCACAAATATTGATTAATGCACTGCACACATGAACAATTTTAGTTGTACAGCTATTGTCTTTGGACAAAACAAAACTTATGGGCTGTGTAGCATTTATTATACTGTACTTCTTTTTAATATTACCAATGACTCTCTGAACATGTATCCTAACATTGGCTATTTGACGTGTCTGTTCAGCTTCAATCTCACTACGTTAACGTTGTGTTTTTCCCCTTGTGAAAGCAGGAATTTTAACTGTAGCACAATACAGCCCAACAGATTCTTGTATGTCAAATCCTCTATCAGCCAATAAAACATCACCTGGATTTAACTTCTCCAGAATTCCACATTTCTCTGTAATATGCTTATCACTTTCTCGTCCACCCCAACCTTCTGAGATAAAAGAAACTGTGTCTTGAGGTGTAATCCCAATGAAATAATTTACATTATTGTGGTGTTTGTACTAGGAATATGTTTAAACTCGAGCATTAATATTTGTTGCACGTTCCAAAAACAATTCAAAAAAAAATCAATAATTACTGCACAATTGGGACTGTGTTTCCTGAAATCCATGGTAAGTGTTTTTTGGAGTGCCTTTCTTTCTGGCCAAATGAAGAGAGGTTGTAACAACTGAAACATGATGTTCAAAATATTTGAAAATATTCTGGAAACTGTAGATGAGCTGATATTTCCAAACCTGCATGTAGCCAAGGTCATTTCCAGATAGGTTGAGTCCAAGTCTTATTAAAGTCAATAAGAGCTGTTGGAAGGGACTTAAAACACAATTGTTTTTCAGGGATGGATAAACATATGAAAATAAACAAAAAAGAGTTTTCTAGTTAGGTAGTCCAGTGTAAAAAAAGACTTTGTCATCTTTGTCTATAAAAGCATGTTCTGTCAGTCCAACAATTCCATCCTGAGATTATCATTTTCTTGTCTAAGACATGTGACTTTTTTCCAGTTCATTTTTTTCTTTCATCATAACTTCACTGCTGTTGCCTTTTAGTTCAGTTTGAGTTTCAGTTCCATCAAAACTAAGTTCCAAAATAGAACCATCATCATGGTTTCCAGTACTGGTGTCAAGAGCATTGGTAGTTTTGAAAAGTGCCAACAGAGCTTCTGCACATTCATATCTTCTTCGTTTTTCCTCCAACTGTGTAGCCCTTTCGTACCTTTTCCTATCTGTAGGTCCTTGTCTAGGATAGCCAAGGTTAATACATGGTGCCCAATGAGGATCATCTTGCATTAATAAATCAGCTGGTTTGCGTAAATCAAATGTAGAATGTTACATACTGTATATACTTTGTATTTGCATAAATTTATCAGGTAAAAAGCTTGCTGTCATAAAGCCTAACTTTTGTATGTAAAGCTACAGTGGACCATACATCTAGTCGCTTGCAGTTGTTAAATGTTTTCAGAGACAATCTAAGCACAGCTATGTCAAAAAAGCAAAAGTATATTTCCAATGCTTCAGTCAATGTCTGTACTGATTAATTGACACTCACAGGCAAAGACCCCAAATGCCCTGCACAGAAGTTGGATGACGTATGACAATTGTTGATAAAAACATGTCTCTGAACATCAAATGCATGCAATGACAGTAGTGGATAATATTTACACTAATTCAACATATAACGCCAAATGATGACGGTAAACAATCAGGTTATTTTTGCATGACTGCAAACAAACCCATCAAATATAAAAGAATAAGTGCAATCCTTCTCCCTGTCTAGATCAATAATGTATTTGTAAATGAATAATATTGAAATATTCTTACCTGAAATAAAGTGTTTACTACAAACTCGTAGATTAGCATGATTAACTTGCAGCAAATCTGTTCGTTTTAAACGCGACAACCACCAATCCCTTCGTTTCTTAAAAAGGCTTTGCTTTACTTTGCCAGCATGTTTTTTAACGGCTAGTAACCGGAAAAACTTTGAATTATCGTTTTTGTCTGAGCGTCTTCCGTAGTTCAAAGCAGCGCAATAATTTACCACGCCTGGCATTTTTGCATGCGAAAACGCTAGTTTAAAGTGTGACAATTTTTTTGCCACCGCGCGTCAAAATTGGAGAGCTTGGTAGCGAATTTAATTCTTGAAAAATTCTTTAAATTCATCGAGTTATTCCTCGTGCGCGTTTTCCTGGAGGATTATCTGATGGTAATAGGGAGATAGAGGGTTTTTCGAGGATCAAAATGATATCAATATTGCCATGGTTACATGCAATGTTTTTCTACGGGAAGGCTTCTTGTTCGAGGCATTTCGCGCAATGGCGACTTTTTGTACGGTGTTGTAAAAATGTGACAACTTCGGCTTGTATAGGCTCCTTCGTTCCGGCTTCTTTTCATTTAATTTTTGTTGCCTATACAAGTTAAGACATCCATAAAAGTTTGTATGTTTTTTGTTTTTCGAAAAATGTTAGTAAAACATAAAAAATGGCTTTTACAAAGGCATGAATTTTGGCGAATTGTGAATAAAGGTGCAAGAAATGGTTCGGCGCGTTCACGGTTAAAGAGAAGGATCAAAAAGCTAAAAACACAACTCAAAAACCTAAGCGATTGCTCCAAAAGGTAGGAAACGTGTTATAGATTTTGTATTTCTTGTGATAACGTTTCTGATTTATTGTTTTTCCATAAAATTTCAAGTTAACATATCACAATATAGTATTCATCAAAGAAGAACTCACATATATTTTTGTGTTGATGAATTTATTTTCGCCTGTTAAAGTGCCTAAGTTTGTTAACTGTTCAGAAAATCTGCTATCTAAAAGTAGTTGTAATATATATAATGCTATATTTTGCTATATATATATATATAGTGTTCATATGCCACAATGGGTTTTAGTATAACCATTACACCAAGCTCAATGATATGGCCCAGGTCAATGATCATTAAAAATTTCTGCCAGACTAAAATTAACAACTCTCTGAAAGAAAATGAAAATAGATGTAGTTGGTTATGGTATGTTTGTGCTATGCTGGTGATTTATAGGGCTAAACATTTTGCACTAATCCACTTGACAGTCAAGCTATAAGTACTACATGGCCCAACCCAGAGTAATGAATTTATTATAAATTGATAGATGATTATTAGCAAAGAGAAATTGATGGTTGATGATTGCCGGGAAAGATTTTGTTGATAGTGAACAATATGGGCTATATATTTATTGAGAGTTATTGTTAATAGTACACCTGTTTTAGACATCTGTATTTGAAAGGACTGTTTAATAGTCAGCAATTAAAGGTGATTTTGTATAAAGCTTGACATAGTACAGAATATATTTGAATTCAACTATGCCTGCACCATTGTATATATTAATATTTTTCTGCTATTTATACAATTTCTTATATCATTGTGCTATGTGAGCCAAATTAGTAATTCAAGAATTATAACAAAAAATGTGCACAGCAAATTTCTTTTCAAAATATATGATTAAAGTACTGATTTTTAATCATCTTGTCTTTGCCAAATTTTAGTGGGTTGAACAAAACACCTGAAACATGATATATTTGATAGGTTGGTGACATATATGCTATAACATTTATGATCTGACCAAACTAACATTCTGCTTGTGTTATTTAGATTGTTTCCAACTGCCTGTATCAGCTGACATCACAAGTCATAAATCATATTATGATTATCATAATTAGGGCAGACATTGTGTGGTCTCCCCCAAGCAGATATTTGGTAGATTTTAACTATATTATTACCCACCTATATAAGGTTATTATACAAACAAGTTATAAGTTTTCACAGGAAGGTCAGGGTTTTGCACATCAGACAATTAATGAACCTATATGTGTCACATTGTATTAGGGTGTAATTGCCTAATTGGTCAAATTAGTTAACTTTTTTATAGTTTGCCTAAGCCATTGAGCAACAGATCCCCCTTGGCAAGTAAAATTGGTTTCATTGTGGGTAATACTGAACATGTCCCCACTACTTCATTACACATATACATAATAGACTATTACTTTTACTTGTCAAGGGAAGCCTATGGATACTAACTGTTTGAACCATTGAGTCCGAAGCAAACTATGACAATATATGAATTTAAGACAATTTATTCAGTATTTAATTTTAAATTTACAAAGCCTGTAACTATTGTGTAAATTACAGTAATTAACCATATAAAATAAAAAACAGTTTTGCTTTTTATCTTTTGTTGGTCTAATTCACACCAATGATATAGAGAATAATACATGGGTGCTCGGAAATACCAGATGTATTTCGAGTGTTGAACATGATATCTCATGAGTAAGCGCAGAGAAATAAATCTGGTAATTCCAAGCACCCATGTATTTTTCTGTTTATTATTATAAACTACAGGTTTTCCACCAATATAAAATGTCCAGAAGCTATGATTGGTAATTGTTTGAAAAGCGATAATTTTGACATGTGAAATCATCATGAATAATCTCACATGTGAGATTAATCTCACATGTGAGATTATCAGTTTTATCAGTGCTTAAAATCCTTATAAAGCACTGTACTTTATATAATAAACTATAATAATGTACACCCTAACTAACAAAGCATCAGTTGTTGTATGACGAAACTGTTGAGACTTACACGATGAGAATGTCTTTCATAAAATCTTTCTGCTTTTATATTGTTTATTGCTGTGACCATATTAATACTGTTTGATACAAATTCATTCTTGTACTAGTTTAGTAGCTAATGTATTACAAGATAGCATATTGTTTTCATATTTCTTGTGATCACTTCCTGACGGGTAAAAACTTCTAAACAAAGTTTCCAATTGTGCACTGTGACAAGACAAGAAGATTTTGACAAAATTTGCTCGCACTCAGCTATTCACTGCAATAATGCAATTGTGACTGTCCAGTGTCCACTCTATCCAGTATATAATCGAAGCCTTCACAGAGAAGAAAACGTGGCATGGAAAATTGTCCTGCTGTAACATTTGTACAATCCTTTCTTAAAAACTTAAATCCCTTCATTTTCCTTGCCATAGTATTGTGCATCTCTTGTCTTATTGTAATTTGGGATTTCGTGCAAATAAAATTTGTTCGCCATTTTGAATCAATAATGAGGAATACTTGGTGTAAGCCGAAGTTATTGGATATTTTTTGCGGAGTAACCGCTGGATTTGCGTACAGGCGAACTAGCGATTTCGCATTCAAAAATGCCAGGCGTGTACCATTTTGAAGATTAGGAGGCGAGAGAGTCGAGGACATTTTTGTTTACATTCAATAGTGGTAGGCTAGCCCAAATTTGTCCTCCAAATTGAATTTCGCGCCAATTCACACGCTTATGACGTCATACGTGAAACTGGTCTATAGAGACAATTGCCATCACCAAAAGTGCTATAAAAACAATTATTATATGCGTGAACAATAAATTTAATAATTGTGTTAAATTCCAGGCTGTGCAAATTTGGTGAAAGTACCAGTCAAGTGTTGAATATAAAAAACTATCAACAATTAGGACTACACCCTCCACCCCACCCCACTATCATATACCACTCATTCCATTACCATCCACAATATATGAATATCTTGGCCAAAAGAAGTAAATAGGACAACTACAAAAGGTTAACAATAAGGATTCTTGCTTGTAAGATCTCCAATGCCCCCCCCCCCCTCTCGTTTGCAGCTTACCCAATATTGCTATTTATACATTAGTATTATTATAGTATTTCATCAGTAATCCTACAAATACAATGTCTATCAATTTAAATAGCAGAAATTTAATCTCACAATAATGAATATTAAGCCTAACACATCAAAATAATTATAACTAGCACAGCAGAGCTTTTCATATAAAATGAATGATACTTACTTTAGTATCAATTTGCCACTTGCGTTCGTAAGGTGTTTAGGAATCAACAATTTCAAAGCAAGATCTCTCCCCTTCCCGCCCTTTGCAAACAGATTCCATGTTTTGCTTTCCTTCTCGCCTCTGCCTTCTCGTAGTAAGGTCGAGAGATCACAACATTTGCATATTCATGTCAAACGCCATGCCTTGGAGAAAACCTTCGTGTACTTGCGGGAAATGCTTGAATGATTTCCACGGTAAATCGAAATAATAACTACTAATTTGCATCGGTCTCCGATGCCCGTTGCATTGGTCAGTCGAGACAATCTACCCTTCAAACAATAGAATCGCGCAGTACTGTCTCGCATGACCGATGCATGCATGGGTGCGAAGTAATCTACCCTCTGCAATCTACCCTAGCCATGTGTTTACTCAAAAACGCGAAGTAAGCACAATGATATCCAGACATTTTTGACGACAATCTGCAATATTCGCTATATATATCGATAAAAAGACGATAAGTAAAAAACACGCAAAATGGCTATCAAAATTCTCCTCATTTGAAATCATTGTTTTTATCGATAAAATTATTGATTGATAATACCACAATAGGCCCTACGCGCACGCATTTTGAGATTAAAATGTGTATATTTTTATTTTTTTGAGTTTTTATTCAAACTTGACTTGGAGGTATTAAATTAACGTGGATCCGCCCGATTGGCCTGGATCCGCCCCTGGTACAAACTTAACATTGCAAATATAATTCATGAGTTTCTCTGCATCAGCAGCCTTTTGCCTCTCTTTTGAGTCACCGTCTCTCATTTCATAGTCCTTACGAAAGTTCGTATAAACGTTTCGGCCGCAGTTTGCAAAACGAGTAGTGCTGTATTTAGCAGGGTTTGCGAGCACTTGTCCCAGGGATTGCCATGCATCTGCAAGTTCCTCGTTATTCTTTCCCCAGTCGAAATTCTTAAAAACAGCTGCAGCGACATCAGTTACTTTAGTAAGGAACTCGAAATCGTCATCTTTTTGAATATGAGTGTCTACCAAGCCAGCTTTGAACAGATGCGTCGTTGCCTGTGGGTGTCTAGGACTTGAGGAACATACAAGTCGAAATACTGCCAGTCAAAGGAACCACCTTGAAATTGCTGGGCCGATATATCTCAAACTCTCTCAGCACGTCTTGATACTTTGGCCAACATCTTTTCCAGTGTGAACTTTTACAACTGCTAGCCCGAGAAACACGTATTGTAGAAGCTCATCTGCATCTGGTATTACGCTAGTCAAACCAACAAACTGTCGAGTGCGATGCCTGTACGTTGCTTTATCTGCTAACACTTTAACAGGAGGCGCCAAGCCTGTTTGAGTAGGCAGTAGTGTTTTCAAGTACCATTTCACATTGTCTTTCACAACTTCAGCAACAGATTCAGAAAATTCTATGGAAACTTATAGGAATGATTTATATCTCCGACATCCACTCCACATCTGTGCAGCAAAAGAGCTTTATCTTCATAGCATACGCTCGACCATGGTAATACAGTTTGCAACAAGCACGGCCAATTCGCAAGGCTATAGCATTGTTTCTGTTGATCTCATAATATTCTTACATTTTAAGAGGACAGATTCATCATCACACTGATCACAGACCAACTGATCTGTTCCCTCAGTATGGTTCGATACTTTGATTTTTGCAACTTAGCCAACTCGGCTCTACGATATCCAGACGCATCTTTAAGATTAGGCAAGTCAGTCCTCAGGTCACTAACTTCATTTTTTAGTGAATCCGTTGTCGTTGAGTGCGGTCGATCCTGGCGCTAATGTTGTGCCGTGCTTTCCAGGACGTCTTTAATGATAACAGGTGCCACATCCCCATCGGTTTCACTGCTTTCTGTATTACAAATATCTGTGAAGTTGCTTAACTCCTGGATTTCTTTCAGCTCCAACGCTTCCATGGCCTCGCCTTGACATGTACAAGCTCGCAAATGAATCCTGTTGCTAATGCACATTCTTCCACCACATTAGTTGCCACTTGGTTCTTCTTGTTCTAACCGATGAAAACATTGCCGCAATTGACATTTGGGAAGCATCTTGCGTTTCGTTTGAACCATGAATATTTCTCATGTGCATTGAGTAATTTTGCTCTAGTATCGCTTTTTTACAAACATGGCAAATGACAGTCGTTTCTTTTTTTCTGAACTTACGTTACTCGACATCTCCTACCTCTTCCGCATGCGTTTTACGGGTTACGGGTTACGAGCTGAAAAAGTTTGCATGTCGTCTACGTTAAACGCCAGCCAACTAATGATCGCAAGATACCAGATTTGTTTTTCGCAATCCGCATCCGAAATCCTTAGCAAGGATAAGCTAGGATATAAAACATACAATGAGTTTAAGGCGACGTTGCGATGCACTGCGCGTCCAAAGGTTGTGAATATTAAGATGTCATAGGAAATTAAAACGCAAGTTATTCAACGTGTCTTGTTTATATTATAATCATCATACTTTGTAATGTGTCTACTAAATCTGCTTCACTGCTCGTTAATATTTCGCCACATTATTACGATGATGTATGATCTACATTTTCATGTTTTAATCTGGTAATATACATGCCTATACTTCCATGCCACTGAATGACACATCATTAGTTATAGACCACAGGGTGAAATTCCTATCTTTCAGTTTCGTTTCTATAAAACGAAACTTTCTGAACTTCCGAAATATGTAAGGTTATAGTATTATTAATATAAAATCAAATACTTGTTTTAAAACTTGCTGGTTTTCTCCAATTTTCCTACTAAAACTACTATCAAATAAAAAATGTAAAATTTTGGGTTCAGCTATAGCTAACAAATATAACCTGCATCATTAGAAAGTTTACAAAAAAACAACATACAGAAAATTAAAATGGTTTCAATGATTTTAAGCTTTTTAAAAGTTTTGAGCTGTTGAAACGTGTTTTTTGCTTGGTACCCAGTCTTTTTAGCGGGACTTTGGCATATTTTTAACATTTGGAGCAACAATAACTTAATAATCAAAGATCAGGGTAACATTTAAATGTCTTATAAGTAGATTTTGTAACTTTTCTAATGATGTTGGTCATTTTTGTTCCAAACAAAACGCCTGCTAAGGCGTTCACTCCGCCTGCCGAAACGAAAATGGGCATAAGGCCAGGCACGCCTGTAACTACAGCGTTCATTGGGGTTGGGGTATATTCACTTATTTCTGTTCTGCCCAACGAATTCCTTTTTAAATCAGTTATTATTAGGGTACCTTCCAAGGCATTTTAAGACATTGCTAGCACGTCTTATGTAATCACTAAGATAACCAAAAATCAATGTCTGAGTGACCTGCCAGGCACTCTGCCCAGAGTGCTAGTAGGATTGCACTTTTTAGAATTTAATTTAAATTATTATCCCATATGTGTCATGAAAGCGGGCTTCTGATTGGTTCTCAGCAGGTAAGTTTTTTTCGAACTTACCTGCTTTTTCCGAACTTACCCGCTTTTCTCTTTTATCGATAAAACCGGCTTTCTGATTGGTTACAAAAACCCAAGCTTGCTGCTTACGCTGCCGTCCGCCTCAAACTGCTCAACAACAATGGCGAACAAAATTTAGCTGATGATTAAACCTACACTTTAAAGAACATTTTTGGGCTAAAGACGTCACAGAAACCAAGCAAAAAGAAATGGAAAATTGTAAACTAAAGACAATAGAGACCCTGATAAAGAAATATTAAGAGACCAATAAGTTTAAAAAGAGAAAATGTTGACAAAATACATCGGCGACTCAGGGAGCCTCGGAAAACAACACAAGAAGATAAGTTTAGTATGGGATAAAAACCCAACTTACTTGCAGGTTCGGTTGGTTCGGGATTAACGCACCTCGGGGTCTGACAGCTGTCCGAACAGCTGTCAGACCCCTCGGTGCGTTAATTCCGAACCAACCTCCTTGCAAGTAAGTTTGTTATAAAGACTTTTATAGTACATATGTTAATCAAGATTCTTTTGTCATAATACCACCAACATATAGCTGTTTTATTTTGCAAGTAAAGAAAATTTTACTAAAAGTGTATACAATACATCAATATATTATCCTGATAGCATCATTTAAATCTATTCTGTAGCACTGATCTCTACATATTACTGAAACCACAATCACAATTGGGCTACCTAGGGTAGCACCAGTATGGAAAGTATGGCTGTTTTCGACGAGATCTCGGGCGTGCATACAAAAAAATCCAAGTGTACAGTGTGCAAAACTGTGACAAGTGCACTCAAGTGTGCATGTTTATTAGACAAGTAGCATTGATCAATGATAAATTAAAATTAAACTTCAACATGTATAATTAATACATTCTTCGAATAGAGATATCACACTCCTTATTGAGTACGCAAATCATCGATCAGGTATTAAATTTTCGCCTTTTTCTATGCATCTTCCAGACCTCTCCCAGTCTTTCACACTCCCTCATACCTTGCGCTTTCAGCGCAAGAATCGTAATCAAGTGTCAAACCTGAACGTAATAAAAATTCTCGTGTGTGCATTTGCCATACTTTCCATACTGGCTGTAGCACACTGCCTGAAGTCTCCACCATATAATTTGTTGGGAATTTTAGACTAACATATGTATTTCTGAAATTGGAATGTAAAATGTCTCTTACCTTTTATAATTATATGAGATCCCACAAGCAAATAAATCATTTTGCACGAAATATTAGCATCTCAACATAAATATAGAAAACCAAGGAAAGAAATCACAACGTGTTTAGAATTAGGAACACATTTCCTAGACTCACTCCTTAATCATGGAATGATGGAGTCTATCAAAATTTGTCGTTTTAAAACATTTCTGGAGCAATGTTTTGCTAAAGAACCTTCCTGCCCTTTTTGTTAACTATTACATGTTAAAAATTGTGTTTTGTATATAGATATTTCAGTGGAATTTGCGTTTGATTCTTGTGTAGAAATTTCTAAATTTCCTTAAAAGTAGGAATAACAGAAAATGACGGAAACACACTCTCAAAACTTCCCCGCGATACATCTCGGTAAAATTTCGCGGTGGAATTTGTCGTTTTAAAACATTTTGCATGAGAATCTTTGCACGTAAAACCTTCTTGCGGTTTAGATGTTCTAGCATACATGTTAAAATGCGTGTTTTGTTGACATATTCCGCTAGAAATTGAGTTTAAACGCCGTGTTTAGGTCGGCTCACGCGGCGTTTGCCAGCGGTATCACCCATGAGCGGCGGCACCGACTTCTGACACTGAACAAAAATAAAAAAAAAAACAGAAACGGGGTGATTTTAAAACTCCGCCTCGCCTACGGCAGGCGGAGTAACAAGTTTAAAATTTTTCACTTTTAAGCTGTAAGGTTTTATAGGAAAATCGAGAAAAAACAATGAATTTGACTGTTTTGCAAAGGGTTTCTTGGTACAACTTTGTGTATTTCTCCTTGATATACGTTTTACCACCAAATGACAGAGTTTTATCCCCGAGGGTTACTAATTGTGCATAAGCGAAGTCCAAAGTCGCTGTCATAGAAATAAAAGATATAGAATGCGCACTCCTATCTATTTTCAGGTGAACAAATGACGCCACATTAAAATTCAAAATGACTGATTTATAAGGGCAAATTAAACTCGCCCCACTGTAATTCGCATAGACCGCTCCTCGGACAAATCCAACATGGCGGATTTATAAGGGCAATTTTTTTTTTCAATTTGGGTACCGGCTAGGTTACCAAGCACGCATTCTATATCTATTATTTCTATGGTCGCTGTTCATGTGCGATGGGGGTGAGATTTTTTTTTGGTAGGTCATGACGTCATGCTCACACTGATCTCAACAATATAGCGGACTATCATGAATGGCTAAGACTGATTGGTCAGATTTGAAATTTGTTGTTGATCAACGTAATCACGAATTCAAGCTATTCAACTGTCAGCAAATATTTAACTTTAGTTAGCTTTTTGCACTATAATATTTAATTTGTATTTTTGTAAAAAAAACAACAATATATTGTTGTAAAAATGAAATAAAAAGCATGTATCAGGTCAACAAATATGGAGTCAAGCAAGCAGCGAAAGGAAAACGAGGAAGCAGAACGTTTAGCAAGGCCAAACGAGCGTAGACGACGACAAATGCTCGAGGAGACTGCCGAAGAAGATTGAAGAGATATTAATTCGGAGAAAATACAGAGAAGCACCAACAATTGACTATGGCGTAAAACACAAGGCAAGTTTGTCGATAATGCGTCGTCACTTACCTGATTCTCAAATTTCACACCTGCAAATTACTCCCGCTCGCACCGAGCCGCCCACACGGAAAGGCCTGCCGAGGAGGTAGCGACCTCTTGACAATATTATTCTTTCATAAATTTCGCTATTGACAAGTCAAACGTGATGATGTCATGTTCTATAATTACACTTTATACCCGTTTTCAGAATTACCCGACCTTAGCCTAAAATAATATGACAATTAATAGAGTTGACGTTCGTTCTAATGATTCTGAGTTGGGCCAAAAACATATTTATGCCCAAGAACATCAACTCTATTACTATTTTAATAAGTTTAAAGACCATATTTTTGAGCAAAAACTTAAAATATCACTCAAAACTGGGCACTTAAAATGATTATAAATTGGCTATTACAGCAGGCTAAAATGTATTTGTATATTTAGCCCGCAAATTACCTCACAATGCTCGCTAAAGTTATTATGATCTTAATTAGTTCAAATGCCAGTGAACTTCAAAAAATAGCAAAGGTAGACAACAGATATTTTAAACCGCAGTTAGAATAACATTGAACCAAAATAAGCTAGATTTTAAAGCTGAAGAAAATATCTTGAAAATCCTCTTAAACTTTCTTATATAATCCACATATTTCGATAACAAAAAAACCCCTCAAAATAGTGAACAAACATTAAAACAACTGAGATGTACACCTTGCCAAAAATCCTAAAACACAAAAGCGAGAACAGCATCTAAAACAATGTTTGTTTTTATTACTTCAAAGCAGACAATCGTATGTAATTGTCACTTGTCAGAACCCAAAAAGCACCTAACTCGAATTTTAAAAACAGGAATCAGTTGATTATTGGGATTCTTTCTTCTGGTTTGCTTTTATGGCTTGCTAGTAGTGCAATCTTAGTTTTATAATTATAATTCTTATGCTACACAAATTCACTTGTATCTTACGAGTTTTTTATCTTTCGTTAGCTTTGAACTCAAAGTTGTATTGCCAAGTAACAAAGTGATGGACAAAGTAAAATCTAGCATATGCTCTATATTTATGTTTAATATTATTGTACTACTGTACTTAATATGTAAATATACACAATCAGATATAAGAGAAATGCTTCACAGCCACACTTCTGGTACTTAGTTATAATTGTATTACTCAAGTAAACAACTAAAATGGTACCCTGTAGCTAATAACTGCTTGTAGGTTGACATTTTCCTTGATCTTAGAAATTTGTCTACTGATATAGAAATGTTCACTAAGGATATGTCATGCAGCTATACAGTTTGATCTTATTTGATCATTTAGGGTCAGTATTCTTGTAATTTCTGCAGCTGCATGCTGTAGATGGATTGCTTTTGAATGTTGTTCCGATCACCTGCATGCAGGTATTCATGAAATGCAGTCCACAAGCTAAATTCCACAAGCTAAATTCTGAGACATCTACTGTCTACAGGCTGGGTTCCGAGAGAAAATAAATATTTCGAACAAGCTACATATGTTACACATTAAAATTTGCATACCTATCATATCATTCAATGATGACCATGCAACAAATGGGAAGGATGTCAAAAATTCAATAAAGACTTTCTGTACGACAGTTTTCCGAATCTACACAAACTTGAAATTGGTTGTACCTTTGGTTTTTGATATGAAACCCTTTGTTCTCATTTGAAGTTCAAAAAATTGGTAGTATTGTCAGGAAATATTAGTGAAACAAGTGAGTCAGAACTGGCAACAACCAATATACCAGTCACGACAAGGGCAAAAACGAAAAACAGCACAAGAAATTGTCTTAGTGCTAATGTTAAGGGGTCTTTCGTACCGTAAACGTAGAATTAAAATACACTGGTGTTTTAAAGGGAAATGGCAACAAAATTTTTTATCGTCTCAGTTGAAAGAGACTCCAAAATAATATATAGAAGTCTATTACCGAATTTTTATATATGTCTTATTTTGTGAAATATTTTCATTTGAAATTTTAAGTTGCCCGCCATCTTGGATAATTGTGGATATGCACGATACGTCACAACAGGGATCACGCGATTTTTTTTTCTTACTACACAATGATTAATATGCTCTCATAACCGCATATACGGTAGGTCTTTCGGATTTCAGCACGGACTGAGAAGATTTCAAACAATATTTTATTAGTGGTAGGTATTTAGGAGTAACTTCGACTGGCTTATCCCTGTTGTGACGTCACCAAAACATTGTTAATGAAGTTAAAAATTAATCCAAGATCGCGGACAGTTCGTTTAATTAAGTGAGAATATCTCCTGAAGTAAAACAGATATAAAAATTCTGTAATAGACTTCTATATATTGTTTTTGAGTCTCTTTCAAATGAGACAATTGAATATTTTGTTGCCATTTCCCTTTAAGGCAAATACAAGAAAGCTTTTTTGTTGAATATAAAATAATATAATTAATTAAGTCTTGGCTGTTTCGTTTTCGTACTAAAATCTTAAACGACAGCGATTCACCTTTTTAGTTTTAAGAATTTACGGTATTGCACAAACACAACACTAATTTCAAGCAGATTCTGATGTTTTTATTGTTTTGTAAGTTAATCTATTGGAAGCATTCTTTCTACAGTTACAAAAACTTCACACCTTGCACCTTGTTTTCCGGTTTTGTGGCAGTCCAAAACCTAAAACCAAGTTTTCAGCCTTTCTTTGAGTTATCTTGAGGGAGGAGACATGATTTTCAATTTCCTGATAATATGGAGCTTTCCTGGGAATATGGAGCTTTTCAGCAAATACCCAATGCAGTTTGCTGCTAATAGTACATGAAATATTTGCCTTTATTTTTGAATATTTTTATATTCAGGTAAGAAAGAATAAGATAGAGATATTGACAGAGGATGAACAAAATGGCTTGACTCATGGTCCAGTGCAAATAATATTAACAAACCAAGACAATTTTAGTGATGAAGCATCAAGGTTGTGCAAGGTTATTAGAGAGACATCTGACAGACAATGGATAAATGTTATTTATTTGTTTATTTGTTATATATATAAGCATATACATTCAAGCTTTATTAAAAATATGCAATAGTTAATAATTACTTTTGAATAAGAATAATATATATTTTTAATATATAAATATGAAAGTGTAATATAATTCATGGACTGTAGTTTACAACTTCTTTTTCAACCAAATTGGTGATGACCAATGGAACATGGATCTAAAAGATACAGAAAAGCTACAAGAAATTTTACACTCAAGTTTTAGCAAGGCCAATGGGGATTGATAAAGCACAATATACATGGTAATTTAGTAAAGGTATTTTAGGCCCAGCTATGAATCATGAAATAAGAGGAAAATGAGAATGAGATTCTGAAACCAACCATTAAAAAGTTAAACCAGCAATTGCATACCCACTCTTAGATATTCACGCCAAATATTGGTATGTATAAACTGTGCCAGTTTGATTGCATAAGGATGTTCCTACTTAGTTATGCAACAAGTCAAAGTATATCTAACAATAGTAAACACCCCAAAGTACAAGTCTTGACAGTAATTGTACTTAGTAGCTGGTCTAAATAATTCAAAACAATTTATACAGTAAAAAAGCGACTGCTTAAACATGAAAAATGATGATTTGAAAGATATTGGACGAGAAAAAGCATGCAGACATTGGTAAAATTAATATATACTAAATAGAAAGCCGGTAAGACCCAGTGTTTCAGTCATAGTATTAGTTTATGTACGAAATAGGAATTTAGAAAACTTATGACTAGTTTTTGAATAAGATCTACAATCGCGTGCAAAAATTATTGAGACATCTAGTTTATTGGTCCCCTCTCTCACACAACATGTCATTTCTGCCCCCCCTCCCCCATCGTACAATATTGTTAAAGCAATTTTGAGGCAAGGGGTTATCTCATAAGTTTTTCAACATTGATAATGGGGAGAGGGGAGCGTAGACGTGAAAAAATCAACAAAATGTGAAGAGTCTCATTATTTTTGCACGTGATTGTCTATATGGTTAGAACCTTGATTATTTTTATTGGTGTTATTCCGGCCGCTTTACTGAAAATAAGCATAACAATAGTCTTTGTTTATTGTTACTATGTGTTTGGTGTGTGCCTATGGAATTTTCCTACATTGTGTAAAAATCATGATTTCACGATGACGTCACGATGAAGTCATACGTATCTATAAATAGTGAATAAATTGAGCAAATTTCCCGACGAAGAACCATTTGAAGGTTAGTTAATAAAACATGAATTTCAAAAAAATATCCTTTCTAAATAGAGTTGAAATAGGGAAATACGACAAAGGATGACATGTTCATTGAAGTAAAGCTTGGGCTTTTTCAAAATCAATTTAATGTTAACGTAATTCATGGACGTTTTCTCTTCGCCTAAGATATTATCGTTCTGAAAAAAATTTATTCAATCAATAATTAACTTTTTAGTAAAGGCTCTTGAGTTAAAAAATGTAAACAAAAACGTCTGTCGATTTCAATCTACTTAAGTTTTTACCAATAAACTAAAAGATGAAATCAAAAGTGTATGTTGCTAAAGAAACCTCGATTTACATGAGGTATCTATTTCAAGACAAAGGTCTTCGAGGAAATGAACTGGGCAAACGTTTCCCAAAGTACAGCAAGGCAACGATTTGCAGACACGCTAAACGACCAATCGACAAAGTCGCGTCATTTGACAAACGCAAGCACAGAGAAGTTATCCATCCGTGAAGAACGCAGCATCATGAGACACTTGCGTATCTGTAGGACAACACTCGGGTCTTTTTCCGCATTCAGACTTCGAGCGATGGCCGGTATCAGTCCTGATATATCTCTGTGGTGTATTCGAAGAACCCTTAATAGACACGGCTATCGGTCTTTGCACTCGCAAAAGAAAGGACTTATGACACGAAAAGATGTAGTTCGCTGATATCGCTTTGCTTGTAAAATTAGAAGGCTGCCACCCATGAATTTCTGGGAGCGTAGTATTAGCTTCTATTTTGACGGCACCTCATTTGTACACAAGACAAACCCCTTTGACCAGGCACCAGCTACGCAATCCATGGACTGGAGAAGGAAGAGCGAAGGTCTTGCACTCAACTGTACAACAAAAAGAAAACAGGCTGGCGTAGAGGTTAGAACGGCGCATTTCTTCGTTGCCAGCACTTATGGAAAAGGAGTGGTCCTGCGATCAATATTTCCACTGTTTGAAAGGGCGAGAATTTTGCCGACTACGTACGGCTTCGTATCCCGCAAATCTTTCTCGACAGTGCCAATCCAATAGCTAAACGGTTTCTACAAGACGGGGATCCAGTTTAAAACAGTGCTGCAGCAAGACGTGCTTTTCAAGAAGTCGGAGCAGTGACTTTCGCCATACCCCTCGCAGTCCGGACTTGAAACCGATCGAAAATCTATTTCATTAGGTATCAAAGCACCGACTCCGCAACTAACAATCGAGACCAAAGCAATCAGACTGAAGCCAACGATGACAAGATAAAAGATCTCAGGAAACAAGCGCACAAGCTAACAAATCCAAGGTAGTAATTATAGGCGATTCTATGATTAAACATTCAGATCCAAAACGAATACAAAATGAGCTGCAGAACCGAAAAGTGACAATTAAAACATTTCCCGGCGCAAGAATTGATGATATGAAACATTATGCAGTACCAACATTAACCACAAAGCCTAATACCCTTATTGTTCACATTGGAACTAACGACTTACGAAACAACACACCATCCAACTTGCTGAGTCCACTGGAAGACTTGGGGGAGATGATCATGCAATATACAAACAAAAATACCAATCTGATATGGTCTGAAATTATAACAAGAACAGATGACCCCACGCTGACAAATAGGGTAAATTTAGTAAATAATAGCTTAGCCAGGTTATGTGAAACAAGGAATTGGGGGCTTATTAAGAACAATAACATCACCGGGAATCTGCTGAACAATTCGGGACTTCATTTAAATAAACAGGGAACCGCTGTTGTGGCGAAAAATATTAAACGATGCTTAATTAGTCATCACAATATATGACTAACAAATGATTTGCCTACTAGTGTAGATGACGTAAACATAAGTTCAAGTAACATATCAATATCAGCACAAATTAGAACACGATCATGTACTCAACCACGAAGGCAAACCAACAACCCATCTTACCGAAAATTAAAGGGTTGTAAAATTGGCCACTTAAATATAGCAAGTCTTTTTAAACATATTGAAGAATTAAGAATTTTCATGCAAAACCAAACATTTGACATACTAAGTATTAACGAAACAAAGTTAGACAATACTATATCAAACGACGAAGTTAAGATCACTGGTTATGATCTTATAAGGAAAGACAGAAACCGAAACGGGGGTGGCGTCGCAATATATGTTAGAAGAACTATTCCATACACAGACCGCAATGACCTATTGACGAATAATGCTGAAGCAATTTGCCTTGAAATTAACAAACCAAAAAGTAAAGCTTTGATAATTTCTACATGGTATCGCCCACCAAGCGCTAATATAGGACTACTAGACTACTTTAACAACTTTTTACAAAAAGTAGACGATGAAGACAAGGGTGTTATTATAACAAGGTGATTTTAACTGTAACTTTCTAGCTTCAGATTACAATGAACACACCAACAAACTAAATGACTTAATTAATGAATATCAACTGCAATAAATCATTAAGAACCCAACAACGATAACCCCAACAACTAAGACTCTACTTGATATCATAATCACAAAAATAGATGACACTAAAATAACAGATTCGGGGGTCATACACTTGGGTATTAGTGATCACAGTCTTGTATACGTTTGTAGAAAGGTCAGCATTCCGAGGGAAAAACCTAAAATAGTAGAAACTAGACAATTTAAAAACCTTAACACGGGCAATTTCCAGCAGGATCTCAGACAGGCGTTCGGCTCTGTGCATTTGTATAATTGTACGGATCCAGATGCTGCTTGGCACACTTGGAAGATGCTCTTCCTGGGAGTTGCTGACCATCACGCACCATTAAAAACAAGAAAAGTTAAAAGTGAATATAATCCTTGGATGACAAATGAAATTAAGAGCCTCAGTTATCATAGAGACTTCTTGAAAAAGAAAGCAATAAAACATAACTTTACGAGATACCATGAATTATACAAAGACTGTCGTAACAATCTAAACCAACTTATTAAAAATACTAAGGCTGAATACTTTCAGCATAAGTTAGAGAACTCAAAAAATTGCAAAGATGGATGGAAAACAATTAACAAACTTCTTAATAAGAAATCAAAATCTACGATAATCAACAAGATAAAAACCGAGAACGTAGAAGTAACTGGAGACAAAAACATTGCAGACGAATTTAACAGATACTTCTCAACAATAGGTCCAAAACTAGGAGATAATTTCCCTAGCTCTGAAATCAATCCAATGAGTTACGTTACGCCCAGTTCACAAGTGTTTAACTTCAGAAATATTACTTTTGAGGATATCAAAAACGGGATAAGCAAAATAAAAAATGAAAAATCCGCAGGTCTTGACAAAATTTTTAACAAACTTTTATTAGCTGCTGGTGAAACCATCGTAAATTCACTAACTTACATTTTCAATTTATCCATTAATTCTGGAATTTTTCCAGATGATATGGAACTAGCCAAAGTAATTCCTATTTATAAATCAGGAGATAAGACAGAGTGTGGAAACTACAGGCCTATCTCAGTAATATCAGCGGTTGCGAAAGTTTTTGAGAAACTCGTCTACCGACAATTAAGTGAGTTTCTTGACAATTACCAGCTATTATCAACTAATCAGTCAGGTTTTCGAACCCATCATTCAACAGAGACAACACTCTTATGTTCCTTGAACCAATACCTTGTAAACATGGACAGAGGACTAATTAACGGTGTGCTGTTTCTCGACTAAAAAAAGGCCTTTGACACAGTTGACCACAAAATACTTATAGCCAAGTTAAAAACTTATGGCGTACAAGGGCACGCATTACAATGGTTTATATCTTATCTCTCGGCCGGAAGAAAGCAAGTTTGTAAAATTAATAATGAAATATCAAATACTGCCAACATTACTTGCGGAGTGCCGCAAGGGTCAAATCTTGGGCCATTACTCTTCTTAGTTTATATAAACGACTTACCAAACTGTTTGACATCTACAAAAGCTTCGATGTTTGCGGATGACTCAAATATCTCCTGTTGTGGAGGCTCATCCGTGGAAATCGAGCAGAAACTCATCACAGACCTTGAGAACGTCCACAAATGGTTGATATAAAACAAACTAACATTAAATGTCGAGAAAACTGAGTATATGATTATAGGATCCAGGAATAGGTTAAACCAAATACACTCAAACCCAGAAGTTGTCATAGGTGAACAAACGATAGAGAGAGTAGCGCGCAAAGAATTTCTAGGCGTAATTGTAGACGAAAAGCTCAATTGGCATGAACAAGTCGATACACAATGCAAAAAATTTCCAAAAACATTGCTTTACTAAGAAGAGCAAAAAACTATATCACAACAGACGCATTAGTTACTATGTACAATGCCTTTGTATTGCCACATTTCACTTACTGCTCAACAGTATGGCAGCAAGGAAACGTTACTCACATGGATAAGCTTTACAAATTACAAAAAAGGGCAGCACGAATTATTACTGGCTCAAGCTACGAAGTTAGAAGTACTGACATCTTCAAAACCCTGCATTGGGAACCAATTGAAAATATTTTTAACAGACGCCAACAATTAATGACATTTATGGCACTACGAGAAATGACACCAAAATACCTAACTGAATTATTTAATTAGTACCTGTCAGAATGATACGTATGGTCTGAGAAGCAATAATCGAAAACTACATTTACCAAAACCTAAAACAAATTTTCTAAAAAAGAGCTTCTCTTACCGAGGCGCACTTGCATGGAATAAATTATCTGATAAAGTCGTGGAAAAATACCAATTTCTCTCGAAAGACTCGTTTAAAGTGCCTATCCAGTAGTCAGGGAATTTGCATATTTCTATAGTTTAGGTGATTTTAAGAAGATTTGCAATATATTTTATAAGTCGAAAATTTGATCTTCATGTACTTTTGGGGGCCTGAAGTGGGCGATTTTTCAAAATACCGTGAGCATAAAAATACTGGGGCGAGTATGCTCCTGTGACGTCAAATCGGGAACACGCATTGATAACAAACTAGTATTCTATACTACAGAGAGGGTTGAAATATGTTTTAATCGAATTTTTTGCCGATTCTACGGTACTTTTCCTTTGAATTTCAACCGGAAAAGTGTCTTCAAGCTTTACGGATCCAAATGACAACCAAGCGAATCAGAAAACAATTTTCTCGCGAGTTATATGATGGCAGTTGAAAATGACAATGTTTATATTGGGAGAATGACAACAGATGTGTCAGGGAACTCAGGCCTAGATGGTCAATCAGAAGAAAAATTCTACGGTTTCGCCTCGATGGATGTGTTACTTTTGAAGTATTATGAGCTACAAATTAGGATTTTAACGTCTGGTAGGAGCGATATAGAAAAAATTAACCGAAAGAAGTGCAAAATACACAGTGATGAAAACAGGTTTGTCCCAATATGTTATTATAAATTGTCAAGAGATTTTTTTGTCAAATACTAGATATTTACAAAACGTTTTTGTCAAATACCAGACAAATATTAGACGTAAGTCACATCCATTTGAGTTTCAAGGGTGTGTTACAGTATATAGTGTACATTATGCTTGGCAACTACACAATTTAGTTATATTCACCCGCACCGTATATATATCATGTATATATATCATGTATATGTCCTGTATATGTATATTATCATATAACATGTATATTTATTAGGTAATAAACACTCAGGTATTTAACTTTCTAGATATCTTCGGAGTGTTGCATTCAAACAGTATATACAACTTGTGTACAACTTTCTTGGCAAAAGAAGAATACCTTTACCTGCATGTGATTATGATACAATATGGAGTAAATTTGGAGGAAAAGAATTTCAAGGTTATGATGATGAACAATGAGGAAAACACAACTGAAAATCTTGTAATATATACTGGTACAATATTATTGACAAGGGCTATTAAGAACATTTAGAGCAAATAATATTCAAATAAGTGCAACTTGAAAATCTAATATGCCATATGTTTGTGGGAACAAGATCATGAGAATGAAGAAAAATAAAAAGAAAGTTATGTCTGTTTAGGCCACCTGATGTGTGCATAAATGTGAGCATGTTTATTTACATATTTTGCTTCAAACAATAGGCAATTAAATTTAAATTCCAATAGTGAGATCGTTGCCATGGAATTTGAAAGTAATTACCACATTAATCATGTATGAAAAAGGCAAAATTTAGATGGGATATATTTTGAAAAAAATATTTGTTATCTTTTATATAATTACCAAAATATATATTCAATGTCAAAAAAATATGAATGAAGAACCATGCCCTGTCACTCATACAATGTTAGGTGCACTAAACAGACTTTACTTCCTGTTTAATTACACTAACTTAGATTTTCAAGATATTATTCCGTTTTACATCTCCATGTATATAAAATATAATTACAATATTGAGATATAGGTTATTTTGAAAATTGAAATAAATACAATGTAGTAAAGGTGTTGAACTTCCCCCCCCCCAAAGACATACAATATATACAGTAATGTTGGTGATACCCGATCCTATTATTAAATTGAATTATTATATACTATATAGTAAGTATTAAATTCTACTTTTAATTCTATGGACACTTCTGAATGTTTTTTGTGGCCCTTCATTGGATTAACACATGTTCTGCAACATAGCTTTGCTTGTGCATCTTCTAGAGTGGGTGGTTGTACAGATGCCTGAATAGGAAATCGTAAAAATGTTCAAAATTGTATAAATATAGTATATACACAGTATATCTATTTGCAAATACATATATGAACACAAAACCATAGGAGCTCTCACTATCTAAACAATAAATTTAAAGCATCTGGAGTGGACAGTGTACAAATACTGTCATGATCACAAATAGAAATAGCTACCTCTGAAAATACTGAAATGTTGTCTATAATTTTTACCCTTTGGGCAATTTTAAAAATAAACAGCCACTTTTTATTTCATTATTACCAAATAAATATACAAATTAAAATGCGACATTATCCTCAGCATAGTGGCTTTCTATAGTTGTATGTAGCAAATAGCAATGATGTTTTTCAATCCATAAACCATACCGAATAATAAATGAATATCCATGAATCAGTACATGTTACAGTAAATGTTGGGGGATAGGTGATCAGGTGTTGTAGCCTTCAGATTGATTGCCTAGCAATTCAATATGTCCAGTATAGAATAAATTTCTGGTATTTGACATAAATATATTGGGACCAATGTACTGTAAACTATATAAATATATATTAAATTATCTATTTACCTGTTTTCATCACTGTGTATTTTGCACTTCTTTCGGTTAATTTTTTCTATATCGCTCCTACCAGACGTTAAAATCCTAATTTGTAGCTCATAATACTTCAAAAGTAACACATCATCGAGGCGAAACCGTAGAATTTTTCCTCTGATTGACTATCTAGCCTTGAGTTCCCTGACACATCTGTTGTCATTCTCCCATGTCATCTTCAACATCCATCATTTAACTCGCGACAAAATTGTTTTCTGACTCGCTTGGCTGTCATTTGAATCAGTAAAGCTTGAAGACACTTTTCCGGTTGAAATTCAAAGGAAAAGTACCGTAGAATCGGCAAAAAATTCGATCAAAACATACTTCAACCCTCTCTGTAGTATAGAATACTAGTTTGTTATCAATGCGTGTTCCCGATTTGACGTCACAGGAGCATACTCGCCCCAGTATTTTTATGCTCACGGTATTTTGAAAAATCGCCCACTTCAGGCCCCCAAAAGTACACGAAGATCAAATTTTCGACTTATAAAATATATTGCAAATCTTCTTAAAATCACCTAAACTATAGAAATATGCAAATTCCCTGACTACCGGATAGGCACTTTAAACGGCTAATACAAACCCTATAATTCTCGATAGTAGAGCATGACATTACTCATCACAGTGTGAAATTTAAACATTGTTGTAAATATTTGTGTATATAGGTATGCATGTAGTCTAATTAAGTAATTTTTGAATCTTGTAGATTAGTAATCAATAGTTTTTGTTCATATATATTGTAATTTATGTAAAGCACGGCCCTTTGAATATCAGGAAAGTGAAAGGCTACCGTGTATAAATATGTTTAAATAATAATGATAATAATAATAATAATAATAATAATAATAATAATAATAATAATAATAATAATAATAATAATAATGGAAACTTTTTATTAGCTTTTTACGATATACTATATAATACATTGATAAACCTCACTTAAAAAAGGTAGCTTATCGATGTTGACTTGAATTGAATTCTAACAAAAATATATGTACACACGATAAAAGTTTTTAATTAGGTCAAATGCCTAAAAGTTCCAGATTGTCCTAGTGTTTGTTTCGTCTACAAAATATATAATAAGATGTGCGAATACAGGTGGCAATTATCTTCTTTTTCACGTATTTCACACGTTGTTCGTCGTACTTCAGATCACGGAGCATATCAAATAATGGTTTCGTCGATTCAGCAAAAACTCCCAGAGAGCTTATAGATACATTTATAAACTTAACTTGATTGTACTTTTTCTTCTGATCTGCGACTAGCGGCAAGTATTTATCACGTTTACGGTCCGAGTTCGTTGAGAGGTTTGTAATAATAATAATAATAATAATAATAATAATAATAATAATAATAATAATAATAATAATAATAATAATAATAATAATAATAATAATAATAATAATAATAATAATAATAATAATAATAATAATAATAATAATAATAATAATAATAATAATAATAATAATAATAATAATAATAATAATAATAATAATAATAATAATAATAATAATAATAATAATAATAATAATGATAATAATAATAATAATAATAATAATAATAATAATAATAATAATAATAATAATAATAATAATAATAATAATAATAATAATAATAATAATAATAATAATAATAAAGCAGCTGAGAGAAGACGCGATTGAGAAGCAGAACACGTCAGAAAACGTTGAACAATTTTCCGAAAGAGTTAAAAGGACAATGACGAATTTGTCAAAAATAACTATCGACAGAATTATTGAATCGACGAATAACCGTGTAGCAATGATCATTGAGAAACGAGGACAACGATTAAAGTATTAAATGTATTAAGTTTACAATACTACAATGTTTTTTCCTTACTTATACAGTTTAAATTGGCCGTACCTTTTCGCTTCAATAACTGTTTTAGGTGCTTAATAATGACGAATGTATTAACTACACTTTTTTACCATGCATAGTCAATAAAAATGCTATGCGATAACTCAACGATTACTTGCCTCAATGGAAATAATTTTAATTAAAGACCTTATGCATGCAAACAAACTAAATACAACTTCAACACGTTACGTACACGTTACGCCACACGTTGCGCTTTACAGAATATAAAAATATATAGAAAGCTCACACGTTACACACGTTACGCCTAATTTATTAAAGGAAGACTTATTCTACCTTTATAAATATTACGCGTAGCGTGTGCACGTGTAACGAGCCAGTTTTCATGAATGTTCTAAACAAACTCAAACGTAACGTGCGGCGTAACGTGTTATCTATTGTCCTATATGTCTTTGAGAGTAAACGTGCTATGATGGCTTCACGAAAAAAGTTAAAACTGTTCATCTGAAAACACCAGTTCACCAAAACAGCGTGGACATGGAGGCAGATCTTTGTGCTCTTCCTGCGGTATCTTTCGGGTGAAGTCAAAGACCCTCCATCTGACAGACATCATTTCTGTTTCGCGTTTGTCAATCTGCCCATTTCTGCCCTAGTAGAGGATTGGGTTGCTTGAAGTTGCAAAAATTGGAACATCGGTATCAATGCAAACATCGCTCGACTACTGGTTCTTTGGGGCAGGCAAGTGCACAATGTGTCTCTCGAGAAGTAACAGGAAGTCTTTCCACGAGATAAAAGTTGAGGTCCATCGAAAATCATTAAGATAGATTACCTCGCTCTTCTCTGCTTCCACCCATGCATATTTGTCTGAGGCCGGATTTACAAAAGCTTTGAACAGGAGGTGGAGAGGATCCAACAAGGAGGTTTTACCACTGCACGCACAGCCAACGAGCATTACATTTCTGTTCTGGCCACTAGGGCCTTTAATTACGTCATTTTCACCGTTTTCGCGGCATTTTTCTCTTTAAAGCTTGTGATTGGTTAATTTTGTATCAAGTCAGGGGGGATTTTTACATTTTGTTGTTATTTGCTTCTCACGCCTTCGTGAGCATTCCTTTTTTACGAATAAATATTACAAGAATCGGAATTTCATCTTTATTTTCTTGGATACGTTATACGTTACTACTGCCGTTGAAGGGTAAAGCCTTGGGCTTGCCCGAAGGAGCGGAACAGTAAAAAAGGAGTCACTTCACGGCGTGAAATCATCGAAAACTCGAAGGCAATCGTTTGTAGTATGGATAAAAGCGCTACAAATATGGCCTCGAATACCGACGAAAGCGCTCAATTTACAGCTGAAAATCCCGCGAATGACCACAAGACGAACACCAGAAGTACGTTCGTGTTTCCACCAATACGACGCCGCATCTCTCTCTCTACTGGAGTTTCTTGCAACCTTTAATGACTCTGAGCATCAAAAGGAATATGAAACTGTACAAAAACTATCCAATAATTGCAATGAATATATTCACACTGCCATAACTGAGGCAAATCAACGCAAGAAAGAACTTATGTCAGAAATCAACTCCTCTCAACGTTCTCGTAGCTCACGTCAATCCACAGTGTCGTCTACTACAGCTCGAGCAGTAGCCAGAGCTGAAGCTACGGCAGCTCTCAAGAAGGTCCATTTGCAACAATGGCGCTCTATGCGTGAATCGGCATCCGCGCTTGAAATACAACAACAAGAACTTGCACTCACACAGAAAAAGATGAATGAAAAGGCACGTATGGAAGCTTTGCGATTAGAGGAGGAAGCTGCAGTTGCTGTTGCTAAAGCACAAGCCATAGACAATGAATTAAGTCTACTAGACAATCGAGAACCTGGAAACCTCCACCTACCTGTTGAAGATCCCATTGAAAGAGCCCAAAACTATGTAAACTCACAACATTTCGAAGAACCTAATGTTGCATTCGAACCCATTGTACCAAGCCATCCCATCAACGAACAACAGCTTCCCAACCATCCCACCAACGAACAACAGCTTCCCTACCATCCCATCAACGAACAACAGCTTCCCTACCATCCCATCAACGAACAACAGCTTCCCTACCATCCAATCAATGAACAACAGCCACCCCTCAGAAAGTTGATACTTTCACCTCACCCTAATGGTACTCCATACCAGCAACCAGGAACGACCATCAACAACCTCGCCTATGGGAACACCTTTACAGAACAACCATCAACTGAACATCTGGACCCAACACGAAATGCATTCATACCCAAAGCTCAAAATCGTTCCACCGACCCAACCCCGAATACTATGGACTCATATATTCAGTTCATGGCCCGCAGAGAACTTATTGCAAATAAGATTCAGAAATTTGATGACAATCCAAGAAACTACTGCAGCTGGAGAGACTCATTTAAGAACATGATTAAAAATGTAAACATTACTCTAAACGAAGAGTTATCTCTTATAATAGAGTATACCAGCAACGAATCCAGAAAGCTCGCTCAACGACTCCGCAATGCCTACATAAATAATCCCTCTGATGGCGTAGCCATACTATGGCAGAAGCTCAGACAGCGTTATGGTTCTGATACTGTAATAACAGAAGTGTATCTAAACAAAATGAATGATTTCCCCAAAATCGGATATAGAGACAACAAGAAACTCCAAGAACTGGGAGATCTCCTTTTAGAACTTCAATGTGCCAAGACTGATGGTGGTTACCCTGGCCTCAGAATCCTCAACGAACCGTCGTGCATTAAACCAGTTATTGCAAAGCTGCCAAATGACATCCAAACCAGATGGCAACAACATGCTTATCGTTATAAGAAACAACATCCCGCAGTGTATTACCCTCCATTCAACGAATTTGCCACATTCATCCAAGAACTATCCCTTGAGAGAAACGACCCGAACCTTATCATTGATATACCAGACAAAAAACCAACCCTAAATCCCCGATGGCCGAAAGAAGAGATTAGAGTGAAGAAAACCAATGTTGAAAGTGGAAACAGTGCAACCCCACCTGCTTTAAGCCCAGCCAATTGGTGTATTGTCCACCAAAAGCCACACCCACTGAGTAGATGCAGAGCCTTTCAAGCCAAGTCACTTGATGAAGGGACAAAAATATTGAAACAGAATCGTGTGTGTTTCCACTGTATTGCTTCCTGCGATCACCTGGCTAGAAACTGCAAAGCTAAAATTACGTGTACGGAATGCGGAAGCACAAAACATCTATCAGCACTTCATGTTCAAGGTGCACAGAATGATGGCGGGGAGAAAAGGGACGAGCGAAAGGGCAACATGGAGAGCAAGAGCAAAGAAACTTGTGATCAACCAGGCCAGAAGTCAGAAGATATCACATCAAAATGTACCGAAGTATGTGGGACTTCCCTCGGGGGAAAGTCTTGTTCAAAGATCTGTCTCGCTAATGTATATGTGAATGGTTACCCCGATACCAAGGTGAAAGCTTATGTTGTAGTCGATTATCAAAGTAATGGTTCATTAGGAAAATCAGATTTATTTGATCGCTTGAACATTACCAGTCCAAAGACGACATACTCACTTCGTACCTGTGCTGGAACAACCCACATGCAAGGAAGATATAGCAAAGATCTTATCGTAGAATGCATAGACGGTAGCAGTAGACATCAACTATCAAACGTTATTGAATGTAATGCAATCCCTGACTCTAAGGAAGAAATCCCTACCCCAGATGTAGCCCGAGCTCACCCACATTTGAAAGACATCGCTACCCAGATTCCCGAGATGTGTGATGATGTGGATATCCTTTTGCTTGTTGGCCGCGATGCACCACCCTTGCAAAAGATTCATGAGTCTCGAAATGGAGCCAGAAACGCACCCTGGGCTCAGCGCCTCGACTTGGGATGGGTCATAATTGGCAACGCTTGTTTAGACGGTGCACATAAACCCGACATCTCTTGCTACAACACCCACATTCTCCAAAATGGAAGACCTTCGTTCCTGTCACCCTGCCCTAATCGTTTTCATATCCAAGGACACATTAGCGACCACCAAAACAATGAAACCATCAAGAGAAAAGAAACCTTTAAAAACGGAAAATTCGATGATGGTTTGGGAGCAAACGTTTTTGCACGAACGAAAGATGACAACAAGCCTGGTCAATCCGTTGAAGATCAACGATTTCTCGAAATCATGAATGACCAAATGGTGAAGAACAACGAAGGAAAATAGGAGGCTTTCGTAACCTAATTCCTGATCTCCCTGATAATCGAGAAGATGCCCTTCGACGCTTCAACTCCACCAAACGAACACTCGATCACAAACCTGAGATGAAACGGCACTATTTCGATTTTATGCAAAAGCTGTTTCAGAATGGTCACGCAGAACCTGTGCCCCAGGATGCCCCGAAGGGACTACGATAGTACCTTCCCCACTTTGGTGTGTACCACCCTAAGAAGCCAGGAAAGATACGAGTGGTTTTCGATTCAGCAGCAGAAACAAACGGAATTTCCTTGAACAAGCTAGTACTTTCTGGTCCTGACCTCATCAACAGTCTCGTTGGAATCCTACTACGCTTCCGCCTCAACAGCATCGCGCTCATGACAGACATCGAACAGATGTTTCATTCTTTTATGGTTCGTGAAGACCATAGAGATTTCCTCCGGTTCTTCTGGCACAGAAACAACAATCCCAACGAAGAAGCAGTTGAATACCGAATGAAAGTTCACCTTTTTGGTAATACCTCTTCTCCAGCCATTGCAACATATGGCCTTAGGAAGACAGCCATTGTTGGCGAATGCAAGTACGGTACGGATGCAAGAGACTTCGTAGAGAATGACTTCTACGTGGACGATGGACTGAAGTCTGTGCCTAACTGTGAGGATGCTATTGAGTTGTTACACCGTACAAGAGCTATGTTAGCCGCTGCTAACCTGCGTCTCCACAAGATCGCGTCTAATAACCCGAAAGTTATGCAAGCTTTCCCTCCAAAAGACCAAGCATCAAATCTCTACAACCTAGACCTTCATCATGACGTCATCCCAATCCAACGTTCGCTCGGGGTACTTTGGGACATACAAGCCGATGTCTTCACGTTTCAAATTGTTGATGAAGTTAAGCCGTTTACAAGGCGGGGTGTCTTGTCAATCACTAACAGCCTCTACGACCCTCTGGGGATTGCTGCACCTGTCATCATCAAAGCTAAGATGTTGCTGAGGGCTATGTCAACGAGCCTCAAACGCCATCCACTCGATGACTGGGATAACCCGTTGCCAGAACAATACAGAGAACCATGGGAAGCTTGGTGCAAGTCCCTCGCCGATTTAGGAGAAGTCAAAGTCCCACGTCCTTACGTCAGTATATCGTTATCAGATGCAAATCATATAGAAGTTCATGCCTTCAGCGATGCCTCGGTCGAAGCAATTGCGGCTGTCTCCTACCTCAAAGTCATTCAAGAAAATGGCGATGTCCATGTTTCTTTTGTGTTTGGCAAAGCAAAGTTGGCCCCACCTCATGCAACAACTATTCCTCGACTGGAACTCTGCGCTGCGGTCCTCGGCACTGAAATAACAGACCATGTGATTGAAGAACTAGCTGTACAACCAAACCTGGTCTTCTACTACACCGATAGTAAAGTTGTGCTTGGCTATATCCAGAATGAGACTCGTCGTTTCTATATATATGTCACAAATCGAGTACAGCAGATAAGAAAGTCATCAACACCCAATCAATGGCATTATGTTCAGACAAACCTCAACCCAGCCGACTTGGCAACACGGTCAATCAAACCAATCGAGTTAAACAACAGTGTTTGGCTTACCGGACCTAGTTTTCTCCATGGGAGCCAACTGGCTGATGAACCTGAGGATCATTCCTTGTCCCCTGAACCTACACCTGCTGATCCAGAAGTCCGCCCAGAAATCAAGTCACTTGCCACGGGAGTCCAGAAAAATTCAAATCTTGGAACAGGTCGGTTTGCCAGATTTTCGCCTTGGAACAACTTGTTTAAAGGTGTGTCTCTGCTGGTTTTGGCTGCCCGGTCCCACAAACAGTCCAATGCTCAGGACAAAGCCAGACTTGGAGTCTCACAAGAAACCGTTGATCACCCTACCACGGGAAGTGTTGTTGATGCTCGTAGACAAGCGAAGATAGCAATAATCCATGCTGTGCAAGAAGAAGTTTTTCCACAGGAGATCCACTGCATCAAGACAGGAAAGAAACTACGGAAAGAAAGCACCCTCTCTAAGCTCAGCCCCTTCATTGATAGTGAAGGACTACTACGTGTTGGCGGTCGACTCGACAGAGCTAGCCTAAACGTTGATGAACGACATCCAATTATCATACCTGGATCCCACCACATTGCAACTCTGCTTGCAAAGCACCTCCACAATGAAGTTAAACATCAGGGTCGCCACTTCACACACGGAATAATCAGAAGTAACGGATATTGGATCATCGGGGGAAAACGGTTAATAAGCAAGATCATCTACCAGTGCATGACTTGTCGAAAGCAAAGGGGAAAGCAAGTGCATCAGAAGATGGCAGACCTACCAATTGAACGCCTAACCCCAGCTCCCCCCTTTACCTATGTTGGCCTTAATGTCTTCGGACCTTGGCAAGTAGCCACCTGTCGCACCAGGGGAGGAGTTGCATCCAACAAACGCTGGGCTGTACTGTTCACTTGCTTGACCATCAGAGCAATTCACATAGAACTAATCGAGGCTATGGACACGTCCAGTTTTATCAATGCCCTACGTAGGTTCTTGGCAATCAGAGGACCAGTTGTCCAAATGCGATCAGACTGCGGTACCAACTTCGTTGGAGCACGCAACGAGCTTGAAGCAGCCTTGAAAGAGATGGATAAGAAGAGCATCGAGACATATCTGAACCAAGAAGGCTGTGAATGGATCTTCAACCCCCCACATGCTTCCCACATGGGTGGCGTTTGGGAACGGATGATCGGGATATCAAGGAAGATCTTGAACACCATGCTTTCCGGATTGAAATCTAAATACCTAACTCACGAAGTACTGTCAACATTAATGGCTGAAGTAGCGGCGATAATCAATAACAGACCTCTGGTTCCAGTCTCGAACGATCCGGAAACACCAGAAGTTCTCACACCTGCCACCCTATTGACCCAGAAACCATCTACATTACTTACAACACCAGGTCAGTTCACCTCCAGAGACCTACACACCTCCCAATGGCGGCAAGTCCAGTACTTGGCTAATCTCTTCTGGGCACGGTGGAGAAGAGAGTTCCTTCCTATGTTACAGCCGAGAAGGAAATGGCACTCTGAGTCACCTAATCTTAAAGAAGGCGATTTAGTTCTCCTAAGATGCAAAGAAGCAGCAAGAAACACCTGGCCTCTCGCACGAGTTATAAAAGTTCACAAAAGTGTTGATGGCAAAGTTAGAAAAATCGAGCTCTTGACAGCAAAGGACGGTGCCAAACATGTATATACAAGACCAGTGAATGAAGTAATTCTTCTTAGAGCTGTTGATGAACTTAACTAGACCCGGACAGAAAGTTGTAGTTTAACGTTTTATTACGACTCTTATACACGGACATTTTATTATATTTAGTGGTATATTTATACCAGACGGGGAGTGTTCTGGCCACTAGGGCCTTTAATTACGTCATTTTCACCGTTTTCGCGGCATTTTTCTCTTTAAAGCTTGTGATTGGTTAATTTTGTATCAAGTCAGGGGGGAGTTTTACATTTTGTTGTTATTCGCTTCTCACGCCTTCGTGAGCATTCCTTTTTTACGAATAAATATTACAAGAATCGGAATTTCATCTTTATTTTCTTGGATACGTTATACGTTACTACTGCCGTTGAAGGGTAAAGCCTTGGGCTTGCCTGAAGGAGCGGAACAATTTCTAAATTTCCCCCTACCTTTGGTCAAAAGATCCTTTAGTGCCGAAGCAAATACCACAGGATGGATTTTGTTGTTCTTTAGTACCTCTCGTGCACACTTTATCCATTCCCCGTTGCAACCGTCAACGCACTCGGCACTGCGAGCGTCACGAAGCAAGTCTATACGCGACTTCTTCCTATCAAGCTTAGCTCGTGCATTTTGAAAGCGCCAGGTGTTATCAATGAGCGCGTGGATGGCTTTGTTAGAGCGACACAAAACAAAACAGGCCAAATCTTTTTTTCCTTCTTTCCTCTGAGCGTCTGCAAGTGCCAGTAACTCGATTTCACTTTTTATTTGATTGGCCACTAAAAATTCGGAGACCTCCAAATTGCTGAGACGTCTTATTTTTTTAGCCTTTTCTTGTTGGGCATTTCCGTTCTCGTTCTGTTTGCGCTTTTGACTTTCTCGTTATGCACGGACGCACGCTTTAGTTCTTGGAGAACCGATTTTGCTCAGGTTGGGGTGAGCGGGACTTGAAAAGACTTGCGTATCTTGCTTTGTTACATATTGATATGGCGAGTGATAATTATCGTGCGCATTCGAAAAGTTCAGCACACCCCATGGTTTTTCATCATTTTTTACCTGTTTCCATCGCTTTGCTCCACTAAGTTTCAAACTCATGTGATAGTGTACACCTGAGTTCTCATGTGGCTCTTGGCAACAAGTCCAGTGCTCGATTTTTCCCGTTCCTTTGTTAAAGTAGGTACTCACTTGCTCCCCGTAACTTCTGCCTCGTTGGAAATATTCGAAAATCTGCTTGGCTGTACGTGATCAGGTATGTTCTCCGTATTTGGTTTGAAGAGACTAAAGTTTCACCTGGAAATCGTCTGTGTCAGCTAGATATAATCTAATGTCTCACCTAACATTTCACCTTTATCTGTAAACGGCAACAAATTTAATAAAATTTAAAATGGCTGTTTACTCCAACCCAGTCCCCCGTTGAGCGCCTTGTGAGTCAACTTTGTGTGAGTTTTGCATGACAACTAGATCACTGGACTTAATGCGGAGAACTTCAAAATTTTCCTCCAAATTGGGTTAAGTTACATTTTTTCACACATATAACAAAGTTTGCGATCCCATAGCGGCGTCTGCTTAGACAGATGTCGATACCATAATACCAATGTCATAATAGTCTCAGATGTAAAAGAAAATATTAAAAACATTGCAAAACACGTACCTTCAATATGACATGAAAACTTGAATAAGAAAACAATCTTGCTCGTAAATTTTACTCGCAAACTTCTTGTCGTGTAAATGACTTATTGATCTATAACTTGATTTTTTTACAGGAAATGGTTTATCACTTATAAATGTTTTGAAAAGAACAGCGCTAAAGTGCTAAACCAGCTTCGTTAAAACAAAAACTTGAAAAAATCTAATATTTTTTATAGATAAAACCACGGGGGTTGAAAATAGTAGCGGGGTCTGTGAAACGAGGTCTGTGGTAATTCGCATGAGAATAGTGGACCAGTTGTCATGGAGATAGCATCAGTAAGGACCAAAGTCAACCATTTTTTCGGCTTCACTTGCTTGACTGAAGGAAGATAGGAGCAAGTTCTCCAGTAATATTATTATAGCTCAGTGGCTTTTGCGCGCGTGCATGTGCGCAGCATGGGCCAGATCCAGTGAACTCAATATAACTGGAAGGCTACCTTCAGTTAAGCCAGTAATACACGATTTGAAGCCAAATTTTGCGTGAAATGACCCCCAGACACGCGTGTCTGGGGGTCATTTCACGCGAGTCCAGCTTCGCGACAGTCTCGCGTGTTAATTACAAGGAGTGATGAGTAGTAGTAGTAGTAGTATAACTTTATTTATACACGCTGACCCCGTCAACCGCAGCTGATTTCCACGAGGGGCGTGTTGCAAAAAATAACTTTACATGATAAGTAGAATAGTAGAAGCTATTTACAAAAGGAAATTAATGTAAGTTTTAAGAGATTGGAGTGTTTAGAAAGTAACGAAATAATGGACTATTTACAGGTAATTTATTTACAGATAATAGGTTTTATGCAACGATATGAGCAGCGATTTTTTTCCGAAAGGAAGAAAGTGATTTGCTTTCCCTAATTTCTTTTGGAATAGAGTTCCAAAGCTGTGCTCCGTCGCACATGAAACTATTCTTCATATTATTTGTGCGTGGTTTTGGTAAGCAAAGACCACTAGAAATGTCCCGAAGGTGATAATTTGTTTTCTCACTCTTATATGAAAATAGATTTGTGAGTGATTTAGGACCCATTTTGTTTAATAACTTGTACATGATTTTTGCTTTGGCTTTTTTCCTTTCCGTTTGAAGTGGCTCCCAGCCCAATGTACGCAGAGCAATGGTATGTTCTACATCATTGTTTACATTCAAAATAATTCTAGCTGCTCTATTTTGCAGTTTTTGCGGTCGTTTTGATTGAGCTTCACTAAATACATCCCATACTTCACAGCAGTAGTCGAAGTACGGACGAACAACAGCGTTATATACCAAAATAAGTGTTTCTTGATCAACAAACGGTTTGATTCGACGAATAGCAGAGATTCCTGCTGATACTTTTTTACGGATCTCATCAGTATTACCTTTCCAAGACAAATGCTGGTCAATTTTTACCCCAAGAGTTTTACACTCATAAACTTATTTAATTTGTTTATTTTCAATGACAACATTCGGATGTGGATTAGAAATATTTTTTGTCATGGATTTCGAGCCAATTATTATAAACTCAGTCTTAGCCACATTGAGACTAAGCTTATTAGCTATTAACCATTTTCTAAGGTTCTCCAAATCAGAATTTACTGCAGCCTCGAGGTCAGTCACTGAATTCGCTGAAGCCGTCAAATTTGTGTCATCAGCAAACAACCGAGGTTTTGTTTTGCTTAGACAGTGAGGTAGATCATTGATGTACAACAAAAAGAGTAATGGCCCTAAATGAGAGCCTTGTGGTACACCGGCCACATTTGATCAGCGCCCAGATGAAAAAACGTTTTTTATTTGGTACTTTTGTTTTCGGTTTGTGAGATAAGATTTGAGCAAATTTAGAGCTTTCCCTTTTATTCCATAAAGCTCTAGTTTGCTTAATAGAATTTGGTGATCAACAGTATCAAAAGCTTTTTTAAATCAATTAAAACTACTAGGTTAAACATTTTTCGTTCTAGATTTATATACCAATCGTTAGTGCAGTCTAGTAATGCACTAGCTGTGGAGTGGAATTTCCGAAATCCAAATTGAGTATCACTGAAAAGATCAAATTTTGTTAAATAGTTATATAGTTGATCATGCAATATTCGTTATATAATTTTACTAATGGCTGGTAAAACTGATATAGGTCTGTAGTTTCCAGGAATGTTACGTTGACCATTTTTATACAGAGGCACAACCCTAGCTATTTTCCATTCGTCAGGAAAGGAAGATAGAGTATAGCCTGATTACAAATAAGAGTCAGTGAGTCTGGGATAACTGGTGCTGCTAATTTGATAATTTTGCAAAAAATTTTATCAATGCCAGTGGCTTTATTGCCAGAAAGTCCATGTAAAAGATGAGAGATTTGGCTGACAGTAACAGGCTGGAATGCAGCAAACTCTGATTTAGCACTTTTGATATATGTTTCCAAATTATAATTTGAGGTATCTATTTTGCTACTCAGCTCTGGGCCAATATTTGAAAAATATTCATTAAAGCCCTTTGCAATATCTTTACGACACGTTAAATTTTTATTACCCACAGTTAGTTCATTTACCACTGTAGGTTTGTTTTCCCTATCTAACAAGCTGTTTATACTTTTCCAAGCTTTCTTGGAATTAAACTTTTGACCAGCTATTTTCGAGGAATAGTAATCTTTTTTAGCATTTCTTAGTTTTATATTTACTTTATTTCTAGTTAATCTGAAGTTTAACCAGTCGTTCTCATTGTTAGTCAAAATCGCTTTTCTTTTAAATTTGTCCCTTGTATTCATAAGATTCTTTATATCATTTGTAATCCAAGAGGCCTTTTTTGATCTTGTCTTTTTGTGCTGAAGTGGTGCATGTTTGTCTAGGACATCTAGAAATATTTTTTTCCAAATTTCCCACATTGCATTTGGATTTTCAACAGAGAAATATATATGTTCCCAGGGTTGTTTTAATAAGTCTTCAAAAAATTTTTCTTCATTAAAATTTTTCATGTTCCTAATTTCAAGAATATTTTCTTGTGTGTCTATGACAGAAATTTTTCTGATCGCAAATACCAAGCTATGATCACTAATACCTGTGTGAATGACACCAGAATCTGAAATTTTTTCTGGTGTATTAGTAACAATATGATCAATAAGGCTAGAGGTTGCCATAGTCACTCGAGTAGCTTCATCGATCATTTGAGTTAACTGGTATAATTCGTATTACAGACGACTTCATTTTCTTTGTTGGGATGTTTGCATCTTTATCTGTTTTTAACACATTATAATTTAGATCACCCAGGATATACATTTCTTTATTTTCATTGTCAATAGCTTTGATCAACTTTGCAAAATCATCAAAAAATTTTGGTAATGAACTGGGTGGTCTATAGACTGTAGTAACAAGAAACGGTTTGCTATGTGGTTTGATAATTTCCACACAGACTGCTTCTAGTTCAGGGTGAACTAGGTCTTTTCTTATTTTGTAATTGATGGAGCTACGTAAGTAAATACAAACCCCTCCACCATTTCTTGATCTGTCCTTTCTGATAACATCATAGCCATCCAGGCTAATCCAGTTATATTTGGATCAAGCCGTGTTTCATTAAATGCAATTAGATCAATGAATTTGTTTGTCATTGAAAAGTTAATTTCATCTATTTTTTCAGTAAACTATGTTTAAAAAAGCCATTTTGAAGCCTCTTTCATTTGGTATTGAGCTGAGAGTTCCTAAGAAATTGCTGCTCATATTTTTGCTTGACATATTATTTACTCCAGTTTGTGTTTCATCATGCGTTTCACATGACTGATGTACATTGTCCATTCCTTCTGATGAGCAGAAGGTAGTCGAAAATGTTTGTTATGTGGTTGTTAGTGTTTTGAGTTCTGTTTGACTTTAAGTATGTACAGAATGCCCTTCCCAAAGCTTTATCACCATCCCGATTTAGGTGTAGATTAGATCTATTTAATAATGACTTTCCTATGTAGCTATTATCATTATGTGATCTTATGTTTGGAGCATAAGTCATGAACTAATTTGTTGTAATATTCAGTTTTGTGATTGTTTACATTACCATCATAGCGTTTGATAGCACCAGACACAGCTACCTTGTTGGTGTGGCCTTTTGCTTTATTAATCAGGTTTTCCATGTCAGCTGCAACTTTCTCTGGTTGTTTGTGTACCAAGTCGTTTGTTCCAACATGCATGATGATGGTGTCATACTGCAACTTCTCTGTTTGGTCATCAAACTTTGCTGAAATCTGGTTTACAGTGGCTCCTCTGTATGAGTGTGAAATTGCCTTGCTGCGTGCAGCCCTGGTAATCTTGTTCCCATCGATATGCTTTACCATAGAGTCCTCTATCACCAAAACTGCTTTCTCCTGTTTCTCTTGCTTATGTCTTTTGTTTGTTTTAGCAGTGTTTTGGGGGCCTTTGCTCAATTCTTTTCGCTTTCTGTGGTGAACTGGGCTGTCCTTTGACGTTGTCTTTGCTTGACTTTCCTCATTGTAGTTATAGTCATCACCAGGATTCGATTCTTCAACAGTAAGCGTTTGAAATGTACTAGCTTTTAGAGGTATTTCGTTCGTGTTCGCAGTCTTCGTTGATTTTTTTGCCTTTGTATCTACCTTCGTCCACTCGTTTTGTTTTATGTCGAGAATACACTTGATATTTGCATTGTCTCCACTTAACTCGACTACAGTTGACTTCAACTGTTCAATTTCGGCCGCCATTTTGTTGTTCTGTTCTGACAATGCGTTTATGTTAATTTGCAATTTTGGCGATTTAGATTCAGCCAGTTGTGTTTCTTCTAGCTGTTTAGTTTTAATTTCAGTAACCAGTGTCATAATATTGTCAATTTGTTGCTGATATTCTTGACATTTTGTACACAACAAGTGATCTTGGTTGACATTTTTGTTGTTGGTTAGAGTCGACCACGTATGATCTCGTTTTGATCTTTTTTTCTTCATTTTTTGCACCATTCGTTTGAGCATTTGCCTCCAGAACACTTCGTAGATACTTCTTCTCGTTATCCTTCATGATCTGCAGCTTCTCTTTGTTCGGACCGTGCCATTTTAAGGTAAATTCTGCGGTTTTGAACAGCTTTTCTTCTGCGCGAGGTGATGACCACTTCGCGTGGTCACATATTAAAATCGTTGCTACGAACGCTTTTAGTGATTTTAAATCGCCGCCCTTCCATGTAAAATTATTTTCACTGTAAAATAGAAAAGAGGACTTTTCCTTCCTATTTACGACACTGTCGGTTTTGTGGTCAGAATTTTCGATCTAAGCAGAGCTCACAATTTTATTACATTCCGCCATCTACTTTTTTTGCAGAGATGAATTACAAACTGGTATTTTTTCACTATGAGAAGTTCTTTTTTTGGCGGGGGCCTGGTGATGTTTGGCTTCAAATTTCCCGCCTCAGGCACAGGGAGCTGAGGAACACGGTTTGTTTTCAGTTAATTTGAACAAACAGTCGTCTTACCTTAATTGTTATTTAAAAATTACTTCTAGTGCATATTTTTACATTACTTCTAATGCATATTTAATATCAGCCATCATTCTGCATTGCAGCGATATGGAGTCGGGATTGTATTTTATAGTCGGATTACATAGATTATTAAATGAAGTACAAAACGCATACACCAGGCGCTTATAATTACTAACGGCTCCCAAACGTGCGACTAATTATATACAGTTAAAAATAATTAAGACAAGGGAGGAAACTGGCAAATACCAATATCTGATGCCATTGTTCAAAGCACTACTATTCGCTGAAAATTATACGTTAACACCCAATATTACGCACGCAACAAAAGAAAGGTATGGTTTGAATATTCAGTTAATTGGAAATATACTTGAATCAATTTAGAAAGTCGAAAATTTTACGATCGAAATGCAGACGTATATTTTGTTATTTTCGTGTAATCTGCACCGCAGCAAGTAGTGACGGAAGTGACGTATGCACTGATTTCAAGATACGTATGCAAATACTTCTGGCAAAATTCTTCCCAATTCAAAAACATGCAGGTCGCAGTTTTCTTTTTCGGAACAACTGTTATGTCTTGTAATTTTACAAATGACTTGCTACCGGTATCTGATGACTCTATTAGCGGTAGTTTATTGCAAGCCTAAAAATATATTTTTGTCGTACATTGTAAATAACTGGAAAATCTTGATATTAACAAAAACAATATATTCGTAAGCAAGTTCAAATTGCTGTTAAATTATTTTAAAACTACTAACCAGTTTGAAACAATAACGTGTTTTTCTCTGTTGTGCAGTTTCGGCTTTTTATTTGGCACGTTTATTTCGCTCTGGGACGTACTATGCATTTTCCGAATACAGCTGTTCATGTTTATTTAAATTTTCCTCGTGAATTAAAAATAGGATACAGTTTATAATAATTGGCAACGGAATTTAAAATAACGGTTGTTTCCCTCAACAATTTAAAAATAGAATGTAATTATCATTTAATTTTAAACGGTTGTACTTTCGGTACGTCACTTCCGTCACTAGTTGTTGCGGTGCACATGCAACGACAAAGCGTTTGAAGTTTCCTCCCTTTCTCTATTTTCTTTTCGTTTCTCCGTATGGTCGGATGCAGGTCGTGTGCTGTTCGGGGAATGCACGCCTGCAGTGTAATGGGCAGCGGTTACTCTAGCTTTGGAATGTTTTGATTGAATTTTTATTTAAAAATACACAAATACATTGTATTGGTGTTTACTGTTTATACGAGTGGTTTTTATGCGTCGAACAAGAAGAATTAATGAATATTCATGACGGATAAGATGCATTACAAATAATGATATTTAAATAACAAGGTAAGACGACTGTTTGTTCAAGTTAGCGACCTTTAGAAACAAGACGGCGGTAGAATAGGACGGCAATAGAAACGCGGTAGGACTAAGGCGAGAACGGCGTTCGTTCTCTACAAATCATCCTTTAGAAATGACAACGGGACAGAGATGACGGCTTGTGCCTGCACTTTTTTGGCGGGAAACAAATGTAAATAAAAATTTAAAACTTCTTGCACAATGGTGTCTTTAAGAGAAACGCGAGATTTAATACTGCTCTCCCATTGCGAAAGCCTCATTGACGATGAAGAAATGCTGCTTCTTTATGACTTGAATAAATCAAAAAATCCGGACATTCCGTTTTGGCTATACTCACCGTTTGTTTTGGAAGAGCTTTCTGACGATGAATGTAAAACTGACTTTAGATTTTTTAAGGATGATATTTACAGACTTTCTAGGGTACTTCGTGTGCCTGAGTTTATTATATGCCAGAATGGTGTTAAAGTTACGGGGATAGAAGCATTGTGTGTGTATCTTAAAAGATTCGCATATCCATGTCGTTATTCTGATTTAATTCCACGGTTTGCTCGAGATATTCCCCAGATTTGTCTAATTTCAAATGCCATGATGAATCACATCTATAACGAGCATCATATTAGAACGAGCATCATATATATTGGAAAATATGGATCAATCTTGGTTGTCACGGGAGCACTTGCAATTGTATGCCAATGCTATACATTCAAAGGGTGCATATCTGTCTAACTGTTGGGGCTTTGTCGATGGGACAGTTCGCCCTGTGTCAAGGCCACGCAAGAACCAACGAGCTGTCTACAATGGTCATAAACGTGTGCACTCTTTGAAATTCCAAAGTGTTGTAACGCCTAACGGAATGATTGCAAATCTGTATGGCCCCCTAGAGGGAAAAAGACATGATTGCGCAATGCTTGCTTTCTCTGGTATTCTTCCTAAGCTTGAAGAAATTTCTTTTGCTCCTAATGGTGATCCATTATGTATATTTGGTGATGCTGCCTATCCTCTACGAGTACACATGCAAAGGCCATTTAAAGGGGTAGGGTTAACACCAAATGAGAAAGAATTTAACAAATCTATGAGTCGAGTTCGAGTATCTGTGGAGTGGTTATTTGGAGAAATCATAAATTACTATAAATTTCTGGATTTTAAAAAAAATTTAAAAATTGGTCTCAGTGCAGTTGGTAAAATGTACGTAACATGTGCCCTCCTGCAAAATGCCCATACCTGTTTGTATGGAAACAACACTTCAAAGTATTTTGGTATTCCTCCACCAAGTCTCGAAGACTATTTCAATTTACGTTGACAACCACTTGAAGACTATAACTTAAAATGGTTATATAATGCAAAGGATGTAAATTTTGTTGTTTGCCTTTAATTTAAATCACCAACAATAATGCATTGAGAATATGATGTAGTTAAATAACAAATGGGTTTTTTGGTAAGCAAATCACATTGTCAAGAAATAAAGCCCACCATATAGTACTGTGAAAACAAGGGAAAATGAATAAATACATTTTGCTTGACCATTATTATACAGAACTTCTGTGAATATTGGGTTGTTCCAGTAAAGGTCCATAACCCACCCACAGAGGCAATTTCTGCCGACGTTCAGCGAGGGGGGGGGGAGTGCAATGCTAAAAAAATTGTAAAATTTCTACTGAATGTCCAGAGAGGGAGGAGGGGGCATTTTCAATTTCCTCTGTGGGGGATGGATCTTTTCTGGAATGACCCATAAATTGACTGGCAGTGTACAAATAACTATGATAGACAACAGTTCAATGGGTTAAATATATCTCAAATAATTGACAATATTTTTCCCAATAGAAGAAGAAAAAGAGCAAGCTGTGGAGATTTATTCTAACGAAAAAAACACATGAATGCAAACAGGCTTAAAATTATGAATGATGGGTCATCTTTATAATCAACAATAACTTTAACTACAACAATTATATCATGAACAAAGGAAATTATCAAAAGGTTAACAGTAAAAGTAAACAATTGTATCCTTGCCAGGAAGGGAAACTTTACAACAGTAACATTTTAAACCTACACTTTTAGTCATGCAATTAACAGTTAACATTAACAAGCATGATCAAGTGTAATTTTTACTTGCCAGGTTTATTCATCCTTTCAATCAAAGCCATTAAAGCATTGGTTTGTTGCTGTTGTGACTGGATGATTGCTTGGGAAAATTGCTGCTGGTTCTGTTGTTGCTGGAATTGATTCTTTATATGAGTATTAAATGCCTTCAAGACTTCTATCTGCTGTTCTGCCACTCTATTTTGCTGCTTTTCCATCTCGATTTGTTTATTTCGGTCTGCTTGCAGTTCAGCCTGCCTAAGTTCAATTTCTTTATTTCTTATCTCTGTCTCCTTCTCTAATTTCTCTCTGAGATATGCGACAGTTTGATTCCCACCAATTCTTTTCTTTTTCTGACCTGTGGCTGGTTCTTCGATGCCTTTTCTTTTTGCAGTTTCTGCAAATGTTTCCATAGATTTTCTTCTCATTTCTTCTGCAGTCTGCTGCTCCTGGTTCTTACGGGCGATGTCTGCTTCGTTAACTTCTAGAATACGTCTCTCGTATTCGGTCGCACAAGCACATATTTCCTCGAGCAACTGGTCCAGTTCGTTATTTTCGGGATCGATTCCAGAACTTTGTTCCTCGTTCGAGATGTTCCTCAAAAAATTTCCTTTCAATACGTTGTATCTGTCGCGAACTGATCTTTTATTTACCGAGAACTTTGGTTTTTCAAGAGAGTTAAGGTTTAAAGCTATCTGCTCCCAAGCGGTTCCACTTTCTCGAGTCCCTGCTTTAAACTGATACGGTTCAATAGTTCGAATCTCATAGCAAAACATGATGTCATGTTGTTCTGTCCAGTGAAATGGTGGCCTGTTGTAAACAAGCAAAATATTGTCGTATAAATAATATGTTATTTTACAACAAATTATTGTAAGTATAAATGTCCAAATCAACATAATGCATTTTTAAACACTTACGTTCGTTTTGCTTTGGTTTTGCTTTGTTTTATCTGTTCTACAGTGGTCATATTTACTTCGTTCTCCACCTGACGGCAAACAGTAAGAATTCACGTTGTGAACGAAGCAAGACGGCAAAGCGAAGGATTTTGCGCATGCGCAGTTATTGCAACAGCTGATCAGGTGAACAAGAAACGCCGTCCTGTTATACTGCCGTCTTGTTTCTAAAGGTCGCTAGCAGCTGGGAAATTTGTCTGAGCATGCGCCAGATAAGCCTGCGTGAACGCGTGGAAATTGCGTGATTTACGCGTGGTATTTAAAAATCATATAACAAACATGGATCACAAGCATTTTCAGTGGACTAAACGACCTTTTAGCGTAATTTTTAAGAACAAGCTAACAAATCAGGTGAGTAGATATAAACATGAAGGCCAAGTTCCAGCTAAAATCATGTTGGAGCAAAAGGCTGATTTTTTAAAATTCGACTTAAACTAGTCAACGCTCGTACTCGAACATCAATACAAAAATGTCACTGAAATCGATCGACTAAACGCATTAGTCAATTGAAAAATATCTTTACCATTTGTACGAAAACATTTATACAGTATCAAAGACATCATTGCACTGACGGCCCACGTGATTGTGGATGTTTTATCACTTTCACGACCATTTCAACAACAACCGTAATTTAAAGTACTTTTCCAGTAGCGAGTTTCACAACAAACAATTGGCCATTAGCGGAATTTATAAAACAAAAAAATTGGTTTCGAAAGAAACATAAACATATTGGAAGTAACAGCAAACAAATATCTTTTTGGAGCAAAAGCTAAATTTTTCGGTATTAAGTCAAACGTAAATTCAACATCGCGCTTAATTCTTGGCAACCCACTTACATGTCAAAGTTTGGAAATTTGCTTCAACAGACGATGTCATCACTTCAAAATATGATTAACTGACAGCTTTATCAGTCCTTTACTGAAATCAATGAAAAATTGTGAACAAAATTATAACTGGCTCGTCAAAGAAACTAAATTCCGAGCACCTCTGAAACCAATCTGTATTTCGCAAATATTATGCTAATTACATTTTGTGTTCAGCCGCCAACAATATTTTTGCACAGCGGGGGCAAATTTCCCAGCTGCTAAGGTCGCTATTAACTGAAAACAAACCGCGTTCCTCAGCTCCCTGTGCCTCAGGTAGCCTTCCAGTTATATTGAGTTCACTGGCCAGATCACACCAGTGGATCACACACAGGTCACGAGGGCCAGAAATTTCCGCGAGGAGCCATCTTTGATTGAAGTGTGTTGAAGCTGAACGAAGGATGACGCTCGGTGTTGATCGTTTGAGCCTTTGATCTGAGGTGTACTTTTATTAATATTTTGAGTTTGTTATCAATCTCAGTTGTACTTGAAAGCTTAATCGTTGTGAATCAAGGTAGGTAAAGGTTAATACTAAAACTTTTTGAAATCCTCTATGGTGGCGCAGAGCCCAGACTCATACAAACTGATCAAATATGAATTAACATTTCACTCAAACGTCGCTGTATGTACTGTGCACATGCTCTGTGAGAAACTGAGGGATAAAGTAGCATTGTGAACATGTACTGTGGCAGATTTTATTTTTTTTATGATGCTGCACATACTAAGGCCCCGTCCACACGTACCCGTGTAAATTTAAAACCGGGTAAATATTTTCACGGTTACGCTTACCGTCCACACGTAACCGGGTAAATCGCCCACACAAACCGTGTAAATTTGAAAACGCCGGCCAGAGTGCGAAAATATTTAAACGGGTAAATATCGGTTACGTGTGGACGGCGTAACCGCGTAAATATTAACACGGTGACGTCAAATTATGAAGGCCACTGCCATTTGGATGGATACTGAGCACGGAATAAGTCTAAAATGTCAGTATATTTTGTTTGACATGTCTGCCAGTCAACATTCTCCGCCGTTCGTGCTGTTTTGTATTCAAGAACAACGTTTAGTAGCAACTCGACTTCGTCGTCAGACCAGACAAAGTTGTCAGACTTGCTCTTCTTGGCTTTTGACGATTGCCCTTCCGAATTTGGCATTTTTTTTAGCAATTTCAAAAGCAATAAATTGAAAATTGGCGTTTTAAACAGTCCAAACACTAGCCACGTGTGATCTTACGAAAAGAAAAACAAACTGCATGCAGGTTTTTGCGGGCTCGTCTTTTCTCCAGCGCATGCTCAGATCGTGTTTCATGAGCGTGTTCAAATTTACCCGGGTACGTGTGGACGGGCGAAAACGATTTGAACACGGTTACGTGTGGACGCGGTACTTTTCGTAACCGTGAAAATATTTACCCGGTTTTAAATTTACACGGGTACGTGTGGACGGGACCTAAATACCATATGACACTATACCAATTTAATTCTTCCTTTGATCAATGATCAACGTGGGACCTGTTTACCTACATGGAGGCCTGCCATTTCATTCATACTGTGCCAAGGCATGAATTTCAAATAATTTTGGGCGAAAAAGGCGTACATGTTGTAAAACACGGATGCAGAACTGACTCTGCTAACCACATATGGTCATGTTTGTAAATTTCAATTTCATAAAATATCTGGTTGTCTTAGTATTACAAAATTTCACAGTGCTCACTGCAAATTTTCACACAGGCTGCCCAGGCATGCGCTGTATATAGATAATATTATAGTCTGTACAACAATATGTTCAATATTATTGAAAACAATGTTATAAAATGCATGATTTTAGATAAAAATGACCTGTCTAACAGCCAGTTTATGTTTTCACTTCCTATTTCTCATTTGTTGTTGACCAGCACCTCAAGCGACTACTCGTCAGAAGACATAGACAGGTAATTTTTGTCTAAAATCATGTCCACATTGTTTTCAATAATATTGAATATATACTGTATGGTTGTTGTACATACAGGTGATTTTCACAGCAATGGCATGGTTTTCAGTATTAAGGTGTTTATAATCTTTTCTGTCTTATTACTTACACTACTGTGTATTGTGTATTTGCATATTACTAAATAATTCAATCCTGGATGGTCCACTTGTTGCGGTAAATATATTTTTGATTATTACTCGGTCTACAACTGTACTGATTACGTGTGTTTATATGTGTACATGATGTAAACATGGTGCGTCACAAGCTGACTGCACGTAATCAATACAGTTGTAGACTGAGTAATAATCATTACACAAGTCTAAATACCATTAAATTTGCATATTTATTAAACCAAAAATATATTTACCACAATCAGTGAGCTTACTGAGCTACCTAGGATTCAATTAAGGTTGACATCAACAGTAGCCAAATGTTCAATATGAGAGATGACACAAAGAGTGATGGGGAAAATACAGTTTTAAATAGTATCAAAACATTAGTTGACTTGTGGGATCACAACTATGGTACTTAGCATGATAAATTTTACACTTGCATCATTGCATGTCAAACTGTGGTTATGCCCATAATTGTTTACCTATGTTTGACTACTGTCGATGCTAATGTATTTGAATTAGTTGTATTTGTGGGAACAGCAGTATGTGGTTGTAAGATCAAGCAACTAATATAATTACCAGTATGTTAATTAAATCAGACCATGCATTATAGGATGAATCTTTGGAGGGAGATGAATGAGAAGATGGGTGTTCAGACTCTTCTTTACCCTCCTTGCTGGAGTAAGAAACCCAGGTAAAGGCTTGTCATGTCGCTCCAAGTATATGACCCTTGGAGTAGTGGTACTTGTTAATGTACTGTATACACATGATCTGAAGTTGGTGTGTTTTACTTGTGTACTGATTAAACTTTGTCACAAGTGGGGGGTCATAGAAAAGTCTGCATCGCTTAGGGAGCATACAATATTTAAATTATACCGGCCTGCCTCTCCTGCTTCCCTCTTATAATTAATAACCACCCCCTTAGTAACAATTAATGTTGTTAGCTTGCACTTTAATTAATATTTAGCTCAATTATTTAGGGTTTAAGAAAGACACCACATTGGAGAGTGACATTTAGGAAAGACTATTTGGTAAACAAAGTAAGTTTATATGCTTATTGTAGGAAGCACATGGTGGCATGAAAACATTTCAAATTTGAGGTATCAGTAATAAACAAATGTCTAATATGCCTTTCCAGCTGGGCATTCATAACCCCCCCCCCCCCGAAACGGGATGAATTTAAAACTCTGCTATGCCAAGGCGAAGTAAATAATTATATTGCAATTGGGATGTGTGTGTAGGGGTGCACCTTCCAAAGTTTGCTAGCTCACTCATGAAAAAATCGAAAATGGCATGCACACACTATTTATTATCATACTTGTAGACTTTACATAAAGGAGTTTATACCGTTACTCAACATTAGGCAGTGAGTAAGAATATAACTTATTGATAACTTCAACAAAATATTAAGGCAATATGCCTAAAAACAACAGCCTGGGCAAGGTCTTTTGTCTCATTTAAAGCTGCTTCCATCGGTTTAATAATGGTAATAGAATGAATAGGAGTGCAATTAGCATAGGAAATTACACTGTCGTTGGCGAAATGTTTATAATACGGCGAGTGCAAAGCACGAGCGGTATGAATATTTCGCCAAACGCAAGTGTGATTTTTCATTGATACTTTGAGGACAAGTGTAAGTTCCTATTAATATAATTTCTAAAAAAAATGTTTCACCTATTTGTTTATGTTTTTAGTTTTTTAAAATCCCGCAGCCCGTGGGGGCTCGCGATCCGTGCTGATTAATTTTTAATCTGCACACTTATGCCGACTAATGATTAATCGGCACAGTTCTTAAACAATCAGAATCGAGTAAACAAAGAAAAATGATATTAATGTAAAAATCATACCAGTGATTACAAATTGATTGCACGACTTGATTCGTTCTATTACTTATTAATTATATATCATCTGTAATCAAACGGTTTTAAAGAGGAAAAATCCTCAAATTCATCCATTTTGGAAAATTTTACCACGAAAAAGAAAACAAATTCATATTTTGTGTCCTAAATGCTGATTGGCTAGTTGTAAATACTAAAGTGATTTTCATTGGCTGTGGGCAAGGGTGCGATTACAGCTCACAAAGGGTGCGATTAATGCTCAAATCTCACTCCTGTAAACCAATGAAATTGTAGTATTTGCCACTGATTAGAAAAGATAATATATATAATTAATCTCAAAATTGATTAATGGTTCACAACAATCGATTAATAAGATCAATCGTTTTGATAATTAGTTTAAATGTGACCGGCCCATGATGGTTTGACAGGTTTTTAAATAGTAAGTAAACTTCTTTGTAAATTTTTGGTAGTTGCACTCGTAGTACATTATTTTAAAATATAAACCTGCATTTAAAATGAACGTAGATCACAATTACGGGTTGCACGTTTCATGGTGCTCTTACACTTCACATAAGAGACATGCGTGAACAGACATTTTGAGAACTCGGACTTTTGACAATGTTCTTCATTCTTTACTACCTGATCTTGTTAAGTTTAATATAACTGGGGGAAAAAATCCCTGGAAACACTTCAAGGGCATTAGCAAAACATGTTTGTTATTGTTAGCTGACTTAACTTAACTGCCTAACGCCTAAAGGTGTCAAGCTCAAACAAAAACCTTTAAAGAAATTTTCGTAGCAAGGGAAATCTGACTATGGTAAACTTTACAGGCTGCAAGTGAATTTCCACATTACGCTGTGTGGTGTTATGAATGGTCCGATTACTGATAATCTTTAAGTATAATCGATTGTAGGAAAATAATTTATTAATTGGAAGCAGCACTAAGGAATATACCTACATCCTTCTGTCTGATGATCATTGATCTGCCCCTGACTGCAAACCCCAAGAAATTTGCTGGAGATGTTCATAAAAAGACATCCAGGACTAAAGCTGTAATATTTAATAATTTTATTCAATGCTCTTCGTTTATTGCTCTGGTCTGTAAATAATTATATAGGAAATCCAGACAAACAAATATTGCCACACCTTGACTCATCTTGAGTCAGGAGTGAATTTTTAATATTTTAATTTTTTCCTCATCATCTCCTACAAAGCTTTACAGTAAACAATACACAATAACAGTTTTCAACAAAATTTTATTGGGTACACAAAAGCTACAGCTAGGGGTGAGCTTGCGCTGGACGGTTACCGTGCACCAAGAGCATCACAAGGTATTCGTAGTCCCTGTTGTTCTGAAGCAACTCGGGCCCTGGTGTGACGTCTCAGCACAAGCTGACATGCTCGGCACAGCAATATCAACGTGTCGATTTGAATTGCTCAAGTTACGAGGATCAAAGTTTGACGTATAAAACAATTAAATGCAACGTTTCTAGCTGCGGTGGTAGGAAGAAATTTTAATTTGACCGGGTTCTTCGCACAACTCATGTAGAGCAATATGTGGAGCAATATCGTGTTAAAAAATGCATGGCTACTTTTTTGATATGATGTTACAGCATCATGATTCACCTTTGTGTCTACTTACATTGGCTTTAATTACGCGTTACTTATTCAGTTTACCAGCCCGAGTTCATGTATACTTCAAACCCTATGAGGTCTATCAACCCTGGCTGAAAACCGTCCCGGGCTCATGCAAAAGAGGCTTACACGACGTTTTTTATGTTCCGCCGACATGACCAGGGTCGTCACGAAGGACGTTGAACTGGGTAGAATTTTTTTGGGTGCACCCGTGGTGGTTGCAAAACAGTTGCTAAAGTTTTCACTGCCTCAAGCTTTCACTCAAAGCTTTCACTGCTCGGCTTGGAAAAGCGTTATCAGTGATGGCCGAAATTATGAGAGTGTTTGCTTATGAAGTTGACTGCTGACCAGTATTTTTTGCATGATTTTAGAGCCAGTGATGTTCAAACACTCTCATATTCGTCAGAGATTCGTCAGCATTCGTCCGCCTTCGTGATTTTCCATTGATAACGCAAAATACACGCAAAAATATTGCGAGCAGGCAGTCCAGATGTATTTATGTCAATGGATGTACGCCTTTTTATCACACACTAATTTCGTGACATATCCTAGAAATCGAATCAAAATCGGCATTGCTTCTTACACCAGAGACTCGTCTACCATTCTGTTTATTTAGAAAGTGTCCTTGCACGCTCCCCCAAAAGGCTGTCTCAGCGATGACGAGCAGAAAATTGCAAAATCGCTTTTATCAAAGACCACGATGTTTGTTGAGCTTCGTTACAATGAAGTTGAGGTTATTCCTCATGAGGGGTAATGGATTGGAACGTTGGAATTTTCAAACGATAAGACAATGGTAGCTTTAGTAAAAGATAACGAAACAATCTCTGTGCGGTATCTGACAAGTCTGGTTGAGCTTTTCCAATATTCTGCTAACCATATTTCATGCAGTACGTTTACAGCAGGTGAATCTTTTGTATTGTATAGAAAATTGGAAACTGCGCTTAGCATTGTCGAAAAACAGTCAATTTCTTTTTTCCACGGAAGTCAAGAAATGTTCGAATCATGTGCATAAGCGGCTGGTAACTAGCGACTGATGAAATACAATAAAATTATGGGGTGTTGCCAGGCAAAACTTGTCGTCGTTGCTTTGTCATGGGGTTCCTGTTAGTAAGTGTTCGTTCGACAGCACAGTTGGAAATGGTGAATACGAGGAAGCCGTGCAAGATCTGCATCCAGGATGGCACTCGAACTGAGAAATAGAGTGCAGATTTGTTTTGCGTTTGGAACTCCCTTACTGTAGCAACGATGTGATATGCGAACTTTAGCTGAAAGGAAGTTTAAGAGCGGAAAGGCATTTCAGAGTAAGTTATGTAAGCGTTGCTTTCGACCTAGGTAAAAAAAATCCTACAAAATATCTAGGGGTTGAGCCGTGTATGCCGTTGCTAGCCACGCAAATAGAAGATCTAACCTGGTCTATATACAGGAATGTACGATGGTGTTGAGTGTATTTTTGCTTTGGGTGAGCAGTCTCTTATCGTCATAGAAAACATTCACTTCACAACGCTTGCTGCCTGGAACTTCTACTATGACATAACACAATATTCCCAGACATGAAAGCGATTAAAGATGACTGTTGGCTTTACGCAAGTGATAATCGTCTAATTGTCTTTGGGACATTACCACCGCCTGCAGTATGTCGAACGCGAGTTCTTTCGTGTTCATTTTCTCCTGATGGTTCCCAACTGGCGACCTGTACTGTCAGGTGGATGTATTGACATTTGCACAATGAAAGCTGAGCAACGTTCTAAACACGATGAAGGAAACTCGTCATTTGCTTGTTGGTATTGTCTGGAAATATGGGAAGGATCTGGGGGTATTCAAATTACGAGATTATATGTCGTAAAATAAAGCATACAAAAAATTCGATTCATCCTCTTCTATACTTCATGACCGAAATTCGACAAAACGTCTCTATGCCTTTAATTTTCGCTTTAGGAGTTCTATGCTGTCTTTCTTCTTTTCTGCAGTAGGAGTTCTACAAAATACGTGCAGGTGGTGACTTTAAAGTCGCCGACTTTTCACCTTTACTTGAATAACTGAAGATAAATTTTATTTACAATTGATAACTCGCTTTCCTAGCTTTCCTTTGCGGGAGATCATATTTGAAGAATGCAAAGCAGAGAAATTCGAAGAAAGCAACAAATGTTTTACGTATTACAACAAAAGCTATTTAGTTTTTTTTTACCCCAAAGATATATTAATCAATGAAGGCTGGTATTCAGATGTTTTAGGCTCTCAAAGTGTTGTTAATATCATCATCGTTTCTTCATTTTTAGATCTCAAAGCATAATCGAGTGATCAGTACAGCCAACAAAGACATGCAAAAAACAGAAAGTATCAATCAAATTTTGCGTGATGCTTATGACAGCATAGAGCAACTCGAAAACGCAATTCAATATCCTGAAAAACATTTAGGAGTTAGCACTGCCAATGTAGGTAAGTCAATTATAGCAGGAGGCTGTGGATATTTAGGGAATGTTTATGACAGATTAGGACAATATGAAAAAGCAATTCAATGTCATGAAAAATTTTTGGATGTTAGCACTGCCATTGGAGATCAGTCAGGTATAGCTGGCGGCTATGGAAATTTAGGTAATGCTTATTACAGGTTAGGACAATATGAAAAAGCGATTCAATATCATGAAAAAGATTTGGAAGTCAGCACTGCCATTGGAGATCAGTCAGGTATAGCAAGAAGCAATGGAAATTTGGGCTGTGCTTATCAGAGTTTAGGACAATATGAAAAAGCGATTCAATATCATGAAAAACTTTTGGAAGTTAGCACTGCCATTGGAGATAAGCCAGGTATAGCAGGGAGCAATGGAAATTTAGGCAATGCTTATCAGAGTTTAGGACAATATGAAAAAGCGATTCAATGTCATGAAAAAGATTTGGAAGTTAGCACTGCCATTGGAGATCAGTCAGGTATAGCAAGAAGCAATGGAAATTTGGGCAGTGCTTATGGGCGTTTAGGACAATATGAAAAAGCAATTCAATATCATGAAAAACATTTGGAAATCAGTACTGCCATTGGAGATCAGCCAGGTATAGCAGGGAGCAATGGAAGTTTAGGCAATGCTTATCGGAGATTAGGACAGTATGAAAAAGCGATTGAATATCATGAAAACGATTTGGAAATCAGCACTGCCATTGGAGATCAGTTAGGTATAGCAAGAGGCAATGGAAATTTAGGTAATGCTTATGACAGCTTAGGAACATATGAAAAGGCGATTGAATATCATAAAAAACATTTGGAAATCAGCACTGCTATTGGAAACCAGTCGGGTATAGCAATAAGCAATGGAAATTTGGGTAATGCTTATGATAGCTTGGAACAATATGAAAAAGCGATTCAATGTCATAAAAAAAATTTGGAAATCAGCACCGCCATTGGAGATCAGTCAGGTATAGCAGCAAGCAATGGAAATTTAGAGAATGCGTATCGGAGATTAGGACAATATGAAAAAGCTATTCAATATTATGAAAGAACTTTAAAAATTAGCACTGACATTGGAGATATGCCAGGTATAGCCCGTAGCAATGGAATTTTGGGTGATTGCTATCGATGCGCTGGAGAGCATGAGGTTGCGTTATCATATCTGGAGACAGCGATTAGGCTCTTTGACAAAATTTTCTCTGATATGGTACCAGATCGAAGCAAACTATCTTACGCAGGACTGTATTTTGCATTCCATGAGATTTCGATGGCATGTTTTGTCGCTGTAAAAAATCTTGAGGCTGCATTGCTTGTGATGGACAGTGGCAGGGCTAAGGAACTGTCCTTCTGCCTGCAAAAGAAAAGAAAATATTCCAAAGAAGGTAAGTTAGAATATGCGAATCCCGCGTGGGAGGTGAAACTGAGGAAACAGGAATTAAAAAAAATTGAAGTAATTCTAGAAGTTGAAACATACAGTGCTACAGTTTTATTCTTTGCCTTTGACTCGCAAAATTATCTCAATGTTTGGATTTTAAATAAGAATTTAATCCACATGAAGCTTGATGTTAGTTTAGAGGTCCTTAATTCGTCAATTTTTGGCCTTCTTGGGAAGTTCGATGTTAGCCTTGGTCGAAATTGTTCCTTTTTCAACCTCGAGGTACCTTTTGCTAGTAATGAGAATAACATTCTTCATTCAGAAAAGTCAAATGGGAAACCTCCATCGAAGGATGCGGCAGACCCTTACGTAAGTGTAGATAATCAAGAGATCTTACGAAAAATGTGCCAACTTATGATTGACCCTGTTAACGATTTGATTGCTGACAGAAAGCTTATAATTGTTCCTGATAAGTCGCTATTTTTTGCTCCATTTTCCTCTTTTATTGATGAACATGGTTGTTATTTGTCTCACAGTTACAGCATTCAAATTACGCCTTCGTTGCATTCATTGAGGGCTAGTATGGACAAACCACCTCATCTAAATTTGGGCATTGCTTTGTTTGTTGGTAATCCGGCTGTTGGGAGAGTGTCTTTACAAGGGGAGGTCTTTCGTGATCTCCCTGGTGCTGCGCAAGAAGCTAAAAGTCTTTCAAAGCTCTTTCAAGCTAAGCCTCTTTTTGGACGTGATGCACAAAAAGAGGTAGTACTGGAGCTTTTAGATAAGGCTAGCATCATCCATATTGCTGCACATGGCGAACGAAATAGTGGTGAAATAATACTTGCTCCGAATCGTTCTTCGGGTCAGTCTATCTCGTCTCATCCCACGCCAGAATCTTTCCTTCTTACACAGAAAGATATTATAAACATTTCCGTGAAGGCTCGCTTGGTAGTTTTGTGCTGCTGTCACACCGGGCAAGGAAAAGTTACTTCAGAAGGTGTCATTGGTATAACCCGGGCATTTCTTGCAGCTGGGGCTCGTTCTGTTCTTGCCACACTTTGACCTATTGACGATACTGCTACGAAGGAGTTTATGGAAAAGCTGTACGAACAACGTTTTCAAGAAATACGGGTCTGTGAAGCGTTGAGAAGGACAAAGAACATTTTCCAGAATCATGAAAAACAACACTACCAATCATTGAGAGTCTGGGCTCCATTTACTATCTATGGGGAAGACGTGAAGTTTGAGAAGGACGAAATAGAGAAGATTAAGGAGAAATCTCGTAGCTTTTTTGATGATTTCGTTGTCTTGTTTTAGATTTGGCTAATTGTTTTTTAACTATTAGTATAACTTTGTCAGGCATTTTACAATTTTGTTGAAGTGCGGATTTCTTAAACCCTTAATCGATGGCTATTGCTCAGTTTCAAGTTCATTGTTTATAATTAGTTATCACTATTAAATATGCAATGATGGCGGGAGGTCATAATATATCGAGTACCAGTCTAAATGAAAATTTGCTGGATTCTGCCAGCTCTATGAACGAATCTGTACGGATACAATCATCATTTGTCAATGATACTAAATATTGTAATATGAGTGATAAACTGAAGCTGTCGTGGACAGGAGATCTCGAATCGTTGAGGTGCTTTATTGCGAAGGATATTAAATTTCACGGCACTTGGAAATCCCCTGGTGGTGAACGGAAATCATGTACTGATGGTAAGACGACAATAACATGGTGGAGAAAAAAGAAAACCATTCGTGTTTGTGGTATTGAAGCTGAAAATATCAAACGATCGTTCTGCTGTGTTTTGATGGGAAATCACCATATCATGAATTCTGAACTGCCCTTGGTAAATAACTGTTCGTGTAATTGCATGAATGCTGCTGTTGAGCTTGAGGGAGTGAAACTAGATGCAGTTATTGCTGAGCGGGAAATGAAATCGACTATTGCCCAAAATTCACTTGCTATTGAAAATTTGCAAACACAGTTGAACCACTTTGCTGATCTTGTTGTGGGCCTTAAGTGTTATGATCCTAATTTAAATGTTGTGAAAACTGTTACTGATGAATACAATTAGCTGACTTCGGCAAATTCCAATGCTGACGAGAAGGAAGGCAGTGTTTTTCCCGAGCTGGATTTCTATAAAAACAAAGCTGAAGTTTTTGAACAGAAATATAATGAACTTAAGACGACTCTTGAGTTAAATGAAAATGCAAAAACAAATGCAAATGAATTAGTTGATCAAACTGCTCTTGATAGTCATTCAAATCAAGACAAACATCATATGCATAATACCCTTTGTTCAGACACAACACTACAAACAACAGATGGCATTAGCGATAGTGTAATTATCTTGAATGACATAACTTCCTTTGAACCAAATGCCAACAACATAAAGCAAGCCCATAATCCATATAAAGAATTAAATGTTGATGCTTTATTAACTCAATCTGATAGTCATAGCTATGACGGGCATTATTCCATTAGAAAAGTAACGAGTTGCATCAGTCTTCCCCTAATGTCAGACAACCTATACCAACTCGTATATATTACCCTAAGATCGCATTCGAAGAAAAATGTTAAAGCACCGTTCGGGAAAAATAAAAAACGGAATGAGATTCAAAGAAATATGTTGGCAACGTCATGTACTAAGCGTCAAATTGGGGAGGGTTTTCGGACCCAAACGCGATGGAGAGACAGAATGAAGTTTTTCCAATATTTTTATTAGATAATATCCCTGAAAACAGATGTCGTCATATGAATAATTTAGTACATATTAAAACTGGTAGTAAATTCAATGTCACAAAACAAACACAAGGAACACCTGACATGCTACGTTTTGCTAGCTGTAATTAACGCCAGATCATTAAGAAATAAGACAGCTGTCTTCGCAGACCACATTGTTGAGCAAAATATTGATGTTTGCGTAGTAACTGAGACATGGTTGAAAGATAAGGACACAGCAAGTATTGCTGATATATGTCAATCGGGATATTCCTTTAAATCATTTCCCCGTCCCCGTCCATCCAACAGAATGGGAGGAGGTACAGGCGTATAATGTTCAATTCTAGTTTAAATGTCTCCCTCTCTCGTGGTGGAGATATGAAATCCTTTGAATACTCGGAATGGATTTCTCTATAGCTCATCGTTCTGTCAAGCTTATTGTTGTTTATGGTCCACCGTACTCTATGGCTCACCCTATCTTACCTGGCAGATTTTTTGATGAATTCTCAAACTATTTGGAGACTATTGTTTTGTCTCCTGAAATGTTACTGATCTCTGGAGATTTCAATTTTCACTTAGATGATATGGCTAACACAAATACTATGAAATTTTATTAATGAAATGCTGGAAACATTTGGCCTTAAACAACATGTTAGTAAGCCTACGCATTCATCGAATCACATATTGGACCTATTAATAACTCGATCTATAACTGACATTAACGTTCTGTCAATCGAGAATACTCTATTCTATCTGTTCATTGCTTTGTTGAATGTAAACTATCTATTCCTCGTCCGAAGCACTTAAATAAGGAAATTTCTTTCCGCGAAATTAAAAAAATTGACATCGATGACGTTAAAGCTGAGCTAAGTTGCATGAATTCTCTTTGTGAAAATATTGTGGATCTTGATGAGTTGACAAACTGTTATGATGATGTACTTTTACGTGTCTTAAATAACCACGCTCCTGTACGAAGAAAGCTACTGAAAGTTAAGCGATCAACTCCTTGGTATAATCCTGAACTTAGACAACTGAAAGTAAAGCGTAGGAGACTTGAAAGAAAGATGCGGAAAACAAAATTGGAGGCGGATTGGATTGCCTATCGAATGATATGCAATAGGTACTGTTTCTTACTGAATAAAGCCCGAACTGACCATTATACTACTCTTATCAATGAAAGCTCTAACGACCCAAAGAAACTCTACAGAATTGTGAATTCCCTTTGTAATGCACCTCAGGAAGATCCTCTACCCCCACATAATGATCTTGGTCAACTAGCAAATAAATTTTTCGTAAGATTAAATTGACTCGTGAAACGTGGATCATATTGTTGTGGAGCCCCCGGTGGTAGAATATCGGAATCCTGAAGTCAAACTGGAATCTTTTAAATCACTTTCTTTCCAGGATGCTCATGATGTTATTATGCAATTGTCCAGTGCCAGTTGCAAACTTGATCCGATTCCAACATGGCTCGTCAAACTATGTTTACCTGAACTATTACCCTCTATCACCAGAATTGTAAACTTATCTTTACAAGAGGGTCGAGTCCCTGATCATTGGAAAACTGCTCTACTAAAGCCCAAGCTGAAAAAGCTTAGTATGTCTCCATTATTTGAGAATTTTCGGCCTGTGAGTAATTTGTTATTTCTCTCAAAGATCACCGAAAGGGCTGTTACTAACCAATTGCTACGTCATTGTGACGAAAATGCACCACTTCTAATTTATCAATCTGGCTTCAGGAAATATCATTCGAGTGAAACAGCTCTTTTAAAGGTGCAAAATGATATTCTCCTGAGTATGGACAGGCAAGAGGTTTGTTTCCTCGTGCTCTTGGGCTTAAGCTCAGCGTTTGATACAATTGATCATAAAACTATGATTGACCTATTGGAGTCTCAATTTGGAGTGACGGACAAAGCTCTCGATTGGATAAAGTCATATCTTTCTAATAGGAAACAAAGAGTCGATCTGGACAGAAGAGTCGACAGGGAGCTGTCTTGGACCTATACTCTTTTTGCTTTATGTATCCCAATTATATGATATTATTGATAGGCATTTGCCTTCATCACATGGATATGCCGACGACACGCAACTTTATGTTTCCTTTCGTCCGGACTCTCATGTTAATCAACAAAGTACATTGTCTGCCCTGGAAGATTGTATATCTGAAGTTCGTGCATGGCTGTTGTCTCACAAACTTATGTTTAAAGACTCGAAAACAGAATTTCTTGTAATTGGTACTCCTCAACAACTCTCGAAAGTTGAAGTTGGACATGTAAATGTTGGGGGAGTCAAAATTAATGCGGTTGACAGTGTCCGGAACTTGGGATCGTGGTTTGATAAGCATATGTCAATGTCTGTTCATATAGGCAGGATGTGCAGTAAAGCCTTCGGAGGACTTTATAAAATACGGCAAATTAGGAAATTTCTATCTGTGGATATAACGAAAACTTTAATACACACCTTCGTGACAACGCATGTAGACTATTGTAATGCTCTATTGGCTGGCATACCTCAATACCAAGCTCAACGAATTCAGAGAATCCTCAATGCTGCCGCCAGAATAATCTATCGCTGCCCAAGAATTTCACATATTACTCAAATATTGATTGCACTTCACTGGCTACCAATAAAATATCGGGTCGAATTTAAAATTGCGTTATTGGTTTACAAGGCTCTCAACAATATGGAACCAATCTATATTTCTGAATTACTGATCCCAAAACCATCATGTGATCGTTGGTTATTAAGATCTGAGGATCAAGGACTGCTACACATCCCAAAAACTAACTGTAAGACTTTAGGTGATCGGTCATTTGCACATGCGGCTCCACAACTATGGAATTCCCTACCTCTGAATGTGAGGAACTGTGATAGCATCTCAATCTTCAAAAAGCGTTTGAAAGCGTTCCTTTTTAGAAAGGCTTTTAACCTTTAATAGACAGTTTAAGAACATTTGATATTTTACTATTTTTATCGTAGATATATTCATTAGTGTATATTTTAACGTTATCTACTATATTAGAGTCATAATGCTACTTACCGTTCAGTATAGGTTTTTACATGTACAGCGCTTTGAGTATTTAACATAAACTATATGCGCTCTATTTTAATGAATAAATTATTATTATTATCAGTTCGTAGTTTCCAACGAGATTTTTGAAAGGAATGCATAGATCAAGAATTTGTATAGTTTAGCTTTAGTTACACCCTAAAGTGTGTAGCCTTGCGGTACTGATTTCCAGTCACAATTTTAAAATAAAAACAAAAAATTACCTTCCTTTGCTCATGAACTGAACGGGATGTCTGCAGATGTTATGGCAAGGTCAGTTGGTAACTTAACACTAAGTGATTTCAAATCAATAAGTGTAATTTTATGTTTCTACTTACGCACTTTGATAATCATTCAATGACAGATGTGAGCAAGAGTATGCTTTTCTTACATTCATTCCTTGAAGTTCTTGACAATAATAGGGATAAAGGGAATCTTGGAATACGTTAAACCCTTGATTTTACTTAGTTAAGGGAAACGATTGGTTACTTCATCATCAAAGTGGATGTCTGTCCATGCAGTGTCTGCAAAGGAAATCTAAGATTGTTTAAAGGTGCTGTTACAATATGCAACTTGCAACTTTTCTCGCAATTTTATTGCGACACAAGTTGCAAGCGAAATTGCAAGGTGTAACATGGCTCGCAAGCATAAAGTCACGCAACATTTTTGTTGCAAGAAGCACTGCACAAAGTAGAACGAGGTTCTACCATTCGCAACGAATGCCGCAACGTTGCAATGCTTTTTCAAGCCATTGCACAGTGTAACATCCCTCTTCAAACTTGTCTCGCAATATTTCTGTTAAGCAGCTAATAGAAACTGGCTGTTTAAAAATAGATCCCAGCCTCTACTGAGATTGCGAGACAAGCTGCAAGAAACGTTGTATAGTGTAACAGCGCCTTAAAGCTTATGTGCAACATATTAAAACAAACACACTAATCTGCTATCACTTTATTTTATGAGAACTTTCGCGTATCATAAGTTTTGTTCTCTGAGACACAACGTCAATGTATTATTATTGCAAAGCAGTTTCAATCAGTGATGCTGTAAGCATATTGCATTCAGCAGATATGTACATTCAGTTTGAAGAATGGAAAGCTTCGCATTAATAGCTTAAGGTCATATTCCACGACAGCGAAATTATTCGGGAGAAACTGCTTATGCGAAATACAGATTTTTAATTTTTCGCTTTTGCAGTGAGTAAAAGTGATTTCTACTGCCTGGCGAAACGAAATTTTACACGCGTAGAAAGAATTCAATGGCATTGTTGATGCACAACTATCTGTGTTTCCTACAAACAGTTTCTTGGGAAGAATTTTGCTGTCATGGAATTAGGCCTTTACTTGGTGTTTCGACAAAACGAAGCTGACATTTGTCATTTAAGGATTACTGTGTAGCTAACAGTTTACAGTATTTTGAATTATACGCGATCACATTTGCGGAACATGGCAATGGCGGTATTTGCGTCTGAACTTTTTTACTAATTTCGAAGATTCATTTGAAATGATAGTTTTTCGAACTAAATGCACAGATTTTTACTGGTTTCAACTTTAAAATGTCAATACTATCTCAGTATTCTAAACCGAGAAAATCAATGCTAAAGTTTATGTAAATCAACGCAACTTTAACTGATTTAAAATCTCTGCTACGGTTGTGATTTCCCTTGTGTTTTTCTCGATCCTGATTTATTAACGAGATTTTTGGCAATGGTTAACGAACAATCTTAGTAAAGCTTATACAAAATTGCCCATAAGAAATTTACGAGCAAGTTTGTATAATCTTTGTTGAGAAATAGAAAGGAAACGATTTCGTAAAAACTAATAAATATGTTAGATTTCAAAATAGCTATGTATGTAATTACGTATTTTTCTGGAAATTAACTCTAACCAACTATGGTTAACGAACTATCTTAATAAAGCTTACATAAAATTGTGCAGAAGAAATTTATGATCAAGTTTTTATAAGCTTTTTTGAAGGATAGACAGGAAACCATTTTGTAAAAACTAATGAATATGTTAGATTACAAAATAGCTATGTATGTAATTACGCATATTTCTGAAAAATAACTCTAACCAGCATTCTGGACTGTGACGAAAAATGAACCATATAATTGTGTGACTTGAAGAAAACCTCTTGAAATTGTTTTTCTTTGCATTGATGAAAGAACCACATACCACAGTGGGAGAAAAACAAATTACTTTACTGGGCTGTACTACGAGAAAATTTACCAGTGTCTGTGACTGCTGTTTCAGTAGGTGTGGAAGTCTGTGGTCTGCAATGATTTATTGTGTAGGCAGCGACCAATTTTATAAGGAACACCGTTTGGCTAAACTGAAAAACAAATGAACGACTCTCTACAAATAAAAATATGAAGGATGATTGTGGCATTATGAAATGACACAACACGTTGAACTGAAAACACTTTTAATATTAACAACAAAACTTATTTGAAAAACAGCAAATACTTCTGGAAAGGTTCGATAGACGAACAGCAAGATTGTTTAAGCCTTATGTCCTCTGGTTGAAAAATTGTTCTGAATGAAAACCACGGTGTATAGTCGACTTGTCGACAAATTACGGAAGCCATCAATTGTTGCAAGCCGCCATTACCTTTTTGTACAGACTGTATCTTTATTCAGAACTGATTTGCCTACTGCTAACAGTTTCAGATGGAATGCACGACAGCCCAAGAGCTAGATAATCAACCGTTATAACATGTAACCTTACTGTTGAATTCTGAACATTCGAACAAAGAATATTGCCCCATTACCTTGGAAAAAAATGTGTCCACCAGTCGGTGTTTGGAGAAAGGAGATTCCGAATTCTATTGACTATATCGTAAATAAACGGAACGTCACGCCTATACGAAGCCGACTATGGATTATCGATATTACTTGTTGTTTTAGCCTCGATTGCACATCAAAAATATTTTTACGATCCTGTGGTTTTTGATTCATCATTGAGGAACCGACGTACAAGGTATGTGAAAAACAAAACTTGATATCGAGGAAGAAGGAAGCATTGCCAGAACTGCGGAACCAATCAAGAAGAAAGGTATTAAAGAATGCTGGTTATCAACTAGAACTCAGAAATTGTGTAGTTACTAAGCTACAAATTTAAAAAAACGCAAGTTCATTGTTAGGACATTGCATGTATTGCACATAATTGGCTACAGTGGCGGATCTAGCGTAAGTCAAAATAAATTACCATAGCTCATTCTAGGATATATTCTTTTGAAATTCATAACCTATGACATTGTTATAAAGTTATTTTAAATTTAAAATTGAGCTGCTATAATTTATTTTGACTTACCCTGGATCCGCCACTGATTGGCTAAAGGTGCACAAGGTTATAAAATCAGTGGCAAAGCCACATTTCGTTCTGCTGTGCTAATTAATAATGATATACACATTTCAATAACAGTTTATTCCTAAAAAATCGACTTTGCTTTGTCTTGTACAAACTTGAATTCCGTAGACTTTACTGGAAATGCTGCTCGTCTTTATGTAATAAATAACAAGGAAGGTCAAAAAAGGTCTAAAAATCAAACTAATTAAATCAATGAGAACAATTGATAAACTAGAGAAGGACGTATATAATTTGTAGATGGTAGGCATGATCAAACATGTAAATATCGTATTGCATTTCAATTCATTAAAAATATCATTTTTGAAAAGTAGTGTATTTCCTAGACGAACTTCGCTAGTGGAAATAAAGCGAACGGATGCTCAGCCACGTCAAGGTAAAAAATAGTCGGGCAAACGAAATTTATTTGCATATATGATTTTGGCTCTGGTGCGACAATGACGGTAAGCTGTCTAGACATTTTGATTGCATTGATACCAACACTGATTATTGTCGGCATCGGCGTGATGTCTAATCGAACAGCGACATAAGTGAAATGTTAAATATTGCGTGGAAATAGTGTGTTGATATCTATAAGTTTTATTACTTAAAACAAGTTTAGTGAATTGTTGCTAAAGTTGCAACTACTTCTGTTTTGGTAATATCATAATTTTTAACTGATCAACACGCTTAACACCATCACCAACCTTCCAACATAATTTATTATCATTAGTTTCTTACTCCTCCTATATTTAGCATATATGATTTGCCCAAATATTCCGATACCAGCACATAAGCGAGCCGGATTTTCAATAGTGAATGAGATCTTTTCATAGCGTTTGGTCCCATCATTTCGTGGGAATGTGACCACTCTCTAATACAGACAACAGCAAAATTATGTTTTATATTTTAATTCATGTGCACTGACCTGATGGATGTACAGTTATTATGCCTAGTTCAAGCCACAACGTAAACGCCAGTAACAATATAATATGACCTTTATATACCTGCACTTATGGTGAATATCTATATAACTTCGCTAGACTTTTATCGAGCATTTTGAATTATTCATTGTAAGTCCATCGTCATCGGTCTAATATAGGTGCAATTTTTCGTCTTCTGACTACGTCATTTTGACTTTTAAATATTAAATCTCCCGCCATTTCCCGCTTTTGTGTATGGGAATAGATGTGCACGTTCGCAGGTACACGAACCCGAATACAACGCTGTGGTGTTGTATAATATGGTGTATCCTCGAAATTTCAAGGCTTAATAATTGACTTGTAATGTACGTGGTGTATAAGGTTGAGTATGGTGGCCCAGCGCTATCATCGATTTTTAAGAAGGTTATTTCTAGGAGGTTAAGTCTATTAATTATCTCAACCGAAATGACCTGGTTGGGGATAATCTTGAAGCAATTTGTATCGAAGTTTTCAAACCTTCTAGTGCATCCTTTATTGTTGGAACTATTTATAGGCACTCCAGTTCCTTTGTTGACTGCTTTTCAAATATTAAACAAATGGTCAAGTTAATTGATGATGAAAATAAGGAGTTTTATTTACTTGGTGACTTAAATGCTAATATGCTAGACAATTCAAACAACGCCACCAAACATGTAAATGCAATAATGGAATTATATCAATTGACACAAACAATAAGCTCACCCACTCGCGTAACGATGGCCTCGTCTTCTTTTTTAGACGTTTGTATAACTCCTACGCCAGAAAAATTAGTTACATCCAGTGTGGTGCCTATTGCTATTAGCGACCACTATTTTGATCTTAACTATTCGTAAACGTAATATTCATCTTAATCAAATCCGCAACAAGAAAATTGAAATTCGAAATTTCAAACATTTCGATGCTGAAAATTTCATAAACGACTTACAAGATCAAAGGTGGGATTTATGCAATGGAGATTTTAGTGTTGACAAGAAGCGAGAAACATGGAAAACGCTTTTTTTGAGTTCTCGACATGAACCTATCAGAATCAAAAACGTAAGAAACAAGTCCAATGTACCTTGGTTTACTGGTTCAATTAAATTGCAATTACGTGAACGAGATCGTATCAAATTTTTTGCCATAAAAAATAGCTCGGCTTATTACTGGAAGGCATATAAATTATCCAGAAATCATGTAACGCAAGCATTAAGAGAAGCTAAATCAGCATATTATAAAAGACAATTGTGAGTGTCGCAAACAATCATAAGCAAGCTTGGAAAACTGTTAACAAAATCCTAAATTGCATACAAGAGTGCGGCTCCGAAATAGGTTGCATTAATTCTCAAAGCGGTTAAATTACTTGCTCAAATGAATTAGCGGAGTCTTTTAATAATTAAAATTGGACCTAATATTGCCAGCACCATTGAAAACAGTGACGCAAATTTTATGGATTATTTAACTGAGACAACAAGAACGGAAAACGTTTTTAAATTCCAAGTAATTTCTGTAACCAGTGTTGTTGGATTGCTTCGGTCTTTAAATCTCTGTAAATCCACTGGAATTGATGAAATTCCAGCCAACATATTTCGAATTGCGGCTCCAGTAATTGCTGAATCTTTCACCAAGATTTTCAATACAGCAATCTTTAGTGAAACAGTTCCTTTCGATTGGAAAGTAGCAAGAGTAATTCCCTTACATAAAAGTGGTCCACGAAACTTATTTAATAATTATCGCCATGTTTCCATTTTATCTGTTATTAGTAAAGTCTTCGAAAAATTACTATATGAACGGTTATATGATTATTTTGTTTCAAATAATTTGCTATCCAATCGTCAATTTGGTTTTAGACAGTTTCACTCCAGAGCATCAACCCTTTTAAATAGCGCAAATGAGTGGTTTATTAATATGGACCGTGGTAAAATTAATATTGCAGTATTTCTAGACTTACAAAAAGCTTTTGATACGATAAATCGCATGATATTCTTTAAAAAAAACTTGAAAGATATGGCATGGGAATATGGAATCACCAGTGTTGAATCTTTTAAGAAATTACCTAACAGACAGAACTCAGATGTGCTCAGTAAATGGCGTATTGTCCTGTTCAAAAACAGTTACGTGTGGTGTTCCTCAAGGCTCGATTCTTGGTCCACTTCTATTCTTAATTTATAAAAACGATTTACCGCGTAGTTTGGAGTTTTCGTCGGCAAGAATGTTTGGTGATGATACTACATTAACTGCCTCTGGTGAATCAATTCTTGATGCTGAGGTACGTGGCCATCAATCATGACCTTGCAAATATCAAACAATGGCTCTCAGCAAATAAATTATCACTAAATCTTGTCAAAACTGAGTATTTATTAATCCGATCAAGGCATAACATAAATAACTTATTTCATGCTCCCAAAGTGCATGTTGGTGACAAACCAATCAAAAGGGTGAAAGAAACAAAGGCACTTGGGGTCTATATTTGTGAATATTTATCTTGAAATAAGCACATTGAAATAATTTCGAAAAAAATCTCATCCGGCATTGGGGCGGTCAGGAAACTAAAGCCTCATGTTGATCATAATACGTTAATATGTGCTTACAATGCACTAGTTTTACTGCACTTCGATTATTGTTGTGAAGTTTGGGACACTATTAATTTGGTACTTTGCAATCGCTTGCAGAAATTACAAAATAGAGCTGCTAGAATAATCGTGCGTCGTATAAACGAACATGGCCAGTCTGAACTTGCTCTGGCTGAACTCAAATGGAAGACTTTAAGTGAAAGAAGGGCTCAGTTTGTTGCAAGCTAGATGTATAAAATTACCCACGATCTAGCACCCAAACGATTATCCAATATTTTTTATGAAACGCCTTCCTCTCGGCATTACAATCTGAGAGGCTCATCCACTAAACTTTGTTTGCCCCAACCTAAGACTGATTATCTAAAAAAGAGTTTTAGTTATAGAGGGGCAAACTGTGGAACAGCCTCTCAGATAATATACGAAGGAAAGAATCACTTGTTCCCTTTAAAACCAGCATTCGTGCACCTGGCCAATTTCTTAAAATTATTTGAAGGGAAATAGCAACAAAAATTTTTATTGTCTCATTTGAAAGAGACTCTAAAAATAATATATAGAAGTCTTTTACAAAATTTTTGTATCTATTTTGGAGATATTGTCACCTGAATAATCGAACTGTCCGCCATCTTCGATTAATTTTTAACCTAATTAACAATGTTTTGGTGACGTCACATCAGGGATAAGCCATTCAAAGCTTCTCCTAAATACTTACCACCAATAAAATATGTGTGAAACCTTTTCAGTCCGTGCTGAAATCCGAAACACTTACTATGTGTGTGGTTAATGAAGAAGATTAATCATTGTGTCGTAAGAAAAAAAAAATTCCGTGACCCCAGTTGTGACGTATCATGCATATCTACAAATATCCAAGATGACAGAAAACTAAAGATTTCAAGTCAAAATATCTCACCAAATAAGGCTGATATAAAAATTCTGTAATAGACTTCTATATATTGTTTTGGAGTCTCTTTCAAATAAGACGATAAAAAATTTTGTCGCCATTTCAATTTAATCTATTTACATATTTCATGTGAGTTCAGAATTTTTATTTATGAGTAATTCCAAATATTCCATGTAGTAACGTACTGTCTGTATGTTGTAATTGCTTAATATTTTTAATATGTGTATGCACTATGATTTTTAAACTACGCCCCTCTTGGAAATCAGCTCTTGTTGAAGGGGTCAACGTAGTAAAATAAAGTTTTACCTACCTACCTACCTACCTACCTACCTATTTTGAATAGTAATTAGATTCTAAAAACCAAATTTATTTTTAAATGTCTTTTATTTGTACTTTAGATTGTAAATTTAAATGAATTTGTTTTTTAAAGTAATTACTCTGCCTGCCGTAGGCGAGGGGCAGTTTTAAATTCACCTCGTTTCTGTTTTTTCCATTTTCATTTTTTTTCGGTGTCACAAGTTGGCGCAGCGCTCATGGGTGATACCACTGGGTACAAGCCGCGTGAGCCGACCTAAACACAGCGTTTAAACTCAATTTCTAGCGGAATATGTCAACAAAACACGCATTTTAACATGTATGCTAGAACATCTAAACCGCAAGAAGGTTTTACGTGCAAAGATTCGATCTCATGCAAAATGTTTTAAAACGACAAATTTCACTGCGAAACTTTAGCGAGGAGCGATGTATCGCGATGAAGTTTTGAGAGCGTGTTTCCGTCATTTTCTGTTGTGTTTCCACTTTTATTAAGAAATTTAGAAATTTCTACGCAAGAATCAAACGCAAATTCTACTGAAATGTCCATATACAAAACACAATTTTTAACATGTAATAGTTAACAAAAAGGGACAGGAAGGTTCTTTATCAAAACATTGCTCCAGAAATGTTTTAAAACGGCAAATTTTGATAGACTCCATCATTCGATGATTAAGGAGTGAGTCTAGGAAATGTGTTCCTAATTCTAAACACGTTGTGATTTCTTTCCTAGGTTTTCTATTTCTACCTATGTTGAGATGCTAATATTTTGTGCAAAATGATTTATTTGCTTGTTGGATCTCATATAATTATAAAAGGTAAAAGAAATTTACATTCCAACTCCAGAAATACATATGTTAGTCTAAAGTTCCAAATTATATCGTGGAGACTTCAGGCAGTGTGTGCTACAGAATGGATTTAAATGATGCTATCAAGTTAATGTATTGTATACACTTTTAGTAAAATTTTCTTTACTTGCAAAATAAAACAGCTATATGTTGGTGGTATTATGACAAAAAAATCTTGTTTTGCATGTGTACTATAAAAGTCTTTAATTTAAATTAAATTCTAAAAAATGCAATACTACTATGACTCTGGACAGAGTGCCTGGCAAGTCACTTAGACATTGATTTTTGGTTATCTTAGTGATTACATACTGTAAGATGTGCTAGCAATGTCTTACTGGTAAAATGCCTTGGAAAGTACCCTAATAATAATAAGTTTAAAAAGGAATTAGTCGGGCAGAACAGAAATAAGTGAATATACCCCACCCCCAATGAACTCTCTAGTTACAGCCCTGCCTGGCCTTGTGCCCATTTTCGTTTCGGCAGGCGGGGCGAACGTCTTAACAGGCGTCTTGTTTTTATTTTAATTTACATTACGAAAAAAAATAAATGAGTTCGGTGCGCGTGGCCCAGCACGATCATTATCAAACCGGAAATTATCGGAATTCTAGATTAAAAAGGTGGTTTTAGGAAAGTGGAAGCACTGTTGACTTATTTCTATATGCGTTGTTAATTCTTCAATGGCGAATAGCAGTTGGGAAGGCGATGAACTGCTAAAGACAGATCTTGAACAATGTGCGAGGTAGAATTTAAAAAGATCAGAAATGTTAGATTTTATTAAACGAGATTTTCCAGAATACGCCTGGAGGATTGCCGCACTTGACAGGAGAGTGCGACAGTTTGGATTAAGACACATTGATTATACAACATTAATAGAGGCTGTTTCAGGATTAAGGCTCCCAAGAATAAAGTGATTATTTAAATAAACAGCCAAGCATGATTTAAATTTCAATAAAAAATCATTGTATTACCATGAAAATGCTGTAGCAATCGTTTTCATAAACGTATTGGCACTGTCACAGTACAGGGATGGGTCACCAGAATGGTCTTTTTTAAATTCGTCCCTTATAAATGATCCTGTTATAATACTCCTTAGCTTTCGCTTGTTGTTCACAAACCTTACAGGCAGCAGCATCTCTTTCATTCTGAATATTCAATCTTTCACCAAATGAACATGATTTTTTTACCATTGCACGAATAAACATTCATTATTAGTTTTGTATATGACACCAAAATAGATCATTGCGGCGCCACGCTCATGGAGTCGCTATTTAATGCGTGCGAAGAGCGTGCGAGATAGCAACATTTTAAGTGATTGAAAATAATGGAATCTACTTGGGATGAAAAAAAACTATTGCACGGTTTTGTGGCACGAACTTGAAAATAGAAATTTCTGTATCGCGTGATCGTAAATAACCAAATGAAATCACGATTTGTTAGCTATATAAACCGCATAGAACTATAATGCATATCGTCATATTAAAATATCAATTTACATTGCTCAATACTTATGTTATATAACAATAATTAATTATACCAATAAATGTTTTTTTTATTGGTGTTTGTCGTTGAAAATTTCTTGACAGCAATGAGAGGTTAACATGTGTTATGATAAACTAGTTGCATATAGTCAAACGAAAACGACTATCATACACTACTGAGAAATTTTTGAATGTTAGGTTCGTCGTTAAATTAAACGGCTATGTTATCATTTTCTAATATATTCTCGTTAATCACAATTCTGTTTAATTAGAATCTATGCAGATCAAGATTTCGATTAAAGCGCGTTAACTTACCAGCAAAAACGTTCTTTTTCGTTGAGTTGTGCACATTAACTAGTTGATATAGTAATTATTTTGAAATTTCGTAATTATCATATTATTTTATGAAATGACCGGTAAATATAACGAACGTGATAAACCTTAGTTAGAAATATCTGATTGGAAGGGATTCGGCACAGTGTGAAATTTCATTGTCATTGCTGGGAACCGAATTTCTTTCAGCTGAAACGTGAATCTAGTCCACTGGTTTCTTGTAATTCACTTAATCTTTAATTGGTGATGCATCGAAATTCTCCTTGTGTGTCATGCTTACACAATCACATCGAGGTCAGCGACTTGCAAAAAACCTGACCGTATTCAATTTCATATTTAAATTAACATAAATAAATCATGACACGAAGTATGTGAAAAATAATCAAAAATATAAATCTACGTGGCTGCGCGAGTTAAAATGCAGTTTAACCGTGCAAGAATTCATAACACTACAAGGAATTTAGCATGGAACAATCTCTTTTGTACAATTAACCATTATTTTAGCCATGCTTGTTGGCTTACAGTTTGAAATTGTCTGATTGCAGCAATTAATGCACAGCTAATTTGAATATGAAAGATATCATTTTTTACTCGCGCTTTCTGCAGGGATTTTAAAATAGACCTTTTTAACAAAAAAATACTGTCATGAATGACACCCTGTACAGGGTGAGTATAAAAAAACTGATTTTCTTTCAATTACGGTTTATTCCCATGGGTCTACAGAGAACAGATCGTGATTTACTACACAGTACAGGGTGACTAAAGAACTGATACTATTGAAACTCAGACTAGCATCATTGCATTCTTGCAATTTGACTGACGTTTATATAAAACAAAATCTAGTTCCTTCTGGAAATTAAAATTCATAATTCTAATCGTGCAAGATTTGTCAGAAACATGACAAAATCAGAAACAATGCAGCAATATATATACAGACCCAGGGGGAATAAACCGTGATGAAATTCGCGGCTAATTTGAATTTAAAAGCGCGTCAGTTTTTTTCAGTGGCGGATCTAGCGTAAGTCAAACTAAATTACCATAGCTCATTCTAGGATGTATTTACATTTTAAAATACCTTCAAAGCAACTTCATTGGTTAGATTTTATCTTTTTAAATTCATAACTTATGACATTGTTATAAAGTTATTTTGAATTTAAAATTGAGTTGCTATAATTTATTTTGACTTACCCTGGATCCGCCAATGGTTTTTTTTACTCACCCTGTATGGAGAAATCACAGTTGAGACGCTAACTTGTAGCTCAGAAGGCGATTTACTTTCAGAGCCAGTAACTGATCATGAACTATACAAGTATGAATTATAGTTGAGACACAATTATACGCTGAAATCCGCTAGCGTACATTCTATGGCTCATTTAGGGGTTATCTATTTGATACAGGTAGAATGTTCATGATCTGCACTTTTCAAGAAGTTCTTTTCGACGTCCCCACGGTCTGGTTGTAGTTCAGTTAAAGTGAGCACACAAACGTATATTTAGAATGTTTTACAACTTTGACGATACGATACAAACACAGCTTCGACGTTTTCAACGGTCTTCCCTCTGAACGACCAGGCGCGGTTTATATTATTTAGTACGTTAAATATGCTTAATATGTGTATCTATATACAACGAACCGTGCGCTTTCAACAATTCAACATACTCTATTTCTCTCAAACAAACAGAATACAACAGTAGGCCTGAGAATATTGGTACTACTCGTAACAGTATTTTTTAAAGCACCATTAAAATACATATATTTTAACCATGTATTTCAAGTATTTAGACAATCTTCTTATTACCTAGAATACATAGATGGCAATCAAATATTTGGTGTCAGCAAGCTGTTTGGTCCTAGCAGGTATGAAATTATTGAAGTTAACAATTAAACAATATGCTTAGAAACAAAACGGTCACTTATAGCCGTTCGCTCCGCCTGTTAAGAAGAAAAGGTGCATTGCGATCTTTCAAAAAGCTGTTGACTAGTCTTGAAAGGGATATGTCATTCAACAGTGACTGCAATGCACCATTTAATCCACGCTGTGTGGGGCGTCTTGTTCAGGAGAATAAAGACATAGAAATTTTAGTTGAAACAAGCGTAAAATGATTGAAAACACGTTTTTCCTCTCGCTAAAGATTCGCGGTTAGATTTGTCAAGTTGTGATAAGGGTGTTTATGGGTTAACTGTTAAGCGTGATTCTAGGACTAAGTGTTTATAAAACATTTTGCATAAATTAGACAGATGGGTAGTTTAATAAAATAACATCACAGCTCGAAAGCTGAATTTTGTTTCCTATTACAAAATTATTTTTATTGATGGTTTAATTGCATTTAATATCACGACGGCCTTTTTGGAGGCATAACACAAAAGAATATATTCAGTTATTAGTTCTATTGTTGGATTGTCTTCCGCTTCCCACCCCCCCTCAAGAGATTGATTGGAAACCAAGAATTGCCTATTACAAATTTATTGTATATAAGAAAACAACATATTCTGGAACTTATTAAAATCTTATACGGTATACAAACTCATGTTTGAAGTGAGCTATATGCTATGAAACGGTTTTTAAACCGCTGAGTTTGGAAGTGTACATTAAACTCATTCTTGTTTTTGAAGTTAAACTCGTTAAAATTACGAGGCGGTAAGATACTATGACTATCCATTGAAAAAATTTTATGGAATAATTTATTGGTAAGTTCTTGCCTTCAGTTTCTGGACATTAGTAATATTTAGTGCTTTATGATATGTAGTTTCAGGGAATATGATCTTCATTGCTCTCTTTTGGATCGATTAATGGTAATCCGATAGATATTGGGTCAGACCATATCATGGAACACGGAACTTGCATACTCCATAACTGGGCGGATACACATAGTGTAAAATAATAGTACCTCCTTAGTAGTAATGTTTGACCTCTTGAATATAGTCTCCTCCGGGATTTTTAATTGTATCATCAACATGTTTGTTCCACTTAAGTTTATTCGAAATAGTAAGCCCAAGGATTTTAGCGTGGTCAACCACATCAACTGTGAATTGTTATTGATTAGGATGGGATCGAAATGGGTTGGGTTGAAACTAAATCTAATACGCACTTACTTGCGTTTTCTTACATTAAATTTGTGTGCTTGGGCTTGCGTGGTGAATTCGGCTACTTCACGTTGAATAAAGCTTATTATTACATGAGTATAGAGATTTATTCATCGATATGGCTGTGCGTAATAATCGTTCCAAATTAGCAATAGCCAATCGGCATCAAGAACGATAAAATTTCACTCGGTGAAAAATCATCGTTCACGGCCTTTGATTGGACGAACGATGTTTTTTCACCAGTGAAAATTTATCGTTCAGTGTTCTGATTGGCTGACCCGAACGTGCAACACCTGCTCGCACGCTAGTGTAAACATGGAGTCTGATTTTACAAGTATTTTTTTAACTCACCGAAAAGAGAGATTTAAGACAATCTCACTGATAAAACAACTACCTAAAATCATAACGACGACATTCGTGGCCTCATTAACTTGAAATAAACCTCATGGTTTCATTTTCAGCAAGAAAACAAAGCAATAAATGGTAAGAAATTCCATTTTAATATTTTGCTTGAGTATTTGTTTTTGTCAGTAAGATATATCCGTATCTTTATACACTCATCTTTATACTCATATAATAAACAAATTACTTCATGGTTGGTTCGTTTGTACGATTTTTATTATTCACTCGTTGTGAAGGATCGCTAAACTCACTCGTTCGCTGCGCTCACTCGTTCGTTTAACGATGCTTCACAACTCGTGAATAAAAATCGTATGCACTCACCAACCATGAAGTAATCTCTATTTTCTCCTTTGTTAACAAATTCTTGCATAATTGTATCATCAACATACGTACTTCCAGTTATTAGGTGATGTAATTTCAATATCGTTCATCACTATATTGAATAGCCATTAGCCTACCAGTGTGCCTTGGGGAACCCTCGCTGTAACTAATTCTTATTCCGTATGGCACTCCTGATTTAGTTTGATTTAGTCTTCTACAAGTGATAAAATTGCTAATTCAGTCAATTGTTTACGATTGTAAATTGTACGTTTTCAATTTCTGAACTAATAGGAGGTGATCGGTCAAATCGAATGCTTTTCTATAAGTCAAACAAAATCACTCTCGTTGTTCCGCCGTTACCATCTGCGGATCTGCTCCAGTATTAAATCATACTTATAAGTGCCCGAACATGGGATTATTCCATGGACTATTATCTTTAATACTGCTGATGTAAAAAAAGTTTCTACCACAAAACTCTCAGCAATTTTCGAAATTATCGGAGTCAGGGAAATACGGCTAAGTTGTTTATTTATATTGCGCACTGGCTTTTCTTTTGGCCTGGAGTAATGTTTGCACTTTTCCAAGATTGTGGTAAACAAGTTTCACCATATGATTGCTTTGAAATATTGAAGACTGGTTGGGCCAAGATATCCGCATTTTCTTCATCAAAAACCCAGCCATGGGTGCCATCCGGTCCTGCGGCCTTCCTTGGGTTTATAATGTTAGACTTTTAAAAAGTTGATGCTCGGTGACGTAGAGCTCTTGTAAAGATCTCACATTATTTTGACATAAATAAGTTGGTGATGGGGGATTAAAATCTTGCGTTGGTTCTAGGAAAGTTTTATTAATAAAATTGGCTAGAGGATTCGCGGGCTAGAGTCTAGAGAAGCCAGATTGACGAGTCAATTTCCAAGCAATTTACGGAGCATCGACAGAAGGGTAAGTATACGAATAATTAATTTAGTTTGACGAATTCAAATAATATGGTGCAGGCGTAAATAGACATTTTTGGATTAGAGATCAAGTCCAAATTTTCAACGTTTATTATCTGTTCATTCTTGAATATTACCGAAATCAGTAGAGTGTTAGCGTAAGTTATGTGATGTCACAGTAAAGAAATGTAGCGTGACGCAGTCATGTTTCGTATCTGAATGGCTCCCATTTCAACGGTAAAAGTTTGGACTACAAACGTAAAAAAAACGCGTGAAAATATATTTGCGGTTGCCTAAATGCCTTGGAAAAAGATTCATGATCGATTACATGTATTTGCGTTCAACCGGAAATCGTAAATATATTTTCACACTTTTCTCTACGCCATATCTGGCATATTGTTGTAGTTAGTCAGTCAGTTACAGTTGATATTGCTGATAGTTATCCTTACATAAAGTAAAGCGTAATTAGTAGTTAGAGTACTTCCGGCTCACGAGAGTACGTTTGCTGTACGTTGTTGTTGTAATAATATAATACATTTTCGTTATTCACATCGTTCGTTATTTTGAGTCTTTCTTCCTTACTGGCGTGGTGGCAGCGCTTTGTTTTACTATTTTCCGACCTCTAACACATCCGAGATCATAAATCACAGTTACGAAGAAAGTTTCTCTCACCAAAACAAGGTAAAAACAAGCCAGCTTTATCTTCAGTTGGTCTACGATTCACAGCGCGTCTACCGTCGGGTCTCAACGTAAGTTAGTCGTTTGTGTATAAGTGGGTTGTGTATTACCAAGATGGCAAGCAACCGAGCCCCCAAACAGTGGTCCCTTACTAAACGAGAGACAATAACATCGTTTGAGGCCTGGCGTCATAATCTACAGTATACACTATCGTTAGATCCTAACTTTGCCCCATACTTAATTGACGGCGTAACTTGGTTAAAGAAAACCACTACCGCCCCACTACGCGGTTTTGAAGATGACGCCGATCCCATACCTGAAGCACAGCGTCGCACTGCTGCACAAAAGGCGACCCAGTTAGAGCTTCTCTTGGGCCAAGTAGCAAACTACTGCCCTGTAATTTCTCGCAACGCTATCGTTAGAAACTCTACATCATTAAATACCATCTGGCAAAGAATTCGTGCCCACTTTGGGTTTCAATTTACTGGCACCCACTTTTTAGACTTTAATGACATCCACTTAGAGTCTGACGAGCGTCCAGAAGACCTTTACCAGCGGCTTGTTAGCTTCATTGAGGACAATTTACTGAAGGCTAATGCTGGTGTTCGACACCATGGTGAAGCCCCCCCAGCAGATGAGGAGATCTCCCCAATCCTCGAGAACTTCCTCGTATTGACATGGCTACGTCTCATCCACCCTTATCTACCCGCTCTGGTCAAGCAACGGTACGGCGCGGACCTTCGCTCCCAAACTATTGCATCCCTCAAACCAGAAATCTCTCAGGCTTTAGACTCCCTCCTTGATGAAATTCGCTCTGCTAACGATGCCAAGGTACTTCGCACAGCCTTCCAGCAATCCTCTAGAAACCCTCAGGCAAACAGTCGTCGCCAGACTCCTGTGTTACCACCTAGGTCAGCTACTGTCCCTGTAACGAAGACTTGCCCCTTCTGTAAACAAGCCGGGCGACAACACCAGCTCTACCTCAGCAAGTGCTCGTACCTCCCGGTCGAGGACAGACAGTACATATCTTGCTCAAGACAAGTACTCGGCAGCGAGCTTGAGGATCCTTTTCCTGACTGTGAGGTAGAAGCTCCAGATAGCTCTCATAATTATCGAGTAAAGCCTACCACCAACCGAGTCAGTGTCAAGCAGTCGCCCCATCTCAAGGCATTCTTTCAGCATCACCCACTACTGTTAACCCTTGACACTGGAGCTGAAACAAGTATGATTAAGGCCAGTGTTGCTAAAGCAGTTGGCGCCACTATTCAGAAAACTTCTCAGAAAGCCCTCCAGGCAGACGGCGTAACCCAATTAGCCGTTGTTGGGGAGGTACACCTAACCTTGGCACGCAGCAACCTCAGTCTCCACCTAGACGCACTGGTCGTTGACAACCTGGATGTTGATATCTTAGCTGGGACTCCTTTCATGATCACCAACGACATCTCCCTCAGACCAGCAAAGCAACAGATCACAATCCAGGGGCAGGAAATTTGTTACTATGGTACTACTAACCGTCCTAGCTCATCTGAGAATCCAAGTTCCATTCGTCGTACACAGGCTATGGTCCTCCGCGCCCCATCTCCCTCTTCTGTCGTTTGGCCTGGACATTTCCTTGAGTTAGACCTTCCCGACCTTATTCCCCCAGATTCTATTCTTGCTATTGAACCGCGAAGAGATTGCTCCAAGTCCAGCTGTGATTGGCCACTCCCCAGCATTATCGAAGCTGTGGCACGAAAGATCCGCATACCCAACGAAACCCATCAACCAAAACGTATTCCCCGACATGACCATCTTTGTCAGGTCATACCTACCTACACCCCAGATCTTGGTGCAGACCGCCTCCCAGTTTCCAGACCCTTGACAGTATCCCCCCCATCTCCTCCACCGCACTCCATCTCTGTCCAACTAGACCCAGATTCGATCTTGCCTGAAGGCATTCACACAGCATTTAGCCAGATCCTTGCAGAATATGATGACGTTTTCGATAAGAGTTTCTCTGGGTATAATGGTTCCGTAGGTCCATTTGAAGCAGTGGTAAACATGGGTCCTGTACAACCCCCACAACGGAAAGGACGACTTCCCCAGTATTCCCCCGACAAGATGGTTCAGTTACAAGAAAAGTTTGACGACCTTGAGTCACAAGGCATTTTCCAGCCTCCCGAAAGCGTTGGTGTTACCGTTGAGTACCTCAACCGGTCGTTCCTTGTCAAAAAGCCAAACGGCGGCCATCGCCTTTTCACTGCGTTCGCAGACGTCGGCCGATATAGCAAGCCACAGCCATCGCTCTTACCTGACGTTGACTCAACACTCCGAGCCATTGCCAAGTGGAAATACATCATTGTGACAGACCTCACCAGCGCCTTTTATCAAGTTCCATTGGCTAAAACATCTATGAAGTATTGTGGTATTGTAACCTCTTTCCGCGGCGTTAGAGTTTATACTCGATCCGCCATGGGTATGCCCGGGTCAGAGACAGCCCTCGAAGAACTCATGTGCCGCATACTCGGTGCTTGTCTTAAAGATGGCATCGCTGCTAAACTTGCAAATGACCTGTATTGCGGTGCTGACTCTCCAGAAGAGCTCCTGCTAAACTGGAAACGGATCCTTGATGCTCTTAGGAAGAGCAATATCAAGTTGTCCCCATCCAAGACCGTCATCTGTCCTCGCAGTACCACCATTCTAGGATGGGTTTGGACTCAAGGATGTTTGTCCGCCAGCCAACACCGAATCGCTACACTGTCGTCCTGTTCTCCCCCTGTAACAGTACGTGGCCTCCGGTCCTTTATTGGAGCATACAAGATTCTTGGACGTGTTCTTCCGCAGTGTGCTCATGTCATCGCCCCATTAGAGAGTTCCATCGCTGGACTTCAGTCACAGGATAAGATAAAGCGGTCAGAGACTTTGTCTGAGCAGTTTAAGTTAGCACAGACATCCCTGTCTAATCACAAATCCATCGCACTTCCTAAGCCGTCTGACAAACTGTGGATTGTAACGGACGGGTCTGTAAGCAAACGAGGTATTGGTGCTACCTTATATGTGTTGCGTCAAAAACAGCTCCTCCTCGCTGGCTTTTTCAGTGCCAAGTTAAGAAAACACCAAGTGAACTGGCTACCATGCGAAATTGAAGCGTTGGGAATTGCCGCTGCCGTGAAGCATTTTAGTCCCTTTATAATCCAGTCTCAACACCACGCTTGCATACTTACCGATAGCAAGCCATACGTCCAAGCCATCAACAAGTTAAGACGCGGCGAGTTCTTAGCCAGCCCACGTGTTACGTCATTTTTATCGGTCGTCAGTCGGTACCAAGCGGACGTACAACATCTTGCCGGGTCAGCTAACATACCGTCAGATTTCTCCAGTCGGAATGCACCAGAATGCAACAATCCGCAGTGCCAAGTTTGTAGTTTCATCTCGACAACCGAAGACTCCGTAGTTCGGTCAACATCTGCCCAAGACATCCGTAATCAGTCCCCCATACCATTCGCAACCCGTTCCTCTTGGCTGCAAATCCAGTCCGATTGTCCTGATCTACGTCGAACGTGTGCCCATCTCAAACAAGGAACGCGCCCTTCTAAAAAGTTGACAAACATAAAGGACGTTAAACGGTATCTGAACGCCCTCACTATTGCTAAAGACGGTTTACTTGTAGCCGCAGGACCAACCCCCTTGTGCCACCTACCGAGTTAATCGCTGTTCCTCGCAACGCCCTTGATGGTCTCGTGACGGCCCTACATATTAAACTCGATCACCCGTCTCAGCACCAACTTCAAATGATAATGAAACGCACCTTTTTTGCACTTGACATGCAGGCTGCTATTGCTCGCGTGTGCAACTCGTGTCTCCTTGAGAAAGCTCCCCCCACAGGCCGTTCACCATAGCACAGAACAACCACCCGATGTCGTTGGAGTCTCCTTTGCGCCCGATGTACTTAAACGGTGTAAGCAAACTATCGTCGTTCTGCGTGAGACCGCAACCTCCTTCACTGCAACGTCTATTATTCAGGACGAGAAAGCCGTCACACTTCGCGACGCCCTTGGTCGTTTATGTAGTGAGTTACACCCATCTGAAGGTCTACCTGCCCTCGTCAGAGTCGATCCAGCTCCTGGTTTTATTGCTCTACGTGACGATCCAACCCTTAAACGCGTCGGCATAACGCTAGACATTGGACGGGTCAAAAACGTCAACAAGAACCCAGTCGCCGAGAAAGCCATCGCCGAGCTCGAAGAAGAAATCCTCCATCAGACACCCAATGGTGGACCCATATCTACTCTTACTCTAGCTGTAGCTACATCTCGACTTAATTCCCGTCTTCGTAGTAATGGTCTTTCGGCGCGCGAGATTTGGACTCAACGAGACCAGCTCACCAGTGAGCAACTTCCCATATCTGATCGCGAAATTATCTTAAAGCAGCACGTTCAACGAAAGAAAAACCACCCCTACAGTCAGAAGTCAAAGAATCGCACCCGAACTCGAGTACCACCCCCAACCGTCAAAGTAGGCGACTTAGTGTATTTGATGCCCGATAGAAATAAAACTCAGTCCCGTAGCAGGTATTTGGTCGTTTCAGTTGAAACCCCGTGGTGTTTTGTCAAAAAGTTTTCAGGCAATCAGCTGCGTGCTACTTCCTACAAGGTTAAATAAAGTATCGGAGTGTCTCGTAGTTCCAAACCAGTCAGTGTGCAAAGCACCCCACTCCCACCGGGACGAAGATAGTTCAGACGAAGAAACTCTAGAAGAACCACCATACATAACCCACAGAATCCCACCCGTGTTATCCCTCCCAGCGGAAAACTCCTCAGCATCGCGCCCTGATCCCGAGCGTTTATCTCCATCGAGCCAGTCTGACGAACTAAACACCATCACTTCACGCCCCCAGCGAGAGCATAAGCCGCCGGAGTATTATGGGTATAGTTAGTTGACATTATCCGTGATTACATATCACATAAACTATGTACACTACTATCATCGAGTAAAGCTTAACATTTGTTTCAAAAGAAAGAAGAAAAAAGAAGACACCACGCCATATCTGGCATATTGTTGTAGTTAGTCAGTCAGTTACAGTTGATATTGCTGATAGTTATCCTTACATAAAGTAAAGCGTAATTAGTAGTTAGAGAACTTCCGGCTCACGAGAGTACGTTTGCTGTACGTTGTTGTTGTAATAATATAATACATTTTCGTTATTCACATCGTTCGTTATTCTGAGTCTTTCTTCCTTACTGGCGCTAGGGTTATAGCTGAGACATTTGCCGTTTGAAATGGAAGTCATTCAGATGCGAAACATGACCACGCCACGCTACATTCCTTTACATACCTTGAACGTTTTTTCTGTTTACTAACTGTCTTTTTTCTCCCGAAAAAGACACTCCACTGATTTCGGTAATAAATTGTAACAAAAATATGTAGCTGTTGAAACAAAAGTTAATTTATTCAGAAGCGGAGATCCGAATATATTATACAGTTATTTCTAGTAAAGTGATGCATGCACAAATTTTATCAATTTAATCAATTGGACAATGTAGAAAACTAATATTGATGTAAATTATTCTCTTCAAAGGATCCAATGCCAATCCATAAAATAATGCTGGGCACGGAACCGCAGGTAAAACATGTTCAACAAACGTTTAATGTGCAAAATAATTTTGAGCATCGCATATGTCTTTAACGCATGCTTGAACATCCATGATCTGAGCTAAAAGGGAACTGGTGTGAATTATTCAATCAATTTCCAAACTTGGCGTTAAGATCGGCATGATATTTGACCCCTGCTCTGTATTTTGATTAGTTTGGAATCAGAATATACGGTATATATCAGACATTGCAAATGAAATAAGTCATCCGCTCCCCTGATTTTCTAAGAACGCTATCTTCTTTTCCAAGTACAGTAATGAAAAAAGAAAATCTGCCGACAAAATTAGGGAAAACCTTGCTATGATGCCGGTATATACCGGTGTATATCATTTAAATTATTGTTTATTTGAAACTAGTACGTAAGTCATTCACAAGTTGCTCTAATTATAGACCAGAGGGAGGTTTTTGATTTAACATACATAAAACATTGTTTTTAAAAGTACTCAATTTCATGTTTTTTAGTTGTTTAAGTTATTGTGTTGCTTTGTGTAAAAAAAACAAGCGACCAAACAAACAAAAAATGGCATTTTAGCTGGTGGAAAGCTGCATATTGCTATTACTTGTCGCAAATAGTAGTTTTGCAGTAAATGTAGTAACCTCACTGTTTAATCATTTTGGCCTAATGACCTCAGTGAGGTACATTATGGATATATTTTCTGCACAAGTTTGTCAATCACCAGCTTATTTGTAACTCTGTGCACAAAGTATTATTTGAAAATAAACAGCAAGATTGCTATGCAAAGAAAAAGTTATTGTATAAATTGAAACAGACTGTGAATATCAGAATACTTGAATTTTGCAGATGTGGAATTCCCCCAAAACATTAACCCATTACAACAAACCATTTGGAACTTAATGAATTAACATGAGATTCAATCCCCAAATAATTTAGTTAAGTCACTAACTGCCAATGATTTGCCTGACATTAAAACACATTGTAGCTTAATGGGTTAACTATATGGATTTAAAATCTTAATTTAAAATTTTTTCAATAATAACTTGGAAGTAAAGGGAAAATTTTTTTTGGCACCTACTTTACAAAGTTAGTAACTAATTAAAAAAATGAAACAAAATAGCAAAACTTTTTATTCGATTTGCGACAGTTTTGCGGAACCAATTACTTTGTCATTTCGTATCTTGTATAATTCGACAGCAAAACACATTTCATTAGGCGCAAACTTTCTACCAGAAAGTTTTAGGATAAATTAAAAAGTGGTAGATCAATTTTTGAAGTACAGTACAGCAGTACTGAAGGAAAAAAAGCCCCATGATTATTCTGGGGGCTAAAATTAGCTTAAATCTATAATATGCTATCATTCAAAAAGGTTGTTAATGAATCTCAATAATAGTTTTGATGCTTAAAGCAAATATCACAGTCTAACACAACAACACAAATCAATTTTCTCCACTCAACTAGGCAATCACAACATTCTCCTGCACAAGAAAACCACAAATAACTACATAACACAATGACGTTTCACACATGTCTTTTTGTTAAACAAGCAGAGTAGAAATTGACAATGTACTCTTGTTTAAAGGATTTAACTACCTGAAATCTTGAAACCAGATTATGATAAAAGACTAAAATTATAACATGGGAAGTACTTTGAAATTTTTTGAAATATGAAAGTTCCATTTCTTAATGCTTTCTCTTATCTTCGTGCGAAGCTTGTTACTACAAAACCTACAAAGATTATCTGAAGCAGACTTGTTAAAACCACAATTACAAAATTCGGGGTAGTTAGTATAAACACGCTTTGGTACATAGGAACTGGTAGTTTTGGTGTTCACTTTTGCATTATAACCCTGTTGCCGTAGCCATATTAGAGAAATGTATTCATTTCTAAATACCTGTTTCCATCTATATAAAAAAGCAGTGTTAGCACAGTACTTTGCTATTGCAATGTGCTTAGATTCCCTCCCCTCCACTGAATTCAAACCAAGGCCTAACCCATAGATCTTCTTCATTTCTTCTGTATGTACTGGAACAACATTGCCTAGAGACCATACTGTGGGGTTTACATTCAAATACAAACAATATCCACGATAAAATCCACAATATTCACGAATGTTTTCAATTCACTAACTTCCTCATCACTTATGTTGACACGACTAAACAAGGAAACTGCATTGCGCAAGCAAAGGCACAGGTAAGCATGGATGTGAGTCACTTTTTGGCTTGTTGACTCTTAGCCTGGCTTTCAAGAATACCAATCAGGAACTTAAAATTAGGCAAAAACATTCGAAAGTCCTTACCTGTGAATCGGTAGTCAAAATCCTTACCATTAGCACCAGTATCATTAAACCACCTAATAATCATTTTGCCAGCCTGTTAAGACCACATTGTGATTTTAAAGAGTCAACATACTTGAAGAAAAGAGACTGTGGTGGCATCTGGGAAAAATTAAAAATGCATGTAGATAGATTAGACCATGAAATAGCAAGTTTCAGTAGAAAACGATGTACCAGGGCACAGGCATTGTTTTTCAAGTGCAGTGGTTCAATATGGGCTTTGCTGATTAAATCGCACTCTAAGGGGATAAACTCCTGTCAATTTTTTTATTCGCTATAAAGGTTGTCACTTTATTTCTATTGGTTTTACTAGTAACATTTGGATTGAGTTTCTTCTTAAATTTGCTAACTGCCTCTGCAACTTTCAACCTGTTTTTGTATGGCCATGACTTCCATGTTTCAGTAGGATTGGGACCAAAAGTGCCTCTGCAATGAACTATATTATCCTTACTGACATCTGCAAAAGTTGAAAGATAGGTAGCGCTATTTGTTAGCTCACCTGCTAAAAATGCTAGCATTTTCATATCATTAGGCACTTCTGCAATGGCAAGCTTAACTGAAACAGGTTCCTCCTTGCATGATAAGGAATATGAATTATTCTGAATATGATGGATATCTGTCATTAGCTTTGCAATGAAACGTGTAACAGGCAAACTGTTCTCAGAGCCATTTGCCCCCAAAAGAAGGAAATTTTCATTTCTACTCAGTATGTGATGTCTAATATTAAGAAAACTTACCAGCCAAGAGCATGCAGTATCATCTTTATCAAAGGGAGCACCATCACCGCCTAAAGCTATGTTGAATGTATTAGGCTCATTGAAAGTTAAAATATTGTACTCATCACTACTAAGGTAAAACTCTGCCAACTTTAAAATAAGCTCTTCTAACTCTCTATAGCATCCATTCACCTTCTCGCTTTCTTCCAACCCATCACAGAGCATCTCTCGCACATCATACAACTTGCCTATTTCTATGGACTTGATATACAACATCAACCTGTGGTAAGGGACAAGCCTTGGGGAGGGACAGTTTGCAACCTTTATACGCACAGCCCGTTTCATTTTTGATACATTCCCATACGAAGTAGCCTTATATACAGATCTATATTTAGCTCTACCCATTACTCCATTACTATAATAGCATGCTATTGATCTCAACATGTTTTCATTAGAGCTTTCAAATTTTCCTAGATCTTCTTTGTACAGCTTTGGCAATACCTTCCCCGTTAACTCTCTTGTCTTTCTCACTGCTTTTACAATGTCTTCCTCCTTACTCCTAGTCTCCACTGTCTCAACCATTCCAATTGTTGCCGGTGTTGTGTTACTTGAACTACCTCCATGAATAACACATGCTGCCTCCATCGTCTCCTGTCTTCGCTTGGTTTCTGTTGAAATACCATATGCAGATGTCCCAGTTGGTGCTGCCTGTTGACTGACCATTGTCTTCCTGCTTATCTTGAATCCACTCTTTTTCTCTCTCTGATTAATCTCCTCTACCAATTCATCCTCAAGCTCCTCTACCTCCTCAATTTCTTTAACTAGTCTGCCTACCTGTAGGATGTTTTTATATAACCATATTTTAAGGATACTATTTAGATTGACAAATACATTAACTGCATGAATGTATTTATAAGTCTTATAAATCAGTCTTATAAAAAGCTTGAACTAAATATCTTGAAATGTCTATATGAACATTATTATGGCTTATCGAGCCCACTGCGTGAGCTTGATGGCATTTAAAAATCAGGGCCTTATATACAAAGTACCTTGATATAAATATGATCTTAGTGAATTTGATATATGATACGTAATCATAAATATTTAATAAACCAAAAAAACAATTTATTCTTACCTTTTCATCTAATCTTTTTAGCTTTACAGCCACCGCCCGAGCCTGTTTTGTCTTGGCCACGATTGCCTTGTTTTCCAATCTTTTCCTTGTCATGTACTCGGCGATATTAAAGCGTTTGAAATGGCCCTTCGGAAGCGGCATATTTTAATGGTTTTTAACCAAAAATTAATGACCCAAGCTGTTGAATAAAAAGTAACACTTCAAAAATGCAAAGCTTATGTGGGAGAAGGGGTTCTGGGGTAAGAAGACTCTAATTGTATAATGCATGGCTTCATCCCTACTCATGTCACATCCTATGCTGCACTGATTCTGAACTGAAAATGCTCTGTAATAGAGCCTTGCCAGGGGTGGCCAATCCCTGACGAAACCTGACCAAGATAACAACACTTGGACAGTCCTTAGGCCCCAACCTGTCCAGGGAGCATAAAAACTCCAATGAACAGTCCTTAACCTGACCAAGGGGCGCTAGGCCCCTATGGACAGTCCTCAGGTAGATGTTGTATATATGTGACGTATTGAGTCTATGGGGCTGAAGTTGACATTTTAGAGACTTCATCCCGAACCACGTAATTTATTAACGAAACCAACAAAATAACTTTCTTTTGTTTTTACATGATTCTATATAGTATGTATTATCTAAGTATGATGATGTTAGTCAGTGAATATTAGAAAATTAATCAATGAGTTAACTACATTCGACCGTTCCCTTGCACGTGCCTTCGTATATTTATCTACTCTTAAAACAGTGTTTTCGTTGACGGTATCGATATTACATTTCCGTATATTTTTCTTTTCTTTTCTTTTTTTTTTTTTTTTGCTTAAGTTATTTTTTGTAATAACGTTATATGAAGTATATCTACAGTAATCATAATATCGAAAGCTTTCTAATTTAAGTGATATGAGGCTTTTGAACGCATTGAAGGTAAACGTAAAATCGCAAGGCATTGGAAAAACAGTGGTGGGTGGGTGGGAAAATTTTCTTAAACAAGTTTACTGCACGAGTGCTAACTGTGAATGGTGGTCCTATGATATGATCCGCATAATCTGCGCAAGTACCCTGTGCTGGAATAAGCCTTATCATTGGTTAATTCCCGTCCACACCACAGGAGGTTTTACATGCCTATGCAATAACACGAGCATTACACGTGAACGGCATGCAGCTAGTTTGGCTTTCAGCCATTATTATAACTCGATAAGATAAGATGGGATTATCTCATTGACGTAGTCGGAAGGAACTATCTTTTCGCACCTTTTACATAAAAGCTTACCTTCAACACGTTGCTTCATTAACTTAAATTTATATAACTATAAATTTGCTTTAATGACCCAAGCTGTTGAATAAAAAGTAACACTTCAAAAATGCAAAGCTTATGTGGGAGAAGGGGTTCTGGGGTAAGAAGACTCTAATTGTATAATGCATGGCTTCATCCCTACTCATGTCACATCCTATGCTGCACTGATTCTGAACTGAAAATGCTCTGTAATAGAGCCTTGCCAGGGGTGGCCAATCCCTGACGAAACCTGACCAAGATAACAACACTTGGACAGTCCTTAGGCCCCAACCTGTCCAGGGAGCATAAAAACTCCAATGAACAGTCCTTAACCTGACCAAGGGGCGCTAGGCCCCTATGGACAGTCCTCAGGTAGATGTTGTATATATGTGACGTATTGAGTCTATGGGGCTGAAGTTGACATTTTAGAGACTTCATCCCCACAAATGCACAATGTGCATTCCCCATAGACGAATCCCTTCTCTCCCATTTTTTTTTTTTTTTTTTTTTTTTTTTTATTTATTTATTTATTTATTTTTATTTTTTTTTTTTACGCTAAGCTACTTGTTAGAGTGGCTGATACCCCAGATAGAGTGACAGGAGGAATTTTTATGTATCGTTCGTAGCAATCAGATGTCCAACGTCCTAAGGTTTTGATTAGCCACGATGGCAATTTAGCGGCAGCTGCGGTTGTTGCTGCCCCAATTCGATAGCTATGACCAGCATAATGCGCTGCATTGAAACCAGATTTTTGAAGCAGTGACCGTGTCTCAGATGTCAGAAGTTGCTTTGTCAAAGGCTTACCCGAGGAAAGAACGAATAATGGGCCATTGTCAATTTTTCTTGTTGAAAGATACCGTTTCATAGCTAAGACCGGACATAGCGGAGAGTTACATGCTCCTACTGTTATAGATTGCCCAATACGAAAAGGATCGGTTTTGGATTCTTTAATCCGGATTGTCATAGACACTGGATTCACGCTTGGTGTTAGTAGAACGTCCCTTAGTGTCAGATGTACTTCCGGATTAAACTTTGAGTTGCAGGTTAACTCTCCTAGTCGGAGAAAGCCAAAGAAAGCCAAAGTCATGGCGGCCCAAATCATAATTGAACTATAGTTTTCAGTGGACGGAATTGAAAGTAGCAGATGAAATAATTTCATGTGGTGAATCGTAATAGGTAGACGGATTTGAATTTCGCCTCCCTGAGATCTCTTTATACCGCGCAAGACCAGCTGAAGGCGAGACATTTTTTGAAAATTTAAACGAAAACCTTGACGAATATGAAAATGACGGACGGCGGCTAAATAGATTTTTATTGAAGAATGTTTGATGTTTTTTGCCAAATAAGCAACGAATTCAGTCAGTAAAGCTTCAGAGGCAGGAAGACATCGTTGCATTGTGCTACCTTTGAATAAATGTATAAACTCTAGAAAACGTTTTTCACCCGACGAGTATGTCTGCTTGGTAGATGATGCCATTGACAAGTTTATGTACCTTTCTATGTCCTTATTTAAATGGTTAGAAGTGCAGCTGGAATCGGGTATGGGTTGGGATCTGCTAGTGGTGCCAGCTCTCTGAACCGTTTGTGCTGGAAACGAGAAAGAGAATCAGCAATTGCATTTCGTTTTCCAGGTATGTGCTGGGCTTTTATGTAGAAATTGTATTGCATTGTGAGAAGTGTTAAGTGGCGTATTAGGTCCATAACCCTAGGGATGTGTGAACGTTTGGTGTTGATCATGCTAACCACTGCTTCATTATCGCAGTTAAAAAGAATTCGTTTCTCGCAGAGGAGTTCCCCCCAAATTTGGCATGCAACTACAATGGCAAATAGTTCCTGCCATGCAATGCTTATGCCAGCCGAGCCTAACTGTTGCTGGGCAAGCCAGGTCCCCTGAAACCACTTAGATTTGAAAATCCCTCCATAGCCTTTTGATCCGGATGCATCAGTGTGTAGCTCTAAGAAGTCAGACCCTTCCCAAGTAGATGAAATGAAAAAATTTGCCCCATTCCAATTTGAAATAAAAATCTTCCACATCTGTAAATCCTTGTAGAACCCAGCATTTAGTTTTATGTGGTGGTGAGACTTCTTAATATTTCTGGTTAAATCAATCATACGTTGTAAAAAGGGCCTACCTGGTGGGACAACTTTGCATGCAAAATTTAAGCTACCAATTAATGATTGCAATTCTTTTAATGTACAAGAATGCTTATTTTCAAATTGTTGTATGAGTAATGACAAACGATTAATTTTATCAGCTGGAAGGCGAGCTTCCATCTTCAGAGAATCCAAAATAATACCCATAAATTCAAGAACTTGCAATGGACCTTGTGTTTTACCTGGTGCTATGGGAATATTCAAATTTTTGAAGGTCATCAACATGGCCGAAAGACTTTGTTGGCATAAACTATCTATGGGTAAGATGTCAGCTTGAGGTTCGATAATTAGGAAATCATCTAAGATATGACATACAAAGGAAATCTGACATTTATTAATCAATATCCACTCAACTGCATCAGAAAGTTGATTAAAGAGATAGGGTGCACTTCGGAGGCCAAAAGGTAACACTTTATCATAATAAAATTTTTCTTTCCAATGCATGCCTAGTAATTCATAGTCGTCGGGATGAACAGGAATAAGTCGAAATGCAGATTCTATGTCAGTCTTAGCTAAAAAACAGCCCTGGCCTGCATGCTTTATGCCTTCGATAGCATGGTCAATTGTGACATACTGTAAAGCAAAATCATCTTTAGAAATAGCACTGTTTATGCTGGTCATACCTGATTTAGGAAAAGAGAGATGAAAAATTGTCCGGAATTTGTCAGAGTTCTTTTTTGGAACCAAGCCAATTGGTGAAACCTGAAAATTTGGGAAAGGTGGGGTATCAAAGGGACCAGCCACCCGGCCTAAAGAAATTTCATGTGCCAAATTTTGTGTTACCACGTTTGGGTCAGCCAAAGCTGTTGGTAAGTTACGAGAGAACCTTGGAGCTCTTTGCCCCTCAAAACCAATTCGTGCACCACCCCTTAAATTATTACAAATTTGAACTACAAATTGTTTATCTGGGTGATCAGTAAGAGCATATTCTAAATTATCAATTAAAATAGGTGTAGGTAACTTATTATCAGTCTTAGTGTTTCTTTGATCTGGCAGGCTGGCGGCTGTTGGTGGAGTGGTCATATTCTGGTGGGCGTTGGCTGCACTGGTAGCCTGGATGGCTACCTGAGCATCTGTTGCACACATGACGGTAGGAACACTGGGTGTATTTACATAAGCCTTTTCGGTTATATTCATGGCAGATACCCCCTCTAACGGCCCCTGAGGAGGTTGTAAGTTGGGGTCCATTTGAAAAAAGCGGATATTCCCGCCTCAACATTTCAGGAGAAACCGTGAAGATACAGAGCCATAGTTGCTGATCTATTTCTGACCATTTTAGAGTTGCGTTTAAAGCTGCTTTTCGCCGGAACTTGTGGTCATAGATACACCAACCAAGACCCCTATGGGTTTGGGCAGCATGGCGAATCAAAGACATATACTGCAGTAATTCTTGTGACCTCCCAGGAAATTTAGACGTCAACACACCCATGTAAGTCGTAAATGCTGTTGTCCATTGTTCAATGTTTGTAATCTTTTGGGTTGGGGGGTTAGATTTCTTAACCCTTATTATTGAATTCTCTAGGGTTAGGACGACGGGCTCCCCGTCATCGGTGGCAGGAAAATCGCTTGGTAATAGTTTTGACAAATCAAAAAACTCACCACTTTGAATCTGTTTAACATACGCAGCTGGAACATCGAGCGCGGCGTGCCCATACCGTGGCGTCGCTTCTGAACTGGCTAAATCAACTACTGGAACCGATAGTGCTGCTTGTCCAACGTCGGCCAAAGATGAGATTGGAGCGTCCGTGATATTGTGGGATGATATGGCAGGGTGTTCGACAGACGTTGACGGGGTTAACTGTTGTGGCGAATTTTGTATGGCATTCACAGCTGCACGCGCGGCATTGGTAGCGATTTCACTCATGGCTTGCTCGATGCTGCGTGATACGATCGATTGGATCTGGGAGAGCTGTGCGTCGTTTAAAAGACCGGGCTCATTTTGTTCTACAGTTGATCTCGTGGAAGTGCCAGGATTCGTATTGTCCGAAGCGTGTTGTTGCAGACGCGAAATTAACGTTGCTTTTCGTCCTGTAGTTGAAAGGCCTTTTTCCTCGCACCTTCGTCGTAAATCCTCTATTGTGACATCGTTGTCCGCGAGCGTTCTTCTCCTGTTGCGAACTGGAGGCATCGCGAATACGACAAGCGAAAATACTATAATTTTCTAAAATTTTCTTAAACAAGTTTACTGCACGAGTGCTAACTGTGAATGGTGGTCCTATGATATGATCCGCATAATCTGCGCAAGTACCCTGTGCTGGAATAAGCCTTATCATTGGTTAATTCCCGTCCACACCACAGGAGGTTTTACATGCCTATGCAATAACACGAGCATTACACGTGAACGGCATGCAGCTAGTTTGGCTTTCAGCCATTATTATAACTCGATAAGATAAGATGGGATTATCTCATTGACGTAGTCGGAAGGAACTATCTTTTCGCACCTTTTACATAAAAGCTTACCTTCAACACGTTGCTTCATTAACTTAAATTTATATAACTATAAATTTGCTTTAAAAAAACAAAAACCATAGGATTTTAAAATAATACAAAAAGAACAACATAATTGAGAAAATTTAACAATCCGATGGACAATAAACAAGTTTTTACCAAGGCGAAATTTGTCAACTTTTAGTAAATTTCGCTAATGGGCGCCATTTCGTTCGCGCGCCCTAAACGAAAGCCTTCCTAACAAAACAAAAAAGCGTAACTAAAGCAAACTTGGTATCAAAATTATCCTCATTAAGCCCCCTTTTATTCTTGCTAGGTCTCCTATTACCCGCAAACAACCACAGCTGCTCAAAGATCAAAACAAATTGCGCAACTTTTAAAGCCAAATCAGTAACCAGTCTCCTGGCATTAATCGCACGGACTTACTAAAAATTTGTCACACATTTAATTGGCACTTTCGCGTGCATTTTTGTCAAGCGTGATCGGATCGACTTCAACATCCTTCAAAAATTGATAAACAGGGGCATAAATCCTATCCTTATTAATTGGATCGCCAACTTTCTCGCTGACAGAGGAATCGGCCCGAGTTATTCTTGTTGGAGACCAATCAGTGGTGGTGTCCCACAGGGAACTAAACTTGGCCCCTTGCTCTTTTTAATTATGGTGAATGACCTGAAGGTCTCTGACGATTCTGTTAAATTCGTAGACGACACTACTTTATGGAAAATTATTACGAGCGCCCAATTGTTTACTTCAGTCTTACAGGCACAAATTAGTGAATGCTCCAGTTGGGCGGCCAAAAACAATATGAAATTAAATCCCACTAAAACCAGAGAAATACGAGTGTTTTCCAGTTATGATACCGAAGCACTTCCTCCACTTACCATTGATGGCTGCATCATTTCTGTCGTGTCACACGCTAAATTACTCGGATTGATCATCTCGAAAGACCTCGAGTGGGTTCTTCATACTGATTTCATTTGTAAGAAAGCTGCGAAGCATTTGTATGCTCTAGGATTATTAAAGAGATCTTCCATTCCGTCAAGCAAGTTAGTGCGAGTGCTTGATACATGCATCCGACCAATCTTGGAATACGCGTGCGAAGTATGGCATGACAGTTTGCCCAAGTATTTAAGCGATCAGATCGAAAGGATCCAACGCAATGCTCTACGAATAAGCTTCCCAGATTGCTGTTATGATTTTGCAATGGTCCGCACCGGTGTGGTGTCATTATTCATACGGAGAGAGACGATCTGTGAGAGATTTTTTGAACGAATGCGTACCGACGAATCACACAAGTTACATTCCCTTGTCCCCTTCTAATCGGGATACAGAATATTCCCTTTGGGGTGGTAATAACATATTATCAATATCTAGGTGTAGAACTAATAGATACGCAAACAGTTTCATAATTGCTAGTAGTAAATCTTTTAACGTTGGTAAAACTTAATTTATAATTTAATTATTACTATAATAGTTCTTATAACTGATTTTAATTCTTATTTTAATCCTTTTAATCTTGTAAACCGGTGTAATTCAGTCCCCGACTGCTAAATCGGTCTTCTTAATAAATCCTTTAAATGGCGGCACTATTTTTTGGGAGATATAAAATAACAAAAGTCCTTATGAATGCTTGTAATAAAATCTGCTGAAAGTGAATCAGAAATCATATTTAGTCGGTTAAAAATTGAATTTAAACTGAGCTTAAAATATTTTCAAAAAATAATAAAACAATTATTGAATTCGGTTCTCGCAGGACATGAGGAATTGTTAAGGCCTGCCTTAACAATTTCTCGTACCCTTCTCGACCTCATTCAATAATTGCTTAAAATAAAAACTATAATATGTATGTTGATTTTTGAATCCCTTGATTGAACAAAAGTTCTTTGTTTCTCATCGAAACAGCTATCAAATAGCTAGAGCATGTAGATGCGTTGATGTTAAATTAGATAAAGATTCCAATACCACCATATTTCTCCAAACCAATTCCAATATCGCTGTAAAGTACGCTAGTTTCTGGTTTTCATCTTCTCAGGGTCCAATTAATTGCCTGATATACCATAACATAAAAGTATAGGTATAATGCATTGTGATTTTTTACTGATGCACACCAGCGACAGGTTTGTCTACAGACAAATTGCTTTAAATTGCACAAAGCCACCTTAAGTGTCTAATGATAATGGTCTATTTGAACTCATTTAACTAGTTGGGATTTAAATACATATGACAACAAAAGTTTAAAAATCTATATCTTGAGGCAATTTGTGTAAAGAAGTCTTGGTAAGTCTGGCTCAAAACCTCAATAAATGGGTTATAGCTAGGTGTCAGTCATGTGACATGTTTACTGTACACTAATGCTGGGTGGTCAACTCCAAAAATACACAGTTTTGGATCGAGTTAAGTATTCATCATAGGTATTGATGTTGTGTTTGGTAGCATGTACATACAATTTAACAAAATTTGCTTGCTTAAGAGTTAAGACACTAAGCAGCAATATGTGTAAAGTTAACCACCAACTGTTGTCCTATGTAAACATTTTGAGTGAGCTATGGCAACTAAAAGCTACTCTTTGTAAAACCTAAATTTAACGTGGAAACACCTAATATTTAGGATATTTAGGTGCATGATTAGATGAATATGTACTTGCTGTAATGCACTGGTCAGTGTATGAAACCCCTATTCCCCCTACCCTCAGATTCACCAATGAAAAGACAAATAAGCAGTTCCCCAGAAAAGTCTCAAATAGAACCAAAAATACATTTACTGGTGCATGAAAACCCCATCATGGAAACATGATAGGCTATGAAGCCAATATACAGTAAGAAATTTTTGAGTATATTTGAGTTTGTTTCTCTACTCCTGAAGCTCTAATCAATTTATCTCAAATACATCTGAAAATCACATATTCAATAGATTAGACTAGCCATTATTTATATTTGCAATATTCTGTGTAATTATGTACGGCCTTACTGTTTAAGTCGTATAAAATGATTCAACATTTCCATACTGTGCGATAAAACTATCCAGTTTAGGAACACAAATCGCCGCAGGCATAACATGCCAAATGCCAATGACTTCAGAGTAGCAAACCCTTTTTTGTCGGGTGACCGGTATAAACATTTCAAAAACACAATTGAAATAAATTTAACAAACTCTGTCAGTTTCGGTAGAAACAGTGGTCAAAATTGACAAAAAATAGAAATGAGTAGTTATCGTATCAAGATTCATTAATCAAAGCAATACGACATCCAGCAAATATTTTGGTATACATACAGTAATGCATGAAGTTTTTGCGATTGTGATTAGCCGCTGAAAGGCGAATTGTGTGAACGACAAAGAAGTGAACAACAGCCTAAAAAATACCTTTCAAGTCGTGCTACAAATTAAATGTAGAATTACAAAATTATTCCACCAAAATCGAAAATCAATGGACGAAAATTATGGACAATGCCAATAATGTGATTTCAATACAAAAGCTGGTTACAGTTAATAATGAATGTCGTATCTGAGTAGTTCATAGGCGAAAATATTACATCAGTGACTTAATGAATCATGGCAGGCATATATTGGCATCGGACCATCGGTACATTATGACCAAAGTTACCAAGACATCTTTGACTTTCAGTGTACATGTTTCGTAAAGTACTACAGCCACTTACAGCTCCACAATTGAGGATCAGTGTTATGTATATATGTATATATATATATATTTATCACATACTTGTGCCTTTATCCGGGCGATAACACGGTGACATAAAAACGATATGTCCCGTGATATCGTTTTTTGTCCCGCGATATCGTTTTTTGTCACGCTCAAAACAAAGATGGCGTCCGACTGAAGGATCGATGAGAGATAAGAATAAAAATATTAAATAATACAAGGAAAATAACACAAAGAAATTTGCAGCTATTAAAAGATAAGTTAGTTTTGGTTTGTTTTTGTAATTTCTACCTGTTTAGCGTATTTTAAACAATCATTTTGAATTCATTTTGAAATGTACTCGAAGTGTAAATAATTTAAAATATAGTCTGGTTTTTGCTCTAGATAAAGGCACAAGTATGTGATAAATAGGTTATCATATTCGAGACTCGGTAATAACAGTTTTATCGCTCTCGTTATGATATCATATTTTGTCCCTCGTTCGCTGCGCTCACTCGTGACAAAATATGATATCGTCTCTCGAGCGATAAAACTGATATCACCTCGCCTCTCATATGATAACCTATACATATATATATATAATACTAAGGTGAATATATTATTGACTGTATCATACTTGCTATGTGAAATAACCTATGTGACTGACTGACTGATGATTATATAACTTTTACTGTGATTTACAGAAATAGTCATTTAATACTGTAAGAAGAGCGTTGTTAAGCTTCCTCAAAGATAAAAGAAAAACTTTGTAATGCTAACCTGTGAGTATACTGTATTTATGGCCTCAACAAAAGATTTGTCTAACAACCTCATTCATATTGTGCCAAACTGCATGTGGCATTGTGCATTTATAATGCACCTATCAATGTTTTTGTTGTGAGGGGGGAAGGGCGGGCATCACCAATTAAAGGATTTGACAGCCTTTCCAACGTTTTGGAAAAGATTAAAAATCCCCTGGTGATGCCTGCCCTCCCCCCCCCCCCTCATAGGGAAAACATTGATAGGTGCATAATAAACTTTACTTATTTCAAATTAATTATTCCAACTGTACTATCAACGTTACATAGTACATGGTATGCTGGTATTAGCCATTCCTGTTTATTTCAATTTCAGTACAAAACCCCATACCCCCATTCACCAGATTGTACTTGTATGTCTGTATTGTTATATGTACCGGTATGCTAATTATGCACAAAACTCATCTAAAACTGCACAAAGTAGCCTTAAATTGCACAAAGTCGCCTTAAATCGCACAAAGTCGCCTTAAATCGCATAAAGTCGCCTTAAATCGCCCAAAATCGCACGGCTTATTTTGTAAAATTTGCTTAAATCGCCTTAAGTCGCCGTTAGTTGCCTTAAGTTGCACAAAGTTACAGCGACTTTAGGTCCCAGAGTAGGCCTTTATTCTAACAGGGGCTGGCACTAAATAGAAAACGGTTGGGCGAAATGTAAAATCGTGCAAAAATAATTAAAAAATTTACCACTACAGTGTGTTTTATCGAAAATGAATCTTCATGTGACAAATTTCGAAAACATGCGAGCTTCTTTTATTCTCAAGGAAGAAACTTGGCGCGTGGGTGTTTCAGTAGCATGCACTCCTTTCTTTGTTTAGGCTGTTTACCTGAAATCTATTTTTGTGTTGACAGGCCGAGTGATACTACAAATGCGTATATTACAAAAAGGTTAACAAGATGGCGCTTAGCGATCGTTGAAAGTTACAAAATTTAAGCGAAAAATATGAAAAAAACTGCGCCTGTGTGGCTAGGAACTCATCGGATTTGAAGTGAGCATAGTACAAAATAGTAAGTCGTGTTGAAAGATTATAGTTCTAAGATGTGCACAAGAAAGTTTGCAAAGTCAGGCAGAAAACACGGACTTAAAATAACTTAATAACCGAAATAGACTAATTCCCTGACCATGGTATAGGCAAGAAGATAGTTTGAAGATCACAAAAAGGAGTTTTATCAAAGTTAACAATACTAATTGAGGTTCCAGTAGAGCGCTAACGAATGAGCTTGGGAGTGCTGCATGGGCAATAACGCAATGGAACTGAATTTATTTTGAAAGTTCGCAAGCTGATCTTTATGAGGATTTAGATATACAGATGGCAAAATTCTTCACCGTATTCCTCCCAACCATTTCTAATATGATTGTAAAGTACGTATGTTGGTGGCTGTCGATCGTCTGCTCATGCATGGTCCAATAACTTGCCTGATCATAACATAAAAAACCAGGAGTTGTGTCACCATTCGTGGCTTTGTGATTTTTTAATTATATGGCAAGAACAGACGATTGCACATCAGCGACAGGTTTGTCTGCATAAAATGCAGAGAATAAAGGAGATCAACAGATAATGTGGTGGGCGTAATCTTACAACATCTGTGGACACAATTCTTTTTCAATAGCTATAGATAAGTGCTAGACAAAGCTAAGTTAGTGTTATTATTAAAATTATGTAACTACTGCATAACTATGCAAATACATGTAGCTTGCTAAATATTTTGTGGACAGTTTGCGCTGATAATGCATACGAAACAAACGAATGATAGAGTGTTTGTAAGTATTTGTACGCTTTTTAGGCTTGTTTAGTCCTGATGACGGTAACGTCGTTTTCATGGTCATACATATTGAAAATATTCACGGAAATAATTTTGAAATCAGGCAAGTTATTTTACGTGTGCTTCAACCACTAACAAAATCGATTACATCATGTCAAACCGTCTATACAGTGAGGTGAAGGTCTTGTAGCATTCCCGACCACATAAAATTCTGACCAATTGTAGAACATATTGTAGCCATAAATAGAAAATCGCTTACTATAATTCTAAAGAGATAATTATGAAGACTTTTTGCAGAAAAGGAGGTAATACATCATGATGGAAAGTAATTTGTAATCAAGCAACGTATAATTTTGTGCAAGACCATGTAAATTTACTATCGCAAAGCTTTCGATCCGTAAGCTCCGATGCGGCTAATTTAAATCTACACGTCTTTAATACCGTACAGCTAAAGTTCTGCGATTTACGGTTACCATATACTTGCTTGTCTTGAATCTTTATTACATTTGTCTTGAAATCATTTGTTTTTCTTGCAAACTGATTGGTTAAAACTAGTGCGATTGACTCCCAAATCGCACTATTTTGGATCATTAATCGCATCATTTTTAAACCAAATGCATTTGAGTCAATCAATCATATGAACTTGCTAGCCAAACGATTTTTTCAAAGTACTTCAGACAAATGGCCAAATTTCCATATAATTTGCGGTTGATATTTAAAATACACAAATGGCGTGTTTTTTTTGTGAAACAGCTAACGTTGCCGCTTGCAGAGTGAATAAAATAAAGTGGAAATTACACTTCGTCTCGTGCAATATAATGTTGGTCCGAAATCAAATTTGTGATTACAAATCGCACTCCCGCTTTGCGATGTTGTAATCACGCGATTGATTTCCGTCTACATTATACTCCACTCAATGCACCTTTATTAATTAAACCATGGAAACATACGAGGAACTTTAAACTATATACCTCTTATCTGTTCAAGTACCATAAAAGGTAATTATTAAATATTTTCATTAAATAGAAATAAACTATGCATACGGCAGCACGTATTTTTAGAGATCTATAAGTAATTAGAACCGAATGAATATAGGATGGAGTTTTAGGTCGGTAAAACAGCTTATGAATTAAACGTTTTTGGATCTTTACATGTATATGCGTGACCCCTTTGTTTCAACAACAACATATTTACTCTTTATTAATTTTTTTGTATGTCGTTGAGACAGCTTATGAATCAAGCGTTTCTATATCTTACATGTATTTGCGCGTAACCCCTTTGTTTCAACAAAAAATCTTTATTAATAGAGCAGCTGAGCTGCATTAAGGTAAATGAGACATTTTACAGGAGATGGCCAAAAAAACTTCACAATCTTTCGCAAACCCACGCAGACGTGGTTGTAAAACATGCACGCATGTTGATAAAGTTTCATCCAAATCAGATCGAGTGTATTGCGTATTGCAAAAAGTACAACGTATATTGCAATACCATGCATAGCACGTATATACCAGTGATTGTTTTTTCCAGCCGCAACCAACATGTATTTATCATATCTGCATGTGATTTTTTGGCAAGAACTAACTCACGAGCCCACATTACACCAGAGATGAAGAGATTGATAGATAAAATAGAAGAGATCAACAGATAATATAGCAGGCCAATCGTTTGGTCCAATATTTTTAAGTGCATAATAGGCAAGTATAAAACATAAGTGAAGGTTGAAAGAAATATTTTCCAAAAATTATTCTATTTACGTGTATAATAAATTGAGTGATTCTCATGAAAAACAGTCCAACGTCAACGTTTAGAGTAAAAATAACCAAAACACGCGGGTGCGACTCCAAAAGCGCGTGGTTTGTACAAACCAGCCTTCTAAAGGGTATCATACTGCACTAACATAATTTAGGTTTGGCTTGCAAAGCTACCAATTTCTAAGGTATTACTTCAAGTTAAGTCTGTTTAAAAAACAAACCAAATCGAATCGGCACGTTTCAGTCCAATTATGATTTGGACTAAACCAAATTGAATCCAGACCAACTGCATGAAATGGTATAAATAGGCATAAATAGCAAATAGCTTATCCATCGGTACGTATCCAAACTGATGTGAATATTTCAGTTTTGACTGTGAAAACAATTCATTTTTAAAGCGCGAGATCAAAAATAATAGTAAGTTTGAATACGAGATATCATGCAGGAGTGTATAGATACTCCAGAGTTAACTGTAAAATCAGAAGATGATTATAAAGGTTCTAGATGAAGAAAGCAATGATAAGCCTGACTTGATGGTCGAAAGCAATTGTTAACTGATAGGCGGTATGTCTAGTCTATCTAAATATCTTAAAAACCAATTTTTTCATATAATATAATACATTTTCATATATCATTAATATATTACACTTGTGCTTTGGTGGTATCAATTTTTAAAGAAATATGAAAGGTATCATAGTAACGTGTATGTACGTGTGCATGCTTTTGATCATTTTGGTTAAAAAAGTCATTTGATCGATTCTTATCCAAAGAGTTACTATTGAACAGTTATGTTCCATTTATTATTTACAACTTAAATGATATGGGAGAATTGATAGAAAAAAACTACACTACCCTTGGCGACCAACCTTTGCTAATTGCTATACGCGTTGTTACACAGGCATTATGTTGTTTTTCACCCATGCGCCTTCAAGTGACAAGCTTAATTACAAAAAAAACTAAGTATTGAGAATTTAAACATTCCAGAACAGCACGTACGGTCCTTTATATTTAGCAAAAAATAAGTCATGCACATCAGCGACACGTTTATGGATATTTTGAATCAATAAGCATAAAGCATAAAGCATAAAGAAATCGGCGATATGAATAGATGTTTATTATGGACATAACTTTCGGGCTGTCAGTAACTCTAATTATGCAAGTGACAGGCAACTACTAGGCGCAAGTCAGTGTTGAAACAAGGATCTCCGCAAAATAGTAAGTATGTATATTCTGATAAATAGTTATTTGTAATCCTCTATGGTAAAACATACGTTAACGCTTTAAAAAAACGTTGTTAAATCCCTTTCCAAACCGTTCGTCAGCCGTAAATATGGGAAGCGCTAACCACGATAAAGGTCAGGATGACCATGATAAGGTTTTTAAAAAAATGAGAAAACACTTTGAACTATCTGTGAAAACAATTTGAGCCAGTGGCGAAGCCAGCTTCATGCGACTGGTCATGCTATTTCGCGACGAGCGCCAAAGGTACAAACCAGCCTTCTAAAGGGTATCATATTGCACTAACATATTTTAGGTTTTACCTCAAGTTAAGTCTGTTTAAAAAACAAACCAAATCGAATCGACAAGTTTCAGTCCAATTATGATTTGGACTATACCAAATTGAATCCAGACCAATTGCATGAAATGGTATAGGCATAAATAGCAAATAGCTTATCCATCGGTAGTGTATATAGGTATTTAAACTGATGTGAATATTTCAGTTTTGACTGTGAAAACAATACATTTTTAAAGCGCGAGATTAAAAATAATAGTAGGTTTGAATATGAGATATCATGCAGGAGTGTATAGATACTCCAGAGTTAACTGTAATACCAGAAGATGATTATAAAGGTTCTAGATGAAGAAAGCAGTGATAAACCTGACTTGATGGTCGAAAGCAATTGTTAACTGATAGGCGGTATGTTTAATCTATCTAAATATCTTAAAAACCAATTTTTTCATATAATATAATACATTTTCATATATTATTAATATATTACACTTGTACTTTGGTGGTATCAATTTTTAAAGAAATATGAAAGGTATCATAGTAACGTGTATGTACCTGTGCATGGTTTTGATCATTTTGGTTAAAAAAGTCATTTGAACGATTCTTATCCAAAGAGTTACTAGTGAACAGTTGTGTTCCATTTATTATTGACAACTTAAATGATATGGGAGAATTGATAAAAAAACTACACTACCCTTGGCGACCAACCTTTGCTAATTGCTATACGCGTTGTTACACAGGCATGTTGTTTTTCACCCATGCGCCACTAACTGACAAGCTTAATTACAAAAAAAACTAAGTATTGAGAATTTAAACATTCCAGAACAGCACGTACGGTCCTCTATATTTAGCAAAAAATAAGTCATGCACATCAGCGACACGTTTATGGATATTTTGAATCAATAAGCATAAAGCATAAAGAAATCGGCGATATGAATAGATGTTTATTATGGACATAACTTTTGGGCTGTCAGTAACTCTAATTATGCAAGTGACAGGCCACTACTAGGCACAAGCCAGTGTTGAAAAAAGGATCTCCGCAAAATAGTAAGTATGTATATTCTGATAAATACTTATTTGTAATCCTTTATGGTAAAACATACGTTAACGCTTTAAAAAAACGTTGTTAAATCCCTTTTCAAACCGTTCGTCAGCCGTAAATATGGGAAGCGCTAACCACGATAAAGGTCACGATGACCATGATAAGGTTTTTAAAAAAATGAGAAAACACTTTGAACTATGTATGAAAACACTTTGAGCCAGTGACGAAGCCAGCTTCATGCGACTGGTCATGCTATTTCGTGACGAGAGCCAAAGGTGCGAGTCCAACGCACATGAGAGGGGGGGTCTGGGGGAATCTCCCCGGGAAAATTTTGAAATCTAGACTCCCAGAATCACCATTTGCGGCAATCTAAGATGAAATTTGAAGGAATAGCTTGACCTAATGAAGGGCAAAAATATTCAAGCATATTTCGGACAACAAGATAGATAGAAAGAAATAAGAAAACCCCATTCACAGACACCGGCAGATATTGATGATATTATAATAATTCGTATCGCCGTGTATTCCAAAATAATCCGCAGTTTTAGCGCCTGATCAAATTTCATTTCAATATTTATCTCAATTTCACTGAAAAAATATATCTCAATCGAATTTTCTACCATTTTGCTACCATTGACATTTTATATACTGTTGCAATTGCTAGGGTATGATGAGCATAAATATAGTTGAATGAAATCCATAGTCCGTCTAGTTAAAAAGTTACAAGCGAATTTACATGATGTTTTTGCAGCGTCTCATCAAATTTCTTGTCTAATATGTTTCTCAATTTAACTGCTTTAAAATTTCCCGATCAAATTTTGCCAGCACATTGACATATTATATATTGTTGTAATTACTAGGATATTATGAGCATAAATATATTTGAATGAAACTCGTAGCAGTGTAGCAGGTCTAGTTAAAAAGTTACGAGCGAATTTATATCGGGTTTTTTGGTTGTCATGCGCCAGAGCAGAGGCATGACAAGAGAGAATAATTTTGCGGAATACGCATGCGCTGAAGACGGCTTAAGATGATTTAGCCAATAGGATGGCAATGTTCCTAATTGGAAGTCATGCTGGCCTGAATAGAGCATGACATACGGGCATATTTACCCAGTTGTCGTGCTCGATAGCCTGCATTAAGGGAAAATTACGGAACAGTTCGAAGTGGCCAAATATAATTCGAATTCGCTTAATTTTAAGGGATTTTTGAAATAACATAATTATTAAGTGTTTTAAACTGCAATTTAATATTTTGAAAAAAACGTATTTTTCGACAAAATTTTACTCATGCCCAGCTTGGCAAGCATGACCGCTAGCTTCCCACAGCTTTGAGCTATCTGTGAAAACACTTTGAGCTATCTGTGAAAACACTTTGAGCTATCCGTGAAAACACCATGAACTATCTCTAAAAACATAATTGAGCTGTCCGTGTAAACAATTTAAGCCACCCGTGAAAACTCTTTGAGCCAAATCCGTGATTTTTTGTCTGACCGTGAAAAAAGCTAGTTCGACCATTTTGCTTTAATTCGTTTTCTTTGTCAGATAATACGGTTTAATTTGAACCGCTTACATGATGTCCATATAATCGTCAGACCGTGCTAAATAGCTAAAGCAATCAGGCGAAAGGTTTGTTGACACTGTGGCATATACAATTATTTTAATAAGCCTTTCCACAGCAATCAGCGTGGCGCATACTATATAAAATATTTGCTCGTGATAAGCAATATTAAAGATTTAATTAGAAATGCCGAGCCCTAGGATATCAAAATTGTGTGCCTTCAAAATACATTCAAATTCTTTATATATGGCTCTATGAACTATATTTTCATGGTCTGCAAATACGAAAAATAAAGGATCAAGCATTTAACAACATTTTACTATGGTTGTATTGATGACCGTAAGTATATAATTATACGGATCGGTGGTAATCCGGCCTACACGGTGACAATAATTTTCTTAATTTAAAGATATCTATTATCTATATACAAAACACAATTTTAACATGTAATAGTGAACAAAAAGGGACAGGAAGGTTCTTTATCAAAACATTGCTCCAGAAATGTTTTAAAACGGCAAATTTTGATGGACTCCATCATTCCATGATCAAGAAGTGAGTCTAGGAAACGTGTTCCTAATTCTAATCACGAAATATTCGTTGTGATTTCTTTCCTTGATTTTCTATACCTATGTTGAGATGCTGATATTTCGTGCAAAATGATTTATTTGCTTGTGGGATCTCATACATTTATATAAGGTAAGAGACATTTAACATTCCAGTTCCAGAAATACATATGTCAGTCTAAAGTTCTCAACAAATTATATCGTGGAGACTTCAGGCAGTGTGCTACAGAATTGATTTAAATGACGCTATCAGGTTAATATATTTATGTATTGTATACAATTTTAGTAAAATTTTCTTTACTTGCAACTACACAATAATAAAACAGCCATATGTTGGTGGTATTATGACAAAAGAATCTTGTTTAATATATGTACCATGAAAGTCTTTAATTTGAATTAAATTCTAAAAAATGCAATCTTACTAGGACTCTGGGCAGAGTGCCTGGCAAGTCACTCAGACATTGATTTTTGGTTGTCTTAGTGATTACATAAGATGTGCTAGCAATGTCTTAAAATGCCTTGGAAGGTACCCTGATAATAACTGATTTAAAAAGGAGTTCGCTGGGCAGGACAGGAATAAGTGAATATACCTCACCCCTAATGAACGCTCTAGTAACAGCCTTGTGCCCATTTTCGTTTTGGCAGGCGGAGAGAACGCCTTAGCAGGCGTCTTGCCATATTATGTAATCCAATAGTACTTTATACTGGTGAATTTCTAAAGGTGACTTTGTAAACTTCTATCAAATTTCAAGATAAAAATCCACCCACATAAAGTCGAGTGTCTTCAAGCTTCAAAATAATTTGAAAGTTACGCGCAATCGTTAGGAAAATTCTTCGTGGGCGACCGTACCGGGGGGAGTGAATACTTTCACAAATACGTTTGCTTGTTTCAACAGCTAGCCAAGTAAACACATTTCATATTATTCTATTTTCACGTATAGTTGCGTATTGTTTAGTTTTTAGGCTTTAACTACATGCAAAAAAATCTGACAGACATTTGTGTTTTCCCAGGTTTTTTTTTAAAGGGCGGTTTTTATTATGCCAAAGTAAAACATAACTAAGCGTCTGCCAATAAAAGCAACTATTAGCACACTAAGGTTTTAAAATTGAAACGTATGTATCTGCAGTACATAACCCTCAAAATGGAAATGGGGGAAATGGGGGGAATGGGTAAGTCTGTCAGATTTTTTTGTTAAAAACAAAACAATGCACAAATATAAACAAGCTAACGTATTCGTGAAAATATTCACCCCCCCCCCCCCGTATGGTCACCCACTAGGAATTTTCGTGACGATTGGGCGTGACTTTCAAATTATTTTGAAGCTTGAAGACACTCGATTTTATGTGCAGTGGCGGATCTAGCGTAAGTCAAAATAAACTACCACAGCTCATTCAGGATATATTTACATTTTAAAATACCTTCAAAGCAACTTCATTGGTTAGATTTTATTCTTTTGAAATTCATAACCTATGACATTGTCATAAAGTTATTTTGAATTTAAAATTGAGCTGCTATAATTTATTTTGACTTACCCTGGATCCGCCACTGTTTATGTGGGGTGATTTTTGTATTGAAATTTGACCGAAGTTTGCAAAATCACCTTCAGAAATTCAATAGTATAAAGTACTATTGGATTACGTAATATAAATACACATGACGAAGAAATCACATGAATTTATCGGACACAAAAGCGGAAAACTTCTTTATGGCGGCAATTTTGGCTAATTTTCGAGGATACAAAATCGAAGATAAAGTTGACGGCACAGTCCCAAAACAAGTCAAGAATGGTCTGAGTTGTTCCTTAGACATCTGTGATTATGGTAAAGTACAAGAATTGTATGAGACTTCTGCTACTCGGCAATAAAAAGCAAACAAGTCGGAAAATATGGCTGAAATCGTGTTTTTGCGGGGGGTAAGTGAAATACAATGCCTTACATATCTATAAAACAATGTCGATCCTTTTGAAATCTGCAATAATTGGATTTAATTGAACATGGTTTTTCATGTTATAATAATTTCTGTAGGAAATATGTAATTTTAATTTCTGCCAGCGATTTTAGTGATTTTATGCATAATTAGCTATCGACCTGACATATTAAATGGTGAATTTCTTGGAAAATATTATAGTTAGGCAGTGTTTATCTTCTAATAACGTACCGTTATAAACAACCCTTCCAAACACTATAGCCAGTTCAGAAAGCTGTTGCTTGCATTGGTCTGAAGTTAGAGCTACTGTATGTCGACACTGCCATTTTAGGGCGGGGTCATTTTGAAGACTTTAGTCCCGCATTTAGCTTTTGGAACATATGCCATGTTGACCGGATTGGTCATTATATATCCTAAAACAGTTGAGATTATCTCTGGTAAATGAAACGCATGCAAAACCCTATACAGGCCCTAGACTATACGGCAAATGACAAAGAACACTTTTGAAATCAAAGTTGATGCTGCCGGAAAACGATTTGTTACTCAAACAGTGGACGAAATAGGCAAAAATCAAAGGAAGGATGTATGAAAGCCTTCAATCTGACTCTTGTCCTGTTAAAACTTTTGAAAAGTACATTTCAAAACTTAATCCTGACCTTGAGGCTTTTTGGCAAAGACCGCGAGAAAGCCATTTAGGTGCTGACGAAAATATAATTATGGTATTTCCGAGCTCCTGCCGGTGAAAAAAAGATGGGAAACATGATCAAAGATACGTCTATTCAATACCAGCTGAGCAAAATCTACACCAACCACGGTCTGATATCTATTGCCACTGAAATCTTGAATGCAGCGGGATTTAATCAACGACCGAGAAATTATGAAAACAAGCGGCCACAAAAGTGTGACAAGTTTACAAAGCTATCATAAAAGAATCACCGATCAATGCAAGGAGAGCTTTTCCAACTGCATTGGAAAAGCAATTGTTTGCTCTGCTCTTGAGAAAGAAAAGGTGGAATCAGTAGAAGACACAAGACAGCTTCCCAAATCTCCAGTTTCATCTATTCCATTACATTCACCCACTGGAAGCCCACTTGTGTTCAACTTTCAACAAACAAATTCGCGTGAATCAAGTTCGCCTTTCACGCTTAGTTTCAAGACCGGACAGATGACTTTTAATAACAGTCATGTCACATTTAACTTTGATATTCGTTAAATATTTTCTCTCTTGACAGTAATATATTTATGCTTGTTTTGAAAGTATATATCTTCACGCACTTTGATTTTAAGCCATCGAAATGACAATTAGTTATGTTAATTCATTGTTAAACAAGTCACTTCGTTTTTTTTGCATTTTTTGTTCCATATAATAAAACACCTATGGGATTCATCTTCGCCCAATGTGGCAAAATATTAAGTTTCGAGTGCAATAGTGGGCTCAAATTTTGGTCTCGTAAACACAATTTTTTTCAATACAATGTCAATAAGTCAAGATATATTAAAATGAGATGCAATAAGAATCCAAACAACTAACAAATGTTGGCGTATCTTTCGGTTTGTGTGATGACATATATAAGTGACTGGCATTTAAGGCTTTTATTTACTTTACTCTTTAAAGCAAATCAGCTTTAGAATGAAAGAAACGTCTCCGCAAAGCAGTAAGTACGTTTAGAATATGACAGGTCTGAGGATATTGTTAACAATATTTTGGAAAAAGCATTGTAAAACTATATATAAAACAATTCAGTTCAATTATTTCAATAATAATAATCTTCTGTATTACCTAGATGGCAATCAAATATTTGGCACCCGCGACATGTTTATTCCTAGCAGGTACGAAATTACGAAAATAATCAAGAAATATTTGGAAATCAGACTACTTCGTAAATTTGTGGAAGGGACTACATACGATGTTCATAATTAGGATAACCTTTATATAAAAGAATGATATGTGCTGATTATTTTCAGGCAAAAACTCTCCAGTGTAATCACTTCAAACAATGGCAAAATCCATCGAATTGAATTATAATACCTGTGTTATCGAATTTTTGAGAAATACTAAATTCTATGACTAAAAAGTTGTTTTTATAGGTGTTAAAAACGGACCACACCTGTATGATTGGGTAGAATATATGGCAATAATTAATTATACCTATGAGAGCGGGAAAGCTTTTTTTGGACTAAAGTCTTGTTGATGCTTCATGGTCCACTTGAATTTTGAAAAATATAAGCAAAATGGCTGACAGATTTGGAAAGATAAATGGGAATGATCTCAAAAATTTAGTCAATATTACGAAAAATTCAGTAATTTTTTTTTATTCAAACAAGCGAAAATAAATTTGGAATTTTGCCTACAAACTGGTGACAAATTTTTCGAAAATGCTCATGCTGCATTATGCTGGCGACCACGAAAAAAATCACGCCTATATATAGCATGCACGTGGGTACGCTATTAATTGATAGACACAAGCTGGACATATTTCTTAAATTTATAGGGCTGTTGCTTAGCTTCAGTGAGGCTGATGTTTTCCTACACAATCCAAGAGGTTCTAACAATCGTCTCAATGGAGCTGATGCGAACAGAAAAAATAACAACAGATTGTTTGATTCTCAAGTAAGTTCTAAATCTACATAAACATTTAACCGTTCTTGATTTCATTATTGACTACTTCCATACTGATATAAATACCACATAGCATGCATGCATTAATCCTTATTTCCTTGCATCAGTTCAACGGTTATATGCCTTTCTGTCATTTAAATATCAATTGTCGCTACTAGTATTTCATTTTTGAACATCCCAAGAATTCCTAAGAATTAACATGACTTCAACAAGTTTGACACAGTAATAATACGCTGATGTATTTATTTTCCTGCAAACAAATACTCTGGTTTGCAAGAGATGAATATTCTGGAAATAACAAAATGTATGGTTTGATTTGTACCCATCTCATTTTTATTTTCACATGAGTTAACACACAATGGGCATCAATCCGACTGCAGATATGCAAGGGCTGGGAATCCGACTTATGTTCATAGAAGGTGAAAAAATAAAAAAATAATAAACTTTATGCATAACTAGAATATAACGAATATGTCTCATTCCCACAATTACTAAAACAACTTTTTTCCTTGCGTCCTGACAATTAAACATCTAAACTTGGTTATTTTCCACTACCTTTTATCCCGACGTGTAACCCTGTCATCCATATAGTATGCCCTACAAACATTTAGCGATGTTTTTATACTAAGTAGTCTATGTTTCCCCACATCCGTGCAACACGAGTTTATTGTACTGTCTTATTAGAACAATGCCAAGGGAGGTTACAATGTAGGAGACAAAGATCAACGATCAAAAAGCGAGGAGACGCAATTTAACATGGTAGGTATATATATTCTAAGAAAACTCTACAAGTTTATACTAGTTTGATTGTTTTGTTTCACAACATTATATATATTATTTCAATATCGCATGTTTGCATGCTACTCGTTCCGTTGACGGTTATCTGACGTGTGTACATCTACACTACTTGTTTAAAGAAACTCACCCAAACTCATATAAAACGTACGGAGATTTGTTCAGCCCGTTCTATTTCTATCAGATTGTATATGTCCAGATAAAGCACAAAGTCTCAGAAAATATGGTACGTTACTTAATTGTCATTTTTTCAGCACTATTTTCAAAGTAGTGCAGGTCATTTGGGATCTTCGGGACTAGAAGGAAAGTCTCTACTAAAAATTGAATGGACCAACCAACATGGATGTGGTGATAAAGACTTAAACTGCAACTTTGTTCTTCAATATCGATGTCAAGATGAGACGAAACACCAGACTTTAAATGCTCATTCAATGAGGAACGGTAAGACAGATTTTCTGACACATAAAAAATCTAATTACAGACTTTTTGTGCCATCACTCAGCTGCTGAGCAATAATGAAATCATTATTGTATAATTATTCAATCTCCATTGGAAAGGAAGTATTAGTATAAGTTAAGAATAGTAACTTACGATAAATATATAAGAGAGTATAACATTGTTATTTGTGGAGTTAAATTAAAGAAAAACATTCACGCCGCTCAAGCCGCTCGGCTTGAAGCCAATTGGCTTGAAGTCGTCATTGATAAGAGAACTTAAACTAATTCCAGGGCAATAGCCAGGCCGGCAATTTGATCATGCTATACAAATTTTGAATCATTTTCTCATTGTTTATTTATTTATAAGTTAATTATTTCTGTGGCTAAAATGGCAGAATATTTGCGCAGCAACTTTGAATTAATTTTCAGAGTGGCTCCGCGCTCAGTGTTTGTGTTGGAAACTAGTAATATGTTGTAGCACGTACGACAGTACGCAATACACTTCACTTCTAGGACAACATTTTTTTCAATTACATTTTTAAACATGTAGTAAAACTCGCATTAGCCACAGCATGGGAAAAACGAATAGTCCTAGTGCATTTACTGTTGCATTTTGATCGGCAATGCAATATGCAGTTATTAGGCATAGTTGTTAATTGACCACATTATCATAATGGCTCAAGTTTAATCACAATAACTTTCTGATTAGATAGAACCATAGTATTTAATGGCTCATGGATTATATACGGCGTTTATATTTGAAAATAATTTTTACTTTATATAGTTACTCATTTTGTTTAAATCATAAAAATATTAGAATAAAATTGACATTTTACCCGGAATTATCCGCAGGTTATAAGACTGATTCTCCACAGTACACAAAACAATGGCTGAAAACTCGTTCAGAGAAAAACGCAAGACTGAGTTCAGATTCAGCCAGTCTTTCACGAGGCCTACAAGAGCCCTGGGAATCGTATGATAAATGTGCTAAGAGAAATCGTTTGGGTAAGTCATTAAAAATTTATTATTTATAAACTGCCAGACATTAAAATAGACTTGAGGTTAAGATTTTATATTCTGGAGAATTTTTGCTCGCCTAGCTCATGCTCCCTCAAATGCGTCCATTCTGTAATATTATACTGCGTGCAAACAACAATAAAATTTATTAATACCATCAGCTCGACTGATAAAATTTTGGAATACAAAATGTTGATTTGTCGCAGGGATTAGTTGTTTCCTTCATTTACAACAACAAACGGTATGACTTTGCACAACGACGGACAATGGTAAAACACCGTGATGTTCAACCACAAGCAACTATGATAATGATGGAAAGCGGGGGAATTGTCACCTTACTCAAACCAAGCCTCACGTTAAGCAATATTTGTAATTATCATGATAACAAATTGCCCGTCATCAGACCACGATGATACACAGACAACAGTCATAATTACCCTAATTAATCATGTTCCTATGATTATCTTGACATATGACTGTCATGAGATTCAATATTCATGTTTTATAGTAATGTTAATAAATAGTAAATTATTTGAATTCACATTTATCATTCCTTATTTCATAGCAATTTCATTTATTAGTCCAAAACTTATATATTTATAATTCTATATTAATCGCTGTTTTTTAGGAATAAAATGCGTTATAAAAACTACAAAAGGAAATTGCTGTGTTTTTCCTTTCATTTACAAAAGCAAGAGTTATTCCGCGTGCACAACAGCAGACAATGGAAACAAATTATGGTGCGCAACAACTAACAATTATGATCAGGACAGAAAATGGGGCAACTGTCAGAGCACTCAGGGTAAGCATCAGTCGCATGGTATACTATGCAAACAAAATACAGCAGGACTTGCACCTCAGAACTTCAATATCTGTAGAAACGTCGTGTAAGACAATGAAAAGGCACTAAACCCAAAAAGCATCTGCACAGGAGAGTGATTTCTACAACAATGGAATAATCGAGCAACAATCTGTTCATTATCCCATCAAAGCATCTTATTATATAAGTAGGTTAAAATCTGTAATGAGATGGCCAATCAACGTGAATTAAGAAGGCATAATACACGGCAACTTAGAAATTTCATGTTCTAAATCGGGAAAGCGATACAATAAAACCGAGTTTCACAAAATTAAGAAAATTAAAGACGAAATTTCACAAGATCTAAAAACTAAAAACTTTTTGCATCGGAATTCTTTAATAGTAAATTATTTGAATTCACATTTATCATTCCCTATTTCATACCAATTTGATTTATTAGTCCAAAATTTATATATTTATAATTCTATATTAATCGCTGTTTTTTTAGGAATAAACTGCGTCATAAAAACTACAAAAGGAAATTGCTGTGTTTTTCCTTTCATTTACAAAAGAAAAAGTTATTCCGCGTGCACAACAGCAGACAATGGAAACAAATTATGGTGCGCAACAACTAACAATTATGATCAGGACAGAAAATGGGGCAACTGTCAGAGCACTCAGGGTAAGCATCAGTCGCATGGTATACTATGCAAACAAAATACAGCAGGACTTGCACCTCAGAGCTTCAATATCTGTAGAAACGTCATGTAAGACAATGAAAAGGCACTAAAACCAAAAAGCATCTGCACAGGAGAGTGATTTCTACAACAATGGAATAGTCGAGCAACAATCTGTTCATTATCCCATCAAAGCATCTTATTATATAAGTAGGTTAAAATCTGTAATGAGATGGCCAATCAACGTGCATTAAGACGGCATAATACACGGCAACTTAGAAATTTCATGTTCTAAAATCGGGAAAGCGATACAATAAAACCGAGTTTCACAAAATTAAGAAAATTAAAGACGAAATTTCACAAGATCTAAAAACTAAAAACTTTTTGCATCGGAATTCTTTAATAGTAAATTATTTGAATTCACATTTATCATTCCCTATTTCATACCAATTTGATTTATTAGTCCAAAATTTATATATTTATAATTCTATATTAATCGCTGTTTTTTTAGGAATAAACTGCGTCATAAAAACTACAAAAGGAAATTGCTGTGTTTTTCCTTTCATTTACAAAAGAAAAAGTTATTCCGCGTGCACAACAGCAGACAATGGAAACAAATTATGGTGCGCAACAACTAACAATTATGATCAGGACAGAAAATGGGGCAACTGTCAGAGCACTCAGGGTAAGCATCAGTCGCATGGTATACTATGCAAACAAAATACAGCAGGACTTGCACCTCAGAACTTCAATATCTGTAGAAACGTCATGTAAGACAATGAAAAGGCACTAAAACCAAAAAGCATCTGCACAGGAGAGTGATTTCTACAACAATGGAATAATCGAGCAACAATCTGTTCATTATCCCATCAAAGCATCTTATTATATAAGTAGGTTAAAATCTGTAATGAGATGGCCAATCAACGTGCATTAAGACGGCATAATACACGGCAACTTAGAAATTTCATGTTCTAAAATCGGGAAAGCGATACAATAAAACCGAGTTTCACAAAATTAAGAAAATTAAAGACGAAATTTCACAAGATCTAAAAACTAAAAACTTTTTGCATCGGAATTCTTTAATAGTAAATTATTTGAATTCACATTTATCATTCCCTATTTCATACCAATTTGATTTATTAGTCCAAAATTTATATATTTATAATTCTATATTAATCGCTGTTTTTTTAGGAATAAACTGCGTCATAAAAACTACAAAAGGAAATTGCTGTGTTTTTCCTTTCATTTACAAAAGAAAAAGTTATTCCGCGTGCACAACAGCAGACAATGGAAACAAATTATGGTGCGCAACAACTAACAATTATGATCAGGACAGAAAATGGGGCAACTGTCAGAGCACTCAGGGTAAGCATCAGTCGCATGGTATACTATGCAAACAAAATACAGCAGGACTTGCACCTCAGAACTTCAATATCTGTAGAAACGTCATGTAAGACAATGAAAAGGCACTAAAACCAAAAAGCATCTGCACAGGAGAGTGATTTCTACAACAATGGAATAATCGAGCAACAATCTGTTCATTATCCCATCAAAGCATCTTATTATATAAGTAGGTTAAAATCTGTAATGAGATGGCCAATCAACGTGCATTAAGACGGCATAATACACGGCAACTTAGAAATTTCATGTTCTAAAATCGGGAAAGCGATACAATAAAACCGAGTTTCACAAAATTAAGAAAATTAAAGACGAAATTTCACAAGATCTAAAAACTAAAAACTTTTTGCATCGGAATTCTTTAATAGTAAATTATTTGAATTCACATTTATCATTCCCTATTTCATACCAATTTGATTTATTAGTCCAAAATTTATATATTTATAATTCTATATTAATCGCTGTTTTTTAGGAATAAACTGCGTCATAAAAACTACAAAAGGAAATTGCTGTGTTTTTCCTTTCATTTACAAAAGAAAAAGTTATTCCGCGTGCACAACAGCAGACAATGGAAACAAATTATGGTGCGCAACAACTAACAATTATGATCGGGACAGAAAATGGGGCAACTGTCAGAGCACTCAGGGTAAGCATCAGTCTACTACGCAAACAAAATACAGCAAGGCTTGCACCTCAGCTTATCATTTCTTTACACTGTGCTCCGCAGAGGCCTTTTGTTTTTTTAACGGGTGCCTTAATTTAAAGCCTCTGCCAGTTATATAATGTTTTCAAGAAGAAGGAATTGCATATTAAATTATTGCAAAATATAAAAAGTTTCAAAAGGATATGCATTTTCTCCAACATAAAATGAATGTTTGTTATAATTATAAACAATTTTAGTTGCCATCTATGATAAGATTTTGCGACCGAATATCACGAATATCTATATCGGAGGTATTGCCACGTCATGCCATGTTCAAGAAATCGCTCACTTGAACACATTATATGGCAGGGGCTTCCCTTCTCAAATTTTTGCTTCCCATAATCCTTCGTGAACTTCAATATCTGTAGAAACGTCATGTAACTTTTCACTATATCTTGGCTCGCTGGCCGAAAGAGTTATTTTATGAAACAAATCGAGGAGTGAAGGATCGGGGATTATCACCCCTAGGGCCGCCCTTCTTGGGGATTATCACCCCTATGGCATTCAATATCTTTTAGCAGGTCTTACATATACCCCCGCTAGATGAAAATATGAGGCCATATAGGAGTCTATATTGGGTTAGATTACAATTCGAAAAATATTTTTTTAGAAAGCAACTGCGCGGCAAAAACTACTGCTGGGTATTGCTGTGCTTTTCCTTTCATTTACAAAAACAAGAGGTATGACTCTTGCACAAGTGTAGACCATAATAGATTGTGGTGTGCAACGACAAGCAACTATGATAAAGATGGAAAGTGGGGGAATTGTAACAGTGCACAGTCTGATGAACCTCTGGGTATGTGAATAGGCATAATATATGCTATAACAGCATTGAAAGTTTATTCGACTTATATTGCGAGGGAAGTGATGTATGTACCTCAATTTTAGTGTTACAAATGAGAAATAAAAGGCCGCATAAACATTAGGTCGAACTTATGCAGACTATTACTTAATCCTATAACTAGTTAATAATTTCCCAATTAAGTTATATATAGTATTTGAAGAAATAACTCTAAACTTCCTTTCACCTGCATGGAGTTGTTGGTTTAATTTCAATAAATATAAGTCGAATATATCCTTAAATATAAATATATCCTTTTAATTTGATCAAGTAAATTCGCTTTACTATTTAATGAGAAATGTAGTAACGGGCAAACCTGCTTTAATTTATAACTAGACATGAAATTTCTCCTCCCCTCTCCTCCCCAACCTCTGGCTTAGCCTCTGTATTGAACTTCAATATATATATATATATATATATATATATATATATATATATATATATATATATATATATATATATATATATATATATATATATATATATATATATATATATATATATATATATATACTGATTGTAATTACCAAGAAGGTTATATTTTCAGGATGAAAGTATAGAGCGCTCGATACCATTACTGGTAGAGCGAATTATTAAACACAATAGACAAAATTTTGCCGTCGCTACTCTGAGTTTCACGCGGTTAGGCGATCATCAGGCAACTGACAGATAAGTTTAATTATTCACATATATATTATTTACATGCAAATAAACACCTCACTTTGGCTCATGTTACTTGTAAATAATATATATGTGAATAATTAAACTTATCTGTCAGTTGCCTGATGATCGCCTAACCGCGTGAAACTCAGAGTAGCGACAGCAAAATTTTGTCTATTGTGTTTATATATGTATAAATATATATATATATATATATAAATATATATATATATATATATATATATATATATATATATATATATATATATATATATATATATGTATATATATATATATATATATATATATATATATTTATACATATATATATAATATATATATAATATATATATATATATATATATATATATATATATATATATATATATATATATATATATATATATATATATATATATATATATATATATATATATATATATATATATATATATGCTAGTTTTATATATGTGCTAGTAACTCAGGTTTCTCATCTCTTTTTCGAAGTATCAGAAAGATATCCTCGGTCTTATCAAGACGAAGGAAAAGGAACAGGAGGTATTTTTTCAGTTTTTCACGCGATTGCAGTTGCATCAACGATTTTACTTGATTGGCATTGACGATTTTTCACAGGATGTGAATTTTCCTTTCCATTATTTTTTTAATGCGAATAATGTTTTTATATTAATAAATATGCGAGAAAGGATTATTAGTTATTTAATTTATTATATGATCATAGGGTTTTACACACTGTTATTAGTTGAAATAAAGTTCGTATTCAGCTGCATTCGATATTTATCGCACGCGAAATTTGTCGTATGAGCGTTTTTTGATAGGCTGACATCTTCTCGCTACCCTAAAATATAAACATGGGTATGATTTTCTGAATTTTATGATTTATTCCATGCAATTTTGCATGAAAACATTTGGCTTCATTAAAATGAAATAGACCTCGTGGTTATATATTTTGCCAGAAAGCAAGTCGATAAGAAAGTTTTGTTTTTATATTTCACTTGTATTTGTTGTCTGTTAGTATCAAATATCCGGTACCCCTATACTCATCTTGTACTCAAATAATATACAAATTATTCTGTGGTTGGTTCGTAGGTACGATTACTATTACTTACTCATTGCGAAATTCGTTAAATTTAAACGTTCCCTGTGATCACTTGTTCATTAATTTTAACGATCCTTTACAACTCGTAAATGAAAATCGTACACCATCGGCAACCGTGAACTATTCTCTATTCAAAGTATAATCAAAGATTAGAGACTACAAAAAAGCGTAAGGTCAATAGCTATAACCAAATCTGGAATTTGGCCCACAGTTTTTTGGAAATTGGAAGCATAAGACGAACAAAAGCAAAATTGCACCGACTATTTATATTCGCACGTGTTGATAAATTAAAGTTTTTAGCAATGATACAGGAAGAATAAAAAAAAACATACGAAAAGCTTTCATATGAGGAAATTGCGTTCAAAGAATTTGAAGCATTTTTTTGGAGAATTTAATACTGAATTTCAAATTTAGTGGGTGCGGAATGTGTTGAAATCTATCGAATATTTTGAATGAATTGACGATAAACAAATTATTGAATTCAACATTTGCGTGACATGAAGAATGAATAACCCTGAAGCTTGCCGTTATCACCGAAATATAGGCTCTTGATTACCCCGTGCTCAATCTTGTTGAATATTTGTTAACTGTTATTTTCTTCTCATAAGCGAAATCCTTACTATGCGAGGATATGCTGACATAGTTTGACACATAATCCGACGCATGTTTTCTGCGAGTTTTTAATGTCTTTTTACCTGAAACGAGTAAATGTGTAGTAACTGCAGGAAATGAGAAGACTTTTCGCTAAACCAATAGCTTTTTCGATGTTTCTAAGACCCCGTTTACACTATGCCAAAAGATTCCGTATTCGTTGCTAATCCGGAATGTTTTGATGTCAGATTCGTTTTACCGTTTACACTATGGAACATGAATCCAATACAAAACTATCACAGATAGATCATGGATCCGGAACTTTCGAGTCCGGAAAAGTTTGTGGGAATTTTGTATCCGAGAAAGTTTTAATCCAACAAAACCTCTAGTGTAAACTCTTTACATAAAGAATTAGAGTGAATGTGCTCTCTCGTGTGGTTTTGGAATATATTGCCATCAATTTCAACAATTAAAATCGGTCAAAAAATCAGAAAATAAGATTGGTAGACTCGCGGTTGTGCTCCAAGTATTGACAATTGCTGTGCGAGTCTGTGCAGTGTAGACGCCGTGGACTTGAAAGACAAGGAATCCGGATGTTTTTTCGAATCCCCAAACTTTTGCTCTAGTGTAAACAGGGTCTAAGGAGTTTCATGAATGCCCATGATGTTGGAAGTGCAAAATTTTTATCCCCGAGCCAACGGGCGTAAGCCCGGGGCGAGGGTTACTAATTTCGTATTAGCGGAGTTCAAAGTCGTTGCTCGTGATAGGTAGTAAAAGTGGTATGTCCTCACTGATCTCAACAATATGGCGGACTATCATGAATGGCTAACACTGATTGGCCGGATTTAAAATTTATTGTTGATTGATTAATCACGAATTCAACTGACAGCAAATATCTAAATTTGCTTTTTGCTCTACAATAATTATTTTGTATTTTTGCAAAAAGATTTGGCAACTTTCACAACCAACGAAGGGTGGTCATTTATGATCTCAAGAGTATGGCGGAATATCAGGAGTAGCAAACACTTAAGGCATCCAAAAAGGCGAGAACTGAGACGAAAACGACTGCGAAAAGACTCTTGAAGAGAGATTAACTCTGGGAAAATACGCAGAAGCGCCAAGAATTGACTACGGCGTGAAACACAAGGCAAGTTTGTTGATAATGCGTATTTATACTTGTGTTTTAATGCTTTGTAAAGGCCGGCATAGCCGTAGTCCTCCAGTCTATTCACTGTTTAAATTCCAGAGTAAGTTTATGTTTTGTATTAAAATGCAAGACTGTCTTCTTATTACTCTATTTCAAAATATTGACGAACTTTACATGTAAAAGAATATGAGCGAAGATACAAAATTGGCTTGAAACGGTTTTATTTCAAACTCAAAGTTTATGTAGATAAAAATTTAGTGTCATAGATATTGCAAAACGAGTAATATATGTTATTTTATAGGTCGTATTTTATACCAAATTTAAGCTTACATTAGGCGTAATAACATACCGATGACAAATGTTGTGCCATTTTAAAAAATTGTCAGTAAAACAAGGATTAAAAACTCAATATTTTGTCATTTTGAAAAATATACAGAAAGAATAACAATTGCCGTGTTGCTATGACAACAACCTATTGCAGTACTTCATGTAATTCCGAGAATACAGTTGCATGCTCTTAGTTAGTGGCGAGGGGTTGCTGCATGCATGTATTTCTAGTATTTAAATAATCAAAAGTACTGTAGTTTAGCTTGTTATATACAGAAATTAAGTTGCTACGATTCCATTTTAAAACCATTATAACTATGTATTTTGCGCATAACTTATAAAAATCTTAAAATGAGACCAAAGGAGTAGAAATCAAGCCAAACATATAATTATTAGTTTGTTTTCTCGTAATTTTCTTTTTTCCGTAAGGACTATTCACCGCTGATCAGAACCTAAACGGAAAGACGACTATTTACACCCGTCAAAATGCAAATGGGGCACGAAGTGGTTATGAATGCCCCGAGGAACGAGATTACTATCCTTACTGGTATCCCACTGATTGGACTGACATAGCAGTGTTTACGGATGACATTAACATGTGCGGCTACTATAAAAAAGAAAGTTTCAATGTCAAAACGAAGGGTAAATTTATTTGTGCTGAAGTTAAATTCTAAATATGGTTTGAAATATGATTTCTTATGCTCTAGCTTTAGCAGTTATTTTGAAAAGTGCGTCAAAATGTTCACAACTTCTTGTTTATTGATCATCTTGACCAATAAGAATGCTCACCAATAAGATATAGCATTCTTATTGGTCAATTAAAAGGAAATCGAGAATTGTTTTAGGATTAACTTCTTCAAAATTTTGACGAATTGATCAGAAGAACTATTAAACTTAAGCAAATGAATTGGTTAAATATTTTCGGGACGCTTCTATGATCCGGAGAGTTAAGAAACTGGCTGAAGTGATTCAGAAATACACTATCAGCAAGGTTTTAGCGTAATTTAGATATCGTAGCTCGCCGAGATATATAACTCTGCGCATGATGACTCTCTCTTCAGCCGTACCCCGCTTTCACTATCTTTAACTACAACAAAATTTATCACGTTAAATTTGCTTCACTCGTCCAATTCAAATATTATTAAATTAATTAATTAATTGCTTAAACATAAATAATTCCTTTAATCAATTCAGATGTTTAGGTAATATACCTATAGTAAAAGTATCATACTTATAAGTGCAGCGTGATTAAGCGTCTCTAAAGTGTTGATATTTCATACCTTTTTCCATATCATTTGTAGCTGAATGTCTCGAATACTACAATTCGAAAGCAGATGGTTTTCGTCATGCATCTGTTCATAACAACAAAGCTGATTGTGAAAGTAATGAAGGATTCTGGGTTTCATTCAGCAACTATTTAGAGGAATATCCTAATTTTAAAACCGAACAAGAATGTAAAGCGGCAAGTTCGAGTAAACGTCGCCTTATTTGGGCTGTTCCTTACCGGTCTGAGGATATTGATAACTTAAAAATGACAGGTGGAAATGTGCAATCATTGAAACGTTGCTTGGTCGCACTCGATCCTCCAGATTGCAAGAAAACTCCATATACACGAACAAATCATCTAGGAAATGCGCGTGATGTCATTCCCTTCAGTTACACTTGGACTATTCCATATTTTCCGTCTGGTCATGAGCAAAGATGTGTCATACGGTTGAGGTTTGTTCTAACTTCCAAAATTGTAACAATTCTCTTAGTTTTATATAATATATTATTTACTTTATGATGAATCAATAATAAGAATTGCAATTGTTGCTAATTTCCTTATGCACGAGCACAAAGCGATCTAGAGTGCGATTTATGATCAGTTTGATTTCCGTCTAAAATTGCACGAGAAGAAGGGAAATTTCAATTAAGCATTCCCAATAAACTATCTCATATTGCCTCATATAATTTACAGTTATAACACATCATCTATGCGAAAAATAACGTTAGATCCTGTCTATTTTATGATAGCTGAATTCCGAAATAAAAATAAAAATATATATACTGACTAATAATTCAGTAATTTTAACGACGTACATCTAATTTTTGGTTCTGGCATAAGACTTGTAAAGCTTGTCAGAAGTAAAAATGTATGTGGTATTTAACACAGCTGACCACAGTTGTTACTTAGTGAGCACATATCAAGGCTCAAGAGGCACGCATCAAGGTTTTTAAGAGCGACTGTCTGTAAAAATCAAACAAAATCAGAAATATGTGGCAAGGTTCAAATTTTTTATTGCGCTCTAATTTTTGATTTAAGTTAACTATGGTAAGGTATGAAACGTCATGTGGTTAGTTTTTGAAAATACTTTTTTGTTTGCGATATAAACGGCAAAAACTTTAATGCCGTGAGGACCGATTTTATTACAAAATGGCTGACTTTGCGCGTCATGTTGACATAGTCCGGGTAGCCAAACTTTGAATTCAACCGGCTTAATGACACTTTATGTGCAAAGTATACCTCTTTATTGTTCATTGACAGCATTTTTATGACAATTTATTTTCAGGATATTTTTTTATAGAACAAAAATGGGAAGGTACTGATTTTTTATGCTTGTCGGTACATCTAAAGAAATGCCATATTTTTACATGTGTCATTCTTTCAAATTTTACGAAATTTTGCACGATAACTACAAGTAAATTGCTCTTTTTAGAAATGCATTTTTATTTTGGGCAAATAAATTCACGCGCTTTGAGAAAGACTTCATTATGACCTAATTTTAGCTGATTAATTAAATATGCAGATATTTGCATTCTTTAGCGGTTGCGTGACTCAAAACGTACGTCTTGAATTAAACTCGCTTGAAAGGTCATTTTTCTTCGTTTTTAGTTGTAGAATTGTAAACCCTCCCAGAAAAGAACTTACCTCTTTTAGTTAGTCCACTTTTGAGGTTGTCAGGGCTGTAAAATTGACAAACGTGCATGCGCTTGTTTACATCCCGGTTATACATATACAAATCTGGCCGTTTAACTTCAGTTCGGGTTTCCTTTAAAACAATTATTCTTCATTGTTAATATACTATGCAGCCTGCTACAGTCGACTGATTTTATCACAAGCCGACAAGATTCTTTCAACTTCAATGCGGACAATCTCGTATATAATTTGTATATTATTTTATTCTATTATCCGAATGTAAGTGACAACAAGGCGGTCGCCGCTAAAATGTACTTGTGGCGTACAAATTGAAATTTCTATTTACTGTTGTTATTATTGGTAATAAACAAATAATTACAGTAAAATAGAAATTATGTAATGTTCGCATACAGATATATCAGTGGAGCTATTTTTACAATTAGAGGTTATATACTAAAATTAGCTGCATTTTTTAAACTTTATATTTACAATATATTTATCAATTCCAAACTTTTTGCCCAGATTTTGACTCTTACTGTATATACTTGTTATCTCGCAGTTATGGCTGAGATTAATACTAGTATGTAATTCTGGCATTCCCGCGCATGCAGACTGCAGCAATTCAACCAGTGGCATAACATTATGCCAGATTGTCAGGCGGCTCCTGGGTAAAAAATTGTAAAGGCTGGTAATTGTTTATTACAATAACAACAGTAAATAGAAATTTCAACTTGCAGGTCACAAGTATATTTCAGCGGCGACCGTTAATTCTTGTTGTCGATCACTTATAAATTGCATGCACTGGGATAATAAAGTAATATAATACAATTAAAAGGGCTTTAATGTAGAAATGGCGTTATCTAGATGGTCTTTTGGTCCCATAGTAGGCACGGATTGCTCCGTTGATTGGAGAGATCCAAAAAAATCATTTGATATTATTCCTCTGACTGAATGTCAGAAAGAAATTTCTAACTATTTCTAACCATAAGTCAACCTGGAGTCTCTCTGGAGTTGAAAGTGAAGAGGACTTGATTCCAGCTCGAGCCGGTATTTTTTATGCTAAGACCTAAGACACGAGGTCAGAGTCCTTTAAACATCTGCCCGTACCACCGTTCAGAACTTGACTTGCAGTAAGTTGTTAACGGCACATTCTGCTGGTTGTTCTCCGGTAAATCGACAGGCTTGCTGCAGCTTGTTGACAACCTATAGTCTATACCAAGTAGGTAACACTTCTGTGCCGTTTTGCTATTTACATAATTAAATCATATACACTTTAAAAATTAAAGAAAACTATCTTTTAATTGTCGTAGTTTGTCTTGCAAATATTTAGCTTATTATTCTGCATCTCAGCAACTATGCTCGCACTCACGCACGCAAGCACGGGACTGATAGGCAGTCGCGTGCTTGCGAGCATAGTTGCTGAGATGGATAATAATAAGCTAAACACTTGCAAGACAAACTACGACAATTAAAAGATAGTTTTCATTATTTTCAAAAGTGTATAGACAGCAGTAGTTGGGCGACCTATGATTTAATCATTAAATAAGAATCCATAGAAATTTGAGTCAACAACAAGGAATGTAACAACAGACCAGGGAATGTAAACAAGCGCACGTTTCCCAATTTTAAAGTGCTGATAACATCAAAAGTGGACTAACCAAAAGAGGCAAATACTTTTTCTATTTTTTAACAATTTTATAAGCTAAAGACGAACAAAATAACCTTTCAAGCGGGTTTAGATCAAGCGGTTTTTAGTCACGCAATCGCTAAATGCAAATATCCGCATATTCAATGAGCTAAAATTAGGTCACAATCAAGTCTTTCCCAAAGCGCGCAAATTTATTTGCCCAAAATAAAAACTACATTTCCAGAAAGCGCAATTTCCCAGTAGTTATCGTGCAAATTTTCATAAAATTTGAAAGAATGGCACATGGGTAAATATGGCGCTTCTTTGGATGTACCGACAAACATTAAAAATCAGTACCTTCCCCTTTTTGTTCTGTAAGAAACATGTCGTGAAAATAAATTGTCATAAAAATGCTCTCTATGGACAATAAAGAGATATACTTTGTACATAAAGTATTATTAAGCCGTTTAAAATCAACGATTGGCTACCCGGACCATGTATAAACATGACGCGTAATTTCAGCCAATTTGCAATTGCGAAAATCAGTCCTCACCCCTGAATGTTTTAGCGCCGTTTTATCGCCAACAAAAAAGTATTTTTAAAAACTAACCACATGACGTTTCATACCTTACCATAGCTAACTTAAAATTAAAATTAGAGCGCAATCAGAAATTTTAACCTTGCCACGGTATGTTTGATTTTTGTAGACAGTCGCTCTTAAGAAGCATTTCTGCAAATGATACATGTACCTACAATTATAATACAACGTGTATTGAACTGCCGCGACAAATTCACAAAACTGTCATCACGAATGTACTTGTTTTTCTAGTGATATTTTTATATTATACGCACTCTATAAATTTTTTTCTCCAAGCACACTCGCTCGTAAACTATATTAGCGAGCTCTTTGTTCGTTATCGTAAAAGGCAAATTAACGCGTGCGCGAAAATGCTGTTCAACTGTACAAATCATCAAGAAATCTCTATATCTTATTAAGTTTTTATTTTCTTAGGTACAACATTTCTACTGGAGATTATCCACCCTTCAATACATTTGGTGATAAAAATGATGATCCGTAAGTCTTTGAATGATCGATATACTTCAATATGTGTCATCAAATGTTTGAACCGCAGTAAGTGCGAGTATAAAAGTGTATAAAAAGGATAATCGTACTTTGGAGTGCTCCAAGGTGTTCAATATTTATGATACAGAAATAATTATTTTGCCGTTTAAAAGACCAGGTATTTAGCTCTGGATTTCCACCATTATTGTAAGATTTGAAGAAAATATAGCTAATACGAGTTATGCAGATAAAATTGCTAGTCGAGATCGCATTTCTTTACCGTTGGAATTTTAATGAAAACCTGTTGAAATTTAATGCCACTTGGGAATTAAAATGTAGATATTTGCATCTTATTCGCGATGTTAATTGTTTCTCGTGGCAGCTAGGTAAATCAGTAATGGACAAAATTTTGTTTAGAGTTGAAAATATTTTATTTCGACTGGTTATTTTCATAACTAGGACCAGTCAGTTTCATTATATTAATATGTAAGCCGAAAGCCTGCATAAAATACCTCTTTATATCAAATACTGAACGCGATAGAGCACACCAAAGCTTTATTAAATTTAATTTTCGTCTTTCTGCCTGTAGTATTATACCGCCTACAATGCGATGAATTTTTAACAAATATTTCTTCAAATTATCATACTTTGAACGAAATATTTAGAAAACTAAGCATGAGCACTTAGTTACGTTGAGCAAGGCATGGGGTTGTTTTCTATTATCAGTGGGGTGCCTGCAAAATTTGGCTGAGCTGCAGTATATTTAGGTACGCTATTTGAGTTCAACTCAAACAATAGAATATTATTCTCAGCGGAAATATGTTTTCAGCTCGAGAGTACGACAAATTTTGACCCATTAAAAAGTTATTTAAAATCGATTAAAAACATTTGCTTCTGCCTCATGATTTATGCAATACATGATTTAGCTTCACCGTGTTTTTGAAAATGTCTTTCTCAACAACAAACATACAAATTACAATATAAAAGAATCACAAAGCTGCTTTAACAATTATGTCGCACAGTTACAACAAACGTTTTTGTCTGTTACGTGTCCTTAAAACAAATACCATCATGCCCCTTCTACAATTTGAAGTACTAGTTTTCCTTCTTCAGAGATAATGGCGTAAATTCCCCAGTTCAAAACAATCCAGAAGTAAAAGTTAGTGATTTCCAGCTGCCACTTAAACTTGCCATCAATACAGCTCAGTTTGGACGTACCTTTCAAGACCGCTCGCATTTATTTAAACTCTTGCCCAGACCTAAATCTGTGTCAGATGAAAAGAGCATTTATAATCTGAATGTTCGTGGGAAACGCGGGAATATCGTGCAAGTTTACCCAGCGGTGGAATATGATTTCGTCCCGAAACGAATGAGTATTTCGAGTAGTTCCAGTCTTGTGCATATCCAGTGGACTGGTAGGTTGAAATAGTAGAATTTGGGCCATTTTAAAGATTTTATTAATTTAATCAATTAGACAATGTAGAAAACTAATATTGCAGTTAAATTATTCTCTTCAAAGGATCCAATACCAATCCACAAAATAATGCTGGGCAGGGAACCGCAGGTAAAAAATGTTCAACAAACGTTTAATGCACAAAATAATTTTGAGCATCGCAATTATGTCTTTTGGCGCATGCTTGAACATCCATGATCTGAGCTAAAAGGAAACTGGCGTGAATTATTCAATCAATTTCCGAATTCAGCAATTTGCATTAAGATCGGTATGATAGTCTCAGTGCACTAAAGTCATGGCTCCAGCTCATTTTAGCAAAATATGACATAAATGGCAATTACTCATCATATATTAAAGCAACCTCAACCAAACTTGCTATAATAATAGTTAGGCCTAGTGTTAACAAACTGCAACATTTTGTTGCTATGGAAACGGTCACGTGACCATAACATCCTTGATATTGTGTTACTTATCTTTGCGGACTTGGGAGATGGGTCTGGGAATAATGTTAGCACTACAAATTGTATGCTTTAGAAAGCACGTATATTCAAGTTTATCAGTCTAACTGGAATGAGTGTCCTAAACGTATAGTTTAGGGCAAAGAAAGCATTGTTTTAAAAATTGATGTATTTTTTCATTTCTACTTCAATTTTTTTTTATGTTTTCGGCACAAAGGACACTCTTTCTGGTTAGTTCCCCCAAAATGGGTAGGAAACGAACTTGTTTTCATAGTTACTGAGAGCTGGTATTTGATACAGGGTAGTCTCGCGAGGCAATTTTTTTCTGACTTTTGACAGCTTTATGGCTGTATGGCAATTATTTTACTCATTTTTTCCCAGATGAGGTGACATAACACACTTCTTGTGCCATCTAGCAACAACTGTGTTACTGCATAAACATTTTTCCCCAAAAAAAGGACCGCATGCAGGCAGGGCCGTAGCTAGAACGTTAATAGGGGGGAGGGGGGTGTTTATTCATATATTCATGTTCTGCCCGACTAGTTTCTTTTGAAATCAAATTCAAATTTATCAATTTGAAAAGAAACTAGTCGGGCAGAACATGAATATATGAATAAACACCCCCCCCCCCCCCCCTATTAATGTTCTAGCTACGGCTCTGCGTGCAGGGCTAAATTCACTACGATAAAAGAATTAATTTAGCTTTTAAGTCATTAGTTTTTCCGCCATTTTGAATTTTGAATTTTCTTGTTTCCACACAGGCGGCCCAGTTCAGTGTGTAGTGTCATATAGAGATCAGTAGCGAGCGGTAGCGTATTGTTTTACATAATATAATATACATAAGGTTGGCAACTAAATTTAACCTGACGAACATATGACTTTTGTTAAACACAAAATACATCGCTCGTGGAATTAAAAACAGGTAAAAAATTATAACACATTAATCTCCGATAATTTTACTATACATACTCAATGAAATTTGTCATCAATGTTTCCGAATGGCTGCAAAATTTGAGCATATTTTTCATGTTTGACAAAAAATTTCTTGTGCCGATGCGGGATGCCAGAGGTTGGCGTACACGTCAGCCTTTAAAAAGCATTTATAAACTCCTATTGGTTTAAATGAATATTTCGTTAAAAGTGCAGCCATTCGGAAACATTGAAGACAAATTTCATTGAGTATGTATAGTAAAATTATCGGAGATTAACGTGTTATAATTTTTTACCTGTTTTTAATTCCACGAGCGATGTATTTTGTGTTTAACAAAAGTCATATGTTCGTCAGGTTAAATTTAGTTGCCAACCTTATGTATATTATATTATGTAAAACAATACGCTACCGCTCGCTACTGATCTCTATATGAAACTACACACTGAACTGGGCCGCCTGTGGTTCCATGGAAACAGTTAGTCAAGCAAAAAATCTTGGCGAAAACGGCAAAATATTATCGATTTTGCTTTTCAAGCTCGTTTTTAAAAGTTAAAATATAATCTTTTCAACTTCTTTTGTTTCATGTGAGAAAAATATACAAGAAAACATTCAAGTCTTGTCATGTATAAATGTAAACAAGGAAGGCAATAAATTGCTTTTGTATGTCTGCAAAAATTGTTCAAAACGTTAAATATAATTCATTTATCGTGTAGATGACTCTTTTAACTCCACTTTACCTTTGTCTTATTAAAGTAAAAACTGTTCTACTATGTGACCTAGTGGCTAGTTGCTTTAAGCTAACACTTGTTAGTATCCACGCGAAATCCACGTGAAATCCACGCAGAATTCACGAAACATCGGAACCCACGTTGCAGGCGGTAAAATTCGTTTTTAAAGCCAGGACTTAGACTACGTTTACACTACTCCGGATCGGTCTGAAAACGGCGGCAAAAAGTAACAAAACGGCGTTCCGTTTACTCAGCACCGGAGCGGATTTGTTTGAAAACGTCACTTTTGCCGTAGCTACACGATCACGCTTTCTAAACGTGGTTGAACGAAAACGGAGCGCTACGCGGCGTTGTGTAAACACAAACGCCATTAATTTTTGGTGCCGCTTGTAAATGAAACATCTCAGGTCTGAAAACAGCAAACTTGAATGCTTTTCGTTTAAATTTCTTTGCTTTGTTAAAAATATTTTTGGTTTATATGAGTGCTTGTAAACAAGTTACAAAACTGTAACGGCGTAGTGTAAACGCAAGTAAATTTTACCGACATTATTTCGCTCCGGAGTAGTGTAAACGTAGTCTTAAAGTGTTTATGAAACGAAATTTTGTCCAATATTTTGTTGGTTGTATTGGAGAGATCAGATAAAATAACAATATAACTTCTTTGGTAGAATTTTTGTAACTCCGTTCCTTGTCAAGATATTCAGCTTTATAAGATATGCAAACAACACAACCACCGACTTCACACTGTATAATGAGTGACTGTTACATTGCTTATTTTGTAGCATATAATAGTGAAAAAATAACTAAAACTACACTGGCATGTGTGCAGGCTATGTTTAACATCCAGGCCTGGGTATTTAAGTGCTATATCTCGAGTACTTTTTGAATTAATTCAGCTTGTTTGAAAACTGATTATGCACAATGACGTCACTGGTTGTGCTTTTTTCAAATCAAATAAAATTAAATATCTCAAAAAGTAAGACAGTTACAAGAATTCTATCAAAGAAGTTACACAGTGATTTTAACTGATCTTTTCAATGCAATAAAAAAATTGTAGCAGAAAATTTCGTTTCATAAACACTTTAAGTTCACTGAGGTTGACGCCTGCTCTGGACCTCGATTAGTTTGGAATCAGAATATACGGTATATATCACACATTGCAAGTGAAATAAGTCACCCGCTCCCCTGATTTTCTTAGAACGCTAGCTTCTTTTCCAAGTACAGTAATGGAAAAAGAAAATATGCCGAGAAAATTGGAGAAAACCTTTCTCTGATGCCGGCATATACCGGTATATATTATTCAAATTATTGTTTATTTGAAACTAGTATGTAAATCATTCACAAGTTGCTCAAATTATATTCACGCAGGCACAGATCGCAACAACATGGTTGAAATGAAAGGTCCTTCGGTGAACTACCCACTACCTTCAGGGGAACCCCTAGCAATGTTTCCTAACGCACAAATCATCTGGTCAAGTGACGAAGGAACAAAGACTAACAAAGATCTTGTCTTAAGTATGGCTTCCTCTGGATACTACAGCAGTGCAAAACAGTATGCGGAGAAAGCAGCCCTTAACAATGAGTTAAACAACGCCCCAGCATCGTATCGTGGTATGCTTCTAAAGTTTGCACCTGGTAGTTACTACTACATGTGTACAAGAAACAACAACTTCAGCAATCGTAATCAAAAAGGAAGACTTTTTGTGCGAGTATAATTATTCACGTTTGTTCTTCACGGTTTTCACACATTCTGCTTTTTTATAGCACTTAACTTTAAATATCGGAAACTATCTCAAATATACGAGATATTAGTTAGCGCTTATTTGCATGCTTTTCCTAAGTTTTTTTAGTTAACCTAATAATACAACTGTTACTTGTATTGATTATAATTGCAGATGTTAATGCGATAGGCCTGTATTAGTAGAATAAAAATTTTACACATTAGAAAATACATAGTAATGTTAATTCTTCTTCGTAATTTTAACAGAATAAAATCATTGATCTATATTGAACGCATCTCATTGGAATATAATTCCGTAGGAAAAACTGAAGCCGGAAATAAATCTGGAAATAGCATATATAATATACATTCATAAAACAGAACATTTTATTTTGGCACTTCGATGTTACCTAATTTTTGGATCAGACAAAAGTGCTGACGAGATCATTTGAACCAAATAATCAGTTGTTTTGGCATTACAAAGCTAGAGAACGAGATATAAAATGAGTTGTAAAATACATGTGCTCGTGAAGTAGATTAACAAGTTTGTTTTGAAATATATAAAGTATGCTTCATTTTCAATCAACTAAAAATGGAAAATTTTTGATACTAACTCAATATAAAAAATTTGAAAATTTGATTCAATTAACCAGCCCCATTGTGAATAGAGACGTGAAAGATCGAGTCTTTATCAAGCAATGGAATATTCGACAAATTTATATCCCCATTGGCCCAAACGGCCGTTTTGAATTTCATTCCTGAACATTCAAAAAAGCCTGATATAGCCCAACATTACACCAAAACAGCCATGTAATGACTATTTTTAGTGCCTTTCAGAGTCAATTAAAACAACCCGTGCTTTGAAAAAAGCTTTTTAGACAACAGGGTGAAATTTATCAATGGCTTAGAAGTAGGAGTTCGTTCCGTAATCACGAAACTACATAAAACTCTGTCATTTGGTGGTAAAACATATATCAAGGAGAAATACATAAAGTTGTACCAAGAAATCCTTTGCAAAACAGTCAAATTCATTGTTTTTTCTCGATTTTTCTTTAAAACCTTATTACAGCTTAATACTGCAAAATTTCAAACTTGTTTGAAACAAAAATGATGCACGTTATTTTTGTTATAACTGAATCCAAAATTTTACATTTTTTAACTGATAGTAGTTTTAGTAGGAAAATTGGAGAAAACCCTAATGTTTTAACATTTTGCAAAGAAATTTTTAAAACAAGAATTTGATTTTATATTAATATATAACCTTACATATTACAGAAGTTCAGAAAGTTTCGTTTTATAGGAACGAAACTGAAAGATAGGAATTTCACCCTGTGGTCTATTTCTATATTTTATGACTTGCATATGTAAATCATAATTTGAAGTTATAATTTATTCCCTATTATGGCTATTTGTTTCATACAAAATCACAAATTAATTATCAATTAACTCATGTTTCTACTAGTATAGCTCGCAATTATCGGCACATGTCCACCATTTGGGAGAATTTCCCCCCCCCCCCATGCACCTTCTAAATATTTACGAACAAAAAGTCAAATAATTATAAAATATGTTATTAGCAAGATGCAAAAGCAACGAAATCGCATGCAATATTCTCAGTTGTCAGGTTTGCGCCAAGACAGAATTTTAAACAGAATATGTGTACACAACCTTTCCTATATTTTACATGTCTCATTCCATATATATACGCATTCACGATTGAGTTCATTCCGTAAATATCGTAGTGGAAACATTGTTGGCTTGAGCGAAATCCTGTGACATTTCGCTTAACAGGCCATCCTTGCTCGAGTCGAACACATGTGTTGCCTATTTCCCCCTATGTAGCCAAGTCAGCTGGGGGCTCCTTTGTCATTTTGCAAAGTGTTTCAATGTCACTGTCCTCCGAAGCACCCTGGTCATCGACCCCCATGCGCTTTGTAGCTTGTTTCTTTTGTTTCTTGGCAACCTTGGCCTCTAAGTGGGAGGTTTCGATTGGCGCCGACCTTTGACGGAACGTTCCATGGCCGCCAACGAGGTAGCCATACTGTAGTTGTCAGTGACTTGTTGAAGTTTCCCAAAACATCTGAGAGCGATTCGTCTTGATCATCGCGTACTTCTTCCACTTCTTGTTCTAGCCTTTTTATCTCTTCGTCTTACTGTAAGCCTTCCTCGTCCTAGTCTGAAGGGATTTTGTTGCTGCTATTTTAATGTTTGCGACTGTTGACTTGTGAAACTACGCGGGCAACTGAACACTCGATCTGCGTGCGCATATCTCACATGGCTCCTTAGTGACGTAGTCCAATGACGAAATAGAATTGTTGCCTGCCCGCTGACATAAAATAAACAAAATAGAGACGATACAAGCAAATTTAAAAGCTAGGGTTTTCCGAGTTTTTTTTTAAAACAAAAAATGTAAAAGACAAGAGAATACACAACAAACAGGAGTATATGCTGCTGAAACAGTTTAAGTAAGTTTCTTTTGATTTTAAACTCGTTTCCACTATAGAGTTTTTGATTTTTTTGGCATGAAATACAATTGTTGTATTAATGTTGTTGATACTTCTTTCGTTGCTATATAACAAAACACTTAACGTCGGTTTCCTCGGGAAATAGTTAGTTTTGATTGAGACTCTCGGGAAAACAAAACTAACTATTTTTCTCGCGAGCAGACATTAAGCGTATAATATTTAGTTCTTGTTTTTTTTTCTTTCTAACAGCTAAAATGCACAATATACGAAACCGAACGGATAGACATAGATTTAAATTCACATATGCTCACTTACTTTATGATCGAGTCATCAGATTATTAATTTTTGCCCAGTGATCAAACTAAGTTTCTGGTACATGCCTTACTGTACAGAATGATGTTATTCTATGTGACTATGAGGTTTAGGTAAACTCCATGGTAACTATATTAGACCCTTAGGATGTTATAGGAGATTCCATATTACATGATGTACACGATGGTCTATGGTGGCCCAGCGCTATCACCGATTTTTGAGGAGGTTATTTTGAATAATAATTAGATTCTAAAAACCAAATTTATTTTTAAATGTCTTTTATTTTTACTTTAGGTCGGAAACTTAAATAAATTTCTTTCTTAAAGTAATTTTTATTTTACTTTGGAACTAAGTGAAGCAATTTTATTTTTTTATTTTTTAATTATGGCCCAGCGTTATCGTTACGGAAAAAAAATAAAATGAGTTGGGTGTGCGTGGCCCAGCGCTATCATCATCAAACGGGAAATTATCGGAAATCCAAATTTACAAGATGGTTTTTGGAAAGTGAAAGCACTGTTGACTTGTGTCTATATGCGTTGTTTAATTCTTCAATGGCGAATAGCAGTTGGAAATGCGATGAACAGCTAAAGACTGATCTCGAATAATATGCGAGGTAGAATTTAAAAAGTTCAGAAATATTAGATTTTGTTAAACGAGATTTTCCAGAATACCCCTGGAGCATTGCGACACTTTACAGGACGCTTCGACAATTTGGATTAAGATACATTGATTATAAAACATTAACAGAAGCTGTTTCAGGATTAAGGCTCCCGAGAATAAAAGTGATTATTTAAATTAACAGCTAAAAATGATTTACATTTCAATAAAAAATCATTGTATTACCATGAAAATGCCTGTAGTAATCGTTTTCATAAACGTATTGGCACTGTCACAGTATAGAGAATCGCGTGAAATTTTTGTCTCAATGCATATTGCATTACATTACCATTATGCCAGCCAGTCAATTGCACTTTCAGATTCGGGCCAATAACTTAACTGGCTGGTTGTGACCAGTAAACTGCATAATAATAGAGCACTGTTCTGCTGAGTGGCCCTACTGTTCATTCCCTGTACTGTGACAGTGCCAATACGTTTATGAAAGCGGTTACTACAGGCATTTTCATGGTAGGCCTAATACAATGATTTTTTATTGAAATTTAGATCATGTTTAGTTGTTCATTTAAATAATCACTTTTATTCTCGGGAGCCTTAATCCTGAAACAGCCTCTATTAATGTTGTATAATCAATGTATCTTAATCCAAATTGTCAAAGTCTCCTGTAAAGTGTGGCAATGCTTCAGGCGTATACTGGAAAATCTCGTTTGACAAAATCTAATATTTCTGACCTTTCTAAATTCTACCTCGCATATTGTTCAAGATATGTCTTTAGCTGTTCATCGCCTTTCCCAACTGCTATTCGCAAAATGAAGAATTAATTACAAATTACCAGCAGTTTCATCTGCCATTATTGTGTATATCAAAGCATTTTTAATATTTTCTGCCATTTCCCGTAATGTCTGCAAGACAATAATCTGAAAACAGAAACTAATTAGTATAGTGTACATTATACTTAATACAGTTAACACCTAGGTGTTACCAAATATCAAGTAGTAATCCAGATACGTTCTATGATTTCTGAATGAGGAGTTAATTGAACTATACTAAAAAATAAACAAATGACGATCGGAATGTTAACACTACTTCAGTTGTGATTTCTCGTCAGACTTTAGTGTATCTTACTGCATAAATGGCCGTCTTGACTTTTCTTGCAGCATTCTGTTAACATCTTTGGAAATACACGCCGCGGTCCCGTTCTGTCAAATACGGTGATGTCACTCGATCGTTTTAGAAAGCCAATTCCATGCCTCCCTTTAAAATGTTGTCTCATAGCTGCCATCACAACGTGATCACGTTGGGCTGGTGAAGGGCCATTAACGCTGACCATCATTTTGTTGTATATGCAGTGTCCTCGACTCCTCGTTTACATCTCTAAATTTATTGAAATGATTCTCAAACTTTGACGTTAATGATTCATTTACCGACTCAACAGAGATTTTCACAGCGGAAACACAAATGGAGTAGATGATTAGCTCAATGCCTTTGTACAGTTCTTTCTTGCGGGGCAAAAATAGCTTGCCAAGCTCTTTGCTGTCAAGGTCTTCTTTTTTTTGTTTTTGACCACTTAGCCTGACTAAAAATTCCCGGAATTGAGGAATAATGCATGGTTTCGTTTGGAACCGCTTTAATGGATGGGATTATTTTGCGTAGCGTCGTTATATACTTCGCTCCTTCAATATTCGAAATAAGGATAGAACCCCTTGCCTCTATTCTTATCGCACTGGTCTTCAAATCAGTAATCAATCTGGTATCCTCGATCATCACTTTGTCTGTATCAGAGAACACTTGATCACGTAAATCTTTTTCCAAGCGGCTGATGAGCGACATCACTTGCTTCGAAACATTACCTCGCACGTTACCAGCTTGGTTTGCAGTTGCTCTTGAAGACCTTGTTACACTTGGTCCCTTTTCATTTTGGTCGTCAACAATAGGTACGCCCATGTATTCACCAGTAGCATCCAGTTTCTTCACGTCATCATGATACTTAGGCCAGGAGCAGGATGTCGCTTTACATTCTTCATGATTCATTCTTTCAGTCACCATCTTCTTCTTGTTGCAAATGCAGATAAAAGTGTAATCTTTCGTAGGAAGAGAGTTCACTTCTATTCTCTTTCGCTGCGCTCAACCGAATAGAGACATTTCAAATCTAAGTATGGGAAACGAGAATGGAGGTGACCGGAGGTGACTAATGCATTTAATTAAGTATCCGTTTACGAACAAAAAAGTTTAATATTAATTACAAAGGTAACAATGTTACTGCTATTGCAAAAAAAAATGCGGATATATACTGGTGGTTTCGATAATTGGAATCGACTAGTGTATTATTAGACGTTTGAAGGAGAACTGTTCGTAAATTATCATGATCAACGGCTATGAACATTTTGAGAAAGTTTGCTTTGCCATATATCTTCAAAAATAGGAATGATGGATCCCTGGTAAGCAATAATAATTCTAAAAGTACCTCCACTGGTGTCGTGGAATAAGCGTTTGGAACTTGATTGAGGCAAAAAAAATGCTTGAGAGCACAACGGAAGTTTGTCCTTTTGACTGCAGACGAAATCAGCATGTAAAAGCTTGGAAAATGCAAGCATGGGTTAGATTATTGATATTCAATGATGGTATGTGACAGGCGAGGCTAAGGAGTCAACAAAAAAGTTGTAAAGTAAACGAGTTCTGCTGGTAACAGTGGAAATAGGGATCAGAGGTCTCTTTTGCACATTTAGGCACATATGAAGACATGTTGGTTGCTAATAATACGGATCTAAATGATCGTTCTACGCGTCACGTCTTTGGCAGGTACCTGAAACCTTTCATCAGAAGTTCCTTTTCCCAGCATTAGGGCATTATCATGTTGATCTCGACTTGTCTGTCTTGTCTCTTTCGACTTGTTGTGCTCTCAAGCACGTTTTTGCCTCAATCCAGTTCCAAACGTCTATTCTACGACACCAGTGGAGGTACTTTTAGAATTATTATTGCTTACCAGGAATCCATCATTGCTAGTTTTGAAGATATATGGCAAAGCAGACTTTCTCAAAATGTTGATAGACGTTGATCATGACAATTTACGAACAGTTCTCATTCAAACGCCTAATACCGCCCATTCTTATCCATTTTAGAAGTCCAGAATCCCACTTTTCTTCCGCTCCACGTATTCTTTGAAAAATCCTTTAACTATGACACCAAATTCGCCTATTTTCTAACTAAAACATTCTCTTGTTGTTACCTATGTTGTTTTTGGTTAAAGAATGTCGTTTCCACTTCCAATTAAGTTAAAAACGACGTCTTATCGTGTTATCACATTTTTAAAACCAATAGCGTGGTCCGCCTGAAATATGGAACAACGCCATATATTTTCAATCATGTGACTAACATCAAATATCAACATCGTAAAGATCTTCCCAAACTTTGTTTTGATGTTCGTAAGTTTTAATGAATAGCAATGCTCACTTTGAATACGTACAGCATAAATATCTTATGAAACTAATATAGTGTGTCGCAGTGTATACATAAATCGCGCAATGTTTGTCCGAGTAAATGCTATGTTTAACACGTGGCGTGTCATATTACATGAGGGTCATATAGGTGGATTCCCACAGAGAGGAGTCTTCCTGTGATTCGTGTAAGTTTACACTTCTGGCACAGTGCTTCCGGTCTTAAGAATTTTGACGTCACCGTACGTGCGTTAACGCTATATGATCTAACGCCGACCGTTCCGCAGGAGATGCTGATTGACGTCAAGTGCAGAATATCGTTGGAGCGTGGGCTTTCTACTGACGCAAACGCAATGAGATCTCGCGTGGGCGATATGCATGAGCCACAACGAATTGAAATACATTTCTATTCTCTTTTGCTGCGTTCAGCCGAATAGAAAACATTTCAAATCTAAGTATGGTAAACAAGAATGGAGGTCGCCGCCCAGCATGTGGGCAAATATCAAGAGGAAAAGCAAGTTAAGATCAGAGACCTAGATTTAATGACACTGCCAATTGATGTTTTAAATCTGAACGGCAGTACAATTCTTTTTTGTCAGATTTCCACCTGCCGTGCTCTTTGATGGCTTGGGATGACACATCCCGATTCGCTGCCACCGTTGCACCACCAATGCGTAAGGAATGTAATCCAAAAGAAGATGAGGGCAATCCGATTTCCTTAAATTTCTGAAGTACAACCTCTCGAGTGCGTGAATAAGAGAGCTGTTAGCCGATTCGAATGGTATAAGAATTACTGAGACGGTGGGAAACTAATTTTCGAAAGACAAAAGTATTGGAAGAGGTGTCTGCCCGAGCCATAGAGGCGTATCGAAGGAGCATGTTGTACGGGCATGTAGAAGTTGCTGTCTTAGCAATCAAGACGGTAGAGCCTACATGTAACTGATGTGTCTTGCTGCGGGGGAGCAAAACCGACAAATGATACTCGTGAAATGTGATGTGACACCATTTGATGTTGCAAATTTCGTTAAAACGGAGAAAGCCAGCAAAACCTATTAAACATAAAGTGACTTCACGAATGTCGGAAAGAGAGGCAAATGGTCCTGCAAAACGCGACACGAGAGCAAATAGATGCTCTGGAAGAAGAAGGAACTTCGGCTTGGGAACACGAGCCTTAGCGATGTCTAGACGCTTACAACCTTTAAGAATAGCTTTAACAAAACCACTGACACAGGGGTTCATGACCCTACATGAGTTGTGAAAAAATTTATGGCGTAAAATGCCAAATTAATAGTACTAAATGTAAATTCAGACTGTAATAAATTCACTAAGTATAAAGCAACGTAACAATCCTGTGCAGGAAAGTCATTCACTTCAGGAAATTGAGCACACCATAACTTCCATTTCTTGAAGTGGGACACTTATAACTTGGAAGTGGATGCGGCCGTAGAACTTCCAAGAGCATTGGTCACACCAGGTACGAGTTGTGCGAGTTCCGTACTTTGTATTTGAGGTAGTAGATCTGTAAAAAACATAATAGTCGCAAATTACTCCCGAATTTCCACTATATATTTAATAATTGGAGCCTAAATGAATTGGCACATATAAACCTTTGCAAATAACCCATGACTCGGTGCTGATAGACGTGCACGGCGCCATAAGGCGGATTCCAGCATTCCAGTGCCATAAGGCAAATTCTAACAGCCCATAAGGGAACCAATAAGAAACACATAACAGCCCATGAGGGCAAATCATATTAAATTACGAAAAGCATACAAACATGTCTAATTCCAAGCTGGAGTCGCAAGGTAAATGGTTATGAGGATAAGGGTACAAAGCTAATGGAAACAAACCAAATAAATGTCTAGGACACTATGTTGAACCAATAGTTCGTTAGAATACCGCCATAAGGCGCATTAACCAAACACATGCCATATTGCAGTTATAAACTGTGCTCGGCTATACAACTGGTAATTATAAATGGGCTATAAAGCCATTGCATATCGGAATGCGTCCATGCCAATAAACACTCGATCAAGACCATTTTAATGCTTCCCTGTGTGTAATTGTAATTTAAAACATCCGTCGCAGAATACTGTAGTCACTCCGTGTGGGAGCCCCCCGAAAATATTGTGAGGATCACTAAATTCCCAAACTTGTTTAACCGACGTTCTCAGCCAGGGGCGGATCCAGAGGGGTGCAATCGGTGCAAATGCACCGGTCAGAAGATGCTAAATATAAAATTCAGAATGGAACATCGGTACAGTCTGCTTGAAAATTCGAATACATTTAACTTAGCTTTAGAACATAAACTTCCTATTCAAAGCTCAAATTTGGTCATGTTGGTTGTTATTGCCCGAGATCTTTATAGAAAACTGCAAAGTGCATCCAAAAAAGATAAACAACGAAAATACTCGTAAATATTCATCAAAATACAAATTGCGTATACTATTTTGATTTTGACGACGTCTTGTCGCAAATAATTTCGCGACAATGAATGAAGGCGGTAATAATTTCGGCAGCGTCATGTCACTGAGCTATATATCACTATCACGCATCACAGTAGATTTGTTTTGCACCCCAAAATGCACCCTTCCCGAGTCCTTTTTCGCGTGAAATCTACTGTGACATCATTAAATCCATTGTTTTGAGGTAGATTTCATACCGCCGACCGGTGCATCGCGCGCAGATTGCAGGCGCTTGCACCCATGCAAGGGTGCATCGGAAATCTACCGTGACGTAAAGGCCTTCTGAGGATTCGCGCTTTCTCGTCGTCATGGCGTCTAGGAAAGATATGCAAATGAGGTTCAATATTTCCTCCTTGCTTCGAGATGAGAATTCTCTGGAATTAGAAAGAGTACGAAAAGATTGTGAGATGAAGGTTGCTGACTTTATTTCAAAATCCAAGTCTTGGAATCCATTTTCGAAAGGTAAATCTGGACGGGATCATTCGACTGAGGTGTTGATTCCAGTCCATATAACCAAAGAGTGTCAGCGGGGAGAATTGAGGGCTCTGAAGTAAGTATTTATTTTTGTAAAAATTCAAAATCCGTCAATTTATATATTTCCACAGTTTACTTCAAGGAATTATAATAATTGCAAAATAATATAAATATGACATAATATTAAATGACTGTAGTATACGTCTTAATCTGTATCATTATCAAAATTGAAGCTGTCAGATAGATAATTTAGCTATTAATTAATTTTTAACCTTAGCCAGTATAACCACCTCCTTCAGACTTCAGAGTCTAATGATGTGTCTAATGATGTGTCTAATGAGTGTCGAATACAGTCTTTCAACTGTTATTGTATACATTCTGAGTGTCATATTTTTAAAACATTATAGAACTAGAGGTGATGGAAATTGTCTGTACAGAGCTTGTTCAAAATTACTGTGTGGCAAGGAAAACCTTTCTGATATGTTGAGAAACTTGACAAGCATTGAACTCTTCAATCATCAAGAATTTTATGCTTCTCATCCATATGTTTTGGAAAAGTTACATGTGTTCGAATTGGAGAATATTGCTTTTTCTGCGACATTGTCTGATTCTGGTTTGGGTAATGGATACGACAGGAAAAATCCCAGCAGCAGGGTGGTTTGCATCCAAAGAGAAGCAATCAGGAATGCCAGTGTGGGAACATATTCATCATTAATGTGTCTGTTTGCTTTAACTTCGGTTACTGGTATGAGTATTATTTCAGTTTACCCAGAAAAGCTTGGGCAGAAGACTAAGTACTCCCAGTTTCAAAATGGTATCATCCTTCCACGACAGGTGCACAACAACTTCTCGGCTAAACTTATGCAAGAAGTTAAGCTGATCATCATGTAGACATCTAGTGGCATTGATGTGCTTCCAGGATTAAGTAAGGATTTTCAGCCAAATCATTTTGTTCCTCTGGTTGAATTTAAGGCGAAGACAGGATCAAAGCAGCCAAAAATAACAACTATTTTTAAAGCTAATAGTTCGAAGAAGGAAAAGTTATCTGAAGGTAAATATTGTGTACATGTGCAACTTTCCCCAGTAAATTCTGGTTCTACAGGGATATAGGCTCTATAGCTGGAGTCACATGCCAAAATTTTGCATGTTCAGAATGTTTGATATTGCATTTCCAGAGTCTACAGTGGTAAAATATTGACTACTGGTATTTCATTATTATCTGTGACACCAAAATGTTACATCTGCTAGTATTGAGATGAACTGGTTGTGGGAATGCAAAATCACTTTAATACTTTAGGAATTATGAGTCAAGAGATTAGCTCTGATTAATGTGTATTAACATTTCTTGATACATTATTTTTCAGTGAAAGGTGGTGTGCAATTTTCACCATGTGTCCTAAAACAATGTGCACTGTTAATTTGAACTCTGCTGCCCCTCCATGACTGTTTCAAAATTTACAAACTGTACAATTAACCAAATTAAATTGACTTGCAAGCATGATCTTCATCTGTGTATGACTATGATAACATAAATTTCCTGAGAAAAAAACATAAAACTGCCTTAAAGGAACAAATGTTCAGGGACTTGTGCTGGAAATCTTCCTAAATTCAATTTATGTCAGCCTGTCAGGTGACTCAGGTCATTGTGATGGAATATATATCACCACTAGTTTTGCTGCTCTACAGAATTATCTAATGCATGTAAAAGTAAGCACACAGTACTCAGTGTGTAATAAAACTATCAATTAGTTTCCTCATTTGTATATGTATAAATTGCAAAATATGTGCAATGGAATGGCATGAATTGACAATAGACAAACAAGCAAACAAATGGAATGAATGCTTATGACTACATTAGGTTTCAGGTTTTTTCTTATATTCTAGATCTCACTCACTAGTTACATGAAATGGAAACCATTGCAATGGCAAAAAGGACATTATTAAAACAAACAATGGCTGATGATGGCACTGACATGAATGCAACTAAAGAATTGTGTTATCCTCTTAGGACCACAGATGCACGTAAGTGATATAATAATACTTTCCCTCTGAAAGTTGTGTTGTTGTAGGTTTACTAATATACACCTTTTTGATGATGATTGTACGTCATCACTACTTTCTTGGCCGAGGATTCTTGCATGTACAATGAGAGTTAACTCAGTGAAGCTCCCTGGCCAAGTGAGATGTACCGTAGCTTCTAAACGTTTGTGCTTCAAATTGACTCGGTTTTATTTATGTAGAATCGGTCACATGTGGTTTAAAGAGGGTATTAAATGCAGATACAACCATTGGAAACCATTCAAAACGAGTAAAACAGGAAATTTCTGACGCAGATCAGTTAGATATTGGAAGGTTTATTTCGGCAGTAGCACTTGATGATGACACAAAACTTAATGGAATTAATAATCACTTCGCAATTTGGTTCTTCATGATCACGCAGGAAATTTTCCTTAAATTGGCTAACCCGTTGGTCTTGGCTATGTTATTCTAAGATGTATGACGGGGCGTTTTGCCTTTCTTGTGTTTTATTTGGCCACGAAACCGGACACAACGGGTCAAAATTAAACAAATTGTTTAGAGAACCTTTGAAAAATTGGCAAACGGCTGCTGGCAAACTTGAAAAACATCATGAACATTCGCTGATCCATCGTGATTCGATGTTACGGTTAGTGCATTTTAGAAGCGTTATGATGGGGGAAACCAAAGGCATTGACGAGCAAGCGGATGAAATGAGAAGTTCACGCATTCAACACAATCGGGAAATTCTAAGTTCTATAACGAAAAAGGTAATCCTGACCGGCAGACAGAACATATCGTTAAGAGGTCATCGGGACGATTCTCAACATTATTCATCTTCTAATCCTGGAAACTTCTAGGCTCTGTTAATTTCAGAGTTGATTCTGGTGACACAAAGTTAGAGAAGCATTTTGAAAGTGGAAATAAGAATGCTACGTACCGTTCCAAGACGATACAGAATAAGTTGATAAAGATCTGTGGATCAGATCCGGGAGAAAATTGTTGCAGAAATTAACAATAGTAGCTGTCCTATTTATTCAGTTCTTGGAGACGAAGCAACGGATTGTGGAAGTATTGAGCAGATGTCAATTCTTTTGCGCTATGTCGATTCCGACAAAGAAATTAATGAACGCATCATTAAATTCGTGCAGTGTGAAGGAGTAACAGGCGAGGCTTTGGCAAAGAACATCGAAGATACTATGGATGAAGTCGGATTGCCCCTTGATGATTGTCGTGGCCAGGCTTACGATGGAGCTAGTGCAATGTCCAGTAAATCCAAAGGAGTTTCCGGGCGAGTCTTAAGGAAGAATCCAAAGGCGTTGTATGTCCATTGTTCCAGCCATCGCTTAAATCTTGTCGTTGCCAAAGCATGTAAGCTATCATCTGTAATTCATATGTTAGGGCATGCACAGAAGATTTCAAGTTTCTTCAGTCCATCTCCTCAGCGTACACAATTTTTAAAAAAGAAAATAGCTAAGATCGGTTTGAAGCGCCAAAAGTTAGCATCTCCTTCAACGACACGCTGGGTTAAACGGATTTCCACTCTTGATGGCTTTGTTGAGGCGTTTGAAGCTATTTTCTACACTTTGGAATACATGAAAACGAATGAAAATGGGGATTTTAACAGCTCAAGTAGTGATGCCAGGATGTTATTTAAGTCCATCAAATCGTTTAAATTCATCGTCTGTCTTGTTCTTGCATCAAATATCTTGCATCATACCTTGTCTTTGGCCGTTCAGCTTCAACAAAGGAATATCGACGTTGTCAAGTCATTCAAGCATATTAATGTCTTGAAAACACGATTGCAAGAATTGCGGGATTCAGTTGATCAAATTTACGACGATTATTATGACCAAGCTCTCGAGTTAGCGAAAAATGTTGAAGTAAAAGAAAAGTACCCTCGTATATATAACGTTCAAGCTACTCGTGAAAATTACCCGGTTACCAATGGTCGTGATTACTACAGAGTCAAATTAACCATCCCACTTCTTGACCATCTGATTGAACAAATGAAGTTTCGATTTCCGTCAGAGATGTGCAACCTGTACAACGGATTTTACATCATCCCGAGCATCTTCCTCAAGTGCAACAAAGGGTTCGACTGGAAAGCGGAATTTATCAAGTTTGTGTCGGCCTACAAAGATGACATGCCCGACTATCGAACCATCCATGCGGAATTGGGGCTGTGGGAAACCAGTTGGAAGAAAGGCTTCGAAAAAGTTCAGTATTGCTCAGTTGCTGATACTCTTCGGAATTGTGATGAAATTGCATTCCCAAATATTTTCACGGCTTTGAAAATTCTCGCAGTCCTACCAGTCACAACATGTAAATGCGAACGATCTGTTTCTGCGCATGCTCTTCGTAGAATGAAAACCTGGCTGATGGAAAATGAACGGCTCAACGGACTTGCTCAGATGCATATCAACGCAGACATTAACGTTGATGTTGATGAAGTCATAACGACACGTATGCAGTTTCTCGACATCTTAGACGACAATGAAAAGTAAAAATAAGTCTCTAGTACAGAATCGAGTTGATATACATGAGATGAGCATCACACTCGGTTGATATTAGGTGATAGTGCAAGACTGCGAGAGTGATACATTTAAAAAATGATCATGCCTGATGATCATGCCACCCTAGTACCTTATAAAGATACTTTACTATGAACACTACTACTTGATGATCCTGTCATCCTGCTGCCTTTTAAAGATACTTTACTATGAACATTATTACTTGATGAACCTGTCATCCTGCTGCCTTTTAAAGATACTTTACTATGAACATTATTACTTGATGATCCTGTCATCCTGCTGCCTTTTAAAGATACTTTACTATGAACATTTTTACTTGATGATCCTGTCATCCTGCTGCCTTTTAAAGATACTTTACTATGAACATTATTACTTGGTGATTGTCGTGATGCCTTTTAAAGATACTTTACTATGAGCATAATGGCTTCATGATCCTGTCATCCTGCTGCCTTTTAACGATACATTACTATGAACATGCACTGTTACTTGAGAGTCCTGTCATGCTGCTGCCTTTTAAAGATACTTTATTATGAACACTATTACTTGATGATCCTGCCATTGTGATGCCTTTTAAAGATACTTTAATATGAACATTAATATATGATGAACCTATCACCCTAGCGTCATACAGAATCAGTAATAGGAATCGTCACTAAACACAGGTATGTGCCGTAGATCATGATGTGATGATCTTAATCGATTTAATTCAAAGTATTTTGGTTAGTAAATATATTCAATTGTTACGTTTATGACAAAAGTAACACATCTTTGTTATGCTAAAGAGACATTTTTAGCGCATTTGTGTAACTAATGCGGTAAATTTGGATCTAATTTTCGTACAAACTTTAAACGCTAAAGTTCGCTCAGAACGCAGGAAATGGCATTTCCGGGCTTCTATATTTCAAAATTTTCCGGGGGAGGATGCCCCCGGACCCCCCTACTAGGTGTGCGTCTTGTATATGCACCCCTTAACAAAAATGTTAGATCTGCCCCTGTTCTCAGCCCTGAACTGGGAAACAAAACGGGCCAAAACGATGCGGACTTCCACATAGGTACTATGAGAACTCCTCGGGTTTTGCAATATTGGAGGTGATAAACTGTGCGAATGACTAATAAACAGGCGGTACTAGCCAGCAGTTCTTGTTGGACCAATCAAAGCTGGATGAAGCATCAACGCCGAAAGTACCCAGACACCAAAATTTCAAATAAAATTTTCTGCATTTAGCAGTGTGCGAGGATGCAAAACAGTCAAGCGTAAAAGGGCCATGCATGGAATTTAAATTATTATAAAATTCAGACGTAATACTCCAGTCTTCATGATCGATGATGCCACTAATATTGTCTGCATACACATTTAGGGACCTAGGGATCCACTGCACCTGGAGAATGATGTTGTTCTGTAAGTAGAAGCAAAAAAATATCTAACGCGATTTGATGTAAGCGTAGTGAGAGGTCGAACCTTTCCCGCAAATAATTGCCGCATTAAGGTTGTCAGTAAAAAATTGTACAACGCTGTTCTGTAAATGTCTTTTGAATGCTCGAAGGCCATAAAGGATTCCTAGAAGCTCACGACTATTGCTATCTAATTCAATCTCTCGGGAAGAAAAGGCAGTAAAATATAAATCGAACTCAGTCCGGTCTATAAAGAATACATGACCACCACATGCGTAAGCACTAGCATCCGAATAAAAAATCGCGGTAGGTGTCGAAGCAAATTACGGTTAGTAAGAGAGACAATGTTGCTTGACCAAAACTTTACCTCAGTGAGGCATTGCTGATAATACTGAAATTTGCTACGATCTATTACAAAACCCCAGTGGTCCGACAAAGCCACTGCTGATTGTAAAAATCGTGACATTATTAAGGTTACATACATTACCAATGACTGGCGACATGGATATAATTTTGCCGACGATAGAAGCGATAAAGCGAGGGGAGACAAAAGGCAAATTATCACTCAATTTCTGAAGAGCAGTCGTAAAATTCGTTACCCTTGAGTGAGATATAGCAATATAACCCTTAGCGAAATTCCATATCAGTCCTAACAACACAAGTATTTGTACGGGATCCCATACAGATTTTTCGACATTGGGGATAACTCCCGCGCTAATTAAGTCTTGGCGAACGGATGCGGAGACAGAGCAAGCGGCATCGTAGGAGTGCTCGCATCCAGCCCCGTCATCTAAAAAGAGAACGATACGAAAACCTAATGAACGCCAGTGAGCGACTAATGGTCGAAACAGCTTCGTGAACAAATAGGGAGCTGATGAGAGCCCAAAAGGGAGAATAGTAAAACAGAAATAACGCGTTTTTGTATAATAAAGGGGCCACTGAAAACCCAAAAACTGCTGGTGGTCAGGCCATATATCCACAAGATGATAACCTGACTTCATGTCAAACCTAAATAGGAAACCGTCTGGCACAAAATAGTTGGCAAATACTTTCCAGTCGTCCATGCGGAACTTAGTTTTGGGGATATGCTTACTAACATGGCGTAAATCTAAAATAAGTCTGGGTGTTTTTTTTGCGTTAAATGAAACGGATAATAAAGGATTAATTACTGTCAGTGGCTGGGGCACACTCAACAATCAAACCCAGTTTAAGTAAATCACTAATGGCTTGTGACACAAAAACATTATTGTCCATGACTGAATGGCTATTACGAAACTGTGCAGAGGCAGGTAACGAATCAAAAGGAATCACATAGCCGTTTGTAATAGTATTAATTACACAATCAGGGACACAAATATTTCCCTAAAATTTTACGTGGGCTCTTAACAGCCCTTTGACAATAGGGGCTGATTCACCACACTCATATTCGTATAAGTTATTTGCATAAAATTGAACTAATTCACTATCAGATATACCTTGTTAAAAATACTTATCTTTAAGACAGTGTGTGAACTCATCATCCGGCAAAGGAGAGTGCACCCATGATTTATAACTCTGCAAATCCGAACCAGCAGCATCCCCGCCATTAAAACTACAAACCACATCTGTAGCTAGACACTGTAAAAAAGAATCCCTATCTGGATGTGTTGGGGCTGTTCGAGCCCGATTGTGGGTGGGGGAAATAGGTGTTGCCGTTGTTATTTCTGGCGAGTCAAACGGGGCACTCCCACCACCAATGTCCATATGCCCCACAGAATCAACAGGATCCGCGCGAAGAACGGGTAGTTGGTGTGGGATTCCAGGTGGGGAAACCACTGGAGGAGCACCGGTCGTAGGAGTAGCCGAAGGCGAATGTAGGGCTGCCGCGACGTCTTGTTTCAGCTGTGAAAGGAAGTCCATACTGTCGGCGAAGTTTTGAAGCTTTTGCTTTTTCTCTTAAAGCCTCACGCTTAGCGTATCGGATTTTCTTGTCGTCTTCCGGATCTAACGCAGCAGCCGAAGCTTCGTAATGTTTTGCAATGAGCCAACCAACCTCGGAGGTATCAGCAATCCTAATTTTCCGGTTTCTCTTGTCAATCAAAGCCAAAGCCCTGTCGAGCGTGTCCTTAACTTGATCAAGCTCTGTACTTTCTAGAAGCTCGAGAGCAGTAGCTAGAATTTGTCTAAGCTCAGTGTTGGACTTAAAATTTCTTTCGCTACCAGAGTGTGTAAACTTGATATCAGCGTCGGTTTTAAGTTGCTTCGATAAGGCCAAGGCACTTTCCGCTTTATTGCAAGAGCCTGTTACTTGATCAGCCAATTGATCTTTATGATCGTTAAGCTCCTTAAGTAGAAAGCTTCGAAACTCGTCCAGGTCAGCTTTAGTAACAGAATCGGCCATGTGGACTCGCTGGAGATGCTGAGTGGCGTCAAGTGCAGAATATCGTTGGAGCGTGGGTTTTATACTGACGCAAACGCAATGAGATTTCGCGTGGGCGAGATGCATGAGCCACAACGAATTGAAATACATTTTCTGGACCACATTTATCAATTCCGCATACTTTTCGTAGATAACATGTACATCAATTACACCAGATAATATCAGTTCAAATCTAGGTAAATTTCTGACCGATATGTGTATCAACCGGAAATGCAATTAACAATTGGCGCTGAAGACGACGCCGAACGCTGGAGGCGCGAGACAACTTGGGTGGTCCGGAGGAATGTTCCCCCGGGAAAATTTCGAAATCTAAGCCAGGGAAATGCGATTTCCAGCATTTTGAGAGCAATATTTAACACAAAACAATGCTTAAAAATGAAGAATTTTTATAAGTACTTCTGATTTTTAGATGCATTCATAAATCCCATTGAATTTTATAAAAGATATATACAATTAAAATTTTTGTAATGCTTACCTAGCGCGTATTGAAAGATACAATGTACTCACAGTTTTCAGCATGAATATTTAGTATTTAGTAATAGGTAATAGGAACCATATTGGTGTCTGGCAAAAAAAAACAATATTTTGTAACAACAGCTCCTTTGTTCATAATGGGGCAGCCTCCATGTAATATGAAATATGATATAGCATGCGGGTGACGCCCATATACATATACAGATATCTCATATACACTAGATGGTGCATCCCACACCGTGGGCAGGCGAAATTTGAAGCCGAATCGCAGGCGCTGGTCGTTCCCACAGAGTTGACACGAAGCATGACAATTTGTGTACTTTGTATTGCGGAAATGGACAACGTTGACAATAATTAAAGCACGTTTTATGCAGCTAAAAAGTATTCAATACACAAATGCAGAAAAGTATAGTGTTTTCTTTGGCATTTTTTTTGATGAGTGGGAATAACCAATATGGCCGCCACCTATTATTATGAGGGGATGCCGCTGAGATTTTTGGCTTCACTTTTGATATGCAGATGCGCTATCTAGTGTATATGAGATATCTATGATCATGCCTGAGCAACTAAATGTAAATCTATGAGATTAAGAAGGTAATAAACAATATCTAGTAATGGAAATTCTCAAATAGGTAATAGGAACCGTATTGGTATCATGTAGAATAGACAATATTTTGAAACAACAGTCCCTATGTTTGTATAAATGAGGCAGTAACTGCAATATGAAGTATGGTATAGCATGAAAGCTGAGTCTGAATGACTTGTTGTAAATGTATGAGATAGGGAAGGTAAAAACATTATTTAGTAATGGAAATATTCCAATAGGTAATAGGAACCATGTTGGTGTCATGCAAACATAAAAAATATTTAGTAACAACAGTCTCTTTGTTCTTAATGAGGCAGTCAATATAGAATATCAAATATTATATAGCATGCCCGCTAGTTGTGAGTGACTTATTGTAAGTGTATGAGATCGGATGAAGGCCAAAAATTAAACAAACAAAAAACGAAAACTACTGTGTATGTACATGTAAGTTTAATTAGCAATCAATTATTAATCACGAATGCACACAAGTATAATAAACTAAAGCTTGTGTGTGTATAGATTACCCCCAATCAAATTGCCACATCACATATTGTGTGATGTACCTACCCATCACCGAATGCACTATCCGACACAGCCACAAAAAATGCAGTGTTCTCACACCGAAATATATGACTGTGTATTTTCTCGCACATTAAATGATAAACAGCTCTTAGTTGCAATAAGGACCAATGCTAGTAAGGCCTCTCAAGAAGTAACATAAATCTTCCTTCCAACATAATAATTTTGAGCAGGCTCTATAGACCAGTTTCACGTATGACGTCATACGCGTGCAAATTGGCGCGAAATTCAATTTGGAGAACAAGTTTGGGCAAGCCTGCCACAATTGTTGAGTGTAAACAAAATTTCGTCTACTCTTTTGTCTCGTAATCTTCAAAATCGTAAATTCTTGCAGAAGATAAGCTACAACTATAAGGTATTCAATAATACTTTCGTGATGCAGTGTCAAAATATAGCACATAAAAAAAAGCTCTCTTCCTGGCTATATGTCAACGGTTCAGTGTAGGGAAGCTAGAAACAGGTACTTATAGAAAATTACGATTATAGACAATTGTGATCTGTACGAAATCGTTAAAAACGAATGGTGTGACGACGTCGACCTTTGGCCAAATGTTACGTACATCGATGTTGGAATGTATCTTCTATTTTCTTCAAGTCCTTGTACAACAGAACAACTGAAGAATTATAAGAGTTTAGACTGTTATACAAACTTTGCCAACGATTGTGTTAGGCAAATTCTCGTCAAACAATTAGGTGAAAACCGACTTCTCATTGTGAAGGTATTTAATTAATTAATGTCCAAAGACTATAAAGAGCATAGTTATGTTCTGCTTTTAAAAGTTGTGCGCTCACTAAAATTTAATTATTTCTATGTATTTTAACTCAGGTAAACCATTCTCAGTGTATGAATAAAAAGCCACTTACTCCTTGGGAAATTTGTCATCAGAATTCTGGAAAAGTTCTTTGTGGTCACTCTGACTGCATGGCAGGCATAGTTGAAAGTTGTTCACATGTTGCGAGTTTACTGTGGGCAATTGAAGCTGGTGTCAAGCAGAGACAATTTTTAACTGTGACAGAGAACCTTCTTACTGGGTGTTACCACCACCTATGAAGTCAATAAGCTATGCACGGGTAAAGGATATAGTTTTATCTGGGCTTTATAAGGCTGATTTATCGAAATGGACATTGCCCAACTTTTGGAATTGTCACAGGAAAGAATTGAGACCTGCTGCAACATAACTGATGGACAGTGTGTAGCAGTTGAAGAGAATACCAGAAAGCAATGCAATTCAAGAGTTTGGTTTAGGATGCGAACTGGAAGGGTGACTGCATCAAGGTTAAAAGCTGTATGCCACACAAGTATTGAAAAACCATCAGTTAGCTTGATACACAACATATGTTACTCTGAACTGTCGAAGTTCAAAAATGTTGCTACAAGTTGGGGATGTGAACACGAATCTGTAGCTAGAGGCAGGTGCACCCACTACCAAGCATCAAAACATGAAAACTTTCAAATTGCTGAATGTGGATTTTTTATTCACAGAAATTATGTATTCATAGGAGCGTCACAAGATGGGCTAACTGTATGTTGTTGTTGTGGTGAAGGTGTTTGAGATTAAAGTAAGAACTATGTTATTGTTAATCAGTTTTGCAACTTGCAAGCACTTGATTTTCCTTTCCCCAAAGTAAGGTGTTTTCTTTTTTCTTAATTGGCCCTGCATGTGCTATATTTTTCTTACACAACAGTGCCCTTATTGTAAAAGGGCAGACAATTTAGCTGTCTCAAGTGATGGAAACAACTTCTGTCTTGAAACATGGGAAAATGGTAACAAACAGTTTAAAAGAAATCATGCATATTACTATCAGGTTAGAAAGAACAATTACAAATTGTTGATCATAGATACTCTGGTAAAAAGGGAGGGGGCAGTTATTAGGCATTTGATATTAGATGGATATGGTTGGACTTATTACATAAAGTCATTATATGAATCAAGTGAAATGATTTTTTCTTGTATAGGTGGAAGCACAGCTTGCTTGTCCGGGAAGAAGATATTGTGATTTTGTTGTTTGGACACAACAATTTATATTATCTTATAGAAACAATTTTGCCAGATGAACCATTTTTTCAAAGTTGTGTCAACAAAACTCGCAAATTTGTCATAAAAGAAATTTTGCCTAAACTTCTTGGGAAGTAATACTCGAGGCCAGATATAAATGAGATAATCACACATGAAGAATAAATCTTAATAGAATATAATATTAGCTTTATATTAAAGTAACTGCTTTATGTGCCAGTAAAATTACACATTGTAGCTTCATTACTCAAAGGGTACCACAGAATCACAAATATTGATTAATGCACTGCACACATGAACAATTTTAGTTGTACAGCTATTGTCTTTGGACAAAACAAAACTTATGGGCTGTGTAGCATTTATTATACTGTACTTCTTTTTAATATTACCAATGACTCTCTGAACATGTATCCTAACATTGGCTATTTGACGTGTCTGTTCAGCTTCAATCTCACTACGTTAACGTTGTGTTTTTCCCCTTGTGAAAGCAGGAATTTTAACTGTAGCACAATACAGCCCAACAGATTCTTGTATGTCAAATCCTCTATCAGCCAATAAAACATCACCTGGATTTAACTTCTCCAGAATTCCACATTTCTCTGTAATATGCTTATCACTTTCTCGTCCACCCCAACCTTCTGAGATAAAAGAAACTGTGTCTTGAGGTGTAATCCCAATGAAATAATTTACATTATTGTGGTGTTTGTACTAGGAATATGTTTAAGCTCGAGCATTAATATTTGTTGCACGTTCCAAAAACAATTAAAAAAAAAATCAATAATTACTGCACAATTGGGACTGTGTTTCCTGAAATCCATGGTAAGTGTTTTTTGGAGTGCCTTTCTTTCTGGCCAAATGAAGAGAGGTTGTAACAACTGAAACATGATGTTCAAAATATTTGAAAATATTCTGGAAACTGTAGATGAGCTGATATTTCCAAACCTGCATGTAGCCAAGGTCATTTCCAGATAGGTTGAGTCCAAGTCTTATTAAAGTCAATAAGAGCTGTTGGAAGGGACTTAAAACACAATTGTTTTTCAGGGATGGATAAACATATGAAAATAAACAAAAAAGAGTTTTCTAGTTAGGTAGTCCAGTGTAAAAAAAGACTTTGTCATCTTTGTCTATAAAAGCATGTTCTGTCAGTCCAACAATTCCATCCTGAGATTATCATTTTCTTGTCTTTCAAGACATGTGACTTTTTTCCAGTTCATTTTTTTCTTTCATCATAACTTCACTGCTGTTGCCTTTTAGTTCAGTTTGAGTTTCAGTTCCATCAAAACTAAGTTCCAAAATAGAACCATCATCATGGTTTCCAGTACTGGTGTCAAGAGCATTGGTAGTTTTGAAAAGTGCCAACAGAGCTTCTGCACATTCATATCTTCTTCGTTTTTCCTCCAACTGTGTAGCCCTTTCGTACCTTTTCCTATCTGTAGGTCCTTGTCTAGGATAGCCAAGGTTAATACATGGTGCCCAATGAGGATCATCTTGCATTAATAAATCAGCTGGTTTGCGTAAATCAAATGTAGAATGTTACATACTGTATATACTTTGTATTTGCATAAATTTATCAGGTAAAAAGCTTGCTGTCATAAAGCCTAACTTTTGTATGTAAAGCTACAGTGGACCATACATCTAGTCGCTTGCAGTTGTTAAATGTTTTCAGAGACAATCTAAGCACAGCTATGTCAAAAAAGCAAAAGTATATTTCCAATGCTTCAGTCAATGTCTGTACTGATTAATTGACACTCACAGGCAAAGACCCCAAATGCCCTGCACAGAAGTTGGATGACGTATGACAATTGTTGATAAAAACATGTCTCTGAACATCAAATGCATGCAATGACAGTAGTGGATAATATTTACACTAATTCAACATATAACGCCAAATGATGACGGTAAACAATCAGGTTATTTTTGCATGACTGCAAACAAACCCATCAAATATAAAAGAATAAGTGCAATCCTTCTCCCTGTCTAGATCAATAATATATTTGTAAATGAATAATATTGAAATATTCTTACCTGAAATAAAGTGTTTACTACAAACTCGTAGATTAGCATGATTAACTTGCAGCAAATCTGTTCGTTTTAAACGCGACAACCACCAATCCCTTCGTTTCTTAAAAAGGCTTTGCTTTACTTTGCCAGCATGTTTTTTAACGGCTGGTAACCGGAAAAACTTTGAATTATCGTTTTTGTCTGAGCGTCTTCCGTAGTTCAAAGCAGCGCAATAATTTACCATTTTGAAGATTAGGAGGCGAGAGAGTCGAGGACATTTTTGTTTACATTCAATAGTGGTAGGCTAGCCCAAACTTGTCCTCCAAATTGAATTTCGCGCCAATTCACACGCTTATGACGTCATACGTGAAACTGGTCTATAGAGACAATTGCCATCACCAAAAGTGCTATAAAAACAATTATTATATGCGTGAACAATAAATTTAATAATTGTGTTAAATTCCAGGCTGTACAAATTTGGTGAAAGTACCAGTCAAGTGTTGAATATAAAAAACTATCAACAATTAGGACTACACCCTCCACCCCACCCCACTATCATATACCACTCATTCCATTACCATCCACAATATATGAATATCTTGGCCAAAAGAAGTAAATAGGACAACTACAAAAGGTTAACAATAAGGATTCTTGCTTGTAAGATCTCCAATGCCCCCCCCCCCCTCTCCTTTGCAGCTTACCCAATATTGCTATTTATACATTAGTATTATTATAGTATTTCATCAGTAATCCTACAAATACAATGTCTATCAATTTAAATAGCAGAAATTTAATCTCACAATAATGAATATTAAGCCTAACACATCAAAATAATTATAACTAGCACAGCAGAGCTTTTCATATAAAATGAATGATACTTACTTTAGTATCAATTTGCCACTTGCGTTCGTAAGGTGTTTAGGAATCAACAATTTCAAAGCAAGATCTCTCCCCTTCCCGCCCTTTGCAAACAGATTCCATGTTTTGCTTTCCTTCTCGTCTCTGCCTTCTCGTAGTAAGGTCGAGAGATCACAACATTTGCATATTCATGTCAAACGCCATGCCTTGGAGAAAACCTTCGTGTACTTGCGGGAAATGCTTGAATGATTTCCACGGTAAATCGAAATAATAACTACTAATTTGCATCGGTCTCCGATGCCCGTTGCATTGGTCAGTCGAGACAATCTACCCTTCAAACAATAGAATCGCGCAGTACTGTCTCGTATGACCGATGCATGCATGGGTGCGAAGTAATCTACCCTCTGCAATCTACCCTAGCCATGTGTTTACTCAAAAACGCAAAGTAAGCACAATGATATCCAGACATTTTTGACGACAATCTGCAATATTCGCTATATATATCGATAAAAAGACGATAAGTAAAAAACACGCAAAATGGCTATCAAAATTCTCCTCATTTGAAATCATTGTTTTTATCGATGAAATTATTGATTGATAATACCACAATAGGCCCTACGCGCACGCATTTTGAGATTAAAATGTGTATATTTTTATTTTTTTGAGTTTTTATTGAAACTTGACTTGGAGGTATTAAATTAACGTGGATCCGCCCGATTGGTCTGGATCCGCCCCTGGTACAAACTTAACATTGCAAATATAATTCATGAGTTTCTCTGCATCAGCAGCCTTTTGCCTCTCTTTTGAGTCACCGTCTCTCATTTCATAGTCCTTACGAAAGTTCGTATAAACGTTTCGGCCGCAGTTTGCAAAACGATTAGTGCTGTATTTAGCAGGGTTTGCGAGCACTTGTCCCAGGGATTGCCATGCATCTGCAAGTTCCTCGTTATTCTTTCCCCAGTCGAAATTCTTAAAAACAGCTGCAACGATATCAGTTACTTTAGTAAGGAACTCGAAATCGTCATCTTTTTGAATATGAGTGTCTACCAAGCCAGCTTTGAACAGATGCGTCGTTGCCTGTGGGTGTCTAGGACTTGAGGAACATACAAGTCGAAATACTGCCAGTCAAAGGAACCACCTTCAAATTGCTGGGCCGATATATCTCAAACTCTCTCAGCACGTCTTGATACTTTGGCCAACATTTTTTCCAGTGTGAACTTTTACAACTGGTAGCCCGAGAAACACGTATTGTAGAAGCTCATCTGCATCTGGTATTACGCTAGTCAAACCAACAAACTGTCGAGTGCGATGCCTGTACGTTGCTTTATCTGCTAACACTTTAACAGGAGGCGCCAAGCCTGTTTGAGTAGGCAGTAGTGTTTTCAAGTACCATTTCACATTGTCTTTCACAACTTCAGCAACAGATTCAGAAAATTCTATGGAAACTTATAGGAATGATTTATATCTCCGACATCCACTCCACATCTGTGCAGCAAAAGAGCTTTATCTTCATAGCATACGCTCGACCATGGTAATACAGTTTGTAACAAGCACGGCCAATTCGCAAGGCTATAGCATTGTTTCTGTTGATCTCATAATATTCTTACATTTTAAGAGGACAGATTCATCATCACACTGATCACAGACCAACTGATCTGTTCCCTCAGTATGGTTCGATACTTTGATTTTTGCAACTTAGCCAATTCGGCTCTACGATATCCAGACGCATCTTTAAGATTAGGCAAGTCAGTCCTCAGGTCACTAACTTCATTTTTTAGTGAATCCGTTGTCGTTGAGTGCGGTCGATCCTGGCGCTAATGTTGTGCCGTGCTTTCCAGGACGTCTTTAATGATAACAGGTGCCACATCCCCATCGGTTTCACTGCTTTCTGTATTACAAATATCTGTGAAGTTGCTTAACTCCTGGATTTCTTTCAGCTCCAACGCTTCCATGGCCTCGCCTTGACATGTACAAGCTCGCAAATGAATCCTGTTGCTAATGCACATTCTTCCACCACATTAGTTGCCACTTGGTTCTTCTTGTTCTAACCGATGAAAACATTGCCGCAATTGACATTTGGGAAGCATCTTGCGTTTCGTTTGAACCATGAATATTTCTCATGTGCGTTGAGTAATTTTGCTCTAGTATCGCTTTTTTACAAACATGGCAAATGACAGTCGTTTCTTTTTTTCTGAACTTACGTTACTCGACATCTCCTACCTCTTCCGCAGGCGTTTTACGGGTTACGGGTTACGAGCTGAAAAAGTTTGCGGGTCGTCTACGTTAAACGCCAGCCAACTAATGATCGCAAGATACCAGATTTGTTTTTCGCAATCCGCATCCGAAATCCTTAGCAAGGATAAGCTAGGATATAAAACATACAATGAGTTTAAGGCGACGTTGCGATGCACTGCGCGTCCAAAGGTTGTGAATATTAAGATGTCATAGGAAATTAAAACGCAAGTTATTCAACGTGTCTTGTTTATATTATAATCATCATACTTTGTAATGTGTCTACTACATCTGCTTCACTGCTCGTTAATATTTCGCCACATTATTACGATGATGAATGATCTACATTTTCATGTTTTAATCTGGTAATATACATGCCTATACTTCCATGCCACTGAATGACACATCATTAGTTATAGACCACAGGGTGAAATTCCTATCTTTCAGTTTCGTTTCTATAAAACGAAACTTTCTGAACTTCCGAAATATGTAAGGTTATAGTATTATTAATATAAAATCAAATACTTGTTTTAAAACTTGCTGGTTTTCTCCAATTTTCCGACTAAAACTACTATCAATTAAAAAATGTAAAATTTTGGGTTCAGCTATAGCTAACAAAAATAACCTGCATCATTAGAAAGTTTACAAAAAAACAACATACAGAAAATTAAAATGGTTACAATGATTTTAAGCTTTTTAAAAGTTTTGAGCTGTTGAAACGTGTTTTTTGCTTAGTACCCAGTCTTTTTAGCGGGACTTTGGCATATTTTTAACATTTGGAGCAACAATAACTTAATAATCAAAGATCAGGGTAACATTTAAATGTCTTATAAGTAGATTTTGTAACTTTTCTAATGATGTTGGTCATTTTTGTTCCAAACAAAACGCCTGCTAAGGCGTTCACTCCGCCTGCCGAAACGAAAATGGGCATAAGGCCAGGCACGCCTGTAACTACAGCGTTCATTGGGGTTGGGGTATATTCACTTATTTCTGTTCTGCCCAACGAATTCCTTTTTAAATCAGTTATTATTAGGGTACCTTCCAAGGCATTTTAAGACATTGCTAGCACGTCTTATGTAATCACTAAGATAACCAAAAATCAATGTCTGAGTGACCTGCCAGGCACTCTGCCCAGAGTGCTAGTAGGATTGCACTTTTTAGAATTTAATTTAAATTAAAGACTTTTATAGTACACATGTTAATCAAGATTCTTTTGTCATAATACCACCAACATATTGCTGTTTTATTTTGCAAGTAAAGAAAATTTTACTAAAAGTGTATACAATACATCAATATATTATCCTGATAGCATCATTTAAATCTATTCTGTAGCACTGATCTCTACATATTACTGAAACCACAATCACAATTGGGCTACCTAGGGTAGCACCAGTATGGAAAGTATGGCTGTTTTCGACGAGATCTCGGGCGTGCATACAAAAAAATCCAAGTGTACAGTGTGCAAAACTGTGACAAGTGCACTCAAGTGTGCATGTTTATTAGACAAGTAGCATTGATCAATGATAAATTAAAATTAAACTTCAACATGTATAATTAATACATTCTTCGAATAGAGATATCACACTCCTTATTGAGTACGCAAATCATCGATCAGGTATTAAATTTTCGCCTTTTTCTATGCATCTTCCAGACCTCTCCCAGTCTTTCACACTCCCTCATACCTTGCGCTTTCAGCGCAAGAATCGTAATCAAGTGTCAAACCTGAACGTAACAAAAATTCTCGTGTGTGCATTTGCCATACTTTCCATACTGGCTGTAGCACACTGCCTGAAGTCTCCACCATATAATTTGTTGGGAATTTTAGACTAACATATGTATTTCTGAAATTGGAATGTAAAATGTCTCTTACCTTTTATAATTATATGAGATCCCACAAGCAAATAAATCATTTTGCGCGAAATATTAGCATCTCAACATAAATATAGAAAACCAAGGAAAGAAATCACAACGTGTTTAGAATTAGGAACGCATTTCCTAGACTCACTCCTTAATCATGGAATGATGGAGTCTATCAAAATTTGTCGTTTTAAAACATCTCTGGAGCAATGTTTTGATAAAGAACCTTCCTGCCCTTTTTGTTAACTATTACATGTTAAAAATTGTGTTTTGTATATAGATATTTCAGTGGAATTTGCGTTTGATTCTTGTGTAGAAATTTCTAAATTTCCTTAAAAGTAGGAATAACAGAAAATGACGGAAACACGCTCTCAAAACTTCCCCCCGATACATCTCGGTAAAATTTCGCGGTGGAATTTCTCGTTTTAAAACATTTTGCATGAGAATCTTTGCACGTAAAACCTTCTTGCGGTTTAGATGTTCTAGCATACATGTTAAAATGCGTGTTTTGTTGACATATTCCGCTAGAAATTGAGTTTAAACGCCGTGTTTAGGTCGGCTGACGCGGCGTTTGCCAGCGGTATCACCCATGAGCGGCGGCACCGACTTCTGACACCGAACAAAAATAAAAAAAAAACAGAAACGGGGTGATTTTAAAACTCCGCCTCGCCTACGGCAGGCGGAGTAACAAGTTTAAAATTTTTCACTTTTAAGCTGTAAGGTTTTATAGGAAAATCGAGAAAAAACAATGAATTTGACTGTTTTGCAAAGGGTTTCTTGGTACAACTTTGTGTATTTCTCCTTGATATACGTTTTACCACCAAATGACAGAGTTTTATCCCCGAGGGTTACTAATTGTGCATAAGCGAAGTCCAAAGTCGCTGTCATAGAAATAAAAGATATAGAATGCGCACTCCTATCTATTTTCAGGTGAACAAATGACGCCACATTAAAATTCAAAATGGCTGATTTATAAGGGCAAATTAAACTCGCCCCACTGTAATTCGCATAGACCGCTCCTCGGACAAATCCAACATGGCGGATTTATAAGGGCAATTTTTTTTTCAATTTGGGTACCGGCTAGGTTACCAAGCACGCATTCTATATCTATTATTTCTATGGTCGCTGTTCATGTGCGATGGGGGTGAGATTTTTTTTTGGTAGGTCATGACGTCATACTCACACTGATCTCAACAATATAGCGGACTATCATGAATGGCTAAGACTGATTGGTCAGATTTGAAATTTGTTGTTGATCAACGTAATCACGAATTCAAGCTATTCAACTGTCAGCAAATATTTAACTTTAGTTAGCTTTTTGCGCTATAATATTTAATTTGTATTTTTGTAAAAATAACAACAATTTATTGTTGTAAAAATGAAATAAAAAGCATGTATCAGGTCAACAAATATGGAGTCAAGCAAGCAGCGAAAGGAAAACGAGGAAGCAGAACGTTTAGCAAGGCCAAACGAGCGTAGACGACGACAAATGCTCGAGGAGACTGCCGAAGAAGATTGAAGAGATATTAATTCGGAGAAAATACAGAGAAGCACCAACAATTGACTATGGCGTAAAACACAAGGCAAGTTTGTCGATAATGCTATATACTTGTGTTTTAATGCTTTATAAAGGCCGGCGTAGCCGTACTCATCCAGTCTATTCACTGTTTAAATTCCAGAGTAAGTTTATGTTTTGTAAATGCAAGACTATCTTCTTATTATTAATGTAATTAATAGGTCGTATTTTATACCGAATTTAAGCTTACATTAGGCGTAATAACATACCGATGACAAGTGTTGTGCCATTTAAAAAAATTGTCAATAAAACAAGGGTTAAAAACTGATATTTTATCATTTTGAAAAAACATACAGAAAGAATAACAATTGCCGTGTTGCTATGACAACAACCTATCTCAGTACTTCATGTAATTCCGAAAATTTAGTTGCATGCTCTTAGTTAGTGGCGAGGGGTTGCTGCATGCATGTATTTCTAGTGTAGTTTCGTGATTACGGAACGAATTCCTACTTCTAGGCCATTGATAAATCTTACCCTGTGGTCTATTAAGAATGTCAACATCGCTAAAATAGCCTCGAGTTTCTTCATCTTTTATCTTCACTGCTTACGGCCAAAGCGACTCAAAAATATCACAAATACTAGATAATACTACATATGATAATACACGGACAATAATCTTGAGATATGATGGCTCATATTTCACGAAGATTTTTAAAGGATTGAAAACCACGACCCAGAAAACGTCAATTACATACAGAAACCTAACATTATTCAGCAGGCCTTTCGTTAATCGTCACTTACCTGATTCTCAAATTTCACACCTGCAAATTACTCCCGCCCGCACCGAGCCGCCCACACGAAAAGGCCTGCCGAGGAGGTAGCGATCTCTTGACAATATTATTCTTTCATAAATTTCGCTATTGACAAGTCAAACGTGATGATGTCATTTTCTATAATTACACTTTATACCCGTTTTCAGAATTACCCGACCTTAGCCTAAAATAATATGACAATTAATAGAGTTGACGTTCGTTCTAATGATTCTGAGTTGGGCCAAAAACATATTTATGCCCAAGAACATCAACTCTATTACTATTTTAATAAGTTTAAAGACCATATTTTTGAGCAAAAACTTAAAATATCACTCAAAACTGGGCACTTAAAATGATTATAAATTGGCTATTACAGCAGGCTAAAATGTATTTGTATATTTAGCCCGCAAATTACCTCACAATGCTCGCTAAAGTTATTATGATCTTAATTAGTTCAAATGCCAGTGAACTTCAAAAAATAGCAAAGGTAGACAACAGATATTTTAAACCGCAGTTAGAATAACATTGAACCAAAATAAGCTAGATTTTAAAGCTGAAGAAAATATCTTGAAAATCCTCTTAAACTTTCTTATATAATCCACATATTTCGATAACAAAAAAACCCCTCAAAATAGTGAACAAACATTAAAACAACTGAGATGTACACCTTGCCAAAAATCCTAAAACACAAAAGCGAGAACAGCATCTAAAACAATGTTTGTTTTTATTACTTCAAAGCAGACAATCGTATGTAATTGTCACTTGTCAGAACCCAAAAAGCACCTAACTCGAATTTTAAAAACAGGAATCAGTTGATTATTGGGATTCTTTCTTCTGGTTTGCTTTTATGGCTTGCTAGTAGTGCAATCTTAGTTTTATAATTATAATTCTTATGCTACACAAATTCACTTGTATCTTACGAGTTTTTTATCTTTCGTTAGCTTTGAACTCAAAGTTGTATTGCCAAGTAACAAAGTGATGGACAAAGTAAAATCTAGCATATGCTCTATATTTATGTTTAATATTATTGTACTACTGTACTTAATATGTAAATATACACAATCAGATATAAGAGAAATGCTTCACAGCCACACTTCTGGTACTTAGTTATAATTGTATTACTCAAGTAAACAACTAAAATGGTACCCTGTAGCTAATAATTGCTTGTAGGTTGACATTTTCCTTGATCTTAGAAATTTGTCTACTGATATAGAAATGTTCACTAAGGATATGTCATGCAGCTATACAGTTTGATCTTATTTGATCATTTAGGGTCAGTATTCTTGTAATTTCTGCAGCTGCATGCTGTAGATGGATTGCTTTTGAATGTTGTTCCGATCACCTGCATGCAGGTATTCATGAAAGGCAGTCCACGAGCTAAATTCCACAAGCTAAATTCTGAGACATCTACTGTCTACAGGCTGGGTTCCGAGAGAAAATAAATATTTCGAACAAGCTACATATGTTACACATTAAAATTTGCATACCTATCATATCATTCAATGATGACCATGCAACAAATGGGAAGGATGTCAAAAATTCAACAAAGACTTTCTGTACGACAGTTTTCCGAATCTACACAAACTTGAAATTGGTTGTACCTTTGGTTTTTGATATGAAACCCTTTGTTCTCATTTGAAGTTCAAAAAATTGGTAGTATTGTCAGGAAATATTAGTGAAACAAGTGGGTCAGAACTGGCAACAACCAATATACCAGTCACGACAAGGGCAAAAACGAAAAACAGCACAAGAAATTGTCTTAGTGCTAATGTTAAGGGGTCTTTCGTACCGTAAACGTAGAATTAAAATACACTGGTGTTTTAAAGGGAATGGCAACAAAATTTTTTATCGTCTCAGTTGAAAGAGACTCCAAAATAATATATAGAAGTCTATTACCGAATTTTTATATATGTCTTATTTTGTGAAATATTTTCATTTGAAATTTTAAGTTGCCCGCCATCTTGGATAATTGTGGATATGCACGATACGTCACAACAGGGATCACGCGATTTTTTTTTCTTACTACACAATGATTAATATGCTCTCATAAACGCATATACGGTAGGTCTTTCGGATTTCAGCACGGACTGAGAAGATTTCAAACAATATTTTATTAGTGGTAGGTATTTAGGAGTAACTTCGACTGGCTTATCCCTGTTGTGACGTCACCAAAACATTGTTAATGAAGTTAAAAATTAATCCAAGATCGCGGACAGTTTGTTTAATTAAGTGAGAATATCTCCTGAAGTAAAACAGATATAAAAATTCTGTAATAGACTTCTATATATTGTTTTTGAGTCTCTTTCAAATGAGACAATTGAATATTTTGTTGCCATTTCCCTTTAAGGCAAATACAAGAAAGCTTTTTTGTTGAATATAAAATAATATAATTAATTAAGTCTTGGCTGTTTCGTTTTCGTACTAAAATCTTAAACGACAGCGATTCACCTTTTTAGTTTTAAGAATTTACGGTATTGCACAAACACAACACTAATTTCAAGCAGATTCTGATGTTTTTATTGTTTTGTAAGTTAATCTATTAGAAGCATTCTTTCTACAGTTACAAAAACTTCACACCTTGCACCTTGTTTTCCGGTTTTGTGGCAGTCCAAAACCTAAAACCAAGTTTTCAGCCTTTCTTTGAGTTATCTTGAGGGAGGAGACATGATTTTCAATTTCCTGATAATATGGAGCTTTCCTGGGAATATGGAGCTTTTCAGCAAATACCCAATGCAGTTTGCTGCTAATAGTACATGAAATATTTGCCTTTATTTTTGAATATTTTTATATTCAGGTAAGAAAGAATAAGATAGAGATATTGACAGAGGATGAACAAAATGGCTTGACTCATGGTCCAGTGCAAATAATATTAACAAACCAAGACAATTTTAGTGATGAAGCATCAAGGTTGTGCAAGGTTATTAGAGAGACATCTGACAGACAATGGATAAATGTTATTTATTTGTTTATTTGTTATATATATAAGCATATACATTCAAGCTTTATTAAAAATATGCAATAGTTAATAATTACTTTTGAATAAGAATAATATATATTTTTAATATATAAATATGAAAGTGTAATATAATTCATGGACTGTAGTTTACAACTTCTTTTTCAACCAAATTGGTGATGACCAATGGAACATGGATCTAAAAGATACAGAAAAGCTACAAGAAATTTTACACTCAAGTTTTAGCAAGGCCAATGGGGATTGATAAAGCACAATATACATGGTAATTTAGTAAAGGTATTTTAGGCCCAGCTATGAATCATGAAATAAGAGGAAAATGAGAATGAGATTCTGAAACCAACCATTAAAAAGTTAAACCAGCAATTGCATACCCACTCTTAGATATTCACGCCAAATATTGGTATGTATAAACTGTGCCAGTTTGATTGCATAAGGATGTTCCTACTTAGTTATGCAACAAGTCAAAGTATATCTAACAATAGTAAACACCCCAAAGTACAAGTCTTGACAGTAATTGTACTTAGTAGCTGGTCTAAATAATTCAAAACAATTTATACAGTAAAAAAGCGACTACTTAAACATGAAAAATGATGATTTGAAAGATATTGGACGAGAAAAAGCATGCAGACATTGGTAAAATTAATATATACTAAATAGAAAGCCGGTAAGACCCAGTGTTTCAGTCATAGTATTAGTGTATGTACGAAATAGGAATTTAGAAAACTTATGACTAGTTTTTGAATAAGATCTACAATCGCGTGCAAAAATTATTGAGACATCTAGTTTATTGGTCCCCTCTCTCACACAACATGTCATTTCTGCCCCCCTCCCCCATCGTACAATATTGTTAAAGCAATTTTGAGGCAAGGGGTTATCTCATAAGTTTTTCAACATTGATAATGGGGAGAGGGGGGCGTAGACGTGAAAAAATCAACAAAATGTGAAGAGTCTCATTATTTTTGCACGTGATTGTCTATATGGTTAGAATCTTGATTATTTTTATTGGTGTTATTCCGGCCGCTTTACTGAAAATAAGCATAACAATAGTCTTTGTTTATTATTACTATGTGTTTGGTGTGTGCCTATGGAATTTTCCTACATTGTGTAAAAATCATGATTTCACGATGACGTCACGATGAAGTCATACGTATCTATAAATAGTGAATAAATTGAGCAAATTTCCCGACGAAGAACCATTTGAAGGTTAGTTAATAAAACATGAATTTCAAAAAAATATCCTTTCTAAATAGAGTTGAAATAGGGAAATACGACAAAGGATGACATGTTCATTGAAGTAAAGCTTGGGCTTTTTCAAAATCAATTTAATGTTAACGTAATTCATGGACGTTTTCTCTTCGCCTAAGATACTATCGTTCTGAAAAAAAATTATTCAATCAATAATTAACTTTTTAGTAAAGGCTCTTGAGTTAAAAAATGTAAACAAAAACGTCTGTCGATTTCAATATACTTAAGTTTTTACCAATAAACTAAAAGATGAAATCAAAAGTGTATGTTGCTAAAGAAACCTCGATTTACATGAGGTATCTATTTCAAGACAAAGGTCTTCGAGAAAATGAACTGGGAAAACGTTTCCCAAAGTACAGCAAGGCAACGATTTGCAGACACGCTAAACGACCAATCGACAAAGTCGCGTCATTTGACAAACGCAAGCACAATAAAGGCGTCCAAGAAAGTTATCCATCCGTGAAGAACGCAGCATCATGAGACACTTGCGTATCTGTAGGACAACACTCGGGTCTTTTTCCGCATTCAGACTTCGAGCGATGGCCGGTATCAGTCCTGATATATCTCTGTGGTGTATTCGAAGAACCCTTAATAGACACGGCTATCGGTCTTTACACTCGCAAAAGAAAAGACTTATGACACGAAAAGATGTAGTTCGCTGATATCGCTTTGCTTGTAAAATTAGAAGGCTGCCACCCATGAATTTCTGGGAGCGTAGTATTAGCTTCTATTTTGACGGCACCTCATTTGTACACAAGACAAACCCCTTTGACCAGGCACCAGCTACGCAATCCATGGACTGGAGAAGGAAGAGCGAAGGTCTTGCACTCAACTGTACAACAAAAAGAAAACAGGCTGGCGTAGAGGTTAGAACGGCGCATTTCTTCGTTGCCATCACTTATGGAAAAGGAGTGGTCCTGCGATCAATATTTCCACTGTTTGAAAGGGCGAGAATTTTGCCGACTACGTACGGCTTCGTATCCCGCAAATCTTTCTCGACAGTGCCAATCCAATAGCTAAACGGTTTCTACAAGACGGGGATCCAGTTTAAAACAGTGCTGCAGCAAGACGTGCTTTTCAAGAAGTCGGAGCAGTGACTTTCGCCATACCCCTCGCAGTCCGGACTTGAAACCGATCGAAAATCTATTTCATTAGGTATCAAAGCACCGACTCCGCAACTAACAATCGAGACCAAAGCAATCAGACTGAAGCCAACGATGACAAGATAAAAGATCTCAGGAAACAAGCGCACAAGCTAACAAATCCAAGGTAGTAATTATAGGCGATTCTATGATTAAACATTTAGATCCAAAACGAATACAAAATGAGCTGCAGAACCGAAAAGTGACAATTAAAACATTTCCCGGCGCAAGAATTGATGATATGAAACATTATGCAGTACCAACATTAACCACAAAGCCTAATACCCTTATTGTTCACATTGGAACTAACGACTTACGAAACAACACACCATCCAACTTGCTGAGTCCACTGGAAGACTTGGGGGAGATGATCATGCAATATACAAACAAAAATACCAATCTGATATGGTCTGAAATTATAACAAGAACAGATGACCCCACGCTGACAAATAGGGTAAATTTAGTAAATAATAGCTTAGCCAGGTTATGTGAAACAAGGAATTGGGGGCTTATTAAGAACAATAACATCACCGGGAATCTGCTGAACAATTCGGGACTTCATTTAAATAAACAGGGAACCGCTGTTGTGGCGAAAAATATTAAACGATGCTTAATTAGTCATCACAATATATGACTAACAAATGATTTGACTACTAGTGTAGATGACGTAAACATAAGTTCAAGTAACATATCAATATCAGCACAAATTAGAACACGATCATGTACTCAACCACGAAGGCAAACCAACAACCCATCCTACCGAAAATTAAAGGGTTGTAAAATTGGCCACTTAAATATAGCAAGTCTTTTTAAACATATTGAAGAATTAAGAATTTTCATGCAAAACCAAACATTTGACATACTAAGTATTAACGAAACAAAGTTAGACAATACTATATCAAACGACGAAGTTAAGATCACTGGTTATGATCTTATAAGGAAAGACAGAAACCGAAACGGGGGTGGCGTCGCAATATATGTTAGAAGAACTATTCCATACACAGACCGCAATGACCTATTGACGAATAATGCTGAAGCAATTTGCCTTGAAATTAACAAACCAAAAAGTAAAGCTTTGATAATTTCTACATGGTATCGCCCACCAAGCGCTAATATAGGACTACTAGACTACTTTAACAACTTTTTACAAAAAGTAGACGATGAAGACAAGGGTATTATCATAACAAGGTGATTTTAACTGTAACTTTCTAGCTTCAGATTACAATGAACACACCAACAAACTAAATGACTTAATTAATGAATATCAACTGCAATAAATCATTAAGAACCCAACAAGGATAACCCCAACAACTAAGACTCTACTTGATATCATAATCACAAAAATAGATGACACTAAAATAACAGATTCGGGGGTCATACACTTGGGTATTAGTGATCACAGTCTTGTATACGTTTGTAGAAAGGTCAGCATTCCGAGGGAAAAACCTAAAATAGTAGAAACTAGACAATTTAAAAACTTTAACACGGGCAATTTCCAGCAGGATCTCAGACAGGCGTTCGGCTCTGTGCATTTGTATAATTGTACGGATCCAGATGCTGCTTGGCACACTTGGAAGATGCTCTTCCTGGGAGTTGCTGACCATCACGCACCATTAAAAACAAGAAAAGTTAAAAGTGAATATAATCCTTGGATGACAAATGAAATTAAGAGCCTCAGTTATCATAGAGACTTCTTGAAAAAGAAAGCAATAAAACATAACTCTACGAGATACCATGAATTATACAAAGACTGTCGTAACAATCTAAACCAACTTATTAAAAATACTAAGGCTGAATACTTTCAGCATAAGTTAGAGAACTCAAAAAATTGCAAAGATGGATGGAAAACAATTAACAAACATCTTAATAAGAAATCAAAATCTACGATAATCAACAAGATAAAAACCGAGAACGTAGAAGTAACTGGAGACAAAAACATTGCAGACGAATTTAACAGATACTTCTCAACAATAGGTCCAAAACTAGGAGATAATTTCCCTAGCTCTGAAATCAATCCAATGAGTTACGTTACGCCCAGTTCACAAGTGTTTAACTTCAGAAATATTACTTTTGAGGATATCAAAAACGGGATAAGCAAAATAAAAAATGAAAAATCCGCAGGTCTTGACAAAATTTTTAACAAACTTTTATTAGCTGCTGGTGAAACCATCGTAAATTCACTAACTTACATTTTCAATTTATCCATTAATTCTGGAATTTTTCCAGATGATATGGAACTAGCCAAAGTAATTCCTATTTATAAATCAGGAGATAAGACAGAGTGTGGAAACTACAGGCCTATCTCAGTAATATCAGCGGTTGCGAAAGTTTTTGAGAAACTCGTCTACCGACAATTAAGCGAGTTTCTTGACAATTACCAGCTATTATCAACTAATCAGTCAGGTTTTCGAACCCATCATTCAACAGAGACAACACTCTTATGTTCCTTGAACCAATACCTTGTAAACATGGACAGAGGACTAATTAACGGTGTGCTGTTTCTCGACTAAAAAAAGGCCTTTGACACAGTTGACCACAAAATACTTATAGCCAAGTTAAAAACTTATGGCGTACAAGGGCACGCATTACAATGGTTTATATCTTATCTCTCGGCCGGAAGAAAGCAAGTTTGTAAAATTAATAATGAAATATCAAATACTGCCAACATTACTTGCGGAGTGCCGCAAGGGTCAAATCTTGGGCCATTACTCTTCTTAGTTTATATAAACGACTTACCAAACTGTTTGACATCTACAAAAGCTTCGATGTTTGCGGATGACTCAAATATCTCCTGTTGTGGAGGCTCATCCGTGGAAATCGAGCAGAAACTCATCACAGACCTTGAGAACGTCCACAAATGGTTGATATAAAACAAACTAACATTAAATGTCGAGAAAACTGAGTATATGATTATAGGATCCAGGAATAGGTTAAACCAAATACACTCAAACCCAGAAGTTGTCATAGGTGAACAAACGATAGAGAGAGTAGCGCGCAAAGAATTTCTAGGCGTAATTGTAGACGAAAAGCTCAATTGGCATGAACAAGTCGATACACAATGCAAAAAATTTCCAAAAACATTGCTTTACTAAGAAGAGCAAAAAACTATATCACAACAGACGCATTAGTTACTATGTACAATGCCTTTGTATTGCCACATTTCACTTACTGCTCAACAGTATGGCAGCAAGGAAACGTTACTCACATGGATAAGCTTTACAAATTATAAAAAAGGGCAGCACGAATTATTACTGGCTCAAGCTACGAAGTTAGAAGTACTGACATCTTCAAAACCCTGCATCGGGAACCAATTGAAAATATTTTTAACAGACGCCAACAATTAATGACATTTATGGCACTACGAGAAATGACACCAAAATACCTAACTGAATTATTTAGTACCTGTCAGAATGATACGTATGGTCTGAGAAGCAATAATCGAAAACTACATTTACCAAAACCTAAAACAAATTTTCTAAAAAAGAGCTTCTCTTACCGAGGCGCACTTGCATGGAATAAATTATCTGATAAAGTCGTGGAAAAATACCAATTTCTCTCGAAAGACTCGTTTAAAGTGCCTATCCAGTAGTCAGGGAATTTGCATATTTCTATAATTTAGGTGATTTTAAGAAGATTTGCAATATATTTTATAGGTCGAAAATTTGATCTTCATGTACTTTTGGGGGCCTGAAGTGGGCGATTTTTCAAAATACCGTGAGCATAAAAATACTGGGGCGAGTATGCTCCTGTGACGTCAAATCGGGAACACGCATTGATAACAAACTAGTATTCTATACTACAGAGAGGGTTGAAATATGTTTTAATCGAATTTTTTGCCGATTCTACGGTACTTTTCCTTTGAATTTCAACCGGAAAAGTGTCTTCAAGCTTTACGGATCCAAATGACAACCAAGCGAATCAGAAAACAATTTTCTCGCGAGTTATATGATGGCAGTTGAAAATGACAATGTTTATATTGGGAGAATGACAACAGATGTGTCAGGGAACTCAGGCCTAGATGGTCAATCAGAAGAAAAATTCTACGGTTTCGCCTCGATGGATGTGTTACTTTTGAAGTATTATGAGCTACAAATTAGGATTTTAACGTCTGGTAGGAGCGATATAGAAAAAATTAACCGAAAGAAGTGCAAAATACACAGTGATGAAAACAGGTTTGTCCCAATATGTTATTATAAATTGTCAAGAGATTTTTTTGTCAAATACTAGATATTTACAAAACGTTTTTGTCAAATACCAGACAAATATTAGACGTAAGTCACATCCATTTGAGTTTCAAGGGTGTGTTACAGTATATAGTGTACATTATGCTTGGCAACTACACAATTTAGTTATATTCACCCGCACCGTATATATATCATGTATATATATCATGTATATATATCATGTATATGTCCTGTATATGTATATTATCATATAACATGTATATTTATTAGGTAATAAACACTCAGGTATTTAACTTTCCAGATATCTTCGGAGTGTTGCATTCAAACAGTATATACAACTTGTGTACAACTTTCTTGGCAAAAGAAGAATACCTTTACCTGCATGTGATTATGATACAATATGGAGTAAATTTGGAGGAAAAGAATTTCAAGGTTATGATGATGAACAATGAGGAAAACACAACTGAAAATCTTGTAATATATACTGGTACAATATTATTGACAAGGGCTATTAAGAACATTTAGAGCAAATAATATTCAAATAAGTGCAACTTGAAAATCTAATATGCCATATGTTTGTGGGAACAAGATCATGAGAATGAAGAAAAATAAAAAGAAAGTTATGTCTGTTTAGGCCACCTGATGTGTGCATAAATGTGAGCATGTTTATTTACATATTTTGCTTCAAACAATAGGCAATTAAATTTAAATTCCAATAGTGAGATCGTTGCCATGGAATTTGAATGTAATTACCACATTAATCATGTATGAAAAAGGCAAAATTTAGATGGGATATATTTTGAAAAAAATATTTGTTATCTTTTATATAATTACCAAAATATATATTCAATGTCAAAAAAATATGAATGAAGAACCATGCCCTGTCACTCATACAATGTTAGGTGCACTAAACAGACTTTACTTCCTGTTTAATTACACTAACTTAGATTTTCAAGATATTATTCCGTTTTACATCTCCATGTATATAAAATATAATTACAATATTGAGATATAGGTTATTTTGAAAATTGAAATAAATACAATGTAGTAAAGGTGTTGAACCTCCCCCCCCCCAAAGACATACAATATATACAGTAATGTTGGTGATACCCGATCCTATTATTAAATTGAATTATTATATACTATATAGTAAGTATTAAATTCTACTTTTAATTCTATGGACACTTCTGAATGTTTTTTGTGGCCCTTCATTGGATTAACACATGTTCTGCAACATAGCTTTGCTTGTGCATCTTCTAGAGTGGGTGGTTGTACAGATGCCTGAATAGGAAATCGTAAAAATGTTCAAAATTGTATAAATATAGTATATACACTGTATATCTATTTGCAAATACATATATGAACACAAAACCATAGGAGCTCTCACTATCTAAACAATAAATTTAAAGCATCTGGAGTGGACAGTGTACAAATACTGTCATGATCACAAATAGAAATAGCTACCTCTGAAAATACTGAAATGTTGTCTATAATTTTTACCCTTTGGGCAATTTTAAAAATAAACAGCCACTTTTTATTTCATTATTACCAAATAAATATACAAATTAAAATGCGACATTATCCTCAGCATAGTGGCTTTCTATAGTTGTATGTAGCAAATAGCAATGATGTTTTTCAATCCATAAACCATACCGAATAATAAATGAATATCCATGAATCAGTACATGTTACAGTAAATGTTGGGGGATAGGTGATCAGGTGTTGTAACCTTCAGATTGATTGCCTAGCAATTCAATATGTCCAGTATAGAATAAATTTCTGGTATTTGACATAAATATATTGGGACCAATGTACTGTAAACTATATAAATATATATTAAATTATCATTTTACCTGTTTTCATCTCTGTGTATTTTGCACTTCTTTCGGTTAATTTTTTCTATATCGCTCCTACCAGACGTTAAAATCCTAATTTTTAGCTCATAATACTTCAAAAGTAACACATCATCGAGGCGAAACCGTAGAATTTTTCCTCTGATTGACTATCTAGCCTTGAGTTCCCTGACACATCTGTTGTCATTCTCCCATGTCATCTTCAACATCCATCATTTAACTCGCGACAAAATTGTTTTCTGACTCGCTTGGCTGTCATTTGAATCAGTAAAGCTTGAAGACACTTTTCCGGTTGAAATTCAAAGGAAAAGTACCGTAGAATCGGCAAAAAATTCGATCAAAACATACTTCAACCCTCTCTGTAGTATAGAATACTAGTTTGTTATCAATGCGTGTTCCCGATTTGACGTCACAGGAGCATACTCGCCCCAGTATTTTTATGCTCACGGTATTTTGAAAAATCGCCCACTTCAGGCCCCCAAAAGTACACGAAGATCAAATTTTCGACTTATAAAATATATTGCAAATCTTCTTAAAATCACCTAAACTATAGAAATATGCAAATTCCCTGACTACCGGATAGGCACTTTAAACGGCTAATACAAACCCTATAATTCTCGATAGTAGAGCATGACATTACTCATCACAGTGTGAAATTTAAACATTGTTGTAAATATTTGTGTATATAGGTATGCATGTAGTCTAATTAAGTAATTTTTGAATCTTGTAGATTAGTAATCAATAGTTTTTGTTCATATATATTGTAATTTATGTAAAGCACGGCCCTTTGAATATCAGGAAAGTGAAAGGCTACCGTGTATAAATATGTTTAAATAATAATGATAATAATAATAATAATAATAATAATAATAATAATAATAATAATAATAATAATAATAATAATAATAATAATAATAATAATAATAATAATAATAATAATAATAATGGAAACTTTTTATTAGCTTTTTACGATATACTATATAATACATTTATAAACCTCACTTAAAAAAGGTAGCTTATCGATGTTGACTTGAATTGAATTCTAACAAAAATATATGTACACACGATAAAAGTTTTTAATTAGGTCAAATGCCTAAAAGTTCCAGATTGTCCCAGTGTTTGTTTCGTCTACAAAATATATAATAAGATGTGCGAATACAGGTGGCAATTATCTTCTTTTTCACGTATTTCACACGTTGTTCGTCGTACTTCAGATCACGGAGCATATCAAATAATGGTTTCGTCGATTCAGCAAAAACTCCCAGAGAGCTTATAGATACATTTATAAACTTAACTTGATTGTACTTTTTCTTCTGATCTGCGACTAGCGGCAAGTATTTATCACGTTTACGGTCCGAGTTCGTTGAGAGGTTTGTAATAATAATAATAATAATAATAATAATAATAATAATACTAATAATAATAATAATAATAATAATAATAATAATAATAATAATAATAATAATAATAATAATAATAATAATAATAATAATAATAATAATAATAATAATAATAATAATAATAATAATAATAATAATAATAATAATAATAATAATAATAATAATAATAATAATAATAATAATAATAATAATAACAATAATAATAATAATAATAATAATAATAATAATAATAATAATAAAGCAGCTGAGAGAAGACGCGATTGAGAAGCAGAACACGTCAGAAAACGTTGAACAATTTTCCGAAAGAGTTAAAAGGACAATGACGAATTTGTCAAAAATAACTATCGACAGAATTATTGAATCGACGAATAACCGTGTAGCAATGATCATTGAGAAACGAGGACAACGATTAAAGTATTAAATGTATTAAGTTTACAATACTACAATGTTTTTTCCTTACTTATACAGTTTAAATTGGCCGTACCTTTTGGCTTCAATAACTGTTTTAGGTGCTTAATAATGACGAATGTATTAACTACACTTTTTTACCATGCATAGTCAATAAAAATGCTATGCGATAACTCAACGATTACTTGCCTCAATGGAAATAATTTTAATTAAAGACCTTATGCATGCAAACAAACTAAATACAACTTCAACACGTTACGTACACGTTACGCCACACGTTGCGCTTTACAGAATATAAAAATATATAGAAAGCTCACACGTTACACACGTTACGCCTAATTTATTAAAGGAAGACTTATTCTACCTTTATAAATATTACGCGTAGCGTGTGCACGTGTAACGAGCCAGTTTTCATGAATGTTCTATACAAACTCAAACGTAACGTGCGGCGTAACGTGTTATCTATTGTCCTATATGTCTTTGAGAGTAAACGTGCTATGATGGCTTCACGAAAAAAGTTAAAACTGTTCATCTGAAAACACCAGTTCACCAAAACAGCGTGGACATGGAGGCATGGAGGTTTTACCACTGCACGCACAGCCAACGAGCATTACATTTCTGTTCTGGCCACTAGGGCCTTTAATTACGTCATTTTCACCGTTTTCGCGGCATTTTTCTCTTTAAAGCTTGTGATTGGTTAATTTTGTATCAAGTCAGGGGGGATTTTTACATTTTGTTGTTATTCGCTTCTCACGCCTTCGTGAGCATTCCTTTTTTACGAATAAATATTACAAGAATCGGAATTTCATCTTTATTTTCTTGGATACGTTATACGTTACTACTGCCGTTGAAGGGTAAAGCCTTGGGCTTGCCCGAAGGAGCGGAACAGTAAAAAAGGAGTCACTTCACGGCGTGAAATCATCGAAAACTCGAAGGCAATCGTTTGTAGTATGGATAAAAGCGCTACAAATATGGCCTCGAATACCGACGAAAGCGCTCAATTTACAGCTGAAAATCCCGCGAATGACCACAAGACGAACACCAGAAGTACGTTCGTGTTTCCACCAATACGACGCCGCATCTCTCTCTCTACTGGAGTTTCTTGCAACCTTTAATGACTCTGAGCATCAAAAGGAATACGAAACTGTACAAAAACTATCCAATAATTGCAATGAATATATTCACACTGCCATAACTGAGGCAAATCAACGCAAGAAAGAACTTATGTCAGAAATCAACTCCTCTCAACGTTCTCGTAGCTCACGTCAATCCACAGTGTCGTCTACTACAGCTCGAGCAGTAGCCAGAGCTGAAGCTACGGCAGCTCTCAAGAAGGTCCATTTGCAACAATGGCGCTCTATGCGTGAATCGGCATCCGCGCTTGAAATACAACAACAAGAACTTGCACTCACACAGAAAAAGATGAATGAAAAGGCACGTATGGAAGCTTTGCGATTAGAGGAGGAAGCTGCAGTTGCTGTTGCTAAAGCACAAGCCATAGACAATGAATTAAGTCTACTAGACAATCGAGAACCTGGAAACCTCCACCTACCTGTTGAAGATCCCATTGAAAGAGCCCAAAACTATGTAAACTCACAACATTTCGAAGAACCTAATGTTGCATTCGAACCCATTGTACCAAGCCATCCCATCAACGAACAACAGCTTCCCAACCATCCCACCAACGAACAACAGCTTCTCTACCATCCCATCAACGAACAACAGCTTCCCTACCATCCCATCAACGAACAACAGCTTCCCTACCATCCCATCAATGAACAACAGCCACCCCTCAGAAAGTTGATACTTTCACCTCACCCTAATGGTACTCCATACCAGCAACCAGGAACGACCATCAACAACCTCGCCTATGGGAACACCTTTACAGAACAACCATCAACTGAACATCTGGACCCAACACGAAATGCATTCATACCCAAAGCTCAAAATCGTTCCACCGACCCAACCCCGAATACTATGGACTCATATATTCAGTTCATGGCCCGCAGAGAACTTATTGCAAATAAGATTCAGAAATTTGATGACAATCCAAGAAACTACTGCAGCTGGAGAGACTCATTTAAGAACATGATTAAAAATGTAAACATTACTCTAAACGAAGAGTTATCTCTTATAATAGAGTATACCAGCAACGAATCCAGAAAGCTCGCTCAACGACTCCGCAATGCCTACATAAATAATCCCTCTGATGGCGTAGCCATACTATGGCAGAAGCTCAGACAGCGTTATGGTTCTGATACTGTAATAACAGAAGTGTATCTAAACAAAATGAATGATTTCCCCAAAATCGGATATAGAGACAACAAGAAACTCCAAGAACTGGGAGATCTCCTTTTAGAACTTCAATGTGCCAAGACTGATGGTGGTTACCCTGGCCTCAGAATCCTCAACGAACCGTCGTGCATTAAACCAGTTATTGCAAAGCTGCCAAATGACATCCAAACCAGATGGCAACAACATGCTTATCGTTATAAGAAACAACATCCCGCAGTGTATTACCCTCCATTCAACGAATTTGCCACATTCATCCAAGAACTATCCCTTGAGAGAAACGACCCGAACCTTATCATTGATATACCAGACAAAAAACCAACCCTAAATCCCCGATGGCCGAAAGAAGAGATTAGAGTGAAGAAAACCAATGTTGAAAGTGGAAACAGTGCAACCCCACCTGCTTTAAGCCCAGCCAATTGGTGTATTGTCCACCAAAAGCCACACCCACTGAGTAGATGCAGAGCCTTTCAAGCCAAGTCACTTGATGAACGGACAAAAATATTGAAACAGAATCGTGTGTGTTTCCACTGTATTGCTTCCTGCGATCACCTGGCTAGAAACTGCAAAGCTAAAATTACGTGTACGGAATGCGGAAGCACAAAACATCTATCAGCACTTCATGTTCAAGGTGCACAGAATGATGGCGGGGAGAAAAGAGACGAGCGAAAGGGCAACATGGAGAGCAAGAGCAAAGAAACTTGTGATCAACCAGGCCAGAAGTCAGAAGATATCACATCAAAATGTACCGAAGTATGTGGGACTTCCCTCGGGGGAAAGTCTTGTTCAAAGATCTGTCTCGCTAATGTATATGTGAATGGTTACCCCGATACCAAGGTGAAAGCTTATGTTGTAGTCGATTATCAAAGTAATGGTTCATTAGGAAAATCAGATTTATTTGATCGCTTGAACATTACCAGTCCAAAGACGACATACTCACTTCGTACCTGTGCTGGAACAACCCACATGCAAGGAAGATATAGCAAAGATCTTATCGTAGAATGCATAGACGGTAGCAGTAGACATCAACTATCAAACGTTATTGAATGTAATGCAATCCCTGACTCTAAGGAAGAAATCCCTACCCCAGATGTAGCCCGAGCTCACCCACATTTGAAAGACATCGCTACCCAGATTCCCGAGATGTGTGATGATGTGGATATCCTTTTGCTTGTTGGCCGCGATGCACCACCCTTGCAAAAGATTCATGAGTCTCGAAATGGAGCCAGAAACGCACCCTGGGCTCAGCGCCTCGACTTGGGATGGGTCATAATTGGCAACGCTTGTTTAGACGGTGCACATAAACCCGACATCTCTTGCTACAACACCCACATTCTCCAAAATGGAAGACATTCGTTCCTGTCACCCTGCCCTAATCGTTTTCATATCCAAGGACACATTAGCGACCACCAAAACAATGAAACCATCAAGAGAAAAGAAACCTTTAAAAACGGAAAATTCGATGATGGTTTGGGAGCAAACGTTTTTGCACGAACGAAAGATGACAACAAGCCTGGTCAATCCGTTGAAGATCAACGATTTCTCGAAATCATGAATGACCAAATGGTGAAGAACAACGAAGGAAAATGGGAGGCTTTCGTAACCTAATTCCTGATCTCCCTGATAATCGAGAAGATGCCCTTCGACGCTTCAACTCCACCAAACGAACACTCGATCACAAACCTGAGATGAAACGGCACTATTTCGATTTTATGCAAAAGCTGTTTGAGAATGGTCACGCAGAACCTGTGCCCCAGGATGCCCCGAAGGGACTACGATAGTACCTTCCCCACTTTGGTGTGTACCACCCTAAGAAGCCAGGAAAGATACGAGTGGTTTTCGATTCAGCAGCAGAAACAAACGGAATTTCCTTGAACAAGCTACTACTTTCTGGTCCTGACCTCATCAACAGTCTCGTTGGAATCCTACTACGCTTCCGCCTCAACAGCATCGCGCTCATGACAGACATCGAACAGATGTTTCATTCTTTTATGGTTCGTGAAGACCATAGAGATTTCCTCCGGTTCTTCTGGCACAGAAACAACAATCCCAACGAAGAAGCAGTTGAATACCGAATGAAAGTTCACCTTTTTGGTAATACCTCTTCTCCAGCCATTGCAACATATGGCCTTAGGAAGACAGCCATTGTTGGCGAATGCAAGTACGGTACGGATGCAAGAGACTTCGTAGAGAATGACTTCTACGTGGACGATGGACTGAAGTCTGTGCCTAACTGTGAGGATGCTATTGAGTTGTTACACCGTACAAGAGCTATGTTAGCCGCTGCTAACCTGCGTCTCCACAAGATCGCGTCTAATAACCCGAAAGTTATGCAAGCTTTCCCTCCAGAAGACCAAGCATCAAATCTCTACAACCTAGACCTTCATCATGACGTCATCCCAATCCAACGTTCGCTCGGGGTACTTTGGGACATACAAGCCGATGTCTTCACGTTTCAAATTGTTGATGAAGTTAAGCCGTTTACAAGGCGGGGTGTCTTGTCAATCACTAACAGCCTCTACGACCCTCTGGGGATTGCTGCACCTGTCATCATCAAAGCTAAGATGTTGCTGAGGGCTATGTCAACGAGCCTCAAACGCCATCCACTCGATGACTGGGATAACCCGTTGCCAGAACAATACAGAGAACCATGGGAAGCTTGGTGCAAGTCCCTCGCCGATTTAGGAGAAGTCAAAGTCCCACGTCCTTACGTCAGTATATCGTTATCAGATGCAAATCATATAGAAGTTCATGCCTTCAGCGATGCCTCGGTCGAAGCAATTGCGGCTGTCTCCTACCTCAAAGTCATTCAAGAAAATGGCGATGTCCATGTTTCTTTTGTGTTTGGCAAAGCAAAGTTGGCCCCACCTCATGCAACAACTATTCCTCGACTGGAACTCTGCGCTGCGGTCCTCGGCACTGAAATAACAGACCATGTGATTGAAGAACTAGCTGTACAACCAAACCTGGTCTTCTACTACACCGATAGTAAAGTTGTGCTTGGCTATATCCAGAATGAGACTCGTCGTTTCTATGTATATGTCACAAATCGAGTACAGCAGATAAGAAAGTCATCAACACCCAATCAATGGCATTATGTTCAGACAAACCTCAACCCAGCCGACTTGGCAACACGGTCAATCAAACCAATCGAGTTAAACAACAGTGTTTGGCTTACCGGACCTAGTTTTCTCCATGGGAGCCAACTGGCTGATGAACCTGAGGATCATTCCTTGTCCCCTGAACCTACACCTGCTGATCCAGAAGTTCGCCCAGAAATCAAGTCACTTGCCACGGGAGTCCAGAAAAATTCAAATCTTGGAACAGGTCGGTTTGCCAGATTTTCGCCTTGGAACAACTTGTTTAAAGGTGTGTCTCTGCTGGTTTTGGCTGCCCGGTCCCACAAACAGTCCAATGCTCAGGACAAAGCCAGACTTGGAGTCTCACAAGAAACCGTAGATCACCCTACCACGGGAAGTGTTGTTGATGCTCGTAGACAAGCGAAGATAGCAATAATCCATGCTGTGCAAGAAGAAGTTTTTCCACAGGAGATCCACTGCATCAAGACAGGAAAGAAACTACGGAAAGAAAGCACCCTCTCTAAGCTCAGCCCCTTCGTTGATAGTGAAGGACTACTACGTGTTGGCGGTCGACTCGACAGAGCTAGCCTAAACGTTGATGAACGACATCCAATTATCATACCTGGATCCCACCACATTGCAACTCTGCTTGCAAAGCACCTCCACAATGAAGTTAAACATCAGGGTCGCCACTTCACACACGGAATAATCAGAAGTAACGGATATTGGATCATCGGGGGAAAACGGTTAATAAGCAAGATCATCTACCAGTGCATGACTTGTCGAAAGCAAAGTGGAAAGCAAGTGCATCAGAAGATGGCAGACCTACCAATTGAACGCCTAACCCCAGCTCCCCCCTTTACCTATGTTGGCCTTGATGTCTTCGGACCTTGGCAAGTAGCCACCTGTCGCACCAGGGGAGGAGTTGCATCCAACAAACGCTGGACTGTACTGTTCACTTGCTTGACCATCAGAGCAATTCACATAGAACTAATCGAGGCTATGGACACGTCCAGTTTTATCAATGCCCTACGTAGGTTCTTGGCAATCAGAGGACCAGTTGTCCAAATGCGATCAGACTGCGGTACCAACTTCGTTGGAGCACGCAACGAGCTTGAAGCAGCCTTGAAAGAGATGGATAAGAAGAGCATCGAGACATATCTGAACCAAGAAGGCTGTGAATGGATCTTCAACCCCCCACATGCTTCCCACATGGGTGGCGTTTGGGAACGGATGATCGGGATATCAAGGAAGATCTTGAACACCATGCTTTCCGGATTGAAATCTAAATACCTAACTCACGAAGTACTGTCAACATTAATGGCTGAAGTAGCGGCGATAATCAATAACAGACCTCTGGTTCCAGTCTCGAACGATCCGGAAACACCAGAAGTTCTCACACCTGCCACCCTATTGACCCAGAAACCATCTACATTACTTACAACACCAGGTCAGTTCACCTCCAGAGACCTACACACCTCCCAATGGCGGCAAGTCCAGTACTTGGCTAATCTCTTCTGGGCACGGTGGAGAAGAGAGTTCCTTCCTATGTTACAGCCGAGAAGGAAATGGCACTCTGAGTCACCTAATCTTAAAGAAGGCGATTTAGTTCTCCTAAGATGCAAAGAAGCAGCAAGAAACACCTGGCCTCTCGCACGAGTTATAAAAGTTCACAAAAGCGTTGATGGCAAAGTTAGAAAAATCGAGCTCTTGACAGCAAAGGACGGTGCCAAACATGTATATACAAGACCAGTGAATGAAGTAATTCTTCTTAGAACTGTTGATGAACTTAACTAGACCCGGACAGAAAGTTGTAGTTTAACGTTTTATTACGACTCTTATACACGGACATTTTATTATATTTAGTGGTATATTTATACCAAACGGGGAGTGTTCTGGCCACTAGGGCCTTTAATTACGTCATTTTCACCGTTTTCGCGGCATTTTTCTCTTTAAAGCTTGTGATTGGTTAATTTTGTATCAAGTCAGGGGGGAGTTTTACATTTTGTTGTTATTCGCTTCTCACGCCTTCGTGAGCATTCCTTTTTTACGAATAAATATTACAAGAATCGGAATTTCATCTTTATTTTCTTGGATACGTTATACGTTACTACTGCCGTTGAAGGGTAAAGCCTTGGGCTTGCCTGAAGGAGCGGAACAATTTCTGAATTTCCCCCTACCTTTGGTCAAAAGATCCTTTAGTGCCGAAGCAAATACCACAGGATGGATTTTGTTGTTCTTTAGTACCTCTCGTGCACACTTTATCCATTCCCCGTTGCAACCGTCAACGCACTCGGCACTGCGAGCGTCACGAAGCAAGTCTATACGCGACTTCTTCCTATCAAGCTTAGCCCGTGCATTTTGAAAGCGCCAGGTGTTATCAATGAGCGCGTGGATGGCTTTGTTAGAGCGACACAAAACAAAACAGGCCAAATCTTTTTTTCCTTCTTTCCTCTGAGCGTCTGCAAGTGCCAGTAACTCGATTTCACTTTTTATTTGATTGGCCACTAAAAATTCGGAGACCTCCAAATTGCTGAGACGTCTTATTTTTTTAGCCTTTTCTTGTTGGGCATTTCCGTTCTCGTTCTGTTTGCGCTTTTGACTTTCTCGTTATGCACGGACGCACGCTTTAGTTCTTGGAGAACCGATTTTGCTCAGGTTGGGGTGAGCGGGACTTGAAAAGACTTGCGTATCTTGCTTTGTTACATATTGATATGGCGAGTGATAATTATCGTGCGCATTCGAAAAGTTCAGCACACCCCATGGTTTTTCATCATTTTTTACCTGTTTCCATCGCTTTGCTCCACTAAGTTTCAAACTCATGTGATAGTGTACACCTGAGTTCTCATGTGGCTCTTGGCAACAAGTCCAGTGCTCGATTTTTCCCGTTCCTTTGTTAAAGTAGGTACTCACTTGCTCCCCGTAACTTCTGCCTCGTTGGAAATATTCGAAAATCTGCTTGGCTGTACGTGATCAGGTATGTTCTCCGTATTTGGTTTGAAGAGACTAAAGTTTCACCTGGAAATCGTCTGTGTCAGCTAGATATAATCTAATGTCTCACCTAACATTTCACCTTTATCTGTAAACGGCAACAAATTTAATAAAATTTAAAATGGCTGTTTACTCCAACCCAGTCCCCCGTTGAGCGCCTTGTGAGTCAACTTTGTGTGAGTTTTGCATGACAACTAGATCACTGGACTTAATGCGGAGAACTTCAAAATTTTCCTCCAAATTGGGTTAAGTTACATTTTTTCACACATATAACAAAGTTTGCGATCCCATAGCGGCGTCTGCTTAGATAGATGTCGATACCATAATACCAATGTCATAATAGTCTCAGATGTAAAAGAAAATATTAAAAACATTGCAAAACACGTACCTTCAATATGACATGAAAACTTGAATAAGAAAACAATCTTGCTCGTAAATTTTACTCGCAAACTTCTTGTCGTGTAAATGACTTATTGATCTATAACTTGATTTTTTTACAGGAAATGGTTTATCACTTATAAATGTTTTGAAAAGAACAGCGCTAAAGTGCTAAACCAGCTTCGTTAAAACAAAAACTTGAAAAAATCTAATATTTTTTATAGATAAAACCAGGGGGGTTGAAAATAGTAGCGGGGTCTGTGAAACGAGGTCTGTGGTAATTCGCATGAGAATAGTGGACCAGTTGTCATGGAGATAGCATCAGTAAGGACCAAAGTCAACCATTTTTTCGGCTTCACTTGCTTGACTGAAGGAAGATAGGAGCAAGTTCTCCAGTAATATTATTATAGCTCAGTGGCTTTTGCGCGCGTGCATGTGCGCAGCATGGGCCAGATCCAGTGAACTCAATATAACTGGAAGGCTACCTTCAGTTAAGCCAGTAATACATGATTTGAAGCCAATTTTTGCGTGAAATGACCCCCAGACACGCGTGTCTGGGGGTCATTTCACGCGAGTCCAGCTTCGCGACAGTCTCGCGTGTTAATTACAAGGAGTGATGAGTAGTAGTAGTAGTAGTATAACTTTATTTATACACGCTGACCCCGTCAACCGCAGCTGATTTCCACGAGGGGCGTGTTGCAAAAAATAACTTTACTTGATAAGTAGAATAGTAGAAGCTATTTACAAAAGGAAATTAATGTAAGTTTTAAGAGATATGGAGTGTTTAGAAAGTAACGAAATAATGGACTATTTACAGGTAATTTATTTACAGATAATAGGTTTTATGCAACGATATGAGCAGCGATTTTTTTCCGAAAGGAAGAAAGTGATTTGCTTTCCCTAATTTCTTTTGGAATAGAGTTCCAAAGCTGTGCTCCGTCGTACATGAAACTATTCTTCATATTATTTGTGCGTGGTTTTGGTAAGCAAAGACCGCTAGAAATGTCCCGAAGGTGATAATTTGTTTTCTCACTCTTATATGAAAATAGATTTGTGAGTGATTTAGGACCCATTTTGTTTAATAACTTGTACATGATTTTTGCTTTGGCTTTTTTCCTTTCCGTTTGAAGTGGCTCCCAGCCCAATGTACGCAGAGCAATGGTATGTTCTACATCATTGTTTACATTCAAAATAATTCTAGCTGCTCTATTTTGCAGTTTTTGCGGTCGTTTTGATTGAGCTTCACTAAATACATCCCATACTTCACAGCAGTAGTCGAAGTACGGACGAACAACAGCGTTATATACCAAAATAAGTGTTTCTTGATCAACAAACGGTTTGATTCGACGAATAGCAGAGATTCCTGCTGATACTTTTTTACGGATCTCATCAGTATTACCTTTCCAAGACAAATGCTGGTCAATTTTTACCCCGAGAGTTTTACACTCATAAACTTATTTAATTTGTTTATTTTCAATGAAAACATTCGGATGTGGATTAGAAATATTTTTTGTCATGGATTTCGAGCCAATTATTATAAACTCAGTCTTAGCCACATTGAGACTAAGCTTATTAGCTATTAACCATTTTCTAAGGTTCTCCAAATCAGAATTTACTGCAGCCTCGAGGTCAGTCACTGAATTCGCTGAAGCCGTCAAATTTGTGTCATCAGCAAACAACCGAGGTTTTGTTTTGCTTAGACAGTGAGGTAGATCATTGATGTACAACAAAAAGAGTAATGGCCCTAAATGAGAGCCTTGTGGTACACCGGCCACATTTGATCAGCGCCCAGATGAAAAAACGTTTTTTATTTGGCACTTTTGTTTTCGGTTTGTGAGATAAGATTTGAGCAAATTTAGAGCTTTCCCTTTTATTCCATAAAGCTCTAGTTTGCTTAATAGAATTTGGTGATCAACAGTATCAAAAGCTTTTTTAAATCAATTAAAACTACTAGGTTAAACATTTTTCGTTCTAGATTTATATACCAATCGTTAGTGCAGTCTAGTAATGCACTAGCTGTGGAGTGGAATTTCCGAAATCCAAATTGAGTATCACTGAAAAGATCAAATTTTGTTAAATAGTTATATAGTTGATCATGCAATATTCGTTATATAATTTTACTAATGGCTGGTAAAACTGATATAGGTCTGTAGTTTCCAGGAATGTTACGTTGACCATTTTTATACAGAGGCACAACCCTAGCTATTTTCCATTCGTCAGGAAAGGAAGATAGAGTAATAGCCTGATTACAAATAAGAGTCAGTGAGTCTGGGATAACTGGTGCTGCTAATTTGATAATTTTGCAAAAAATTTTATCAATGCCAGTGGCTTTATTGCCAGAAAGTCCATGTAAAAGATGAGAGATTTGGCTGACAGTAACAGGCTGGAATGCAGCAAACTCTGATTTAGCACTTTTGATATATGTTTCCAAATTGTAATTTGAGGTATCTATTTTGCTACTCAGCTCTGGGCCAATATTTGAAAAATATTCATTAAAGCCCTCTGCAATATCTTTACGACACGTTAAATTTTTATTACCCACAGTTAGTTCATTTACCACTGTAGGTTTGTTTTCCCTATCTAACAAGCTGTTTATACTTTTCCAAGCTTTCTTGGAATTAAACTTTTGACCAGCTATTTTCGAGGAATAGTAATCTTTTTTAGCATTTCTTAGTTTTATATTTACTTTATTTCTAGTTAATCTGAAGTTTAACCAGTCGTTCTCATTGTTAGTCAAAATCGCTTTTCTTTTAAATTTGTCCCTTGCATTCATAAGATTCTTTATATCATTTGTAATCCAAGAGGCCTTTTTTGATCTTGTCTTTTTGTGCTGAAGTGGTGCATGTTTGTCTAGGACATCTAGAAATATTTTTTTCCAAATTTCCCACATTGCATTTGGATTTTCAACAGAGAAATATATATGTTCCCAGGGTTGTTTTAATAAGTCTTCAAAAAATTTTTCTTCATTAAAATTTTTCATGTTCCTAATTTCAAGAATATTTTCTTGTTTGTCTATGACAGAAATTTTTCTGATCGCAAATACCAAGCTATGATCACTAATACCTGTGTGAATGACACCAGAATCTGAAATTTTTTCTGGTGTATTAGTAACAATATGATCAATAAGGCTAGAGGTTGCCATAGTCACTCGAGTAGCTTCATCGATCATTTGAGTTAACTGGTATAATTCGTATAACAGACGACTTCATTTTCTTTGTTGGGATGTTTGCATCTTTATCTGTTTTTAACACATTATAATTTAGATCACCCAGGATATACATTTCTTTATTTTCATTGTCAATAGCTTTGATCAACTTTGCAAAATCATCAAAAAATTTTGGTAATGAACTGGGTGGTCTATAGACTGTAGTAACAAGAAACGGTTTGCTATGTGGTTTGATAATTTCCACACAGACTGCTTCTAGTTCAGGGTGAACTAGGTCTTTTCTTATTTTGTAATTGATGGAGCTACGTAAGTAAATACAAACCCCTCCACCATTTCTTGATCTGTCCTTTCTGATAACATCATAGCCATCCAGGCTAATCCAGTTATATTTGGATCAAGCCGTGTTTCATTAAATGCAATTAGATCAATGAATTTGTTTGTCATTGAAAAGTTAATTTCATCTATTTTTTCAGTAAACTATGTTTAAAAAAGCCATTTTGAAGCCTCTTTCATTTGGTATTGAGCTGAGAGTTCCTAAGAAATTGCTGCTCATATTTTTGCTTGACATATTATTTACTCCAGTTTGTGTTTCATCATGCGTTTCACATGACTGATGTACATTGTCCATTCCTTCTGATGAGCAGAAGGTAGTCGAAAATGTTTGTTATGTGGTTGTTAGTGTTTTGAGTTTTGTTTGACTTTAAGTATGTACAGAATGCCCTTCCCAAAGCTTTATCACCATCCCGATTTAGGTGTAGATTAGATCTATTTAATAATGACTTTCCTATATGTAGCTATTATCATTATGTGATCTTATGTTTGGAGCATAAGTCATGAACTAATTTGTTGTAATATTCAGTTTTGTGATTGTTTACATTACCATCATAGCGTTTGATAGCACCAGACACAGCTACCTTGTTGGTGTGGCCTTTTGCTTTATTAATCAGGTTTTCCATGTCAGCTGCAACTTTCTCTGGTTCCTTGTGTACGAAGTCGTTTGTTCCAACATGCATGATGATGGTGTCATACTGCAACTTCTCTGTTTGGTCATCAAACTTTGCTGAAATCTGGTTTACAGTGGCTCCTCTGTATGAGTGTGAAATTGCCTTGCTGCGTGCAGCCCTGGTAATCTTGTTCCCATCGATATGCTTTACCATAGAGTCCTCTATCACCAAAACTGCTTTCTCCTGTTTCTCTTGCTTATGTCTTTTGTTTGTTTTAGCAGTGTTTTGGGGGCCTTTGCTCAATTCTTTTCGCTTTCTGTGGTGAACTGGGCTGTCCTTTGACGTTGTCTTTGCTTGACTTTCCTCATTGTAGTTATAGTCATCACCAGGATTCGATTCTTCAACAGTAAGCGTTTGAAATGTACTAGCTTTTAGAGGTATTTCGTTCGTGTTCGCAGTCTTCGTTGATTTTTTTGCCTTTGTATCTACCTTCGTCCACTCGTTTTGTTTTATGTCGAGAATACACTTGATATTTGCATTGTCTCCACTTAACTCGACTACAGTTGACTTCAACTGTTCAATTTCGGCCGCCATTTTGTTGTTCTGTTCTGACAATGCGTTTATGTTAATTTGCAATTTTGGCGATTTAGATTCAGCCAGTTGTGTTTCTTCTAGCTGTTTAGTTTTAATTTCAGTAACCAGTGTCATAATATTGTCAATTTGTTGCTGATACTCTTGACATTTTGTACACAACAAGTGATCTTGGTTGACATTTTTGTTGTTGGTTAGAGTCGACCACGTATGATCTCGTTTTGATCTTTTTTTCTTCATTTTTTGCACCATTCGTTTGAGCATTTGCCTCCAGAACACTTCGTAGATACTTCTTCTCGTTATCCTTCATGATCTGCAGCTTCTCTTTGTTCGGACCGTGCCATTTTAAGGTAAATTCTGCGGTTTTGAACAGCTTTTCTTCTGCGCGAGGTGATGACCACTTCGCGTGGTCACATATTAAAATCGTTGCTACGAACGCTTTTAGTGATTTTAAATCGCCGCCCTTCCATGTAAAATTATTTTCACTGTAAAATAGAAAAGAGGACTTTTCCTTCCTATTTACGACACTGTCGGTTTTGTGGTCAGAATTTTCGATTTAAGCAGAGCTCACAATTTTATTACATTCCGCCATCTACTTTTTTTGCAGAGATGAATTACAAACTGGTATTTTTTCACTATGAAAAGTTCTTTTTTTGGCGGGGGCCTGGTGATGTTTGGCTTCAAATTTCCCGCCTCAGGCACAGGGAGCTGAGGAACACGGTTTGTTTTCAGTTAATTTGAACAAACAGTCGTCTTACCTTAATTGTTATTTAAAAATTACTTCTAGTGCATATTTTTACATTACTTCTAATGCATATTTAATATCAGCCATCATTCTGCATTGCAGCGATATGGAGTCGGGATTGTATTTTATAGTCGGATTACATAGATTATTAAATGAAGTACTAATCGCATACACCAGGCGCTTATAATTACTAACGGCTCCCAAACGTGCGACTAATTATATACAGTTAAAAATAATTAAGACAAGGGAGGAAACTGGCAAATACCAATATCTGATGTCATTGTTCAAAGCACTACTATTCGCTGAAAATTATACGTTACCACCCAATATTACGCACGCAACAAAAGAAAGGTATGGTTTGAATATTCAGTTAAGGAAATATACTTGAATCAATTTAGAAAGTCGAAAATTTTACGATCGAAATGCAGACGTATATTTTGTTATTTTCGTGTAATCTGCACCGCAGCAAGTAGTGACGGAAGTGACGTATGCACTGATTTCAAGATACGTATGCAAATACTTCTGGCAAAATTCTTCCCAATTCAAAAACATGCAGGTCGCAGTTTTCTTTTTCGGAACAACTGTTATGTCTTGTAATTTTACAAATGACTTGCTACCGGTATCTGATGACTCTATTAGCGGTAGTTTATTGCAAGCCTGAAAATATATTTTTGTCGTACATTGTAAATAACTGGAAAATCTTGATATTAAAAAAAACAATATATTCGTAAGCAAGTTCAAATTGCTGTTAAATTATTTTAAAACTACTAACCAGTTTGAAACAATAACGTGTTTTTCTCTGTTGTGCAGTTTCGGCTTTTTATTTGGCACGTTTATTTCGCTCTGGGACGTACTATGCATTTTCCGAATACAGCTGTTCATGTTTATTTAAATTTTCCTCGTGAATTAAAAATAGGATACAGTTTATAATAATTGGCAACGGAATTTAAAATAACGGTTGTTTCCCTCAACAATTTAAAAATAGAATGTAATTATCATTTAATTTTAAACGGTTGTACTTTCGGTACGTCACTTCCGTCACTAGTTGTTGCGGTGCACATGCAACGACAAAGCGTTTGAAGTTTCCTCCCTTTCTCTATTTTCTTTTCGTTTCTCCGTATGGTCGGATGCAGGTCGTGTGCTGTTCGGGGAATGCACGCCTGCAGTGTAATGGGCAGCGGTTACTCTAGCTTTGGAATGTTTTGATTGAATTTTTATTTAAAAATACACAAATACATTGTATTGGTGTTTACTGTTTATACGAGTGGTTTTTATGCGTCGAACAAGAAGAATTAATGAATATTCATGACGGATAAGATGCATTACAAATAATGATATTTAAATAACAAGGTAAGACGACTGTTTGTTCAAATTAACTGAAAACAAACCGCGTTCCTCAGCTCCCTGTGCCTCAGGTAGCCTTCCAGTTATATTGAGTTCACTGGCCAGATCACACCAGTGGATCACACACAGGTCACGAGGGCCAGAAATTTCCGCGAGTGAGCCATCTTTGATTGAAGCTGAACGAAGGATGACGCTCGGTGTTGATCGTTTGAGCCTTTGATCTGAGGTGTACTTTTATTAATATTTTGAGTTTGTTATCAATCTCAGTTGTACTTGAAAGCTTAATCGTTGTGAATCAAGGTAGGTAAAGGTTAATACTAAAACTTTTTGAAATCCTCTATGGTGGCGCAGAGCCCAGACTCATACAAAGTGATCAAATATGAATTAACATTTCACTCAAACGTCGCTGTATGTACTGTGTACATGCTCTGTGAGAAACTGAGGGATAAAGTAGCATTGTGAACATGTACTGTGGCAGATTTTATTTTTTTTATGATGCTGCACATACTAAATACCATATGACACTATACCAATTTAATTCTTCCTTTGATCAATGATCAACGTGGGACCTGTTTATTTACATGGAGGCCTGCCATTTCATTCATACTGTGCCAAGGCATGAATTTCAAATAATTTTGGGCGAAAAAGGCGTACATGTTGTAAAACACGGATGCAGAACTGACTCTGCTAACCACATATGGTCATGTTTGTAAATTTCAATTTCATAAAATATCTGGTTGTCTTAGTATTACAAAATTTCACAGTGCTCACTGCAAATTTTCACACAGGCTGCCCAGGCATGCGCTGTATATAGATAATATTATAGTCTGTACAACAATATGTTCAATATTATTGAAAACAATGTTATAAAATGCATGATTTTAGATAAAAATGACCTGTCTAACAGCCAGTTTATGTTTTCACTTCCTATTTCTCATTTGTTGTTGACCAGCACCTCAAGCGACTACTCGTCAGAAGACATAGACAGGTAATTTTTGTCTAAAATCATGTCCACATTGTTTTCAATAATATTGAATATATACTGTATGGTTGTTGTACATACAGGTGATTTTCACAGCAATGGCATGGTTTTCAGTATTAAGGAGTTTATAATCTTTTCTGTCTTATTACTTACACTACTGTGTATTGTGTATTTGCATATTACTAAATAATTCAATCCTGGATGGTCCACTTGTTCCGGTAAATATATTTTTGATTATTACTCGGTCTACAACTGTACTGATTACGTGTTTATATGTGTACATGATGTAAACATGGTGCGTCACAAGCTGACTGCACGTAATCAATACAGTTGTAGACTGAGTAATAATCATTACACAAGTCTAAATACCATTAAATTTGCATATTTATTAAACCAAAAATATATTTACCACAATCAGTGAGCTTACTGAGCTACCTAGGATTCAATTAAGGTTGACATCAACAGTAGCCAAATGTTCAATATGAGAGATGACACAAAGAGTGATGGGGAAAATACAGTTTTAAATAGTATCAAAACATTAGTTGACTTGTGGGATCACAACTATGGTACTTAGCATGATAAATTTTACACTTGCATCATTGCATGTCAAACTGTGGTTATGCCCATAATTGTTTACCTATGTTTGACTACTGTCGATGCTAATGTATTTGAATTAGTTGTATTTGTGGGAACAGCAGTATGTGGTTGTAAGATCAAGCAACTAATATAATTACCAGTATGTTAATTAAATCAGACCATGCATTATAGGATGAATCTTTGGAGGGAAATGAATGAGAAGATGGGTGTTCAGACTCTTCTTTACCCTCCTTGCTGGAGTAAGAAACCCAGGTAAAGGCTTGTCATGTCGCTCCAAGTATATGACCCTTGGAGTAGTGGTACTTGTTAATGTACTGTATACACATGATCTGAAGTTGGTGTGTTTTACTTGTGTACTGATTAAACTTTGTCACAAGTGGGGGGTCATAGAAAAGTCTGCATCGCTTAGGGAGCATACAATATTTAAATTATACCGGCCTGCCTCTCCTGCTTCCCTCCTATAATTAATAACCACCCCCTTAGTAACAATTAATGTTGTTAGCTTGCACTTTAATTAATATTTAGCTCAATTATTTAGGGTTTAAGAAAGACACCACATTGGAGAGTGACACTTAGGAAAGACTATTTGGTAAACAAAGTAAGTTTATATGCTTATTGTAGGAAGCACATGGTGGCATGAAAACATTTCAAATTTGAGGTATCAGTAATAAACAAATGTCTAATATGCCTTTCCAGCTGGGCATTCATAACCCCCCCCCCCCCGAAACGGGATGAATTTAAAACTCTGCTATGCCAAGGCGAAGTAAATAATTAGATTGCAATTGGGATGTGTGTGTAGGGGGTGCACCTCCCAAAGTTTGCTAGCTCCCTCATAAAAAAATCGAAATTGGCATGCACACACTGGCTGGCGATCCGTGCTGATTACTTTTTAATTTGCACACTATGCCGACTAATGATTAATCGGCACAGTTCTTAACCAATTAGAATCGAGTAAACAAAGAAAAATGATATTAATGCCAAAATCATTCCAGTGATTACAAATTAATTGCATGACTTGATTCGTTCTATTACTTATTAGTTATATATCGTCTGTAATCAAACAGTTTTAAAGAGGAAAAATCCTCAAATTCATCCATTTTGGAAAATTTTACAGCAAAAAAGAAAACAAATTCATATTTTGTGTCCTAAATGCTGATTGGCTAGTTGTAAATGCTAAAGTGATTTTCATTGGCTGTGGGCAAGGGTGCGATTACAGCTCACAAAGGATGCGATTAATGCTCAAATTGCACTCCTGTAAACCAATGAAATTGCAGTATTTGCCACTGATTACAAAAGATACTATATATAATTAATCTCAAAATTGATTAATCGTTCACAACAATCGATTAATACGATCAATCGTCTTGATAATTAGTTTAAATGTGACTGGCCCATGGTGGTTTGACAGGTTTTTAAATATGTAGTAAGTAAACTTCTTTGTAAATTTTTGGTAGTTGCACTCGTAGTACATTATTTTAAAATATAAACCTGCATTTAAAATGAACGTAGATCACAATTACGGGTTGCACGTTTCATGGTGCTCTTACACTTCACATAAGAGACATGCGTGAACAGACATTTTGAGAACTCGGACTTTTGACAATGTTCTTCATTCTTTACTACCTGATCTTGTTTAATATAACTGGGGGAAAAAATCCCTGGAAACACTTCAAGGGCATTAGCAAAACATGTTTGTTATTGTTAGCTGAATTAACTTAACTGCCTAACGCCTAAAGGTGTCAAGCTCAAACAAAAACCTTTAAAGATATTTTCGTAGCAAGGGAAATCTGACTATGGTAAACTTTACAGGCTGCAAGTGAATTTCCACATTACGCTGTGTGGTGTTATGAATGGTCCGATTACTGATAATCTTTAAGTATAATCGATTGTAGGAAAATAATTTATTAATTGGAAGCAGCACTAAGGAATATACCTACATCCTTCTGTCTGATGATCATTGATCTGCCCCTGACTGCAAACCCCAAGAAATTTGCTGGAGATGTTCATAAAAAGACATCCAGGACTAAAGCTGGAATATTTAATAATTTTATTCAATGCTCTTCGTTTATTGCTCTGGTCTGTAAATAATTATATAGGAAATCCAGACAAACAAATATTGCCACACCTTGACTCATCTTGAGTCAGGAGTGAATTTTTAATATTTTAATTTTTTCCTCATCATCTCCTACAAAGCTTTACAGTAAACAATACACAATAACAGTTTTCAACAAAATTTTATTGGGTACACAAAAGCTACAGCTAGGGGTGAGCTTGCGCTGGACGGTTACCGTGCACCAAGAGCATCACAAGGTATTCGTAGTCCCTGTTGTTCTGAAGCAACTCGGGCCCTGGTGTGACGTCTCAGCACAAGCTGACATGCTCGGCACAGCAATATCAACGTGTCGATTTGAATTGCTCAAGTTACGAGGATCAAAGTTTGACGTATAAAACAATTAAATGCAACGTTTCTAGCTGCGGTGGTAGGCAGAAATTTTAATTTGACCGGGTTCTTCGCACAACTCATGTAGAGCAATATGTGGAGCAATATCGTGTTAAAAAATGCATGGCTACTTTTTTGATATGATGTTACAGCATCATGATTCACCTTTGTGTCTACTTACATTGGCTTTAATTACGCGTTACTTATTCAGTTTACCAGCCCGAGTTCATGTATACTTCAAACCCTATGAGGTCTATCAACCCTGGCTGAAAACCGTCCCGGGCTCATGCAAAAGAGGCTTACACGACGTTTTTTATGTTCCGCCGACATGACCAGGGTCGTCACGAAGGACGTTGAACTGGGGAGAATTTTTTTGGGTGCACCCGTGGTGGTTGCAAAACAGTTGCTAAAGTTTTCACTGCCTCAAGCTTTCACTCAAAGCTTTCACTGCTCGGCTTGGAAAAGCGTTATCAGTGATGGCCGAAATTATGAGAGTGTTTGCTTATGAAGTTGACTGCTGACCAGTATTTTTTGCATGATTTTAGAGCCAGTGATGTTCAAACACTCTCATATTCGTCAGAGATTCGTCAGCATTCGTCCGCCTTCGTGATTTTCCATTGATAACGCAAAATACACGCAAAAATATTGCGAGCAGGCAGTCCAGATGTATTTATGTCAATGGATGTACGCCTTTTTATCACACACTAATTTCGTGGCATATCCTAGAAATCGAATCAAAATCGGCATTGCTTCTTACACCAGAGACTCGTCTACCATTCTGTTTATTTAGAAAGTGTCCTTGCACGCTCCCCAAAAGGCTGTCTCAGCGATGACGAGCAGAAAATTGCAAAATCGCTTTTATCAAAGACTACGATGTTTGTTGAGCTTCGTTACAATGAAGTTGAGGTTATTCCTCATGAGGGTCAATGGATTGGAACGTTGGAATTTTCAAACGATAAGACAATGGTAGCTTTAGTAAAAGATAACGAAACAATCTCTGTGCTGTATCTGACAAGTCTGGTTGAGCTTTTCCAATATTCTGCTAACCATATTTCATGCAGTACGTTTACAGCAGGTGAATCTTTTGTATTCTATAAAAAATTGGAAACTGCGCTTAGCATTGTCGAAAAACAGTCAATTTCTTTTTTCCACGGAAGTCAAGAAATGTTCGAATCATGTGCATAAGCGGCTGGTAACTAGCGACTGATGAAATACTATAAAATTATGGGGTGTTGCCAGGCAAAACTTGTCGTCGTTGCTTTGTCATGAGGTTCCTGTTAGTAAGTGTTCGTTCGACAGCACAGTTGGAAATGGTGAATACGAGGAAGCCGTGCAAGATCTGCATCCAGGATGGCACTCGAACTGAGAAATAGAGTGCAGATTTGTTTTGTGTTTGGAACTCCCTTACTGTAGCAACGATGTGATATGCGAACTTTAGCTGAAAGGAAGTTTAAGAGCGGAAAGGCATTTCAGAGTAAGTTATGTAAGCGTTGCTTTCGACCTAGGTAAAAAAAATCCTACAAAATATCTAAGGGTTGAGCCGTGTATGCCGTTGCAAGCCACGCAAATAGAAGATCTAACCTGGTCTATATACAGGAATGTACGATGGTGTTGAGTGTATTTTTGCTTTGCGTGAGCAGTCTCTTATTGTCATAGAAAACATTCACTTCACAACGCTTGCTGCCTGGAACTTCTACTATGACATAACACAATATTCCCAGACATGAAAGCGATTAAAGATGACTGTTGGCTTTACGCAAGTGATAATCGTCTAATTGTCTTTGGGACATTACCACCGCCTGCAGTATGTCGAACGCGAGTTCTTTCGTGTTCATTTTCTCCTGATGGTTCCCAACTGGCGACCTGTACTGTCAGGTGGATGTATTGACATTTGCACAATGAAAGCTGAGCAACTTTCTAAACACGATGAAGGAAACTCGTCATTTGCTTGTTGGTATTGCCTGGAAATATGGGAAGGATCTGGGGGTAGTCAAATTACGCGATTGTATGTCGTAAAATAAAGCATACAAAAAATTCGATTCATCCTCTTCTATACTTCATGACCGAAATTCGACAAAACGTCTCTATGCCTTTAATTTTCGCTTTAGGGGTTCTATGCTGTCTTTCTTCTTTTCTGCAGTAGGAGTTCTACAAAATACGTGCAGGTGGTGACTTTAAAGTCGCCGACTTTTCACCTTTACTTGAATAACTGAAGATAAATTTTATTTACAATTGATAACTCGCTTTCCTAGCTTTCCTTTGCGGGAGATCATATTTGAAGAATGCAAAGCAGAGAAATTCGAAGAAAGCAACAAATGTTTTACGTATTACAACAAAAGCTATTTAGTTTTTTTTTACCCCAAAGATATATTAATCAATGAAGGCTGGTATTCAGATGTTTTAGGCTCTCAAAGTGTTGTTAATATCATCATCGTTTCTTCATTTTTAGATCTCAAAGCATAATCGAGTGATCAGTACAGCCAACAAAGATATGCAAAAAACAGAAAGTATCAATCAAATTTTGCGTGATGCTTATGACAGCATCGAGCAACTCGAAAAAGCAATTCAATATCCTGAAAAACATTTAGGAGTTAGCACTGCCAATGTAGGTAAGTCAATTATAGCAGGAGGCTGTGGATATTTAGGGAATGTTTATGACAGATTAGGACAATATGAAAAAGCAATTCAATGTCATGAAAAATTTTTGGATGTTAGCACTGCCATTGGAGATCAGTCAGGTATAGCTGGCGGCTATGGAAATTTAGGTAATGCTTATTACAGGTTAGGACAATATGAAAAAGCGATTCAATATCATGAAAAAGATTTGGAAGTCAGCACTGCCATTGGAGATCAGTCAGGTATAGCAAGAAGCAATGGAAATTTGGGCTGTGCTTATCAGAGTTTAGGACAATATGAAAAAGCGATTCAATATCATGAAAAACTTTTGGAAGTTAGCACTGCCATTGGAGATAAGCCAGGTATAGCAGGGAGCAATGGAAATTTAGGCAATGCTTATCAGAGTTTAGGACAATATGAAAAAGCGATTCAATGTCATGAAAAAGATTTGGAAGTTAGCACTGCCATTGGAGATCAGTCAGGTATAGCAAGAAGCAATGGAAATTTGGGCAGTGCTTATGGGCGTTTAGGACAATATGAAAAAGCAATTCAATATCATGAAAAACATTTGGAAATCAGTACTGCCATTGGAGATCAGCCAGGTATAGCAGGGAGCAATGGAAGTTTAGGCAATGCTTATCGGAGATTAGGACAGTATGAAAAAGCGATTGAATATCATGAAAAAGATTTGGAAATCAGCACTGCCATTGGAGATCAGTTAGGTATAGCAAGAGGCAATGGAAATTTAGGTAATGCTTATGACAGCTTAGGAACATATGAAAAGGCGATTGAATATCATAAAAAACATTTGGAAATCAGCACTGCTATTGGAAACCAGTCGGGTATAGCAATAAGCAATGGAAATTTGGGTAATGCTTATGATAGCTTGGAACAATATGAAAAAGCGATTCAATGTCATAAAAAAAATTTGGAAATCAGCACCGCCATTGGAGATCAGTCAGGTATAGCAGCAAGCAATGGAAATTTAGGGAATGCGTATCGGAGATTAGGACAATATGAAAAAGCAATTCAATATTATGAAAGAACTTTAAAAATTAGCACTGACATTGGAGATATGCCAGGTATAGCCCGTAGCAATGGAATTTTGGGTGATTGCTATCGATGCGCTGGAGAACATGAGGTTGCGTTATCATATCTGGAGACAGCGATTAGGCTCTTTGACAAAATTTTCTCTGATATGGTACCAGATCGAAGCAAACTATCTTACGCAGGACTGTATTTTGCATTCCATGAGATTTCGATGGCATGTTTTGTCGCTGTAAAAAATCTTGAGGCTGCATTGCTTGTGATGGACAGTGGCAGGGCTAAGGAACTGTCCTTCTGCCTGCAAAAGAAAAGAAAATATTCCAAAGAAGGTAAGTTAGAATATGCGAATCCCGCGTGGGAGGTGAAACTGAGGAAACAGGAATTAAAAAAAATTGAAGTAATTCTAGAAGTTGAAACATACAGTGCTACAGTTTTATTCTTTGCCTTTGACTCGCAAAATTATCTCAATGTTTGGATTTTAAATAAGAATTTAATCCACATGAAGCTTGATGTTAGTTTAGAGGTCCTTAATTCGTCAATTTTTGGCCTTCTTGGGAAGTTCGATGTTAGCCTTGGTCGAAATTGTTCCTTTTTCAACCTCGAGGTACCTTTTGCTAGTAATGAGAATAACATTCTTCATTCAGAAAAGTCAAATGGGAAACCTCCATCGAAGGATGCGGCAGACCCTTACGTAAGTGTAGATAATCAAGAGATCTTACGAAAAATGTGCCAACTTATGATTGACCCTGTTAACGATTTGATTGCTGACAGAAAGCTTATAATTGTTCCTGATAAGTCGCTATTTTTTGCTCCATTTTCCTCTTTTATTGATGAACATGGTTGTTATTTGTCTCACAGTTACAGCATTCAAATTACGCCTTCGTTGCATTCATTGAGGGCTAGTATGGACAAACCACCTGATCTAAATTTGGGCATTGCTTTGTTTGTTGGTAATCCGGCTGTTGGGAGAGTGTCTTTACAAGGGGAGGTCTTTCGTGATCTCCCTGGTGCTGCGCAAGAAGCTAAAAGTCTTTCAAAGCTCTTTCAAGCTAAGCCTCTTTTTGGACGTGATGCACAAAAAGAGGTAGTACTGGAGCTTTTAGATAAGGCTAGCATCATCCATATTGCTGCACATGGCGAACGAAATAGTGGTGAAATAATACTTGCTCCGAATCGTTCTTCGGGTCAGTCTATCTCGTCTCATCCCACGCCAGAATCTTTCCTTCTTACACAGAAAGATATCATAAACATTTCCGTGAAGGCTCGCTTGGTAGTTTTGTGCTGCTGTCACACCGGGCAAGGAAAAGTTACTTCAGAAGGTGTCATTGGTATAACCCGGGCATTTCTTGCAGCTGGGGCTCGTTCTGTTCTTGCCACACTATGGCCTATTGACGATACTGCTACGAAGGAGTTTATGGAAAAGCTGTACGAACAACTTTTTCAAGAAATACGGGTCTGTGAAGCGTTGAGAAGGACAAAGAACATTTTCCAGAATCATGAAAAACAACACTACCAATCATTGAGAGTCTGGGCTCCATTTACTATCTATGGGGAAGACGTGAAGTTTGAGAAGGACGAAATAGAGAAGATTAAGGAGAAATCTCGTAGCTTTTTTGATGATTTCGTTGTCTTGTTTTAGATTTGGCTAATTGTTTTTTAACTATTAGTATAACTTTGTCAGGCATTTTACAATTTTGTTGAAGTGCGGATTTCTTAAACTCTTAATCGATGGCTGTTGCTCAGTTTCAAGTTCATTGTTTATAATTAGTTATCACTATTAACTATGCAATGATGGCGGGAGGTCATAATATATCGAGTACCAGTCTAAATGAAAATTTGCTGGATTCTGCCAGCTCTATGAACGAATCTGTACGGATACAATCATCATTTGTCAATGATACTAAATATTGTAATATGAGTGATAAACTGAAGCTGTCGTGGACAGGAGATCTCGAATCGTTGAGGTGCTTTATTGCGAAGGATATTAAATTTCACGGCACTTGGAAATCCCCTGGTGAACGGAAATCATGTACTGATGGTAAGACGACAATAACATGGTGGAGAAAAAAGAAAACCATTCGTGTTTGTGGTATTGAAGCTGAAAATATCAAACGATCGTTCTGCTGTGTTTTGATGGGAAATCACCATATCATGAACTCTGAAGTGCCCTTGGTAAATAACTGTTCGTGTAATTGCATGAATGCTGCTGTTGAGCTTGAGGGAGTGAAACTAGATGCAGTTATTGCTGAGCGGGAAATGAAATCGACTATTGCCCAAAATTCACTTGCTATTGAAAATTTGCAAACACAGTTGAACCACTTTGCTGATCTTGTTGTGGGCCTTAAGTGTTATGATCCTAATTTAAATGTTGTGAAAACTGTTACTGATGAATACAATTAGCTGACTTCGGCAAATTCCAATGCTGACGAGAAGGAAGGCAGTGTTTTTCCCGAGCTGGATTTCGATAAAAACAAAGCTGAAGTTTTTGAACAGAAATATAATGAACTTAAGACGACTCTTGAGTTAAATGAAAATGCAAAAACAAATGCAAATGAATTAGCTGATCAAACTGCTCTTGATAGTCATTCAAATCAAGACAAACATCATATGCATAATACCCTTTGTTCAGACACAACACTACAAACAACAGATGGCATTAGCGATAGTGTAATTATCTTGAATGACATAACTTCCTTTGAACCAAATGTCAACAACATAAAGCAAGCCCATAATCCATATAAAGAATTAAATGTTGATGCTTTATTAACTCAATCTGATAGTCATAGCTATGACGGGCATTATTCCATTAGAAAAGTAACGAGTTGCATCAGTCTTCCCCTAATGTCAGACAACCTATACCAACTCGTATATATTACCCTAAGATCGCATTCGAAGAAAAATGTTAAAGCACCGTTCGGGAAAAATAAAAAACGGAATGAGATTCAAAGAAATATGTTGGCAACGTCATGTACTAAGCGTCAAATTGGGGAGGGGTTTCGGACCCAAACGCGATGGAGAGACAGAATGAAGTTTTTCCAATATTTTTATTAGATAATATCCCTGAAAACAGATGTCGTCATATGAATAATTTAGTACATATTAAAACTAGTAGTAAATTCAATGTCACAAAACAAACACAAGGAACACCTGACATGCTACGTTTTGCTAGCTGTAATTAACGCCAGATCATTAAGAAATAAGACAGCTGTCTTCGCAGACCACATTGTTGAGCAAAATATTGATGTTTGCGTAGTAACTGAGACATGGTTGAAGGATAAGGACACAGCAAGTATTGCTGATATATGTCAATCGGGATATTCCTTTAAATCATTTCCCCGTCTATCCAACAGAATGGGAGGAGGTACAGGCGTATAATGTTCAATTCTAGTTTAAATGTCTCCCTCTCTCGTGGTGGAGATATGAAATCCTTTGAATACTCGGAATGGATTTCTCTATAGCTCATCGTTCTGTCAAGCTTATTGTTGTTTATGGTCCACCGTACTCTATGGCTCACCCTATCTTACCTGGCAGATTTTTTGATGAATTCTCAAACTATTTGGAGACTATTGTTTTGTCTCCTGAAATGTTACTGATCTCTGGAGATTTCAATTTTCACTTAGATGATATGGCTAACACAAATACTATGAAATTTAATGAAATGCTGGAAACATTTGGCCTTAAACAACATGTTAGTAAGCCTACGCATTCATCGAATCACATATTGGACCTATTAATAACTCGATCTATAACTGACATTAACGTTCTGTCAATCGAGAATACTCTATTCTATCTGTTCATTGCTTTGTTGAATGTAAACTATCTATTCCTCGTCCGAAGCACTTAAATAAGGAAATTTCTTTCCGCGAAATTAAAAAAATTGACATCGATGACGTTAAAGCTGAGCTAAGTTGCATGAATTCTCTTTGTGAAAATATTGTGGATCTTGATGAGTTGACAAACTGTTATGATGATGTACTTTTACGTGTCTTAAATAACCACGCTCCTGTACGAAGAAAGCTACTGAAAGTTAAGCGATCAACTCCTTGGTATAATCCTGAACTTAGACAACTGAAAGTAAAGCGTAGGAGACTTGAAAGAAAGATGCGGAAAACAAAATTGGAGGCGGATTGGATTGCCTATCGAATGATATGCAATAGGTACTGTTTCTTACTGAATAAAGCCCGAACTGACCATTATACTACTCTTATCAATGAAAGCTCTAACGACCCAAAGAAACTCTACAGAATTGTGAATTCCCTTTGTAATGCACCTCAGGAAGATCCTCTACCCCCACATAATGATCTTGGTCAACTAGCAAATAAATTTTTCGTAAGATTAAATTGACTCGTGAAACGTGGATCATATTGTTGTGGAGCCCCCGTTGGTAGAATATCGGAATCCTGAAGTCAAACTGGAATCTTTTAAATCACTTTCTTTCCAGGATGCTCATGATGTTATTATGCAATTGTCCAGTGCCAGTTGCAAACTTGATCCGATTCCAACATGGCTCGTCAAACTATGTTTACCTGAACTATTACCCTCTATCACCAGAATTGTAAACTTATCTTTACAAGAGGGTCGAGTCCCTGATCATTGGAAAACTGCTCTACTAAAGCCCAAGCTGAAAAAGCTTAGTATGTCTCCATTATTTGAGAATTTTCGGCCTGTGAGTAATTTGTTATTTCTCTCAAAGATCACCGAAATGGCTGTTACTAACCAATTGCTACGTCATTGTGACGAAAATGCACCACTTCTAATTTATCAATCTGGCTTCAGGAAATATCATTCGAGTGAAACAGCTCTTTTAAAGGTGCAAAATGATATTCTCCTGAGTATGGACAGGCAAGAGGTTTGTTTCCTCGTGCTCTTGGGCTTAAGCTCAGCGTTTGATACAATTGATCATAAAACTATGATTGACCTATTGGAGTCTCAATTTGGAGTGACGGACAAAGCTCTCGATTGGATAAAGTCATATCTTTCTAATAGGAAACAAAGAGTCGATCTGGATAACAATCTTTCTGAAGTTTGTCATGTTAATTACGGGGTTCCCCAAGGGAGCTGTCTTGGACCTATACTCTTTTTGCTTTATGTATCCCAATTATATGATATTATTGATAGGCATTTGCCTTCATCACATGGATATGCCGACGACACGCAACTTTATGTTTCCTTTCGTCCGGACTCTCATGTTAATCAACAAAGTACATTGTCTGCCCTGGAAGATTGTATATCTGAAGTTCGTGCATGGCTGTTGTCTCACAAACTTATGTTTAAAGACTCGAAAACAGAATTTCTTGTAATTGGTACTCCTCAACAACTCTCGAAAGTTGAAGTTGGACATGTAAATGTTGGGGGAGTCAAAATTAATGCGGTTGACAGTGTCCGGAACTTGGGATCGTGGTTTGATAAGCATATGTCAATGTCTGTTCATATAGGCAGGATGTGCAGTAAAGCCTTCGGATGACTTTATAAAATACGGCAAATTAGGAAATTTCTATCTGTGGATATAACGAAAACTTTAATACACACCTTCGTGACAACGCATGTAGACTATTGTAATGCTCTATTGGCTGGCATACCTCAATACCAAGCTCAACGAATTCAGAGAATCCTCAATGCTGCCGCCAGAATAATCTATCGCTGCCCAAGAATTTCACATATTACTCAAATATTGATTGCACTTCACTGGCTACCAATAAAATATCGGGTCGAATTTAAAATTGCGTTATTGGTTTACAAGGCTCTCAACAATATGGAACCAATCTATATTTCTGAATTACTGATCCCAAAACCATCATGTGATCGTTGGTTATTAAGATCTGAGGATCAAGGACTGCTACACATCCCAAAAACTAACTGTAAGACTTTAGGTGATCGGTCATTTGCACATGCGGCTCCACAACTATGGAATTCCCTACCTCTGAATGTGAGGAATTGTGATAGCATCTCAATCTTCAAAAAGCGTTTGAAAGCGTTCCTTTTTAGAAAGGCTTTTAACCTTTAATAGACAGTTTAAGAACATTTGATATTTTACTATTTTTATCGTAGATATATTCATTAGTGTATATTTTAACGTTATCTACTATATTAGAGTCATAATGCTACTTACCGTTCAGTATAGGTTTTTACATGTACAGCGCTTTGAGTATTTAACATAAACTATATGCGCTCTATTTAAATGAATAAATTATTATTATTATCAGTTCGTAGTTTCCAACGAGATTTTTGAAAGGAATGCATAGATCAAGAATTTGTATAGTTTAGCTTTAGTTACACCCTAAAGTGTGTAGCCTTGCGGTACTGATTTCCAGTCACAATTTTAAAATAAAAACAAAAAATTACCTTCCTTTGCTCATGAACTGAACGGGATGTCTGCAGATGTTATGGCAAGGTGAGTTGGTAACTTAACACTAAGTGATTTCAAATCAATAAGTGTAATTTTATGTTTCTACTTACGCACTTTGATAATCATTCAATGACAGATGTGAGCAAGAGTATGCTTTTCTTACATTCATTCCTTGAAGTTCTTGACAATAACAGGGATAAAGGGAATCTTGGAATACGTTAAACCCTTGATTTTACTTAGTTAAGGGAAACGATTGGTTACTTCATCATCAAAGTGGATGTCTGTCCATGCAGTGTCTGCAAAGGAAATCTAAGATTGTTTAAAGGTGCTGTTACAATATGCAACTTGCAACTTTTCTCGCAATTTTATTGCGACACAAGTTGCAAGCGAAATTGCAAGGTGTAACATGGCTCGCAAGCATAAAGTCACGCAACATTTTTGTTGCAAGAAGCACTGCACAAAGTAGAACGAGGTTCTACCATTCGCAACGAATGCCGCAACGTTGCAATGCTTTTTCAAGCCATTGCACAGTGTAACATCCCTCTTCAAACTTGTCTCGCAATATTTCTGTTAAGCAGCTAATAGAAACTGGCTGTTTAAAAATAGATCCCAGCCTCTACTGAGATTGCGAGACAAGCTGCAAGAAACGTTGTATAGTATAACAGCGCCTTAAAGCTTATGTGCAACATATTAAAACAAACACACACTAATCTGCTATCACTTTATTTTATGAGAACTTTCGCGTATCATAAGTTTTGTTCTCTGAGACACAACGTCAATGTATTATTATTGCAAAGCAGTTTCAATCAGTGATGCTGTAAGCATATTGCATTCAGCAGATATGTACATTCAGTTTGAAGAATGGAAAGCTTCGCATTAATAGCTTAAGGCCATATTCCACGACAGCGAAATTATTCGGGAGAAACTGCTTATGCGAAATACAGATTTTTAATTTTTCGCTTTTGCAGTGAGTAAAAGTGATTTCTACTGCCTGGCGAAACGAAATTTTACACGCGTAGAAAGAATTCAATGGCATTGTTGATGCACAACTATCTGTGTTTCCTACAAACAGTTTCTTGGGAAGAATTTTGCTGTCATGGAATTAGGCCGTTACTTGGTGTTTCGACAAAACGAAGCTGACATTTGTCATTTAAGGATTACTGTGTAGCTAACAGTTTACAGTATTTTGAATTATACGCGATCACATTTGCGGAACATGGCAATGGCGGTATTTGCGTCTGAACTTTTTTACTAATTTCGAAGATTCATTTGAAATGATAGTTTTTCGAACTAAATGCACAGATTTTTACTGGTTTCAACTTTAAAATGTCAATACTATCTCAGTATTCTAAACCGAGAAAATCAATGCTAAAGTTTATGTAAATAAACGCAACTTTAACTGATTTAAAACCTCTGCTACGGTTGTGATTTCCCTTGTGTTTTTCTCGATCCTGATTTATTAACGAGATTTTTGACAACGGTTAACGAACAATCTTAGTAAAGCTTATACAAAATTGCCCATAAGAAATTTAAGAGCAAGTTTGTATAATCTTTGTTGAGAAATAGAAAGGAAACGATTTCGTAAAAACTAATAAATATGTTAGATTTCAAAATAGCTATGTATGTAATTACGTATTTTTCTGGAAATTAACTCTAACCAACTATGGTTAACGAACTATCTTAATAAAGCTTATATAAAATTGTGCAGAAGAAATTTATGATCAAGTTTTTATAAGCTTTTTTGAAGGATAGACAGGAAACCATTTTGTAAAAACTAATGAATATGTTAGATTACAAATTAGCTATGTATGTAATTACGCATATTTCTGAAAAATAACTCTAACCAGCATTCTGGACTGTGACGAAAAATGAACCATTAATTGTGTGACTTGAAGAAAACCTCTTGAAATTGTTTTTCTTTGCATTGATGAAAGAACCACATACCACAGTGGGAGAAAAACAAATTACTTTACTGGGCTGTACTACGAGAAAATTTACCAGTGTCTGTGACTGCTGTTTCAGTAGGTGTGGAAGTCTGTGGTCTGCAATGATTTATTGTGTAGGCAGCGACCAATTTTATAAGGAACACCGTTTGGCTAAACTGAAGAACAAATGAACGACTCTCTACAAATAAAAACATGAAGGATGATTGTGGCATTATGAAATGACACAACACGTTGAACTGAAAACACTTTTAATATTAACAACAAAACTTATTTGAAAAACAGCAAATACTTCTGGAAAGGTTCGATAGACGAACAGCAAGATTGTTTAAGCCTTATGTCCTCTGGTTGAAAAATTGTTCTGAATGAAAACCACGGTGTATAGTCGACTTGTCGACAAATTACGGAAGCCATCAATTGTTGCAAGCCGCCATTACCTTTTTGTACAGACTGTATCTTTATTCAGAACTGATTTGCCTACTGCTAACAGTTTCAGATGGAATGCACGACAACCCAAGAGCTAGATAATCAACCGTTATAACATATAACCTTACTGTTGAATTCTGAACATTCGAACAAAGAATATTGCCCCATTACCTTGGAAAAAAATGTGTCCACCAGTCGGTGTTTGGAGAAAGGAGATTCCGAATTCTATTGACCATATCGTAAATAAACGGAACGTCACGCCTATACGAAGCCGACTATGGATTATCGATATTACTTGTTGTTTTAGCCTCGATTGCACATCAAAAATATTTTTACGATCCTGTGGTTTTTGATTCATCATTGAGGAACCGACGTACAAGGTATGTGAAAAACAAAACTTGATATCGAGGAAGAAGGAAGCATTGCCAGAACTGCGGAACCAATCAAGAAGAAAGGTATTAAAGAATGCTGGTTATCAACTAGAACTCAGAAATTGTGTAGTTACTAAGCTACAAATTTAAAAAAACGCAAGTTCATTGTTAGGACATTGCATGTATTGCACATAATTGGCTACAGTGGCGGATCTAGCGTAAGTCAAAATAAATTACCATAGCTCATTCTAGGATATATTCTTTTGAAATTCATAACCTATGACATTGTTATAAAGTTATTTTGAATTTAAAATTGAGATGCTATAATTTATTTTGACTTACCCTGGATCCGCCACTGATTGGCTAAAGGTGCACAAGGTTATAAAATCAGTGGCAAAGCCACATTTCGTTCTGCTGTGCTAATTAATAATGATATACACATTTCAATAACAGTTTATTCCTAAAAAATCGACTTTGCTTTGTCTTGTACAAACTTGAATTCCGTAGACTTTATTGGAAATGCTGCTCGTCTTTATGTAATAAATAGCAAGGAAGGTCAAAAAAGGTCTAAAAATCAAACTAATTAAATCAATGAGAACAATTTATAAACTAGAGAAGGACGTATATAATTTGTAGATGGTAGGCATGATCAAACATGTAAATATCGTATTGCATTTCAATTCATTAAAAATATCATTTTTGAAAAGTAGTGTATTTCCTAGACGAACTTCGCTAGTGGAAATAAAGCGAACGGATGCTCAGCCACGTCAAGGTAAAAAATAGTCGGGCAAACGAAATTTATTTGCATATATGATTTTGGCTCTGGTGCGACAATGACGGTAAGCTGTCTAGACATTTTGATTGCATTGATACCAACACTGATTATTGTCGGCATCGGCGTGATGTCTAATCGAACAGCGACATAAGTGAAATGTTAAATATTGCGTGGAAATAGTGTGTTGATATATATAAGTTTTATTACTTAAAACAAGTTTAGTGAATTGTTGCTAAAGTTGCAACTACTTCTGTTTTGGTAATATCATAATTTTTAACTGATCAACACGCTTAACACCATCACCAACCTTCCAACATAATTTATTATCATTAGTTTCTTACTCCTCCTATATTTAGCATATGTGATTTGCCCAAATATCCCGATACCAGCACATAAGCGAGCCGGATTTTCAATAGTGAATGAGATCTTTTCATAGCGTTTGGTCCCATCATTTCGTGGGAATGTGACCACTCTCTAATACAGACAACAGCAAAATTATGTTTTATATTTTAATTCATGTGCACTCACCTGATGGAAGTTATTATGCCTAGTTCAAGCCACAACGTAAACGCCAGTAACAATATAATATGACCTTTATATACCTGCACATATGGTGAATATCTATATAACTTCGCTAGACTTTTATCGAGCATTTTGAATTATTCATTGTAAGTCCATCGTCATCGGTCTAATATAGGTGCAATTTTTCGTGTTCTGACTACGTCATTTTGACTTTTAAATATTAAATCTCCCGCCATTTCCCGCTTTTGTGTATGGGAATAGATGTGCACGTTCGCAGGTACACGAACCCGAATACAACGCTGTGGTGTTGTATAATATGGTGTATCCTCGAAATTTCAAGGCTTAATAATTGACTTATAATGTACGTGGTGTATAAGGTTGAGTATGGTGGCCCAGCGCTATCATCGATTTTTAAGAAGGTTATTTCTAGGAGGTTAAGTCTATTAATTATCTCAACCGAAATGACCTGGTTGGGGATAATCTTGAAGCAATTTGTATCGAAGTTTTCAAACCTTCTAGTGCATCCTTTATTGTTGGAACTATTTATAGGCCCTCCAGTGCCTTTGTTGACTGCTTTTCAAATATTAAACAAATGGTCAAGTTAATTGATGATGAAAATAAGGAGTTTTATTTACTTGGTGACTTAAATGCTAATATGCTAGACAATTCAAACAACGCCACCAAACATGTAAATGCAATAATAGAATTATATCAATTGACACAAACAATAAGCTCACCCACTCGCGTAACGATGGCCTCATCTTCTTTTTTAGACGTTTGTATAACTCCTACGCCAGAAAAATTAGTTACATCCAGTGTGGTGCCTATTGCCATTAGCGACCACTATTTTGATCTTAACTATTCGTAAACGTAATATTCATCTTAATCAAATCCGCAACAAGAAAATTGAAATTCGAAATTTCAAACATTTCGATGCTGAAAATTTCATAAACGACTTACAAGATCAAAGGTGGGATTTATGCAATGGAGATTTTAGTGTTGACAAGAAGCGAGAAACATGGAAAACGCTTTTTTTGAGTTCTCGACATGAACCTATCAGAATCAAAAACGTAAGAAACAAGTCTAATGTACCTTGGCTTACTAGTTCAATTAAATTGCAAATACGTGAACGAGATCGTATCAAATTTTTTGCCATAAAAAATAGCTCGGCATATTACTGGAAGGCATATAAATTATCCAGAAATCATGTAACGCAAGCATTAAGAGAAGCTAAATCAGCATATTATAAAAGACAATTGTGAGTGTCGCAAACAATCCAAAGCAAGCTTGGAAAACTGTTAACAAAATCCTAAATCGCATACAAGAGTGCGGCTACGAAATAAGTTGCATTAATTCTCAAAGCGGTTAAATTACTTGCTCAAATGAATTAGCGGAGTCTTTTAATAATTATTTCACTAAAATTGGACCTAATATTGCCAGCACCATTGAAAACAGTGACGCAAATTTTATGGATTATTTAACTGAGACAACAAGAACGGAAAACGTTTTTAAATTCCAAGTAATTTCTGTAACCAGTGTTGTTGGATTGCTTCGGTCTTTAAATCTCTGTAAATCCACTGGAAATGATGAAATTCCAGCCAACATATTTCGAATTGCAGCTCCAGTAATTGCTGAATCTTTAACCAAAATTTTCAATACAGCAATCTTTAGTGAAACAGTTCCTTTCGATTGGAAAGTAGCAAGAGTAATTCCCTTACATAAAAGTGGTCCACGAAACTTATTTAATAATTATCGCCATGTTTCCATTTTATCTGTTATTAGTAAAGTCTTCGAAAAATTACTATATGAACGGTTATATGATTATTTTGTTTCAAATAATTTGCTATCCAATCGTCAATTTGGTTTTAGACAGTTTCACTCCAGAGCATCAACCCTTTTAAATAGCGCAAATGAGTGGTTTATTAATATGGACCGTGGTAAAATTAATATTGCAGTATTTCTAGACTTACAAAAAGCTTTTGATACGATAAATCGCATGATATTCTTTAAAAGAAACTTGAAAGATATGGCATGGGAATATGGAATCACCAGTGTTGAATCTTTTAAGAAATTACCTAACAGACAGAACTCAGATGTGCACAATAAATGGCGTATTGTCCTGTTCAAAAACAGTTACGTGTGGTGTTCCTCAAGGCTCGATTCTTGGTCCACTTCTATTCTTAATTTATATAAACGATTTACCGCGTAGTTTGGAGTTTTCGTCGGCAAGAATGTTTGCTGATGATACTACATTAACTGCCTCTGGTGAATCAATTCTTGATGCTGATGTGGCCATCAATCATGACCTTGCAAATATCAAACAATGGCTCTCAGCAAATAAATTATCACTAAATCTTGTCAAAACTGAGTATTTATTAATCCGATCAAGGCATAACATAAATAACTTATTTCATGCTCCCAAAGTGCATGTTGGTGACAAACCAATCAAAAGGGTGAAAGAAACAAAGGCACTTGGGGTCTATATTTGTGAATATTTATCTTGAAATAAGCACATTGAAATAATTTCGAAAAAAATCTCATCCGGCATTGGGGCGGTTAGGAAACTAAAGCCTCATGTTGATCATAATACGTTAATATGTGCTTACAATGCACTAGTTTTACCGCACTTCGATTATTGTTGTGAAGTTTGGGACACTATTAATTTGGTACTTTGCAATCGCTTGCAGAAATTACAAAATAGAGCTGCTAGAATAATCGTGGGTCGTATAAACGAACATGGCCAGTCTGAACCTGCTCTGGCTGAACTCAAATGGAAGACTTTAAGTGAGAGAAGGGCTCAGTTTGTTGCAAGCTAGATGTATAAAATAACCCACGATCTAGCACCCAAACGATTATCCAATATTTTTCATGAAACGCCTTCCTCTCGGCATTACAATCTGAGAGGCTCATCCACTAAACTTTGTTTGCCCCAACCTAAGACTGATTATCTAAAAAAGAGTTTTAGTTATAGAGGGGCAAACTGTGGAACAGCCTCTCAGATAATATACGAAGGAAAGAATCACTTGTTCCCTTTAAAACCAGCATTCGTGCACCTGGCCAATTTCTTAAAATTATTTGAAGGGAAACAGCAACAAAAATTTTTATTGTCTCATTTGAAAGAGACTCTAAAAATAATATATAGAAGTCTTTTACAAAATTTTTGTATCTATTTTGGAGATATTGTCACCTGAATAATCGAACTGTCCGCCATCTTGGATTAATTTTTAACCTAATTAACAATGTTTTGGTGACGTCACATCAGGGATAAGCCATTCAAAGCTTCTCCTAAATACTTACCACCAATAAAATATGTGTGAAACCTTTTCAGTCCGTGCTGAAATCCGAAACACTTACTATGTGTGTGGTTAATGAAGAAGATTAATCATTGTGTCGTAAGAAAAAAAAATTCCGTGACCCCAGTTGTGACGTATCATGCATATCTACAAATATCCAAGATGACAGAAAACTAAAGATTTCAAGTCAAAATATCTCACCAAATAAGGCTGATATAAAAATTTTGTAATAGACTTCTATATATTGTTTTGGAGTCTCTTTCAAATAAGACGATAAAAAATTTTGTCGCCATTTCAATTTAATCTATTTACATATTTCATGTGAGTTCAGAATTTTTATTTATGAGTAATTCCAAATATTCCATGTAGTAACGTACTGTCTGTATGTTGTAATTGCTTAATATTTTTAATATGTGTATGCAATATGATTTTTAAACTACGCCCCTCTTGGAAATCAGCTCTTGTTGAAGGGGTCAACGTAGTAAAATAAAGTTTTACCTACCTACCTACCTACCTACCTACCTACCTACCTATTTTGAATAGTAATTAGATTCTAAAAACCAAATTTATTTTTAAATGTCTTTTATTTGTACTTTAGATTGTAAATTTAAATGAATTTGTTTTTTAAAGTAATTACTCTGCCTGCCGTAGGCGAGGGGCAGTTTTAAATTCACCTCGTTTCTGTTTTTTCCATTTTCATTTTTTTTCGGTGTCACAAGTTGGCGCAGCGCTCATGGGTGATACCACTGGGTACAAGCCGCGTGAGCCGACCTAAACACAGCGTTTAAACTCAATTTCTAGCGGAATATGTCAACAAAACACGCATTTTAACATGTATGCTAGAACATCTAAACCGCAAGAAGGTTTTACGTGCAAAGATTCGATCTCATGCAAAATGTTTTAAAACGATAAATTTCACTGCGAAACTTTAGCGAGGAGCGATGTATCGCGATGAAGTTTTGAGAGCGTGTTTCCGTCATTTTCTGTTGTGTTTCCACTTTTATTAAGAAATTTAGAAATTTCTACGCAAGAATCAAACGCAAATTCTACTGAAATGTCCATATACAAAACACAATTTTTAACATGTAATAGTTAACAAAAAGGGACAGGAAGGTTCTTTATCAAAACATTGCTCCAGAAATGTTTTAAAACGGCAAATTTTGATAGACTCCATCATTCGATGATTAAGGAGTGAGTCTAGGAAATGTGTTCCTAATTCTAAACACGTTGTGATTTCTTTCCTAGGTTTTCTATTTCTACCTATGTTGAGATGCTAATATTTTGTGAAATGATTTATTTGCTTGTTGGATCTCATATAATTATAAAAGGTAAAAGAAATTTACATTCCAACTCCAGAAATACATATGTTAGTCTAAAGTTCCAAATTATATCGTGGAGACTTCAGGCAGTGTGTGCTACAGAATGGATTTAAATGATGCTATCAAGTTAATGTATTGTATACACTTTTAGTAAAATTTTCTTTACTTGCAAAATAAAACAGCTATATTTTGGTGGTATTATGACAAAAAAATCTTGTTTTGCATGTGTACTATAAAAGTCTTTAATTCAAATTAAATTCTAAAAAATGCAATACTACTATGACTCTGGACAAAGTGCCTGGCAAGTCACTTAGACACTGATTTTTGGTTATCTTAGTGATTACATACTGTAAGATGTGCTAGCAATGTCTTACTGGTAAAATGCCTTGGAAAGTACCCTAATAATAATTAGTTTAAAAAGGAATTAGTCGGGCAGAACAGAAATAAGTGAATATACCCCACCCCCAATGAACTCTCTAGTTACAGCCCTGCCTGGCCTTGTGCCCATTTTCGTTTCGGCAGGCGGGGCGAACGTCTTAACAGGCGTCTTGTTTTTATTTTACTTTACATTACGAAAAAAAATAAATGAGTTCGGTGCGCGTGGCCCAGCACGATCATTATCAAACCGGAAATTATCGGAATTCTAGATTAACAAGGTGGTTTTAGGAAAGTGGAAGCACTGTTGACTTATTTCTATATGCGTTGTTAATTCTTCAATGGCGAATAGCAGTTGGGAAGGCGATGAACTGCTAAAGACAGATCTTGAACAATGTGCGAGGTAGAATTTAAAAAGGTCAGAAATGTTAGATTTTATTAAACGAGATTTTCCAGAATACGCCTGGAGGATTGCCGCACTTGACAGGAGAGTGCGACAGTTTGGATTAAGACACATTGATTATACAACATTAATAGAGGCTGTTTCAGGATTAAGGCTCCCAAGAATAAAGTGATTATTTAAATAAACAGCCAAGCATGATTTAAATTTCAATAAAAAATCATTGTATTACCATGAAAATGCTGTAGCAATCGTTTTCATAAACGTATTGGCACTGTCACAGTACAGGGATGGGTCACCAGAATGGTCTTTTTTAAATTCGTCCCTTATAAATGATCCTGTTATAATACTCCTTAGCTTTCGCTTGTTGTTCACAAACCTTACAGACAGCAGCATCTCTTTCATTCTGAATATTCAATCTTTCACCAAATGAACATGATTTTTTTACCATTGCACGAATAAACATTCGTTATTAGTTTTGTATATGACACCAAAATAGATCATTGCGGCGCCACGCTCATGGAGTCGCTATTTAATGCGTGCGAAGAGCGTGCGAGATAGCAACATTTTAAGTGATTGAAAATAATGGAATCTACTTGGGATGAAAAAAAACTATTGCACGGTTTTGTGGCACGAACTTGAAAATAGAAATTTCTGTATCGCGTGATCGTAAATAACCAAATGAAATCACGATTTGTTAGCTATATAAACCGCATAGAACTATAATGCATATCGTCATATTAAAATATCAATTTACATTGCTCAATACTTATGTTATATAACAATAATTAATTATACCAATAAATGTTTTTTTTATTGGTGTTTGTCGTTGAAAATTTCTTGACAACAATGAGAGGTTAACATGTGTTATGATAAACTAGTTGCATATAGTCAAACGAAAACGACTATCATACACTACTGAGAAATTTTTGAATGTTAGGTTCGTCGTTAAATTAAACGGCTATGTTATCATTTTCTAATATATTCTCGTTAATCACAATTCTGTTTAATTAGAATCTATGCAGATCAAGATTTCGATTAAAGCGCGTTAACTTACCAGCAAAAACGTTCTTTTTCGTTGAGTTGTGCACATTAACTAGTTGATATAGTAATCATTTTGAAATTTCGTAATTATCATATTATTTTATGAAATGACCGGTAAATATAACGAACGTGATAAACCTTAGTTAGAAATATCTGATTGGAAGGGATTCGGCACAGTGTGAAATTTCATTGTCATTGCTGGGAACCGAATTTCTTTCAGCTGAAACGTGAATCTAGTCCACTGGTTTCTTGTAATTCACTTAATCTTTAATTGGTGATGCATCGAAATTCTCCTTGTGTGTCATGCTTACACAATCACATGGAGGTCAGCAACTTGCAAAAAACCTGACCGTATTCAATTTCATATTTAAATTAACATAAATAAATCATGACACGAAGTATGTGAAAAATAATCAAAAATATAAATCTACGTGGCTGCGCGAGTTAAAATGCAGTTTAACCGTGCAAGAATTCATAACACTACAAGGAATTTAGCATGGAACAATCTCTTTTGTACAATTAACCATTATTTTAGCCATGCTTGTTGGCTTACAGTTTGAAATTGTCTGATTGCAGCAATTAATGCACGGCTAATTTGAATATGAAAGATATCATTTTTTACTCGCGCTTTCTGCAGGGATTTTAAAATAGACCTTTTTAACAAAAAAATACTGTCATGAATGACACCCTGTACAGGGTGAGTATAAAAAAACTGATTTCCTTTCAATTACGGTTTATTCCCATGGGTCTACAGAGAACAGATCGTGATTTACTACACAGTACAGGGTGACTAAAGAACTGATACTATTGAAACTCAGACTAGCATCATTGCATTCTTGCAATTTGACTGACGTTTATATAAAACAAAATCTAGTTCCTTCTGGAAATTAAAATTCATAATTCTAACCGTGCAAGATTTGTCAGAAACATGACAAAATCAGAAACAATGCAGCAATACAGACCCAGGGGGAATAAACCGTGATGAAATTCGCGGCTAATTTGAATTTAAAAGCGCGTCAGTTTTTTTCAGTGGCGGATCTAGCGTAAGTCAAACTAAATTACCATAGCTCATTCTAGGATATATTTACATTTTAAAATACCTTCAAAGCAACTTCATTGGTTAGATTTTATCTTTTTA